>JAZDUA010000341.1:530000-1130000 GCA_038098605.1 Gryllus longicercus
TGGACGCGCGCCACTCGACGAGCCGCTGTCACGCGGGCGGACACGGCAACGCACGCTGGCGAAGCCTTCGTGGCCGGGTCGGCCCCTCGGTGGCCTCTGCGCAAAGTCTTCTGGAGCAGTACCCTAACAAACGGGCCAAGAACCGCGCGCTCTCTTCCTTTCCTCTTCCATGACCTGTCCTCACCTCTTAGTTCCGCACACTTAAATGCACTACACTACCACTCGTACCGGGAGACCAGCCGGGTGGTTAGATGTTGTGGCGGCTGGGACGATGTGCCGTTGGTGGGAGATGCGTGGTTAGGGAAAAACCCGAAAGCTAACCTGGAGGTCGGTGCCGGATCTCGCCATATGATGCAAAATCACCATCATCCGAAACAAACCATGCACTACACTTACTTTACTTATGTACACACTTACTTTAAGAGTGAATGTGAGGGGCGAAGGTAGAAAAATAATTATCAAACGGAAGTGCCTGTGTGATTTAAATTGATTTCTTTTTGTGAAATAACAGAAAAGTGGATGTGAAATACAATCTGCCCATGTTTTCTGGAGCTCCAGAATCTCTTCCCCACACATTTACAATACATAGTTGAATAATAAAGGAAAGTATAAATGGAAGGAAGAAGGTCTTGGGTAATAATTCTAAGTAAGTAGTAGTAAGTCTACATAGTACAGTGTTTGACTCATTGATTGTACACTAGCTAACCCTATGTCAACATCACAGAGTATGTTGTGACGAATGGATAAACATTTCTGAGCGTAGGTGATGATGAAAGATCTCACCTCTTTTCATGGGTAGTTGACCACAGCGGTAAGCTGAATTTGCCATCCAATGTATGAAAGGTGGTAATGAGAAATGATCTTCATGGATGTTTAAATGGAATATGTAATTTTATGGAAAATCATCCATACAGCTGTCACACTCTAAAACACAAATGCCTCGCACTTAACCCGAACCCGTAGTCTTCCACTCCTGGGACTTCAAAGCTCCCCGAATTGCCTCGGAGGCATTACAATACTATAGTCAGAGGAGTGTTCTTATGCGATATTTGTTTAGTAATATATGGCTTACAGAAGCTTCCAAACCTTCAACACTGGGTTCGGAAAACGTCCCTCAAACATATGCTGTGATGGCATTATAGAGGTGGTTTTAGACCACTCAATAACAATAATTGCTGTCTTGTCTAGATTTTGTTGAAATAAAAATATTAGTTCATTTCGTACCATTTTTTATTCCTACCGTTTTTAAGAAAACGGGTGACAATGTACTGCAATCGATTAAACTTAAGCATAATATCTGTTCGTTGGGGAATAATTAAAAAAGAAGTAAACTGCCAGTTTATTACTACATAGTCGATAAAATTAAATTTAACACATTGAAAAAGTTTTATAAGAAAAAGTTCCTATTACAAATACCTAGAAATATTTTTTTTTTAAATCGGAAATACTGAGAGGCATTCAAACGTAACATGAGATTGTAAATTCATCGTAGGAAGAACGTCATTCTTTTCCTAAACGACCCGCAACTATAAGATATATTGCAGAGGAAATTAATTGAAAAGCATTAATAGAAGCAATAAAGAAAAAAAATTGTTTAGTAGAATAATGCTTTAAGTTTGTTTCATATTGCCACTTCCATGTTTATTAATGTCGTTATGTATAAGAGCAGGACTAATGCCCTGAACCTCACCACACATTAAGACATTATTATTATTATTATTATTATTATTATTATTATTATTATTATTATTATTATTATTATTATTACTATTATTATTTATTAACCTTTATTATCTTTTATCATAAAGACACTGGTTTATACATGACCAAAGGGTATTCATCAACGTCTCTTTGTTAGGAATTCACATATATCCTACCCCCATAAACTTTCGAGCTATTCTCTTTGTTGAGATGACCACAGCCATCTGCATAGTCTTATAAATATTTACATTAATCTTCAGATCTTTTAAACAGTGTATTCGGAATTACTGCGGCGCTAGAGGGGGGTGACAATGGGGATGATTTTAACAAGGTCCATATGCAACTGTCTCCTGATACTTTCAACCAGCGAAGCATATTTTGTGTTCTTCTCTTGAAGAATTTTCGTGTATGGTCTGGGTATGTCGGTCAGATAGGCTTGCCTTTTCGTCTTGTCTACTCGAACCAATTCCAATTCAGGCCGGTTGTGAGGGGCTGTTTGGCGTGTAAGAATTGTTCTGTTTCAATAAAGTCGGCATTCATCATTTTGGAAAAAATTGTTAGGTACTTATTTATAGTAGGGTACCTTGCATTCTATACGTTGGTGTTGATAAGCAATCTCTTGATGCAAGATCCATCCAACTGCATCAAGGAGTTGTTTGTAATCAGTTCTCGAGAAAGATATTTTTCTGTGCCTGGCATCCATATCGACATCTATCATCTTGTACCCCAGGATCTCTTACTATTGATTTCAGATAACTTGTGGTGGGTGTGACTTGATCTTGTATTGCCTTCTGTCTCTGGGAACATCTGACCTGCCATTAGCCAATAGTTCGACGCTTTCATGTCGATTTGATTTTGACTAATTGCATACAGAAGCTTTCCATGCAGAGGCTTGCTCATCCACGTTTCCAGTTTTTGCCGTGCTGTATAATTATTTCCGTTGTATTTTCGATGACTGAACTTCAACGGTGTGGATCCATCAGCTAGCACGATCTAGTGAAGATGTTTCTGCTTCCTTGTGAAAGTATTCTCGTAGAGATTTTATACGTTGACTCTGTTGGTTGCCTTTGTCCACAAAACCTCGACCACTCACATGTCGTGGCAACGTTATTCCTTCGACGCTGAATTTGGATGGTGCTTGCGTTCTTTAGGCAGTTTTCTTTCGAGGCCTTCTATTTTCGTTGTACTGTATTTTATAACACCTAAAGAGTACCCGAGCACAGGAACAGCATATGTGTTGATTGATTTGATCATATTCCCACTATTGAGTAATGTCTTCAGAACTTTTCTGATTCTTCCTGCAAACTGTTGACAATTCATTTTTGATCTATACATCTAGTTTGTGTGACATCTAAGTACTTGTAGGTCTAATCTGCGAGCATTGCTCTTTTAAGGTGTCCGTTTGCTAACTAGAATACATGATCATGAATTTTATGTCTCAATATTTTAATTGTTCGACATTTGTCCATTCCAAATTCCATACATACATCCCTTGAGAACGTTTCAACAATCCGCAGGAGGTGTTTTAGTTGCATATGTTTTGCAGCATACAGCTTCAAGTCATCCATATACGAGAGATGGTTTAATCAATATGTTTCTTGTGTGCCGTTCACCCGTTATTGACTGTCTCGGTAGTTCAAGTGTATAGGAGAAAAAAATCTGTCTTATTATATATATATATATATATATATATATATATATATATATATATATATGATATACATATATATGTGAGTGTGTGGGTGTGTATGCGTGCGCGCGCGCGTGTGTGTATGTCAGTCTTAGCCTTAATGACTGAAATATAATTTGAAAGCAAAATCTTTTTATCTTCCCCTCACCGAATATCAAATCCGAGAACGCGAAATAGAAAGCAAGCACGCTAGCAATGTAGCGTCTGGATGGCTTATACAAACTTTTAAATAATTATTACATTTCAGATTTATCGTAATTAAACAATTTTACTTTCGCCTCTCAAAACTTTGGCTCCAAAATCCCCTGATGGCGCATGTAATCCATAAGCTCGTCACCTTCATTCTGGAGAGCCGCTCCGCCTCCTGTTAACACCGACAGTTGCAGCGTAGTTCCGAGATCCCAGGGGCGCATACTCAGTCGGCAGCAAAGCTTGAGAGTGGTCGTTGGTCTCCAATAATAGTTCTCCCTGAGGGAGAAAACAACGGGTTGGGAAGGTATATTGTCCGTAATGGAGGACGGCCACTGACTTTGGAGACGAAAGCCGTGTCGGCAGCCCCCCCCCCCCCCCCGCGCGCCGCGGCGCTGTCACCAGCTCTGTGCTGGGTCAAAGGGCCCACGGCGGGAATCACAAGCCCCGTTTCCGCCCGGCCTCTGCCAAGCCAGAACGGAAGACCCGCGCTGCTCGCAAATTCTCTCTGCATTGCGAACAGTGCGTTCACCCGTTGCATCGCACGCACAGCCAAGAGTTCTCTATTTTGGACTTGCACTGCAGTCTCGCCTTTCCTTCATTAAAATATGCAATTTAAATCAAACACTCACAAAAAATAAACGTAAATGAATAACGTAATAACTACGGAGCGGACACTATTGAAATCTTTTTTTCACTGTGGAACAATCCTTTAGTATATACATTAATTTTATGTAATGAAAAAAGAAAATTACCCATTTTTATTTTGCATGCGATTAGTTTTTTTAACTTTGACTAATAAGTCATCTTTTACCTTTTCCGCAATTTTTTAAGGATTTTTTGTTAATTATGTTGACTTTAATATCATTTTAATGGTATTTATTGCAAATAATATTTAGGAAATGCAACAAATGCTCACCATAGAATTCCTGAGTGACCTATTCGATTTCTTTACTCAGAAATTGTAATGTTAACTGTTCTATGTAATCCTGTGACGCCTAAGGTTTGAAAGCTGACTGAAGGAAAGGAAGAAGCCTCTGTCACATCAGTAACATAATTTTGATAAATGTTTTTGTAATTTTTCTTGCTTTTGGGACATTTTAATAGCATTTTAAAAGCTCCTATGTTTGATTTGTCAATTAGTATTTTAGTTAGCACTCAGTATGTCCTTGTGCCATTAATGACGTCGTCATTTTGCATTGTCCAATTAAACTAAGCTATTTACTTCAATTTTGTTCTGTAATAATTGATTTTCTCGTTTTCCATTATTTTTAAAGATATCGTTTACTAAGTTTATAGGTTATTGAGCGTTCAGAGTTAACACTACTTGTCAATTAATTTTATTCATCTAATTAGTTAATTACTATTTTATATCGTGGTAGGTTTGATGTGTTATCAGAATTTTTTTCTATTTTCGTTTTTCTAACATCTTGATATATCTAACTTCATTTGCACTCCCCGAATTTGTATTAGACATACCAACGTTGGTGTCTGCACTGCAACAGTTGTTTAGTTATGTTTATCCAACTCTACTTGTCTTCTATTATTATTCATTCTCTGTTCCCACCTTTAGATTAAAAAACATGTCCCATGCGTTTTTTTAATCTCATTTTACGGGGGGGGGGGCAATGCAATGAGTCTTAAAGACCCATCCCACCAGAAATTCCGACGTGACAATAAATCACGAAGCTCTATACAAGACTAGCCTATGGAAAGCCCCGCGCTAAGCACGTGATAGGACGGGCATTTTGCGAGAGGGATGGGCACGGGAATCGGGTAAGCGAAGAGCGCTAGAAAAGTTGCGATTGGAGAAAGACTGTTAGGGCCCCTTCCCACGGCGCGACCGCGGCGCGCTTCGCAGCAGCGCGGCGCGTAGCAGAGCATTGCTTTGAATAGAGCGAGCGGTCGACTATTAAGAGACTATTAAAGAGAGTTCTTCGTATTCCACGGCGACTACAGCCACAGGAAAGCGATCGCTAGCCTCCAGGTCCTACCAGCCATTATTCCAGCATCGGAATTTATTCCGGATGCCGGGCTAGGGCAGTCGGAGTAACACCCATGCATTTTACGAGAGGGTGTGCAGCACAATTATTCGGCTGCAAATGATAATACGCGGTCCAGGCGAAGTATGGAGACCCGCGCATCAAAAAACTGACGCTTGAATTCCGCGGACGACCGTGGACGAGCTCAGCCAGGCGTCGTGTTCCTGCCGACCACAGGAGACTTCCATGGTACTTCAACGTGTCATCCGCTGCCGCCGGCCGATATTTGGACATGTAATCCTTTCGGAGTGAGGTAGCAGAATTTCAGTCATCACCATTTTCTGTAAGTGTTCACACCCATTTTAGTTAATAACCAGAGTAAAGCAGTAGAAGGAACAGGAATGTAAAAGAGACAATTTTATATAGCAATAAACGCGTCCCCGTCATTTTGGTCGGGTGATCACAAAAAAGTGTATTATTTATAAACAGTAAGCAAATGCAATCCTTCGACCCAGGGTGCCCACCCCTGATGATGTCCCAACGCCGGTGCCCAGATCACAGGTAACGCATTCGCTTGGCGCCCTCGTAAATAAATTCAGCGCATGCATCCTGGTGCCTGGAAACGACCATCGCACCTTAAGTGTGATGGCAACCCCCCTCTATGATAGTGGGACTCACAGCGGCGCATTACACCAATAATTGCGACAGTGTGGTCCATTACAATACGTTTACCCAAAATGATTGGGATGAGAAAACATGTGTTTTCCGTACGGATAAAATTTACTGGTAAATATCGTACCAGAGTGTTGAACCTCCCGCCATTTGTAGCCGTCATTCAAATACACAAGTGCGTCGTGCGCTGCTTTGTCTAGAAATTGAGCGGCGGTCATAATACTGGAATACATGGTGGTACGCTTAAGTTACGCAGTAGGTAGTGGAAACAATTTACGAGAGTGCTGTTACGACCGAATGTTTCTGAATAGTTGACGTACAAAATCTAAATATACACTTGCAAGTATGTACACGCATATTGAGTACGTTTTATCAAAAGTATTTTTCTGTTACCGCGCGTTGAATAATGTATGGTCTCTTCCATAATTTTTGAAACAATAATAATCTTACATTGACACGTTAATGCACAGCAGCTACTTCCTTTTTAATTACACATTGTCTTCATCGAAGAATTCTGAATCACAGCAAGAAAATAATTCACACCTCCAATATTTATGAGGATACTAGTCTGATTGGGAGAGGAACATTATCTCTGTTTGAGAAACAATTTCGGCAACAGTCACTTTTCTAATGTAAGTGTGTGGTTCTTGCCAAAAATCTCATATCAAAGAGATAAAGATTGACATATGGCATACCGATTTAAAATATCACAATCTCTAAATCAATCAAGAATTACACTGTCACCACTGACGTCTGTATTCCGGTAATGTAGAGGAGGGTGTTGAGCACTGAATCTTTTTTACTTCTTAATTTGTGACTTGCGTGTTTTTCAATTTTAAATAATAAGAATGTTGTGTCATATGTTAGATATTTATGTACTACATTTCTTGAGCGATTTAGGACTACTTATTTGATGAAATGTTCGCGTTAGGACCAGGGTAGAGCGTGGGTGTTGTGCTTTGGTCCTCGATTGCCGTTGTGCCTTGGACCAGAAAATGCACGAGATAAATTTTACATAAAATGGAATCGTATTCGAATTGAAGTATTTTGAATTACAAAATGTATAACGTAGTACAATTGACATAAAATAGAATTACAAAATATAATTTCTACAGAAGTTGCTCGATTAGATTTTTTCGGTTTCGTCAACTACTGTGATCATTAGTGTCTAAATGTTCTGCATGTTTTATACCGAGATGTGGCGGCAGCGATGTCGTATTGGGCACAATTATGCAAATTGGGTGAAAAATCCTCAGCTCGGGGAAGAAAATGCATTTTGTGAAATTCCATCAAATGAATTCGTTTTTCCTTAAACTCTGAGTTTGTGAAAATTGCGAAAATTTAAAATTGTCTCTTCCTACAACTACAATATTGAAGATAATGATTTTTCGTAGCGAAATCCGTTCTTCATAAATGTATAATACTCGTATGTAGGTATGTTTTTCGCATAATTTTGCGTTAAAAAAAACAAATTTAAAAACACCTTTTTAAAAACGGCTCCAAATTTGTATGGTTCATAAAAATGGCACAGGTCTTATTTTCGTTAAACACTCTGAATTTTCGAAAATTGCATAAGTTACAGAGTAAACCAGAAAATATGTGCTGTTGGAGCATTGCTAGTTCTCACATGAAATAAGATCATTACACTAAACTATTCATTTATTTGTGCTTTGAAAACGTAGTAGGGGAAAAGTTCTTCTACGTTTCACTGATGCAAATATTAATAATAGTGCAAGGTCGAATAGGAGAGACACATTAAGTCGTGTTTGGTGATCTGGAAAGCATCTCGTTCGTGAGTTGCACCAACGCCTGTCCGCCCCTGCCGAGGCGTTCGCTGGGATGTTGACGCGCCACACGTGTGGAATGTCGCCGGGATGCAATGCAGCTCAAGGAGCAGGGTTTATGTGAAAAGAGATTGATGGCCACTCTGCCTCAGTTGCACGGAGGCTCATTCTGCAAAAACGTATAAAATATAGGTTAGTGAAGAATGGATTGTGCTGGCACAAGTGATTTTGTGATACTTTGTATTAGTATTGTTAGAGGATGTATGATTTAGGTTACATAGGTAAATTAGTGAATATAAATTTTTAGACGATATACGCTCGAATGCTTTCAAAACCCTATAGTGTTCAAGAAAGATACGTGATGAAACTGGACATAGGGTAGCAATTTTCTTTCCTACTCTCATAGATAACTGTATAAAAACTGGATTCAAAATAATGAACGTAATATTGAAAAATACGGACGTTATAATATCCATACAACTTCCACCAGATACATTAATTATCTGGTGTCTACAAATATCGTGTTATTCATTTATCAATATCAACCTATTTTAATTGATGCAATGGCGACTTCAAAACACTAGTGTGAAGAGTGCTTATCGCACATTTTCATAGCATTACCCCGTGGAGAGTACAAGAACATTATACAAGTATTTTTATATTTTCTTAACAGTTTCATCAAATTTGTAAGTGAATAAATGTCGTGTCTCTACATCAGTTCTCCAACCTGCGGTCTGCTGGCCGTATCCGTATCACGTGACAATGCAGACTGGCATATCAAACAAATACAAAGTTTTGGATATTACGCTTATGTAAATTCAAATTAAATATATAAACACTTGTTTGCATTTGGGACTCTTCCGTCTATCCACGATGATATTTTTACTGATTATTGGTCGACGTTTATGAACAAATTTACACGAAGTGGGTTCTCAAAAAAGCTCTGGATTCTTAACTATCTAATTTAACCGAGAAGCAAACGACAATGAAGCTATTGTGTGATCAAGTTTCGAAGTTGCTCATGAAGTTCATAGTGTAACGTATTAGCCAGCGTGCCTCGTGGCATCTATTTGGGGACGCTTGATAAGGGATTAGTAAGAGGTAACTCCTCGCCACAGGAAGGAGAGAAGGGTTTTTCCTTACAGAAAGAACGCGGAAACGGGAGACACAAGGCTTTGGGGTCTTCCGGTCTTAAGAAACGGAGACCCGAACCCTTAATGGTTAGCAATAGACTGCGGTGGAGGTGGCGTGACGTAGTAGGTCACGTGAGCCTCGACTTTATAAGTTAGTGCACAGAGCCAGTGGGTGGGTTCTGGAGACAGTGGGAGAACCTCGTGCATTTGCACCAAACTTGGCGCCACGACGGTGCATCTACGGGCCGGGCTCGCGAGGCAAGTCAGGTGTTGACGAGCCTGTGGAGGACTTTGTGTCCTTGGGTGACTGCGGTCACGTGGGAGCGATGCTGTGTGCGTGCTCCGAGGTGAGGAGTGGTCGAGTGCCACGATTCACGCCGATTCTCAATCGGGTAAGATCGCTCCTGCGATCGAGGCAAACAGATGGTACGCCAGTACGGTCTTGTGTCCCAGTGTGACATCCGGTCACGGAAGCTTGGCTTTGCGCGCGCTTCAGAAGTAGGAGTGGAGAATGCCACACTCGAAACCGATCATCAATCGGGTTTGGATCGCTCCCGCGATCAGGGGATAGTAGGTCTATCAGAGCTAGGGTGTAAGAAGGAAATTCATTGTAAATATTTGTTGTGTTTTCTTTGTAAATAAATATTTGTTATATGAAAGCTCTGTGTCTGTGTTCGGTGTCAGTATCCATGACATCACAATAGTTAAGCTCATAGTTAAGTCGGAAAGCTATTCGTGGATGGAAATTAGTTTAATTCTCGCGTTTCGAATGCTGTTGAAAAGAAATTGCTTGAGAAGGTTCCAAGATTTTGATACTAATTTTACTTCAAATTGTTTTAAAACCCATTCAGTTGCGGAGTTGAATTCTACCTGATTTTAGATTGAAGAGGGCCGACCTTTCGTCTAATGAATTAGGCCATTTAATGAAGGAAGGAAGTCTATTTGGTTTCTTCCTCTTCCCGGGCGGGTCAACTGCCCGTACGTGTAGTGAATGTGTTTATATCGTAATGTGGCTGTTATTTTCTCCCGCAAAATGCGTCACCGACCACCGAAGTCAACTTGCGAGATTTCCCCCTTCCAGGTATTTCCCACCAGCGGGCACCACTTCGTCCAGAACAAGCACTAAGCTCTCGACTAGTCTCCCGGTATGTGTGGTAGTGTAGTACATGTACATAGGGGGTGAGGATAGGACAAAGATGAGAAAGGAAAAGTCGCGCACGGTACGTGGCATGTCTATTATGGTACTACCGGCATTCACATACCGGCATTCACCTGGTATTGATCAGAGAAAACACGGAGGATTACTGATCATAGCTGCCGATCTGATTTCGGATTTGGGTTCAGTTTATGTGTGAAAAAAGTACCTAATATGAAATATATGGATTCTAAATATGCATTATGCGTTGACAAATGAGCATTAAAAATCAGTCTTACTGTCGAATCTAATCTAAAAATATTAGGTTCGATTTACATGAAGTTCCAAGGGACATTTAAAATTTTAATTTTTCTTATATAGACAAAAACATTCCCACCCTTTAATCTATTTCTTTTGCAAATAAAATGAACAAAATTTGAAAAGTACTTTACTGCTACCTTTGCTCTACGCAATTTAGTGAATAGACATTAACTTTATAATAGTATTACAGGACGTTTGCATTCAATTTGATATTCATGCGCAATCACTACAGGAGTAATGTTTTCGAAAGTTAATTAAGACCGTGTAAAATATTCGCTCTATTTCTTTTCCACGCTTTCCCCCATTTTTACTCATAAACATGACCGAAATACGTCATATGCACGTGTATGTTGTTGTTGTGTCTGTGGCGGTTTCTCCCTCTCCGTCAGCTGCTTGCGCGCGGTATTCCTTTCCGCCTCGCCCCGCCGCCTCTGGCCCGGCCCTCGTGACATGTGGAGATCTCCTTCTTCGTTCTCTTTCGGCGTTGCCTGCACCCACTAGCTCTGTCTGGACGACTGGCTGCGAAGCGTTGCATCCCAGCGTTGCGCTTGGCCTCGCCAACTCTCCACCACTGGTCCGTTGGCTGGTTGCTTTGCTGAGTGCTGTTGCTGTTGGTAGGACAGTACAATGACAGTACTCCCGCTGTCACTAGTCTCCAATATGCGTATTGTCATGTGTTTAAATTTGGCTTTTCTTTTGTTAAAGATGACATTATGTCACCGTTTACATTTCATATAGTTATGTGTTAATTGTTTTTAAAGTTTTTTTGTGTATATTGTTGTTAGTCATGTATTGAACAGAGGAATGCTATAATTCACACACTTTCCGTCCTCGTCTTTGGTTGCATTCCTTATTATTTCAGGTCTTATTCTCGACTGATTCACTTACTGCTCGGATTGGCTTGGTTGGATGACTGAATCTTGATCATTCTCCTTATTCGAATAGTAAACCTTGTCGTTTCTTTCGATTTCCGGATCGTTTTGCATTCCGCATTCAAACGATTATACTCGGTACAACTATTAATTCTATCTCATTCAGCTGATTTTCTTCCGTAACGACAGTTCTCATTTGTTCGTCGAAGATTTGATGCCGTTAGTCATACGACACCTTTTCACTATCGTTGTCATTGTCGCTCGTTTTTGCCAGTCTTGTCGCTGCCGGCGCCGTCTGCTGACGCATCCACCTCTCTCCCACAGCCAGCGTCGACTCTATTATGATTGTAAGTCGGCCTCTCTGCCAAGGACGCGGCGTCACCCGGACAGCCTAGAAGTCACTATTATGATGCCAAACCTTTAGCGTCCTCTAGCTGGAAGCGTTCTCGTCGCGTTGTTTCTTCTATCGCTTTCCACTCACGCTCATAGAAGCGATTTTAGATTTGTGCTAACCTTTTGAGATCTCGCTGTTCCATAGTAAAGTTTGCAGGGATGTATTATTGCGTATATTTGCGTTCTTATAACAGAATTGTGAAGACACGTTTGTAATATTTGTACACTTGGAAAGTGTCATCAGGACCAAAAGTTGGAAAACGTTTGATTTATTTAGTCAAAAGAACAGGAAAACTCTGTGTGACCTATGGGGAGAAAATCATCTGTGTTCATTTTCTTGGGTTCCAGAACTCCTCCCCAACATTTGATCTATAAATGGTTTGAAATGTGAATAAAAGTGAACTGTGAAATGTGAACAAAGGTTTTTGTAAAGCTTGAATTTTACAGATTTGTTAGGACAGCTTATGACAATCAGTATTTATCGGTGGAGATTAGTTTTTAACTTACGTATACGTATTCTTCTTTCTTTCTCAGATTGTAATGATAATGGAAGTCGCTGGTGGGTATGGTTAGGTTACTTTACTCAGAAGAATTGGTTACTGTATATCCTATTATGAAAAGAATGCAGCGCAAACGCTCGGCATCCCCGCCACTTGTCCCATCTTCTCTGCCGTTACGCTCGGCTTCCGAGTTGGAGATGCTGTCGCAACTGCGTCTGGGACGAAATTTTCTTCGACATCGTTTGAGTTGCATTTTGTATTCTTAGTTTTATTTTATTTATTTAGGCTGGATATTTATTTTACCAAGTTTGATGAAGAAGGGGAAAATGTCCTCCACCTGCTTCA
This sequence comes from Gryllus longicercus, assembly GCA_038098605.1. NCBI lineage: Eukaryota > Metazoa > Arthropoda > Insecta > Orthoptera > Gryllidae > Gryllus > Gryllus longicercus. The sequence continues at coordinate 542,718 of JAZDUA010000341.1, forward strand.
AGTTTTTCGTAAACTTCAATGCATCTTAATATCACTAACTTTTCTGAACCTAGAGTATTTCTGAAATTCATATTATGTATTATGGGTATGTGAACTAAGTTGCAGTAAAAGTTTCATATAAAGGAAGTATATGGTCTCACTATTTCCATACTGTTTTATTAGATACTTCCTGTGAAAGGAGACTTGGTGTTCATGATTTGGACAGTGACATTTCTGAGCAACACCTTCATTATATAGAGAAGGTCTGGGTACTTCATTTGAAATAGTATCTTCTTTTAATAATTGGAAACAAGAAGTAATATATCCTCAAACGTGCTTTGAATACTGACAAAGAGAAGATAATATTTTCATTAAAACCTCTGACTCTGATGAAATGCTCGCTACTTTTAAAATACTAAAATATAAAGTTTAACATAACACGTTTTTACCTTTTTTTAGCTAATGTGTCTGTGACGTCAGTTAATTTACCAGAGGCGGAAAATCGAGTGAATAATTTGTAAAAAAATCTCAGTGAATTATATCTTTAACATGAGATACTAGAAGGCACATTGATTTCACATCTCGTTTTTCGATAACGATGAGAAGTAATTTAAGGGTGCTAACTCATAACTTGAGTAAAAAATATGCAACTTACTTTTTGCTACTCTCCCCTTAAACAGACTCGTCCACACGCCACACTGCCACGCACGTCGAGAGGCCAGTCGGGATCGTAGGAGTTGCGGCTGGGGCGGCGGCCTCTTGGTGGCCCCGCGAGCTGAGGTGGAGGTCGGCGCGGAATCTCGCCATTCCGCGGGGGAAGATCGCCGCCACCTCTCGCAATGAAACATGCGTCGCGTCTACAACCACTAGTCAATCAATCAATCGAAGCCGTGAGACGATTTCGAAGGGCAACCTGAGGCGGCCCCGCGCGGCGCCTCGGCCCTGCGACCGGCAGGGAATGTGCGCGGCCGCCGCCTGGTTTCGCGCGCCGGCCATTTATTTGTATGGGCGCGCGTCGCCCGCCGCTATTCCGGGCGACGCGCGGGGGTATATATAGCGGGAGGCGCGCATGTACTCCCGCGCCGCGCCGCTCAATGAGCGCACGTGAGCGGGCGGCGCCAAGAGGGCGGGGGGCGGGGCGGGGCGGGAGGCGAGTGGGTGGAAGGGAATGAAGCGACTGATGGAATGAAATACGATGAAGGCGGTCTAGCGAATTTATTTACTCCGAGTTATTTCTTCTTGCGGCTAAAATACTGATAGAAAAGTTTATTTATATCAGTTTTGATTACTGAAAGCTGATAGGAAAAGGGAGACAGCGAATGCGGTGTTAAGATGCACGTATTGTGGACTTCGGCACATGATCGGATATCTTAGTGAAGTAATATGTCACACATTTATTATTATTATTATTATTATTATTATTATTATTATTATTATTATTATTATTATTATTATTATTATTATTATTATTATTATTACACTATCATGATCATTGGTACTAACTCAACTGGTCCGTTTGACACGGAATGATCGAATGATTCTATACCTAACGTATCAGATACTGCATGTACTCCTTTCCACTTCATTTCATTTCTACCATTTCATTTTTAGGCCTTAGACGTTCAGTATGTCATTCTCAAGGAATGTTTGATGCAATATATGCGGTATCTTCTTTTAACTGTTCACGAAAAAGACTGAAACGTGACTTTAACACTTGAGCTTGTGTCTATTCTGTTGAAATAAAGTAATTTTTGGTTGATGTTATAGACTCATTCTTTCATTTTTTTTTTTTTTTTTTTTTCTTCAGCTTTTTCCCTTTAAGGGGTCGCTGTTTTTCTGGTTTTGGCGAAAGTTTTACGGCCGGATGCCCTTCCTGACGCCAACCCACGTGGGGATGATATGATATATGATGATGATAGGAGGTGAAAGGACGAACACAATACAACCATGCCCGAGGCGGGACTCGAACCCGCGACCCTTCGGTCCGAGATCGCTACGGCACTACTGCCTTAGCGATCTCGGCCACCCGGACCGGCAGACTCATTCTTTCATATTCACATTAATTCCATTACATTCCAATTTACTCCATTATGTATCAAAGGACCTGTAGCCTACGAATCTGAACCCACATTATATAGTTTGATAGATTTTCATTAAGAATCTAAAATCAACATGCAATTGCATTTCGACCCGCTTACCAGTTAATACGATTCATAAAGCGAAGTGTGAGTTTGGGTGAAAATCGAGAATGTTATTGAATATTTAAAAACATACAATTACAAACATGAGATAAAAAGCATTTTATAAGCGTAAGAAGTTAAGATAACGTTCCTCGAAAATCGGCGTCGCTCGACGAATTCCTTGACTCCCTCTGTTAAATCGCGGAGGTGAAGCGAATTCGCAGCTTCGCGGGTTCTGGTGGCTGGCCGTCTGGCAACCCTGATATCTAACATCGCTCACTAGATGCTGCGACAACACTCGACAAAAATAGTGCCCTCAATGCCCCAGGAGCACAATACTCTCCTTGTTGTTTTGTGTACAAAATTAGTATGCTTACTTTGCAAATTTGAAATCAGTGAGTTCTAATTACACTTACGAAATAGCGTCAATTTATTCATCAGAGAAAGTTGCCGAATTTGTACAAGCGTTTCACCATATTCGATCCCACTATACAAATGAAGTGCCGATTAAATTTTGCAGTACTGGTTACAGATTTATTTAAAGTCACATTAGTCACAGTTGTTAAAGGTGTACAACTCTGTTACGAGGCAAGAGATGCCAGGTGCATGGTTGTACATCGTAGGATGACCACGTCATTATTCTCTCAACCTTTCCAATGAACAGTTTGTCGTAACTGTACTATAGTTACATCATGACGTGCTTCGAATAACGTATTCGTTAAGAGATTAATGTTAAGAAGACTAACGTAGCGTAAGACATAAACACCATGTATTTTCGGTGTTCGTTATATTCACAATAAAAAAATCACTATTGCTATTCAATAAAAAGAGAAATAGTAAAGTAATGAAAATGTGATGGTTGAGTCTGTGTAATATTTGGTTTGTTGGGACACTCATTACGAAATGACAATATTTTGTACTTCACCCTTTCAATTAATAATTTATATTATTTTTATTGTTATTTTTTAAGTAACAAAATCCAATGTGCTTCTCATCGGTCGGTTAACGCTGAAGTGAATTTCTTGTGTATTCCTTATTTCCTTTTCTATGTTAGTCGTGCGGTCTTAGGGTACACCGCAAATATAGGTCCGCACATCCGTAAATGCAGTTCTTTCTTAGATTTATGAGATGGACGTACGGTAAACTTCTGAGCTACTACTTCCTGGCATGATGCAATAGCGCATGTGCCATATAAAGTAAGAAGGGAAAAAGGAAAATGAAGACAAAAAGTGAAGAACTCAAAGAATCTAATGTTTAAAAGGCGAAATAAGAGAAGTGCTACTGAAGGTAGGAAGATTTAGAGAGAAGCAGAAAAATTGTGAAACTACCTGGAGGAAGGCTGAGGAGAATGCGAGGAGAATGCTAAAAATATCGAAGAAAGAGGTGTAACGAAAGGAATGAGCGTATGGAGTGAAATGTGGAATAATTAACGCAATTATAATAGCACCAAATTTACACAATTGACTGCTTTATTTCTCGGTTAACCTTCCCTCTGCACAAATATATTAATTTATTTTGTAAATAATAAGCAATTTACATGTTTGTGGAGTGTTTCTAAGCTTCTACAATCCAAATTTTTGCCTAGAAAGCATTTTTTCAAACCACATTTTGAGTTGAGTGCTTATAGCGGCTTAGTCATTTGGAATATCCAAGTAGTTTATTAGACGAAATTTGTCTTAAGTTTTTGTCTTAAGAACTTATTTTCAAAGTTTTGTCGTTTTCTCTCCGGATCATATATATATGTATACACACACAGACATATATATATATATATATATATATATATATATATATATATATATATATATATATTTGACCACGCAACACATTTCTGTCTCCGAGGCCCAGATGTATCCTATCCTAGAGAGATGAACGTGCGAAATCATGGGCCTGGGGGATGGGATGGGCTGCATCCCGTGGTTATGCAAGGTTGTTAGAGGGGAACCATATCCACCCCTACATGTAAATCGTTTTTCCTCAGCAGACGGCAGGTACCAGCAGGCAATGCAAAGTGTCAAATGGCTCGCAGTGTATGTGCGTGGTTCGACGAGAACGAGGATGTACTATGCTCCCTTGATCATCATACTCCCCTGTTTTAATCCCAATCGAGAATCTGTTAGACCATCTCGATGAAGCCGTTCGCGCCATGGATCAGCAGCCGAGGAAACTCGCGAAGCTGGCCTCGGCGCTGGAGTCTACATGGCACGACATCTTTATCGGAACCATTCAGATCCTAATTGATTCTCTTCCTGTACGTCTCGCATCGGTTGGTTCTGCAAAACAGACTTATTCAGGGTTTTCACGGGTGTTCACATTAAGGTGGATTCTGTATATTCCTCTCTAACCCTTAACTTGAAGACGATACAGATGGACCTCGCTCAACTGAAACGCTTCATTGTGAATGGTTGCGCGTGAACGAAATGGCGACCCACGTCCGCGTACAGTGCGTAGCGGCGTGGGCGGTGGCGTGCGGCGCGCCGGGACGACCTCGCTCCTGCGCTCCGCCGTGCGCCACCGCTGGCCCTCGCCCAGCGCCGGCCGGCCCCGCCCCCGCCCCCGCCCCCGCCCCCGCGCTCCGCGCTGGAGCAGGGCGGGCCTCAAGGATGGAGCGGAAGCGCTCACATTCCGCGACTGGCATTGGCGTTTTGATCGTTTTGGTTGGGTTGTGATTAGCTTCTTACACCACCACGTAATCTAACAGTACATCATCCATCACCTCATCCATCCACAATCATGCCTGTAAGTGAAATCAAAGCACCACTGATAGTTTGTTTAGGAACTAGAGGACATAATAATAATAATTATTGTTATTATTCTCTACACCACGACTAAAGATGTTCTGAGTCACCTGAATATAAAATCTACTCCAGGTTGCAACAAGCTATCTAACGAGCAGGGGCTGTCGGTACCTCTACAATACATTGCGCTAAATGTGGGCTATTCCAAATGAACCAATTCCTTGCACTTCCTAGTCCTTTGAAATACCTGAGAGTTTATCCAAATTTTACACAAATTTTACGGAACAAATCAAGAGCTCCGATGACTATCGGTCCGACCTGTGCTTTTACGCTCCACATTCGGCTGATCTCGATTTCCAAACTCTTGTATTTAAGACGTTTCTCTGCCTCCTTGGTTACGACATTTGATCGCTAGGCACAGAAACATCTACATGTACATACAATTTTTTCTTCAAATCCAGGATAACAATATCCAATTTGTTTGCTGCATTCAGCGATCCGTTTAAATTTGTTGGTCGTAAAGAGTCGAACAGATGTTATCGGTTTTGATGAGTATTCGTATCACCTGAAGCATGAGTTTGGAACTTCAAGGGCGGTACAGTTCTGTCAGTGGAAGTAACTACAAACCATGTCGTGTCTTTTCAAGTATTCTGTCTTTGCTAGAATTGGACAAACTAAGACGATTTGATCAATGGTTTCTACTTGTTCCTGGCAGATGCGGCATTTTTTCATCTTGGGAAATTAGAATTGCTTTATCATAATATCGTGTTCTCAACGCCTAATCCGGAGCAGCTATTAGAACTGCTTCCGATTCTGGCTGCCAAAGCTACGTTTTGTTCGAATTAATATAAAAATCAAAATAACATCAATGCTGGCTTAACGTTCATGTGAATTACTCCAATATATCTTCAATTATTCATAATAATAACAATAATACAAATATTTTTTGTAGTATTCCTGAAAGTTTTTGATTAATGAGAATCGATCTAAGAAAAGACTGTATTTACTAGGCTATCCGGGTGACGCCGCGTCCATGGCGAAGGTGCCGACGTTTCGGTCGCCATTCTGCGACCTTCCTCAGGGCGTAATGCGCGGAGATGTGCTGCGTACGAGTTTAAATGGGGCTTAGTTTCTCCTCTACCCGAGTGCCGGTTGGCCGGGTGGTCGGCCAATGCGGAGAGAGCACCGGCCAATCAGGGGCGGGCTCCCCGCAGGGTGAGAGGAGGCGTTCCGTCCGTAATCGGACTTGCGGAGCAGCTAGGACCGCGTCCGGTCGAGATCGGACGTCCTGGTAAAATAGGTGTTTCCAGGCATCGTGTAGACATATGCCATGGTCAGCATTCAAGTTATAGGGGTGTTTGATGATTTCCACTGCCTCTTTTACCCTCCTCGTGCCCTAGCGGTCTTCTCTGGCTAAGAGGCGTGTGTCATCAAATAAAATAGCGTGGCCAGTTTTCCATGCGTGCAGGGCTACGGCCGATTTATTGTTATTATTGTATTTATAATTACGAATATGTTCCCGGAGGTGTTCCTCTACGGTACGTCCCGTCTAGCCAATGTAAGTATGGCCGCAGCTGCATGGGATCTCGTATACCCCCGATGACATAAGGGGAGGGACGCGATCTTTCACGCGTACAAGCTTTTGCCCGAGTTTTTCTTGGGCTTTGTAGGCCGTCTTTATATCAAAGCGGCTCAGAAGCTTGCCAATCTTATCTGTGACACCGCGTATATATGGCAGAGTGGCTATTTTTGTGTTGGGATTGTCTCTAATTTTGGTGATATCAGAAGTTTTGGCAGAGGTCGTAGCCTGCCGTACCGCTTGGTTGGCAGCGTTTCACCATTCATCATCATTATAATTTTATCCCATCCCCTGGGAGTAAGAACCCTAGGGCATAAAAATGGAATGAGTGTTAAAATCCTGATTCCCCCGTGTTGAAATATAACTTGCACCTACCGCGATAATCAAGGCTGGGCTCCGGTGGGATGCACTATCGCCTGGCCCCATGATGGCAGTTGGTGCAATTCGTTGCAGGTCGCGAGGAGACCAGGAGCTGGGCCCTAGCGAGCGCGTGCGCTTCGCCGACAACAACAACACGGTGGTGCTGAGCCTCCAGCGCGTGACACGCGATGACGTGGGCACATACTCGCTGGTGGCGAAGAACGCAGCGGGGGAGGCGCGCACCGCCTTCGACCTGCGCCTCCTGGACGACGCGGCGGCGGCGGCGGCGGCGGCGGGCGGCGGCGACGGCGAGGCGCCCGTCTTCCTGCGCCGCCTCAGCGACCTCGCCGTCAAAGTGGGCACCCGCACCCGCTTCCTCGTCGAGATCCGCAGCTCCTCCGATGTCCAGGTGCGTCAGTGGGGTCGCTGCTGCGCAAGGGGGCCTGCCTTGAAGGGGGGACAAATGAGTGTATGGTAGTGTTAGTTCATTTAACGTGCCCGGGGTCTGAGCCTAGCTGCAGGCGCTTGCTTTAGACGGCCCAACAAACGCAGTACAAGTGCTTTTGAGTGGGGTTAGCGATAATTCTGGGCTGTTCATGTTCACGTCCAACTGGGTACCCTGTCCCTTGCTTGTCGAGACAGCCCGACTGAAGGGAAGGGGATGCTTTCGCATTGCTGAAAGAAGGAAAACGAGTAATAGTAATTGAACATGAGAGGCGTTTCAAATTATGTTTCTTGATTACAGACAATGTTGTTTTCGCACATTAAACGTCGTGGACCGTGAAGATATCTAAAAAATAATCTAATTTCCCTCTTGAAATTTCGTTTGCGGCTCCCCTAAAGCCATTCCGCAAAAAATTCACGGAAAGCACCGCACGTTACAGGTACAACTTAACCTGTCGAGATACATGATAATAAACCAAATGAAGCAGATTTTCCGCTGCCTGTTGGAAGGGCAAGCAGGCGGAAACAGAGAAATTGAGTACAATTTAGGGTGCGAACGACTTTAGTATAGTAAAATGATGGAGGCACGTGGGTCACAGCAGTCCACTGGTAGCAGTCTGGTTCCATATTCTGCATTTGAACAGCACTAAGTCAAGCGATTAGCTTTCGTCCACACGTAAGGTGCGAATTGGTTTATTTCTTCAGGAAATCGACAAATTGACGACTAAAACGAAGGTTGCGAAACTCAACCTAAAAAATACTAAGAATGTCCTTGGAAAAGCTCTCTTTTCCAATTTCCTTAATTTGAACACTTTAAAGTGGGAAAATCATAAACACTGCACATAGAGATATCTATTGATTGTCATTATACTCTAGGCATTGATTAATTGTGTCGCAAAGTTATATAACTCAGATAGGGGATATAACTGATGCATAAGTTACTGCGAGCTCAGACACTCGCAAAATGAGGCATGATAGATCAAAATAATTAATGAATTAATGTTCATTTCAGTAGAAGTTTACGTAAATGATAATGAGGAAGACGAGAATAACTCTCGAGATACGAGTTTGAGTACTTGGTTTAAAAAGAAAATTGGCTTATGTTTGAATTTTTTATTGTAGGCTTTTCTTGAGGAATAACACTCGATGGATTATACATAAGTTTTTCAGTTATATTACGAATCATTTTGTTTATCCTTCCTATCTTTATTAATATCTCAGAGGTAAAGGTCCCCACGCAGAAACTCACATATAAAATGTCAGAAATAACCGTTTCTGTAAAACGTCATTAATGAAAGCCTGACCTAGTATGCTTTCGCAGGCTTCCGCGGCCGGAGTCAATGCATTCTTAGGTATCCGGGGTGAGCCGCGTCTCGGTCAATTGGGCAGACGTTTCGGCCATCTTGTTGTGGCCTTCTTCAGAGTTATACCCCTCAGCATATACTGACCTAGTAAGCCACTAAGACTAATAATGGTAAATCGCGGGATGAAGCTTACGATATTTAATGCGACTTTACGTTCAAGAGGGGTTGAGGATTTGTATCTCGTAAAAACTCACAATGATGTTCGAGTGAAGTATGAATGAAGTAAATTGGCGATGAACGATATCGAAATGGATTGTGAACTGAGAACGGTAGTGACCTTGCGAATAACAATACGCTAATGATCACATTCAGATGTAAGCGACGATGTGCATGCCTGCACGAGAACTACACATATACATCCCTTATTTCTTAGTAAGGAAGTTTTCATCTTTGAAGAAAGCATGTGCGTAAAAATCTGCAGAATATTCGGACATTTTTGAATAGTTTATCTTATTTGACTTATGTATGTATCAGTTAAAGTGATAAATATTAACATATGTTGCGGTACAGCAAATTATTGCTTTGACCTTGCTTGTTTGTCCGCGTGAAATTTAAATATTTATATGAAATGAGACATTTTACATATCATTCATTGTATTTGTGTGTTTAGATTTCATTTACACCATCATTTTCATACAATTCCCTGCTTTGTTGTTTACGTTATTTGCGCACTAGCCAAAACGAATACGGGTATGTAGGTAACACAGATGCCAACTTGTGCCAAGGCTATTCCAAACAATGCGTCTTTAAAGAACCCTTCCCCGTGCTAACTAATTACGGAGATTGGTTGCAGACAGCACTGCCCACCGAGCTCAAACCCGTTGCATGTAATTAACGCTCTTCGCTGCAATAGTTTCGTTTCCTCCGATTGATGCGGGTATCCAACAAGGAACACGAGGCCTTTTAATGTTCTTGTGAGCGTCCATTCGACGGTAATTAGTCCAAGACATTGAGGATAACATATTGCCAAATAGAACCAGAAATTTCTTTTAGAAGAATATCATATGCGTTTAAAAGTTGAATAATTTTTTGGAGAATAATTCAATGAAATTTCAAATGCATTGAATATAAAAATTATGCAATAATATAACTATTTTACATTATATGTTATGTAACTGTGATGAATTGTTTTAATTTTAATATATAGAGACATCAAAGAAACGGGGTATTGACATTGTTCATTTTCAAAAGTGTCGCAAAATATTTGAGTTTTTGTGAAAGTGACTGTTCAGAAGAGTAGTGTTTTATTTTAATGGCTCTCTCCATATATGTCTATATACAGGATAGAGCCGTTTCTTCTCTGTACAAATTGTCACTTCCAAATACTGATTTTGATATATTAACTGAACTCAATATCTCACTTTTTGCAATGACGTGAAACAAACTAACATAGTCATTTACTCAATACTTCCTCTTCAAATATTTTCTTTTAAACTTCAAACTATTTGTAACGCTGTTTTGAATGTATATGGCAGTTGGAAAAATTCAGAAAATAAAAATTTTGTCTGAGAGATAGGAAAGTTTGTCCTTGACTATAAGTCAATTATTGATAGATTATTCAAGTCTTTGTAATATAGTTTAATATTGATACACTATTCATCAGCAGATGAACTAGGAGGTAGAGATAGAACATCTATGAGCTGGAGCAATGTGAAAAGACAATTTTCTTCCGTTTAAAGAGAAAAGTTGACCTACATATGAGATCACATTCTATCTCGTAAATCCACATTCAGTGCTCGGTATTTCCATTTTCGGATTTAGTGTTCGTCAGAGTTGTAAATGATTGTCACATACCTATCAATTTCTATAATCTATCTAATAATCGTACATAATAGCTTCATTATGTCAATCCTGCTAGCCACCATTTCTAATGGTTTACAAGACAGAACACTACGGTCATTGTAGTACGTATTTGCAATCTATAACTGCACAAATAATACTGTGTAGTGTCCTGGAACTGCAAAAATGCTTCTGAACAAATCTACTCAAAATGTTTAACCAAATAGTTATAGACACACTTCTCAACAACAAAAAATAAAATACTCTCGTATAACACCACAATAAATTAAATATTTTAAGAAGAAAGGCTTTACCAATACTTCAATAACATAGTAATACGGATACACAGTACAATATTTCATTAAACACAAAGAATATGAAAAAAATTGCTGATCGTGATACGTAAATAGCAAATATTTAATGACAAGTGTCATTTCTTATTCGAAGCCTTGAAGCCATGACCTCTGCTATATCGTAAGCAATGGCGAACTGGGTATGAGCATTTTTTAGGGTACGCGGAGTATGAAAATAGGCAGAATATCTCATGAAATATTTGCATTTCTCAAAGAAGTTCGAAAGTGATTCATTGTGTTTGGCCTTATCCCGAGTTCCTGGGTATTTGAACAAAAACATACGCCACGTAAAATAAGGCATTAATTCAATTCAAAATTCTATTCAACATAGTCACCTCTCACGTGGCCGGAGGCTGCATAGTTTTCTTTCAATTTTTGCGCGTAAAAGAAATTAGTAATACAGATTATCTCATACAGAACGATGATGCTTCAGTCAACCCTCAAATACGTTCATTCGGTCTAAAATGAACAACCTATCTTTCATACCAATTTCTCTGCGCCGGCCGTCGCGCGCCACATGAAGGTGAAATCTGGCGCCATCGCCAACTAGGTTCTCGGGCATCGGGCCAAATATCTTTCGCACATACTACATTGGGCTTCTGAGGTGTACGTGGGCATCGACGGAAAATGCAGTTGCACACATTAGGGATCTCAAAGAAATAATTGCTAATACTGTGCCTTCTAAGCACCGATACCTGAGCTCGCACTGAAAAATCTACAACATAAGAGGAACTGCTGTGCATTTCGTAGAACGCACTTCCGGACCTCATCCTCGATAAAATGAACCAGCAACATGTGCACAGGGCGCTTATGGGACTGAGTGGAGAGTGAATGTTCGTGAACGTGCCCGACGCGCTTTCCGCGCCGTGGCGCTTCTCGCGCTTCTCGCACGTGCGTATAAATAGCGGCGGCGCGATGGGAGCCCGCGGTCGCGGAGGCGCACGCCGCTTCCCGTCCGGCGGAAAGGATATTTCAGGCGGCGCACGCTTTGCGGCGACGGGAGGAGGGCGAGCAACAAGGTGGGCGAACTGGAGGATGGAGACTGGGCAGGAGGGCGGACTGACGCGCCGGCCAGCGGGCGTGAGAGCAAACCGGTTGGCGGGTGGGATGGAGTCAGTGTCGGACTGGTTGATGGGCACGATTGTGGACGGTTGGCGGAATAGTTGGAGGGAAGAGTGGTAGTGGGGAGGATGATCGACGGGCAGATTAGTCGACAGCCGGGATGATCGTCGCCCGGAATTCTCGGCGGACAAGATGACGAGGGTGTGGACGGGGGGAGTGGTCTGTGGGTAGGCGTACGCATTGACGAAGGCCCGCTCGCCCCACCGTCGCCGCTATTAAAAGAGCAAGGCCTGGCGACGCCACGGACAATACGCAGCGGGGAAAAGCCGGCGGACGTTTTGGTCGCGTCAAGATTCCGGTTGGCAACAGCGTCGATTTTGCCTTCCTGCCTTCTTTAATGGACGGTACCTGGATATGCTGTCATTGTAAAGAGATGTAATTCTACAGTAAGCACAATTGTGATTGTGTTATACCATTCTGTTTTTCACGCAAAGTACTAACGTTTTGATAAGCGATAAATGTTCAAATATCCGTGAAATACACTTCTCTTCTAATTACATAGTCTGTATGTTTATTAAACTATGTCTTTATATTTCACAACATTTCTCACTGATGGAAGGAGCATGAGATAAAACACAGCCTCAATAAACTCAGTGTATAAATGTATCTATTTTTTTGGTCTCCTACAAATGCCAAGAAGTGTTGGAATAGCTGAAAACATTGTTTCTATTAGCTGCTTCATGTATTGTGACGTGAATACGTGATTGAGAGACTATCCGATAGGTTGGAGAAGTCGCGTTGTCGAGTTGTGGAATGTAACGAAGTAAATAGTTGCTCACGACGCACTTGGTAGAGACTATCAGGTTCTTATGGGCGTTTGAAAAACACTGTTGATTGCTGTTAACTCATACTGATTTCAAAGTAAACTGTTCCAAGAGGTTACGTAGCCTGAAGTGTTTTACGACCACACGATCGACCGATTACTCACATTTTCAGAACTTTTCAATGTCAATATTGTTACGGTTATTTCGATTCAAACGCATGAAATCACGAGATTGGTGAAGATTGGGCGTCACAGTTTAAGAAAACAGATCACAATGTACATTGATCTTAATGTCAATAGTTGACGTCATGAACAAATTTTGTACTGGTGAATTCCATCACTATTTGATGACAAAATGTGACTGCAATCATAATATACAATACTTTCACCGCACACACATCCTACTCTACTTTTACATGTGAACAGAAAGTCACTTCTTACTGACAGGAATATTGGATATTTTGCAGTATAAAGTCGATCAAGATTGAAAACATAACAAATATCATGAAAGTAAACTTATTTTTCTAGTTGAACAACAAAAAAAAAACAATTCGCCGCGTTTATTTCATATGAAAAACAGAAAACTGTGTTATTTAACTTTTACTTCGTCAAACACCTCTCTTTCTTTCTGTCTCTCCCTCTCCCTCTCACAACGTCATTTTAGTGACTTGGTAGCCCAGAGAGCTAAAGGATGCTAAATTAATTACTCTTGCATTTGACAAAGGCTGCTAGAAGAAGCAAAATTGCTTAAGAGTGCATGAAACATCCTTAAACGTTAAAGTAATATACGCTCCAGCGACTCACAAGCAAAGAGGTAAAACACTTTCAGTACATTGACATGTCTTGTTAGATGCAAACATGTAATTGCCTTCAAATATAAGTGAATACAAATGAACGTACATTTTACAACCTGGTCTTTTATATAATATTATTGTTTTGCTTTTCATGCACATCGATAGATATGCTTTAAAGATACTTGCGAAACATCTTAAATAATACGCCATCAAAGACATGCAAAACACTCTTTTCAAAGCAAAAAATCAGGAATATCGAAGCATTAAATTAACGTCTTAAAAAAGACCTCCAGTCTTAATATATTGATTGAAATTGCATACGCTTCGTAATCTTAGTTTTTTTAACTGCAATTACTATTTCTTCTTAGTCAAAATTCTACATGAAAGATTGGTTTTACGATAACATCATGATATCTAACACATAAACAATGCAAGAGAAGGCACGTCATGCCACCATCACGAATGTTAATACAGAAACTGAAACACCCGATTTCGGAAGTTTCATTTTGCGAGAAAAAGTATTTGTGGCAAATTGGTTTTATGGTGTTCCTCCTGTTAAGTAGTATTTTCTTCTTTTATAATTGCTTGCCAATTCATCCTCACACATTTTCCCATCAATCTCATTATATTCGTATTCTCCATTATGGAGTTTCAGAATTTCGTTTTTCTGATTAATCTGAGATATCGTATTTTAATTGGAACTAATTTTAATCGCCAGATTGTTTAATATTCTCTCGAAGTAGTACCAGGACAAAGAAAACCTCATTAATGGCAAATAGATGCGTTACGATCCTTTTGTATTGATGTTGATTTGATTAACGAGGTGCTTCACAAAATTAAAATTCAACACGCGTTAATTCGTTTTCTTTATATTTTTCTCTTATTACCAAATCAAAACCTTCAAGTAAAGCATAATTCCGAGTTCACTATATATTACGTGATTGATAATTTTATGACAGCAGCTCTTCTTACTTTCTCGCCTACTACGCAGAAAAGAAATGACGATAAAATATTGTAATACTGCAAAAGAAAGTGACGATTTTTTATAAAGTTCTATTGAAAGACCCTCATATCAAAAAAATGGATATATTTAGTAAGTGTGTACCTTGTAAGTTAGTACTATAGAAATCTTTTTCGTGATGAAATATGTTCTTTAAAATTACATCTTGAAATATTGTCGTTGAACATCTGAATTTTTAAAAATTGCAAGTTTACATGTTCAACTTTATTGTCCAGCGTCTGGAAGGTATTTTGAGATGCGCTCCCGCGAGTGTGCGAAAGGGAATGGCTCGCTAATGCCGAGAACGTTCTGAGCCTAAGAACTTCCGTTTGAAGCATAGCGTGGAAGGCTATGTTTGATTATTGAAACCATTTGCAGGTTCAAGTAGTATTGCGATATTGCCTAGCCGAACATAAGTGCTTTTGTAGCCCCACTAGTTTCGTAAATTGTGGGATAATGGGAAAAAGTGTTTAATAATCATCCGCTCAGCCTGTGTTATTAATTACAGCCTCGTTAACACGTCTATGAACACTATTAATAGACAGAAATGGCGCTTCAGTTGAACAGATCACAATGGTGAAATTTGCAACGTATTTTCTCCAGAACATGTAGAAGCTTTTATTGCATTAGTAAAGAAGTTGTTATATTTTCTTTATATATGTTTCATTTTTCTTTATTTCAGTGCGCATTAAAAAATTATAATGCGCACACAAATCGGAAGAAAACTATGCATCTTGTGCCCTTTCGAAATTGTCTGTTCTCTTTCCATACCCCGATTGATGCATTGGTGGTTCCGGATGCGTCAACGGCTAAGGTCATTAGTCCCGGAAGTTTTCGCGGGAGGTGCTTGTAGTCCCTCGCTGGATGGCGATCTTCCACTAGTGGGGCACTGCCTCAGCCGCCACACGATCTAAGCTCCCGACTGTGTGTTGCAGGGGTGAGAGTATGACAACGAAGAGGAAGAAAGCATTTTGATTTCTAGGGATGACCACTGGAATGCGTAACATTTTCTAAGGGGGCAGATGAATTGAAAAATTAACTGTCTAATGTAGTCTGCAACGATAAGTTGAATATAGTTCTAGACGATTAGTAGTTTCGGTGATAATGTTCGTGGGAACACTTGTGTGAGAGTAGTTAGTGCATGGTGGACAACTGATTTGGGGAGGTTTAAGAGAGTCGGAAGCAAATCGTGATTTTATTCTGTTTGGTGTTGTATATGTATTACCGAGTTTAGAATATTGATGGACAGGGAGATTGGAGGAGAGATGAAAAGAAAGTGAGAGACAAATAATTTGTCTCTTAATATATTACTTTCTCGCTATCGCTTACGCAGTAGAGAAAGTTTTGTAATTCTAAGCGAAAAACGGCTAATTTTCGGCAGAAATTATCTTATTACAGAGCGCTGGTGGACGAAAAAGTGTATAAATTTAGTTGCTAAATTTAAAAAACAATATCCTTTAACACGCAGTGCAGCCAGAATCCATTTTGTGTGTGTCCTTGATACCGAAAAAGCAAATGACGGCAAAACGCCTGTCCATCCGTGTGTGAACACTGCTGGCGGCTAAACCGTTTAGCCGATTTTTTCCATTCCATTTTCCAAGCGGGTTTTTTCCCGGTGCTTTGAATTTGACACCGATATTTTAATTTTGGAGGTGCATTAGATGAAATCCCTGGGACATTTTCTAAATTTTCAAAAACATGACTCCATTGTTTTTAATGAATTTTTTGTTGGTTAGTGTGAAGGACGTTTAAGAGATTGGCGCAAGTCTCATGTTCGTTAAAAACCCTGATTTTTCGAAAATTGGAAATGTTCAAAATTTTTGCGGAGTGTTCCTACAAATAAAGTATTAAAAATATCGATTTTTTCTCTCAATGAAATCTGCCCTCAATGACCTTTAAGATATATTTTAAAATAAGGTCCTGCACAATGTTTCGAAAATTTGAGTCATTTTCGTCTAATTTAGCGCGGACGTCCAGACGTGAAAGTACGTGCTGCTTTAGCACCACTAGTTCATGGTTGGTTTGTGCTACGCTATTCCCAATAAGGGAAGCTTATATGAGGGATTGTTTTACGATTGAGTTGGCAAGTGCAAATTTTGAGTTTATTATTGGATATATTTTTGATATTTTAGAGCAGCCCTTGACACTCCGCGTGCCGGACGCGCGAGGGAGCCCACAGCGCAGCCGTGCGACAAGTGGATTAGGTAGCAATGGCAGTAGCAGGATCTGCTGATAATCGTCTGTTGGTTGGCTTGCAATCAGTTCCAACAGTCGGTCCACTTTACTTATTAGTATATGTCGATGGTTCTTTCGGTTCGTGTCGCTGTTTCCCTGCATTTGGAATGACGGATGGGCGAGGTCGGAACGTTTAAAGCAGATCGGGAGCTAGCTTATTTCTTATCACTAATGGAAAGCAAAATTCTTGATGTGTAACTTTGTTAATAAAAAATCCCTTCAACGCGCTAGGCAGGTGTCTCTGAAAAAATGTTACTAAGTTGTACACCATGTAGAGTGGTTCAAAACGATTTTTTTGCCAATAAACACACTATGGGAAATGTGAAAAACGGAGTGATATACTT
Source organism: Gryllus longicercus (assembly GCA_038098605.1). Classification (NCBI taxonomy): domain Eukaryota; kingdom Metazoa; phylum Arthropoda; class Insecta; order Orthoptera; family Gryllidae; genus Gryllus; species Gryllus longicercus. The sequence goes on from JAZDUA010000341.1 coordinate 559,752, forward strand.
TGATACATATGGCTTTTTGACAGTGATATTTTAGTCAACCTCGTATGCAAATATGTTCGTCAGGTGCATGAAATCTTCTTAAGTGCATCAAAACATGCTCTGCCCTACGTCGGTTGAAAAAACATTGCTAAAGTATCAGGAGCAAATTCCATGTATAAATGCGTTTGCCTCCCTTACATGAAATTTCTCACTGCATGTTCACTGGCAAAAAGTGAACATCTCCGGCTCTTCTACTTGACCTAAAAGTATTTAACATTTATTCTGAGAGATCTGCATTGCGTATTACTACGTTTCCTTGCCTGGTCTCAAATTTTGTTCGTGTTTAGAGGTTTCATGTTAAATGAGAGCTTCCTAACAAGGGTTTACTTTATTACAATAGTGATCATAACATTCATATTTCACTGACAAACCCAGTTGCCCACAAACGATTGTAATAAAGTTTACATTGTATGACTCTAGAATGCGGTAATTCCATATTTCACTAAAGTCTTGCCATATTATTAACTTGGTGAAAACTATTTTAAATTTACCTCCAAACAGTAATAAAAAATTTGGGGGTTTGGCAAATTTGAAAGTTTATATGAGAATTCATCACAGAAAACTTATAATTTACTCAGTTTGACTACATTATATCCGAAAAATTATTCAATTACTGCATCTGCATCAAATTCTTCTTAAATATTTTCGCGTCTTTCTGAACCGTTGAAATGTCTGTGGGTGACTTTCTCCGGGCTTCTTTAAACGTTTCTCATCCACGAAAAGTCAAATGTCTACCGTTCGATGTCGTAGTATTTACCACTTTAGACATCAAAATAAATTTGATATCTCCATCGATAGTTTGTTGGAATGCGTTAATGCACTCGCCTTGACGTGAAATATTTACGCCTCGTTCCTTGTCAAGTAAAATGTTTGATCTTACGTTTGTGTGTATTTGCTGCAGGGGAATTAATTCACACAAGATTTCTCTGTTTGATTTATCTGAATTATTTTTCTTCTTCGCTTTTCTATTTTCGAGTCACACACGCACATAATTCTTTACAAATTCAACAATAGTTATTTTCGAAATGCAGAGAAATATCAAGAGATGGGAAAGGCCGTTTTCGTTAGTTGGTATTGTTTTCGCAGTTACGGAACAAATATGGATTCAAAGCAGTAACATCTGTGCTAGAGTAATAATAATGACATTCGTTATATGCATTTCAATGTTGGTTTTGTTCATGTTAATGTTTCGTCATGCCCATTCTTATTTCTCCTGCCTTTTTCATACTATACAAATTGAAATGCCCTTTTTCATTCGAAAACGCTACTTTTTTAGTTTGTATATTTTTGTATTGACAAATGTCTGAAAGGACGATGCGGTTTTTTATTAAAAATGTACTTCTTGAAACACCGTTGGAACGTTGAGACAATTTGGACAATCCTCTTTAATTTCATCGCCGATTGGAAGTTTGTGGTCTGGATGTGAGAGGTGCCACGTTGGTCGTTTATTCTTTCACGGTGTGCACATTGCGCAGTCTTAAATTCACATCCAAAATAGATTATATTGATTTCCAAATATGCATCTCGTGGAAAACAGGATTTCGTAATGTTGATAATTTAGGTGCGGGAAATTAGAGTAAATATAAAATATTCGATCTCTTTAAAACCATATTCTATTACGAATAAAAGTACTTCAGAATTTGCACATATCTTTCTTCTGATATTTCATTATTTGTCTTTCCTGTATTGTCTCCATTCGACCTGCGTAGTCTCTTGCTTTTTGCACTTTTGTTCCTTGCAGAATTTGCAGTTGCGTTATTTTCCTTCGCCAGTAACGACAATGTCAGGAACACTGGAGAGGCGCTTGTGTCACTAGGGTGGACATAATCAATGGACAACCCTGAGTTGCGCCTGGGCGAGACATTTTATCTGAGCCACGCCCAATCCGCACTACTGACTTTCAATATCACCCCTTCTATCTTAGTGGATCAGGTACGAAATCACATAATTAATTATATAGTTTATAAATTGTTTCTTGGAAACTTCAGAACAACTTATCTCCCCAAAAGTCACAAATAAATAGAAATGGCTATTATAAAAATATTCTACATCCAAATATAAAAATCGTATTACTTAACTAGAGCATTTTAAGAAGTTCCAATAATGTTGATCGAATATTCGGAGACAATAATTGTACCAAATTTTCTGATAATTTAAAAGCATTGTCACGTGTGTATCAAGAAAAAGTTAATATGATGTTTTGACCTGTGGGCTATATGAATATGATCGTATGGTTTTTGGTTCTTGTAAGTGCTCCGTCCTGTGAAGAATTCATATAAGTCGTTACGTAATTTAGACTTCGTACATTGAACATTAATGAGTAACGAACTGCCAAAACTGCATAATATTAGTGTGAAAAAATCAAAACCTCATGTGATTCACGATACAAGTTTATATATTTTTCGACAAATTAATGGTACTATTTCAACATTTAGTAGAACATATAAAATGTCAAGGGACTATACAACGTAAAACTTACAAATTCCTAAACACTTCAACACGAATTATATTTTATTGGAAGTATTGCTCTATCATTTGTTCTCGTAAAAATTGAGAGGTATTATGAAGTTAAGGAACAATATATTAAAGTTTAAATTGCATATAAGGGTTTAAAATAATTCGCATGGGCGAAACTGTTATTCTACTGAATCTGGGTGCAAACAGATCTCGAAATCAGTTAAAGAAAACATGAACTAGAAATGGAGAGGCGGTTCCGGGAACCTAGATAACTCGTCATTTACCCTATATAGCACACAAATCAATGTTATCTTGAATATTGAACCGGAAGAAGCGGCAAAGTGCATCAACTGATGTCACCGCAGCGCCTCTGACCGAGAGGTCCTAGGTTGCAGCCCCGACGGGGGCAGGATTTTGGACAGTAGCTTGTCAGCTAGATCGAATTCTGTCACTGTCTGGAGGAGAATTATAGCGGTTGGCTGCTCTGACCGGTAGTTTTCTGCGGTTTCTCCCATCAACACCAGGCGAATGCCGGAGAAGTACCCTAACCCGTTTGCCCACGGCCAGCGCGTGATCTCCCTTCCGCTTCCTTGTTTTACCCTCACACACACACACACGCACGTACGTGCACTACACTGCGCCGCATGGCCGGGGAAATGCCCCGCAAACCGACGTGTAGTTCGGCGCCGGATTTATTTCTAAAAATTACATAAATTGTTTCGAAACGCAACAAATGCCGACCCGGGCGGCCGAGGGGGCTAGGAGCAGATTCGAGGAGCGCCTTGGCTCTTGTGTCTGAGCGGTCGCGGAGGACCCAGCAAGTGCGTTGGTGTCTAGTGGATGGTGGAGGGTAAGCGGCTGCAGGCTGGCTGAAGCCTTAGGGGAAAGTGTGCGTGGGCGTGGGCGTGCGCAGGTGGCCTGGCACCGCAACGACGAGCGCGTGCTGGAGGGCGAGCGCTTCGCTTTCCTGCACGAGGGCAACTTCTTCTGCGTGGACGTGGCGCCCGTCGTGGTGGAGGACGGCGGCCGGTGGACGTGCATGGCGGAGAACGCGGCCGGCCGCTCCTCCTGCTCCTCCTACCTCAACGTGCTCGGTGAGGCCGCGCAACGGCTCGCAATGCTACACTACCTAAAGCAGCAAGTCTGCATACCTTTACCATTAGGTGTGAAGGATGCTTTGTACACATTGAATTCTAACTCAGTAACATGTCTCAGCGTAAATAACATTTAATTTATGAAACATATTGCCGACGTCCCAACACGGTGACACGATGATAATTGAAACTTCGGGGCAACGTTATGATAAACCATATTTCACAAATGCAAAATAAATATCCTAGAAAGCCACAAGAGCAAACATAATCCAAACTCATTCAAAACATGTTCACAGAACTAAAATGTGAATACAGAAATCCAACCCTGCGTATTCAGAAACTGAAAACACAACTTGCTAGTTTTTCCTGTCACCTGGCCCTCTCAACTAAACGAGAAAATGTTCTGTTCCCCTGCGCAGTGCCCAAGGCGTACAAGGCGCCGGAGTTCGTGGAGGAGCTGCGCGCGCTGCTCACGGAGCAGGGCACGGTGTCGCTGGAGTGCAAGGTGGTGGGCGTGCCCACGCCGGCGCTGCGCTGGTACAAGGACGGGCGCGAGATCCGCGCGGGGGACGTGTTCGCCCTGAGCGCCGACCCGGCCGACCCCACGGCGCTCGGCACCTACACGTGCGAGGCCTCCAACTGCATGGGGCGCACCTACTCGTCGTCGCGCGTGCACGTCGTGGGCAAGGGCAGCCGCGAGGGCTCGCTGCAGCCGGCCGACAGGTCAGTGGGCACGCGCTCTTATTAATTAATTCATTCATTAATTTATTTATTTATTTATTTATTTATTTATTTATTTATTTATTTATTTATTTATTTATTTATTTATTTATTTATTTATTTATTTATTTATTTATTTATTTATTTATTTATTTATTTATTTATTTATTTATTTATTTATTTATTTATTTATTTATTTATTTATTTATTTATTTATTTATTTATTTATTTATTTATTTATTTATTTATTTATTTATTTATTTATTTATTTATTTATTTATTTATTTATTTATTTATGTATTTATTTATTTATTTATGTATTTATTTATTTATTTATTTATTTATTTATTTATTTATTTATTTATTTATTAGACAGTAAGAAAAAATATTGACCGGCCGTTTTTGGAACTAACAATATTTGTTTACATCAGCTGTCCAGGTTGTTTAATATCCTTGTGGTTACCTTAAAGTATTACTCCACTAGCGAGCGAACGGCGAACCTGAGAACTAACGTACTTCGTATTAACAGCTTCAACTCTTTATTGGGGGGGGGGGGGGGGGTTGCTACTCCAGTTTCGTCAAATGTTTGTATGGGGACTAATATTTTTTTCGTTTTTTATTTGGTTCTTTTATTACCTTATTTAGGTAACATTCAAAATAGTAAAACAAATTAAAGAGAAAATTTTCCTCGGTTTCATTCTCGGCAAAAAACAAAACAAATTATCTTGGTACACAATCTGTGGCTACTTATAAATATTTAGAAATTCAGTCCATTAACGTCTTCCAGAATATTATAACTAGTAGTGCTAAAGCAGCACTTATTTTCTCGCCCGTATTTTCACCAATATTAGGCGAAATCGTGCGTCTTTGAAGACATCTTGGAATAAGGTCTTATTAAATTTTTCGAAAATATGAATAATTTTTGCGTAATTTAGCGCGAAAAACAGGGAGCTAAATTATTAAAACAATTTTTTTCCTCAAAAGCCGCTCCCTATTTCATTCTTAATATTTTTTCTTTGTATGTATCAAAGGACGAAATCTCTGTATTTTCAAAAATTGCGAACACTTCAAAACTACAAAGTTGGAGATACAGATTTTTGACAAAATCAGTTCCAAAAAATCAGATCTTTAAAAAATATCATGTTCAATTTTTTGAAAGAACAAGTGGTGTTCATGTAGCTTATGCTTAAAATTAATGCCATTGATAAAAAACATTTACTTAAAAATCCCTCCAAATTTTGTCTTTCAGTTTTTCCACAGATAAAACAAGGGACGCTTAAAATAATTGAGCTGATCTCATTTTCGTTTGCTGGGAATCATGTGAGAGACTATTATTTTCTAAGCGTCGGAAAAAGTTTCTACGGTCGACGGGCTGCGTGGTGTAAGGGTAAAACTCACGGGGAGTTAACTCGATGGATCTAACCTGAATCTTGGCACAGAAAAATTGATGGTCGAAAACCCTTTTGCAAGTTCATGTAGTAGTATAGTATTGCGTACCCGTTACAAATAATGTGAGAAAGTATGTGCTGTTGTAACACCACTAGTTTGCTGTAACGCATAATGAACACTTACTAAGCCGCCGTTTCGACTGTAGAGTTTATTTCCTAATCTCAACCTCATACCTCACTCATACCATTCTCTTTATTGTTCAACCTCTTATTCAGTGTCAAATACCAATCATTGATGTACTGCGATCCTCTGCTTGTTACAAGATCGACTGTTCTCTGGCGCCTGCACGAGGGCATTGTATGTTGTCATTTCACCTCTTACATTTGGTTGTCTGCCAAATCTAGCTTGTTGCTCTACTGCACGGTAAATCATGCAGAAAAAGCGAGCATTGTAATAGAATTCTTTTAAATCAATGCATCATAATGGATTCGCTTAATGACAGTGCATTTGCATATCACAAAGCGACAATATTCAATTTCAATTTTGGACATTAAAAAATATAGAGAATATATCTTGCTATCTATGATTTCTTGCTATTTAACACTCAATATCACCCACATTCAATATTGAAACACACTTTCATACAATTGTTCTAGTAGTACAAATAATATTTAAATGTTCAAGAAAGGAATGAAAATTAGGGAGAACAATTCGCCACAAAATGCATAATAATAATGACTTACATGACTTTTGACAGTTACTGTAACACTGAAAATTATGTAAATCTTTGATGAGAAATTGTGATTAACAAATCTCGTAAGCTTACAATTAGTTGAGTAAATGAACTAGACGAAATAATATATTTGAAAAAATATTGAAATAATCTTAATTTTTATTATTCAAACGACACTATTTTATGCATTAATGCGATATGTTTTATGCGATAATATTTTTATGCGTTCATTACTTTTGAAATCCTGAAATCCTGAAGTACCCCTTTCTATACTATTTAATTTATTATTTCAAGAACGGCGAGAAAAGTTTGGGAAGAAGCTCTCGCTCTCGAGATCCATCAGCGCCGCGAGATGCCGCCGCGACGCGACGCGACGCGACGCGACGCGAGCAGAGAGACGAAGCAGCGTTTCGCGAGGCAGTTGGCCGTCCACGACTCTTGTGGAGGCAGGTTCTAAATGGGTCGAGATTTCTAAGAGGTTTTTTGGAACTTATATCTTCAAATAGAAGCAACTCAAATGTTACTGACACACAAATAAAAATGCCCTTAAGAATTGTCAGATCAACGTTCATTGAAATTTGGTTATCTGATAGTACCCTCTTTTAATTTCTAATTTCTCAGGTGAGGCCATGAACACAAAGACTTGTATCCAATTGTTCGTTGAATTGAATTGAATTGAATTAATGCCTTATTTTACGTGGCGAGACTCAGGCCATTAGGCCTGCTCTTCCGTCTGACCACTTAAATTTCGCTACGCTCCTTTCACCAACTAGCAGAGAAAGGAGGTATTTCTTGGGCGAGAAACAGGCGATTTGAATTTAGCTCAGAGGCGTCATTTAGGCTTGAGGATCTTTAACATGCAAGTAAATCTACTAACATGGGACAGCCGGCTTTACTTTCCCTCCGAAGGAAGGCGCATGAAGGATTTTTTCGTTCAGAATCCAATTTCACAGGCGTATCCCCAATCGTTCAATATCATTTTTACAGTTAAAAATACAAAAACATCTCTGACTAAAAACGGATCAATAAAGATTATAATATTCCACATTCTCAAAAATCTTCGTTTTCAGCGATTTTTGTGCTGCTACTTCTGCAAAATAGATAGGCTTTGAATCCTTTAAAATTAGTCTTTCTAATTCAAACATCTCTATTTTTTGGACTTTCTTCATTCTTCTTTCTTGCATTTGCCACCTTTGCATGCTCGTAAAATACAATGTAAGAGAAAAATTTCACATTGGAAGCATATCTTGTTTTCACAAATTCTGCGGCAGTACAACCCATGTTATTCACCACTTACCTTCTTCACATAGTTTTCTCTGGTGTTCCGAGAACGTTTTACCCATTCATTCAATCAGACGAACGATGAACATTTTCATTTGTGATAAAATGGTAATTACACTTTTCTTGGCTATGTATCACTTTATTCCAGAAAGAATAAAAATGCTTCTTTAACCCATGCACAATCAAATTATTGCCATAGTAATGTTTCTTGCGTAGTGATTTCTATATAAGTACATAATTATGTGCATATACGTAGATATCAGTAATTTTTAAATTCTCGCCTTACTTCTAAAGAAAAGAACGTATTATCATGGTCAGAAATTTACTATTTTTCGCGAGAAAACCCATATTAACGAGCCCAGCTCAACAAAAAAGTAGATAAATCTTGTTGCGGTATGTAGACATGTTCGTAGTACATTTTTTACCCTAACACGTGTGTAGTCAGAATCCATGTTTCTAAAACTGAAAAATCGATTAACGATGAAACCGTTTAGACAATGTTCTCCAACATTGGCATTCTCTGATCAATCTAGCAGAGCCCAAGGCTCTGCGAGTTTGAAAAGGATATTTTCATTCTTGGTGGTAGTTTTCATGTACCCTCAACAAGTTCTTTAAAATAAAATAAGAAATCTTCAATTTTGTGATTAAACTTTGTCGTCAAGTAGCGTAATGAACACTTAAAAGATTGTTGTAAGTCTCATTCCCCTCAAGTTTCTGATTTTTTGAAAATTCCAAAAATTTAGAATTGTTTCGATGTTTTCCTACAACTACAATATGGAAGATAGAGATATTTCCTTGAATGAGATTTGTTGTTCAAAGATAGGTTTTGAAATAAGATTAGGTAGAATTTTTCAACAATATGAGTAGTTTTTGCGTAATTTTGTGCTAAATATAGGCCATTTTTACACTATTATTATCTGAAAAACAGTTCCAATTTTTTTCCTTAAATTTTCCCGTCAAATGTATATCAGGACGTAGGAATTTTTGTCTTAATCATTACATAAAATGTCACGTGCAATTTATTGAAAGTAGTATTATTGTAATTTCCGCTTGAAATTAATGCAATGTTATAAAGAAATCATCTTCTCATAAACAGGTCCAAATATTTTTTTCAGACTTTTCCATGAAGAGAGCAAAATACACTTAAAAATGGTGCATTTCCTATTTACATTCAACACTGAGTTTTCGAAAATTGCTAAAAGTTAGAACAAAGTGAGAAAATATGTGCTTTTACACTCCAGTAATTTATACTATAATATTGCCTCAATATAAAATTCATTATATACATATTGCTATACATCATTTTCCTCCGTAATGTGTTGTTTTCTGAGCACGCATTTGAAGCGAGGCAGGGCGGTGTCAGCAATGAGGCGGAATACAAACGTGAAGGGACACAGGGTAGACTTCTCCTTATTTGTCTCCCAGGTTTAATTTCCCGAACAGGAATTTCGCACGCGCGTTGCTACGAAGCCGAAGGGAAGCGCCTCCTCACGAGTGCGACGCCTGTTGCTTCGACCGCCGTGGTGCACGTGGTGCGCTATGATTCATCACCCCCAGCATTCCCCAATCTCGATCAGGTTTTTGTCCAGTTTCCCTCATCCACTGAGCTAATGTTGACATGACCCCTTGTTTTGATTCTTTACGTAAAGTTAGCTTCACTATGCGCACGTTTTCTTCAAGTCTCCTTTTGCTTGTAATGGTAAGAGTGGAGGTAAGGGCGAGTTGCAATTCGTGTACTGATGCAAATGTTTTCTATAACTCCGAAACGAAAATGACTATTTTTCAAATATTGCTAATCTTACGATTTTTAAAATTTATGTTTAAAATTTATTTATTTATTTTATTTATTTATGTTAAACTTTTACTCACCTTCCAACTACTTGTAGTTCAAATGACCGGAAGGGATTCTGGAACTCAAGAAAACGTGCGCAGATAATCTTTTCACCCTACGTCACATACAGTTTTACTTTTTTTTACTGAATAAATCTAAATCTAAATCATCACGTGCTTCAGTGTATTTGTGCCTTACTTCAACATGAATATTTTGAAAACCTCCAAAATCACATTTATATGGTTTTCAAAGTTATAATTAGAATAGTAGTAGTAAAAATAGTAAAAAGAGAGACTTCGATAAAATCTGTTATCGTGTTGTAGGCAGGATTTAATTTTGTTACCCTACGACACATTGGATTTCGTTATCAAAGTGACGAAAGTGTAACATATCTATTAAATATTAAAAAAATCTCCTCGGGGTTCCTGTCATCTTCCTGCCATTCCTGTAATTACAAAGGTACTTTTTTATTTTTATATTTAACGTATAAACATGTGAAAAACATGCGAGAAGATAACAATCTGTGCACGCTCCCTTGAGCTCTGCGTTATTCTTTATTATAATTGTGGTTAGTTGCCTCTGACAAAAATCTGGTATTAGCTTTAATAATACGTAAAAGTAAATCACAAAATTGAATGTACCATGTAGTCATGAATAGAACTCAGGCCTTAATAGAACTATATTAAAGATTTCTGAGAAATTGTCTCCATCAAGCTATCGTTTCGTATTTTGGATGTAACGCTTTTCTATGCAAATCGCTCTTTATTTAAAAGCTGTTAAACAATTACATGACCCATTGAATTCTCGTAAGATATTTTAACATACTTCAAAGTGTTGCTTATTGAATTTTCAACGAACATTTAATTTTATGATTAATTTTTGGAAGTGAAACTAAATATATTTTTCTTTTGCAGTTTAGTGCCATCTGGACCCGCTCCCGCTTTCGTCAAAGACCTTCTACCCATCAAATGCAAAATCGGAGAACCCGTCACTCTCACATGTCAAGGTAGGTTAAACTCTCCCCTCATGCGTACTGATAAGTCTTAGAGATATCGTAAGAAAATTGTTTGCCTCTCAAAACGGTTCAAGTAAACATACATAGAAAAAGACTATTAACACGCATTTATTAATTATATATTTTAATCGTGACAATAGATAGAACCTGCGGAATGAATTCTTCTTCTTGAAAATATTGTTTATAATGTCATTTTTATGAATTATTGCTTAAAATACTGTGAAAAGGTTGTTTATATTTTCCTGATTGAAGTATTCTTATAGTTTACAAACCTTTGTAAAAACATCTAGAAATCGATGTTAATTAACGAAAATGATTGAAACGGCTAAGTCTTTAAAAAGCAATATCAATATTCTATTTTTGAATTTCATGTTTAACGGTTGAAAATGATTGAAATTCTTTCTAACCCTAAAAATATTTCGGGAAAAATTATAAACAAAACATTAATGACGTTAAAGATTTGATGGTAATAGCCATATTTCATATTTTGAGAATAAGATAATGATTCGTGTGAGTGGTGACGAAATTACTTTATAATTAAAAAATGGTAAATTTTATTTCGTATGAAAATATTGCTTTTTAAAAATTTCATTACCTGAACCGGACAATCTTCTGTAGGTCGATTGCTGATGTCAGCTTGCACATTTGCTATGCCTACTAATTGATGATATTAACAGCTATTTTGGAGGTGTATATTAGTGATCTACTTATATATAAAAAGTATTATGGGATGAGCGTTTATGAACGTGTATTTTGACATTTTAACGGGATAAGGTACATTTCCAGATGTGAATGGTTTCTGTAAATGGTTAGGGAATTCAGACTGAACTCTGATGAAGTTCGAAAGTAACCTTTTTAGTGTACAGCCAATCACAACTATGACAGATGGCCGCGTAGTATGACGAGCCTTTGCTCTCGACGTCGCGAGAATCATCCTCTGCCAAGATTATAATTGTATAGTTGAGATTATTATTCAAAAGGAATTTATCCCATTAGCACTATTTTGTATGCTACACATTACAAAATTATGCTTTCAAATGATGATTACCCTGCGTCGTGGTGACGCAGGCGCTGACCTTTCGCCCTCCGAGTGATCCGAGACGGGCGGCGCCCGGGCGATACTCCTCCTGCGACCTGCGCCGTTCGTCGCCCGTGCGAGGGCCGTCGGATTAGGGCCTTTGAGCTGGCATCCCAGCTACAGAGCGTGGTGCGCGCGGCTAAACACGTTTTTGGACATTTCTTAGAACGTTGTGACCGGGTCTGACACATTCCCCACCAGAGATGAAGACGCGTCGAATGACAAGGACACACCGGGCGGCGAGGGGAGGGGGTCGAAGGGAGAGACGAGCTCCGCTAGGACGTTCATGTTCCTTCTGCCCTTCTGTTCTCGCCAGTGAGGGTGCCGCCCTGGCCGAAGACCATCGCGTGGTACAACCGAGAAGGCCGCGTCCAAGCCAGCGACAAGTACCACGTCATGGAGGACGGCCTGGGCGGCTACATGGTGGAGATCAACCCCGTCGAGGCCATGGACGAAGGCGAGTGGAAGTGCGTGGCCACGAGCAACGAAGGCGCCGCCGGCATCTCCACCACGCACCTCCACGTGGCCTGTGAGCATTTATTGATTTATTTGTTAAATTACTTCATTTATTTATTGGAATATATTTTATCTAATTGTCAGTAAAACTCTGGAAACTTGTTAATTGACCCACTCGCATCATTGGTTGTATTGTGGGCAATTTTCGAACTTCACACTCCATGATGTCTAATTGCTACCAACTATATTTTCACTTCTATGTTCATTGACAAGGATAAACACAAGAACGGTCTCAGTCTTACCATTTATCCATTACTTAGGCAATTCCATGCCTAATCTAATATGGCAATAAGAGCAAGAGAACCTATGGTTTATGAGTACTGTACTTACTGTCCAGTTGCTCAGTCTTACCATTTATCCATTACTTAGGCAATTCCATGCCTAATCTAATATGGCAAGAGAGCCTATGGTTTATGAGTACTGTACTTACTGTCCAGTTGCAAAGCCAGGAACATTTTCTCACTCAAGCATATTTTCGGTACGAGTTCTTTACCTACACATGTAATTTGATTTAAAAGCTTGTAACAATGAAAGTTTACTTACGAAATACGTAAGATATTCTTTGGGAATAATGTTGCTGCGGATCTAAGTGATATAATTGTACACTTACAAGATTCATAATTTCATCATAAATCCTTAGTAAATAATTAACAAATCACAGAATAATGAGAGTAAATGCACAAAATATAGAGAACATGCTCGTAAATGTCGAATATACTTTCCTGGACATTCTTGAACTCAAAATATAATTCTAATTAGAAATCTACGTACTAATGTCCTGTAAACGTGGGATTTAAATGGTTTGAAAGTTTTTCACGAATTATCATATATTTCCTGAACGAATGTTGGTTATCTTTTTAAAATTTACTCTAACATTCTAAATATTGTCCATATTATATCATGATATCAATATACGTATGGAATTTTCATTCCTTTTACTCTGGGATACCTATACTTTGTGAGTCTTTTATGTCACATTTTTGCATACCTGTTAATATTTTTAAGTAAAAGTATAATGTCTTTGGATGATTAGAGTGTAAATTCTCATTTCAATAAATTTCCTTCTCTTAATAAATTCCTTTATTGGGAATGTGTCGTATTTGCTTGTAAATACAGTAATCCTAATTCACTCTATTCTATGCAAATGTGTATTATGTGATATGGCCCAGTAATTTTGAGTTCACGAACCACTATTATGAAATATGAGGGAACATTTTTTCCGGATAATACTCCGAAAGGTGAAATATTAGCATGTACTTTGATTTTGTTGTTTAATTCATATGTAATGTTTGTTGTTGCAGATCCCAAGAGTTATCGCAAACCCCGTTTCCTGGAAAGCCTCAAAGCTATCCTCACCGAGGAGGGGCTCGTGTCCTTCGAGTGCAAAGTGGTGGGGTCGCCGACGCCACAGTTGCGCTGGTTCAAGGACGGACAAGAACTCAGGCCAGGAGACGTGTATCAGTTGACAGGCACCAACACACTGGGTGAGTTATGGAGAGTCATCAACATTTATCACACTTCTTCAGTGCCCTTGCCCCCCCCAGATCAGCCCTATTGGCAGGTCTACACGTGGTGTCAGCTCTATTATTCATTCACTCTAACAAAAAACCTGGAGTAAACAAATTGGAGAATTATTTGCGCCCCACTACGCTTGTGACTTGACAACTCCTAGCGCACTGCTTTTGATTATGTGAGCAGCATACCCCTCCAATTCAAATTGAATAAGAGCTGTCATGCAAATGTCATGCTCATGCAACTACTTTACTTACGATCAGTCTGCTTCAGGGAAGAAAATGAGGTCATTCCTATTCTGAATAATACTTCTTCTCCCTCTTCTTTGAAACCCAAAACCGGATGTCATTAATTCGTATAAATTGGTTCGCGTTACATTCGGATCCCTGTTCACAAGCTGCAACAATTTCGCAAGCGTTGGTGACTTGTTTCTCCTTGCCCCTTGTCAGTGAGGTCTTTCCTGAGTTGCATTACGCCGGAAAAGAATATTCCTGGTAACTCTGTCGCAAATTCAGCTATTTGTTTCACTGGTAACAACGGATTCCTATGCAATAACGTATTGAAAACGATCAGAAAGAGGGGCTTTTCGCCACATCGCACATTTTACACTCTTGTGTTTAATTACAGAAGGGTCAGCCACACTCTCAGACATTCTTAAACGACCTGAATACAGAATTTTCTAAGACATTCTAAAATGCACTGAGTGTCACACCCACTCGTCAGCACGTTCGTGGGCTGAGCTATCAGAGGCCCATAATCTTATTGCCCAGCTACACGTATACAGTTCAAAAAGGTCTCCTTTTCCGAAACCGTTGCAATACTTTTCAGGCAAGGGTAATGGAACTTACGATGGAAGATAAATGATATCTTTTTCAGAGAACTATGAAGACAGGTTCCCGACAACAGCAGAGCGCATACTGCAAACCAATGAGAATCGTTCAAACGCACCTGCATTTGTTTACATCAGTTCCGTTTTTTCTTAGCGTGAACTGATAATACAGAGTATTTTCCTATCCTTAATTGTTCTATTGATGAGGTATATTTTTCAATCAGTTACTGTTTTTACCATCTGGTATCTTCTTTCCTCTCTACTTCTTTTTCTTTCCTCATTCTCCCCAAAGCAGCAATCAACCAACAGGGGCTGCTCAACCGTGTCCTATCCAATTTATGGTCCATTTGATGACCTGTCAAAGTGATCTCTTTTCATTTACTGTGTAATCATTTGGGTCACTTGCTCTCTCCAAATTGGTTTTTCAATCCTTCTCGAAACCCACATTTTCAATGAATGAAGAATTTTCTCTTTTTCATTTCTCAGAATCCGGGTTTTATTTTAATAGAGAGCTATATTCCACGCAAAACCTTTTTTTTTGTTATTTGAGATCGCTTCAATATCTAGGACATTAGCGACCACTAATACATTTAACGGTATGGTAGCTGTGAAGATGACTTGATATGGTGATGATAGGGGGTGAAAGGACGACCACAAATACAACTCTGCCCGAGACGGGACTGGAACTCGCGGCCCTTTGGCACTACTGCCCAATCTCGGCTCTCCGGACTGGCAAAGTAGTATTTGTTCACACCAAGAGTGTAGAGGATTTGTGATTTTGTAAACTTTCAAGCAATGTAATAAATATAAACTCGTGCTTTTCGCTATTGACGCAGGCACTGGATAAAATTAAAACATTATATTTTTTCTATATATTACAATAAATATGCCTACTACAATCGAGAATGTGTACCACTGATTCAGCAAACTATGTAAAATGTGAATTAAACAATACTCTAAGAATTCCCGTTATGTTAAGGAGAACAAAATTCGTCAGGTTTTATGGCTATAATTTTACCATATTGTTTTATAGTTTTGGCGTGTCCTAAGGTGTTATTTATATTGATGTAAAAGTTGATGCTTATTTAACTTTATATTATTTATTTATTTTCCCGACATATTATACTAATTTCTGCCTCGGAATGGTCATAATAAATCCACTTCTTGGGAAATATATAGATGTATCTACTCCCTGATCTTGTTCACGTACGTCACGATGATTTTAATAAAAATCGTGAATTTCTATATGCATTTTTGGGAATGACATAAATTCTGGAAATCATTTAGCTGTTGTAAAAATGTGATTTCAAATTTTTCTTTTCTCGATGACGGATACTAATGTTTCCTCGTTCGCTTTTCCGCCGTAGGGTCCTATTCATGCATCGCGCGCAACTGCATGGGAGAGGCCACCAGCTCAGCCGAGCTCACCGTCGAAGACATCCAGAGCCAACTCAACGAGGAGGAGCGCCTCCAGTTGTTCACCGAGAACCAGCCGCCCAAGTTCGTGCAAGGCCTCAAGAGCGGCGAGGGCCGTATCGGCGAAGACTTCCGACTCACCGTACAAGGTGTTTATTTCTTTAGCGTCAAATATAGACTGGGGGAAGGGAGAGAAATGCTCCATTTACTGTCCAGAAAAAAAAGCAAGGGACAACCTCAGAATTTACTCATTCAATCAAGAAGAACTTGGTGAACAATTCGCTCGAGGTAGAGACTTAAGAACTTTAAATTGGTTGTACTAGAGATATTTCTTTTCTTTTCGAATTATACAATGGTAAAAATTAATATCACATTTCTCTAAAGTAATATTTTTTGTTTTCGGTTGTGGGTATGTTTTCTATTTTTTTACCGATGACCTACGTTTTGAAAATCATTCAATAAAAAAGGTATCGTTAGCCCGCTTTCAGACTTCGCGCTGTACCGTGAACATCGCCGTGGCGTGTATTCCAGTTATCATCATTCCAGTTCATCAAACGCTGCCGCTGAAACAGTTCGTGAAAATTCGCTACACGGAGAATTTTTTATCAATGAAGACGAAATGTTGATGTATAGGTATTGTTTATATATAAAACGTATGGTGCTAATATAAATAATAGTGCTACAAGAGAACAAACCTTTTCTCATTCTTTGTAACGGTCGCTTAAAATTATGGGAAAACATTCTTAAAAATATTTAATAACATTATTTAAGGATATAGTAATTTTGATGAACAATTGCCAATAAAAATAACTACCTTTAATTGTTGTTGAAGGAAGAAATTTAAACGTTCGCAATATGTAAAATTGACAGAAATCGACAACAATGCCCTGCGCCATTTTGAAAAGCGAACTTCGCTCTCTTGGGTGAAAGCGCGGGGAGGAGCCGGAACGCGGACGGCGTGCGCCGCCCGGGCGCAAGCGGCCTTGCACTTGCATTTCTCGTGCAGGAAGAGGCATAAAAGTCTTCTTGATATATTTATTTTCTCTCTTAATTCTATTTCTTTATCTCTGTCTGGAATCATGATTTCATGTAACTTGAATATCTACAACGAGAACAATGTATTTAATTCCTAATAAATATAGCATATATAATAAATTATATTTATTAATTTATTATCATGTATAATAAAATATATATAATATAATATATAATATAATCAATACATACATAACTCCTAAGAAAGTGTGCAATAATTAAGAATCGTTATTGCTTTCAAACGGTGGAGTTTATTAGTTAGTTGAAATGAAGAGAAATGTAATTAAGGGAAACCAGTGATGTTAAAAGTGATGGAAATAGCGTTTTATTTTTCAATATCGTGTTTTCTTGAAGCTTTTATTTAAAACGCTCGCTTTCACTTGAAACACGGACTGCTACTCAGAGAAATAAACATGTGTACTTTGACCACACATAGTCAGTTTCTACGTGGTAAAATCATCTGTTAATTTATTTGAGCCAATTGTTGTATCTCCCTATGAAATTCCAGTAATAATGCTATTCCAGTAATTTTGCTAATGCGATTAATGAAGATTTTACCTTACTGTACACGTCCATATCATTTATTAACATTTTATTACTGTAGAACTCTAATTATTCAATGTTCAAATAGCCCGATTTTCGATTATCCAAATCGATTTTGGTACAAAAAGGGAAAAAGTCAAAATTGAAAAAAATGAAACCTGTGCAGGGACGATTTTTTTTGTGAATCATACAGTACATTTCCTACATTTGTTCTTAAGTTCATGAATTTTAAAATTTTTCTGTGTCGAATTTAATTTCAAGGTTCATCCAGCCATCGGAATTTACTATAACAGAATGTCCGATTTCCGTCCAATTGGGATAATTGCAATTGTGATGTATGTAATTGCTAATTACATGATCGTCCTATTGAGCTGTAATGCGTTTTCTTCCAGTGAGCATTTCACCTGAGCCCACAGTAGCGTGGTATCGAGACGACGAGAACGTGGTGGACAGCGACCGCTACCACTTATCTCGGGAGCATCTGGGCACGTGCCATTTGGACATCCGACCGCTGGAAATCACGGACCAGGTGAGCATTGGGCGGGGGAGCGCCTCTCGCCTCTGCCCCTTGCAAATCGAGCTCTCCGGTGATACTTCTTTGGGGGAGGGAGGATGAGCTGCGTTATTTACAGGCGACGTTTGCATGACGCTTGGAAATAAAAAGAAATTATGTCGTTATTTTTATATCTGATCGTCCGTTTTCTGAGAGAAACCTCTAAGAACTTCTGATTCTCACAATTTTTTTTTGTTTCAAGTGGTCACATTTTATTACCTAATATTAACACTGTCTTAATAACTAATGACTTGTAGCAGCAAAAATGTTTCTGAACAAAACCTGAATAAATGGCTTTCCAAAAAGTAGCCACACATTGCTCATGAACAACAAATAAAATACGCTTGTAGAACACTATAATATTTACAATATTTAACGAAAACATTCTTCGTAAATACAGCAATAATATACAGTATATTCTTGGGAAAATGTTAATGGTTTCGATGGTCAGTTAATAAGTTCTATTTTTTCTGACGTTTGGAACTGTAATGTTTTATTAATGGATTATTTATTCTACAAACTTGATCAGGGAAACATTACAGTTCCAATAAAGGCACACTAGATATCCGGAATATTGACATACTTATTTAAAATAATTTGACCAACCACCTATTAAAATTTCCCATGCATTTAATGTGATTGTGAATTCAAGACGAACAACAATATAGTACAAAGAGATAAACAATGCAGCCACTTTACAAACAATACTTATAAAGTATATTGCTGCTTCTTAACGGAACACGTGAATAGAAAATATTTATTGGCGGGCGGGCTCTTCCTTGAAGACTTGCCATCGCATGACGTCAGGTGTGTTGAAGGAAGTGACTTGTTGAGTATGAGAATTCAGTCACTACTCGTTGTATGATAATAGGCGGCGGGTGTCTACCAAAACCCGTCGACACTACTCACATGGCCAGTAACTTCATAGTTTTCTTTTAGTTTCTGTTCGCATCGGATATTTATAGTGTAGATTAATCGATACAGATCAATACTTGTGTACATCTAACCCTAGTTTGTGCCCTTATAGTCAACTCTATTGAATCCTCTTTTGAATTCGATATTAACTACATAATTTTAATAAAATCAATGGGTCAGGGACGGTATTAATTACAAATCTTGAATTTTGCTAATGTGTAAAGATTCAGACGCAACTTGAGTCTTCTTGGCAAATAAATTATTATGTCACAGGCGGAGTGGAAATGCGTCGCAACGAACGAATTTGGTCACAGTGTGACGTCTTGCTTCCTCAAGCTCCACATTCCAAAGCATTACAAGAAGCCTCGTTTCTTGGAATGTCTGCGGGCCATATTATCAGAGGAAGGAGCCGTCAACTTAGAATGCAAGGTAAGTTGCAATGTATTCTTTGACTATTCAAATTAATACAAATAAATCAATTATTAAAATGTTGAATAGTGCAACATGTAAATATGTTTTATCGAAATTGGAATTTTAAATGCACCGTGCACCGTATTTTCTATAATGAGCTTTATTACATCACATCCCTAAAGCGAAAGGTTAAATAAATTCTTCTCACTCTTGAAGTGCAAAGTTTACCGCTAGTTTTGTGATGGTAAATTTTTTCACAGGGGAATATGAAACAAAATTTAAGACATTTGGGTGTTAATAAAACTTTAACTCTCCATAGGGAATTCAAATTAATAAACTTGTTCCAAAATGAAACAATAGCATCTTAGGTACTGAAAGAACTATATTAATTGTCATTCTTGATTCAAGTTTTAATTACTGTTGAAAGTTCTGTAAAATCATGCAGGAACACATCACATAAACGCTTGTATTCGAGAGCATTCAAAGCTTTATGATGCAAATATCAATGCTAATATGCAAGCTGATATGCTAATAGCAATGCTAATATCAAAGGCGCGTGCTATGTATTAATGCAATTTATACAAACGCAGAAGAAAAACTATAATGAATGATTTGGATTCACTATTCATCATAATTTTCTATAAAAATAATTTAAATTTTGCGAATGAACACGAAGTTATTGAACAGCCAAATACTAAATTTTGAGACCACAGCAGTAACAGTACTACTAAACCTGAAGTCAAGTGTCTTTATTTATTCTTACTCAGTTTTATTACTACAACTGCACAAAGTAAATGAAAAAAATGTATATAACATGGGATTACACGGAATTTTATTGTATAAATAACTTTCTAGAAACTTCTATGTTTTGTAAAGGACGCAGTGTGATTAGTAGACATATCTTCACTTTTTGAGTTCTGTATAAGGGAAATATTTATTTTCATTCAGAGATACTCAAATTTCACCAAAATGATTACAGTATTTAATGAAATCAATTGTAATCTAAGAGGGCTGCTTCTCCGTTTTCCATTACGTGATTTGCAACTATGTCATTTTTTAGTTTCATAAATAGCCAAGTGATAGCAATTGAATTTAAATTCAATGCTTGTTTTAAATGGCCTCGAGAAAACGTCCCAAGGCCCTCCTGCGAAGGCAAGTGATTTTGGAGTCGTGGCCCTTTTGCATTAGGGGTGTGATATTTTATGATATACTCTTCGATGTATTTCAACTAAGGAACCGTTTGCGAGGGCTAGGTTTCTAAGCCCATCTTTGTGAGTGCCTTTGCTGTTCTGGTGCGAGAGGATTCTCCTGATGTGAGCACAAGCCGCGTGCTTCTGCAGGTCATCGGGGTGCCTCAGCCAGTGCTGCGCTGGTACAAAGACGGCGAGGAGTTGAAGCCCGGGGACATCCACCGCATCATCTCCGGCCAAGACGGCACCTGCTGCCTGGGCACCTACACGTGCGAGGCCCGCAACTGCATGGGCACCGTGGCCAGCTCGGCGTCCCTCCTCGGCTTCGAGGGTGAGACCCGTGGACTCCTCTCTTCCCTTGTATTGCGTTGGCCTTGATTCTTTTCCTCTCTCCTCTCAGAGACCTCCCACGTATTATAAGGATTGTGGGGACCTGGAGCCGAACACAGCCATTGTATAGTGTACCTTTCCGCTTTCTGGAGCGGACTGTTGTCAATCACAGGGAATGAGGGAGATTCAAATATAAGTGTATGTAATTTTATCAACTCATTTGTATCTAAACAAGTTTGGTTGACGAAATGCTTGCGATACGGACGTATATTGATTTACAATATTGTGTACAGTTTCGGAGTTATATTATTATACTATATTTAAACATTTTATAGTAGATTTTAGCCAGTCAAAGATGACATGGGAATGCCTCAAACAAGAAGTAAATACGACAAAGTCATAACCTATTGATCAACTTGATGTGCAGACCATCATAATACTTCTTTGGATTCTGATGCAAAAGATATAAAAGCAAGCATACCAGAAGCATCATAATATGCGTTCATCTACGAGACTTTTAAAAAATTGATATTTATTGTATTTATACATGTTTTAGTCTTTCACCAAATAGGAAAGGAAAGTTTCTCTTGAACATTTCCCTTCAGTATCATGACAATCTTTAGGATGAATACCTTATTCTTTAAATCTTAAACATTGCTTTCAATTTCACAAATTTCACTGGAAAACATGTTTTAAATTTGTAAATATTTATTTTCATTTGCGTTGGTATTATTGTTATAATTAGTTGATGTGAGGGACCAAATTATACATTTTGGGGACAATAGGGTAAAAAGAAGCCTCTTTGATTGCGGTTTATTGTGGAGAAGCACGCGAAATTGAAATATACAAGCAGGGTCTGAGAAAAGTGGTTGAATCGTCTATACTCACAGCACAGGAATACATAATCGATGACCTAAAACCTAAACCTGAACTAAAAGCAATTACGCGTGAAAACTGTCCAATGTAGCTGGTTCTACTGTATAGCCCTTACCCTCCTTCATAGGTTCTTAATAATTATTATACAATAAATTTAAGTTAGAAAAATAATAGGCGCTAGAAGCCCCACGTAATAGATTTTAACAAATCATTTTTGCCTGATTTTAATGTGCACAAACTTATATTCTTGTGGAGTGGTTGGAAGATATCCGTACTTATTTCATATTTGTTGATCCTGTATTAAGTCGGAATTCATTAATTCAATACTTTCATTGAAGCGAAGAAAGACATCAAAGGATAGTGGGTTTAGATACAAGAATAGACGCAGGACATGGCCTGTGTCCTGACGCGTTCGTTACATAAGTGCTTCGAAATTAGCTCAGGAGGTTGGAATAGGAGCAGTAATGTGTTTGTTGGTAGGAAATAGAAGATGTGCGCAGAGGTTTGTGACATACTTTGCTAAGAATAGTCCGAGCGTCATTTCATTGATATTTTTATTTTATTTTCTAATTGAAATAAATATAAAACCAAATATTTTGTAAATATCCAGTGTTATGTGATTCGCGTATCCTACCATTGAACGCAATTCGTTACAAAAGTCATGAATAGCTGCGGATGTCGTAAACAAATAACTTTATACTATTGCGCTTGTTCGCTGAACATATGAATTTAAAAGATGCATCTGCAGTTTTTTTTTTTTATTTTGAGAGAATGTATTTTTAAAAGTTTGTAGGCTTTAGATATCTTTAATTGCTAACTTCGATTATTGTTTTACAGTAGACCTAATTCTCTCAAATTCAAAGCACGGATTGTTTTAGAACAGTATACATTCATATACAAATATTTCATTGGGTACCTAACTATTTAAACATACTGATGCTCTTTCAATAGTACAAAGATAAAGTATAGTTTCCTACATTTTAATTTTAAATCACTAGAGATTTCTAAAATAATTAATTTTCAATTTATTAGGCAAATCGAAAACAGATCTCTATGGCGTTTGTATTCGCAAGATGCTTCAGGATCATCCCCAATTGTCTCTGAACTTTTTATTAAAATATTATTGGTGTGTTAAAAAAAAGAAAAACATGGGTTTTAGAAAATTCTTCATTGTAGTCGAATGTGAACTCTTTCCATGCAGGTAAATATAATTTCCTATATTCTATATTGCTGTAGGAAAAATACAAAAAGTACCCAAAAAGGTTCAAGGGTTCGGTTATTTCAAAGATCACATATTGGATAATTTTTTAATGTAATGTTGAACGTATTTCTATGGATTACCCAAACGCACAGAGTCATCAGGAGAGAATCACCCTAATATTCACTTCCTGAGCTGTTATATTTTTAGCACGTGCGGCGATAACGGTTATGCACCACTGTGCTTCCGTCCGCCGGCGGGCCTCGGCGTGAACACTCGCTGTCGCTCTCTTCCGTGGAGAGGGCTGGCGGAGTGCTTGGGGGGGGGGGGGGCACACCGCCCGCCACGTCTCTGGATCGCCCGTTGTTACGTGCTCTTGGCCATCTGGGAAAGCTCCAACCCCTGGCCTCTCAGAGAGGCAAAGGATCTTTAGGGAAAGCAGTTTATTTCAGGGCTATTTTTATCGGAAACCTGTATCAGAGAATATTTTTTTATGTTCCTCCCAAGAGTTCACTTCTGTGTTTGTAATATACTTGTTATATTTCTGTTCAACATGCTGGCTTTTCCTGTTGACAACCCAAAGGGTACGTGCTGTCTTCCCTTGTCATTGATGTTTATACTACGCTGTTGAGACAGGTTCTGCATTGCTTCTTAACCTGGCATATTATTCAGTATTATAAGCTTTTGTATAAGCTTTTTGTTTTGTTTGAAGAAGGAGCCAATTGCGAATGCTTGCTGGTCCACTCCGCAGACCGGCTGCTGGGCAAGGGCGGCGGCGCGCGCGGGGGCGAGCCCGGGGGCGCGGCGGCGCCGCCCGGCGCGGGCCACCCCATCGCGCGCAACCCGTCGCTCTCCACCATCCACGAGGAGCGCACGTCGCAGCTGTACGAGCCGGCCACCGAGCGCTCCCTCACGGCCGAGGAGCGGCCCGAGATCTCCTTCTCCTTCGACGGCCGCGAGGTGTCCGTGTCGCTGTACGAGACGCCCGACCTCACCGAGGAGGAGGCCCTGCAGGTGGTGGAGATGTACGCCGAGCAGCTCTCGGAACACGTCTCCGGTGAGGAAGTGCTGTGGGGGCGCCCTTCCAGTCATTTTAACTATAAATAGTTGAAAGATGAGTAAAAGTTTAAAAGAAATAAATAAAAATAAATTTTAAAAAGTTCGACATTAGCAATATTTGAAAAAACTAGACATTTTTGTTCCCGAGTTATAGAAAACGTATTTGCATCGGTACACGAATTGCAAATAAGATTTTTCTGCATTGCTAAAAAAATAGTAACTCGCCTTTACCTCTACTCCTACCATTACAAACAAAACGAGAGTTCAACAAACCGTGCGCATAGTAAAGCTACATTTACGTCCAGAAGCAAAACAAGGGGCCATCTCAGCATTTGCTCAATGGATCAGGGAAACTGGACAAAACCTGATCGAGAGGGGGTATTAAAAACGGAATTAAATAATTACACACATCGGCTAAGTTTACTTCAGGGTTCCAGTCGTGACAGTCGTTGGGAGTCGGCGCCCCTGTGCGGAGTTTTCCGTGTTTTCCCCATCAATACCCGCGGAATGTCGGAGAAGTACCTAACAAAGAGACCATGGACCTCGCACATTTTTTCATTTTTCTTCCTTGTTCTATCCTTTCCCCTTACACACGCTCAGATGCACTACACTAACGCACACGTCGGGGAACCAGTTCAGAGCTTAGAGCTCGTCCCAGCTGGGTCGTGTGGGGTGTTTTTTTAATTGAGACATTTCTATAAAAATATTTAAGTGGGGCAGTAATATTACAATAATGAAGGAATGATGCCAGAAGTTAATTCACTTACTCAATTTGGAATATTATTGACCAACTTAATCTTCTTCGCATTGCTTCGGACAGGGGCTGATTTTGTTCAAAACACATCAATTGACGTCTATGAAATTCAAGTAACATTTGTAATATATCAGAATATCTCTTTTAGACTAAAGTTGTTGTTTTTTTAAATTTAAATTAAACTCGTACCAGATAACTACCATATTAACACATAGACACACATTAAAATAAATATCAAATTAGACGTACGTCAAACATAAATTATATAAAAGAGTAGAATGGCTAAAAGATGAAGACAATGGTTCAAATCAATGATTGAAGGTACGTTTAAATTAAAGACTCATTTCGCCTCTATATTGTACTGAGTCTTCTTCAGGTGGAAAGCTAAAAGTTCATAATCAAACTTCTTCAATACGTGTGTGGAGCTTGCTATGCGGAGCTTGGTAATGTTACAGTTGTTACTCGATATATAGAATAGATGTCTAATCCATTAGAGTGTCCTATAGTCCGTAATATTTAAGCAAATTTATTATTTACAAAATCATAATAATAGTTTACACTGTAACTAAATGGGTCATATCTGAGGACTGCAAAGGAGCTATGAAACGATAATATATATATATATATATATATATATATATATATATATATATATATATATATATATATATATTGTAACACCACCGGTCATCTGAACAATGCTCGGTTAGCGGCCCGGTTGTAGCTCAGTCGGTGATGGAAGGAATTGTTAATCAGATTCAATGGACATTCGAAGTAAACACTTTGATTACTGGTGAGAAAACTACTTTTATTCCTGGACAGAGTTGTACCAGGGAAGTTACATTTATGAAACAAAAGAAAGAAGAGATTGAATGAAAGAGAAAAAATAAAGATTAAAACTAACAGGAAAGCTTACATCTAGAAAAGAGTACAAAAATCATTACAACTAAAATTACAATAACAAAAAAATAATCATTCGATGTGCCTTGGCGCGGCAAAATTCTACGGAGGTGAATAGCCCCCAGTTACATTGCCTGGCAAGAGTTCATTGTGCCCGGACGGGCGCGGCGAAGCTTGTGGGGGCGGTGCGACCTTCACTGGAACGCAGCCGGGGTTAGTACCCGCTAGAGTGGGCGCAGCGGCTCGCGTCTGCGGCAGGGGGCGGCTGTCTGGTGACGTCAGCAAGGGAGCGGCTGGCGTCTGGCGGCGCCTAACGGCGTCTCCGGCGGTGTCTTCGGTAGAACTCGTAGGTAACCGGGGTTATTGCTCTCGATCTCAGGAGCGGAGCACACAACCATATGTTTCTCCGATTCTCATGAGAATTGTCCTCAAGCACAACTCCCGAAAGTTGAGAAATCCTTCAGAGGCACACTCGCCTCTCTCCGCGACTGGTTCCCACCCCAGAGAATTTTCTCAACCCAGTAAAATTTTACAAGTGCCACAGAGGCGTACTCGCCGCTCTCCGCGACTGGCTCCCACCCCAGAGAAGTCTCTCTACCCACTGTTCTCAGCCCCTTGCTCTTAGCCCACTGAAATTTTGTAAGTGCCTTCGGAGGCGCCCTCGCCTCTCCCCGCGACTGGCTCCCACCCCGGAGAAATCTCTCTCCCAACTGAAATTTTGTAAGTCGAACTCGCATGAAGTAAACTTTTACCCCCACCCTTTTTTCTCATGTGCTCCTGCTCCCTACAATGGTCGCGTCGCTATTGGCTAATGGTGATGGCGTTGTACACTATATTCGGCCAATAGCGACGGGGGGAGCAAAGGAATTTTCCACTTTCGGGTTTCTGACGGAAAACAGTGTCCCATTGTTCCGTCTCGAACATAGGCCACGTCTGTAAAAGGGGGCGGCTGTCTGGCAAAAGAATTATCGTTCTGGGTTTCCCCGATCACGATGGCAGGCGTCCTAAAGATTATCCAGATGTAGCTGCGTCTGGACGGTTTTCAATTAGCCCTTTGCCCTCATAAAAATCCGAAATGGGCCGGGGGCGCACGTGGCTGTCACTAGAAGAGGGGCTGCGCGCGTGACGCCGTCTGTTTTTCCTCCCAGTAAAAATTCCTTCGGTCTGGTTTATTTAACTCAATTTGTCTTAAGCATTCTGTACCGCTACAATATATATATATATATATATATATATATATATATATATATATATATATATATAGGTATATCGCATTCAAATTACTATTTTGTCCACAAATAAAGGCATTTTGACTACTTATAGCCATCCATTGTTTAAATGATTTCATACTTATTTCCATTTTTTATTCAATGAAAATGTAAATCTGGGCTCGTGAAGCTCCTACAATGCTATATATTATTTGTATACCAAGAGTCAGGAGTGGGAATTGGGTGTGAAAAGTAAGCAGTCGCGCTGGGCGTCCGTGTTTGTTATTTTGGGCGCCGGCCTTTTGAAATTACGACAATAGTAGACAACGCCCTTCTTTGTTAATTCTATGAAAACAATGGCGATTTTCATAATGAATGTAGTAATAATTTAGAACAGCGTTCTTGTAATAAATATGTTTTTGACATGTGGGTAACTTGGCTTCATATAAAGCAAAACTCATCTCTAAATTCAGTATACTTGTGTGTCTGGGACAAAAACTAAGTTCACGGGGCCCACCCGACTCCTTTGACGGGCGCGGGGGGGGGCATAAAGTCTCTCCTCTACGCATTCTGACGCACTGAGGGGAAGGTGAATAGGTGAATGGGTCCTCTGAGACCTCGTGCACGTTACGATGAACAGGAGAGAATGCTAGGAAAAGAAACAAATTAGTGTAATTGTTGAAAGGTTTATTGAACTACTTCGCTTAAAATATCGAATACCAACAAGCAATCTCTGAGAAAGCAATGATGTTCTTACACCAAAAATTAATGGTGTTTTTCAACATTCGAAAATTATTTCAGAAAAAATATGAGCAACTATTTTAAGAAAAGAGAAATATTCACAATTGCTATATTTTGTGGGTCCGATTTAGAAGTTGAGCGAATTTATCTTGCTATTCAGATAAAATAATAAAAGTTCAACTGTTCATGTTTCTTTGAAAAGTACAAAAGGATCATATGTTTCTGACAAACTAGAAGGTGGACAAAAATACAAGAGGTGAATAGAGTCTATAATGTTTAGCGAAGTTATTTATTAGTGACAAAACTAAGTGTTATTATTATATCCTCAACTTGCTCTTCCACCTAATCTCGCCTAATCTCGTAATTGTAAAATAGTTGGGTAAACAAAGTGCTTCTTAGCCGGACTGGATAGCCGAGATCATTAAGATCGTTGAAGGAGCGATCGTGAAATGACCAGTGCCATAGCGATCTCGAACCAAAGGATCCCGGGTTCGCGTCCCGCCTCGGGCTTGGTTGTATTTGTGTTTGTCCTTTCACCCCCTATCACCTCATCACCATATCATGTCATCGTCAGAATTGCCATAGCGTTAAATGCAATAGTGATCGCTAATGACCTAGATGTTGATGCGAACTGCAAAAACAACAACAAAAACAAAGTGCCTCTTAATTTTGGCGACAGCAGTATATGTTATACATTTTCGGACAATTCTCTCCAAAGAAATTGATCGCGTTGGCTACGTGAATTTATTTTTATGAATCAGTCAAATTTGCTCCGTGTATCTGGTGAATTGCCCCAGTAACCGACTGAAATATTTGGTAATAATAATGCATTATTGCACAGGCAAATTCAGTCTCTTAGAATTATACAATTTCAAACCAACAAAGGCAATGCCAATATCAACATTATTTTCGGTTTTGATACTTAAAATAGTGTTTGATTGTCAAATATACTTATTCACAACAGGAAATAGTTTGCCTGGCATTTCAATTTGTGCATCGATTTTAATTGTTTATTGTCATCTAATAAAAGAATGTAAAAGTATTATTAGTGGACTTTTCGACATGGGGTATTGTTATTGGCGCATAATGAATATGATTCCTACATGGTGTGTTATGGGTATTGCATGAAAAAAGCGCCCCCATAGAGTAAGCCAATTTTTTTCAAAATCACTGATTTGTAAATGACGGAGGAAATGCAATAATAGTATTCCAAGCTGAGTAGAGACGCTGGCAGTAATCGCGTGGATGAAGTTTGCTTATTATCCGTGCATTTTTTTAATCTGTACGTGTGTGCTACACGATGTGATTCCCTAGCCTGTCATGCCATTTTATGCCGCAAACGAGTATTTACAATACATACAATGATCTACTTGAAGGTTGATCGAATTTGAAAAAAATACTGAATTCGTAACATAATGAAGTTACTTAATGTCTTCTTCAATAAATTTTCTATTCTATTTGACTGAAATGAAATCCTAAAACATTTTCTACTTCATCAATCAACTGCACGTCGTTAATTTTCAACGGAGAATAAAATTATTTATTTGAATTGGAGAAGTGGTGAACGAACTGGGTTTTTCCTTCTTTTACCAGTAACTTGTTATTAAAAAAACAATAATTTAGAACTCTGATATCAGATTACTTACCATATTTTTGAAAAGAGCATTTATTTCATAAGCAAGGAGAACTCTTATCTTTTTATTTGACGAGTGCAGATCGTTTACGTATAAAAACAAACTCTCAAAAACCCAACCTTGCGGAACCCCAATTTGAATTGCTCTGACATAATACATGCCTGTAAGATATTTTCACTCCGTGAGATTTTAAGGTACGAAGATATCCAATCTAGAGCAATGCTAATAATTTTAAAACATTAAAATTTAGAAAGCAATAAATTTGGTCAATGATATCAAGGCGTTTGAAAGGTTAAAATATGACAATAAATGCTTCATTTTATTCGTTGATGAAAATACGCCTTTACGAAATAACAAATATGGATTCTAGAAAACTATCCATATGTCTCAAATTGCGATGCTTGTGTTGCCTTCCTGGATCAATTTACAAAATTTTCAATAATGAAACATTTAAGTTAACATAAATTATTAAAACATTAAAATAACAAATTTTCAATGCAGAGTCAACTATGGTAAATAAACTTGATAATGATGTGCAAATATTATTATTATTATTATTATTATTATTATTATTATTGGCGTATAGGCCATTACTGACCACGCTACACGATAAACGTGTGTAATTCTGCCAGGATCAACTGCTTTTCAGCTGTATCCTTGGATTACGACAAGGTTGTTACGCCTTGAAGTGTGATGGGTGGGATGGGCGGGATGAAGGTGAAAGGTGATCGTGGACTTTTTGAACCATCCCAGCATTCGCCTTATGACCGAGGGAAACCACGAAAACCCCGGTCAGGATGGCCGGCCCGGGAATCGAACCCGGACCTCCCGATTACGAAGTCAGCGCGCTACGCACTGAGCCACTTCGCTCGGTATTATTATTATTATTATTATTATTATTATTATTATTATTATTATTTAATTTCGCTTATTAATGGTCAACCTTGTAGTTTGTCATTTCAGTTCTCTAGGGAGTTAAGAGTTTCTTTTAAACCGTTTAAACGCGGCACCTCGTCCCGCAGAGCACAACGTGGTGGAGCTGCCGCCCATGCGCTTCGTGAAGGAGTCGTCGCACTCGGGCAAGATCCTGATGGAGGCCGTGGTGATCGACGTGACGGGCGACTACTTCTCGGCGGCGGAGGACGACCTGCGCACGGAGCGCGACGTGGACGAGCTGAGCATCTCGGACGACAGCCCGCACACGGCGGCGCTGCCCGACGACGAGGACGGCGTGCCCTTCGACAAGCTCAACGCGGCCTTTCTGGAGCGCGCGCTGGCGCCGCTGCCCGGCCCCGAGGAGCCCGCGCCGCGCCGGCCCCCGCGCCGCCGCAGCGACACCTGCCGCTCGGCCTCGCCCAAAGGTAGGCACTGCAAAAACGCATTTACGTTTGGACCGGGCAATACATCCCGTATGAAAATACGCCCCACACAAGAAGCAGTTGGGATTATTTGCGTAAACTCTTCTCGTGGCTCTTTTGTACAAATTGAATTGTCAAAATCTTCTTCACAAATATTGCTGAAAACAGTGATGAATTTTATATATGATATTATTTAATTAGAGTTAATTGTCAGTTAAGAAAATCTCGACAGCACTGATGCATGTGACGTGGGCACAAATGCTTGAGTGAAATTAAAATACTTGGACGCATTTATGAGCATGTGCATGAATTATTGAAAGTTAGGATGTGCAGTTAATCTCTTTGCTTTACGTCATTCATCCTTACCTTAAAGTAATTACTTCAAAAACGTTAATAAATATCCTTATTCATTTTCTTTTCAAAAAACGTAGTATATACAAATAACATTCACAAGGGTTAGCGATCCTCAGTTGTTTCATGGAACCTTTCATTGCACATGCTCTGAACATTTTATAGCACTACTCTGTGCCCTCCACTTACTCGCCATGCGGTCGGTGTCGGTGACTGTTGATTTTCTTGGAATATAATTTCGTCACCCAACTGGGACGTCAATTCCTTGACCGGACGTCGATTTGAGCGTGGCATCCTCCAATCAATCTCCCATCCGTCCGACAGCTCGGCGAGAGCACGCCACGTCGATAGGAGCCTCCTCCTCATGCGCCGCCTGCACGCCTCCTTACTATGGCTACTAACGAACGTCTGTAGGCTGTTCCAGTTGTTGAACACTCAATATTCTGGAGCAGTCGAGCGGAGCTACCATCAGACTAATCTGTAGGGGACTCTTCCCTACGCCTAACGAGATAAACCTCATCCTCAAGCCTTAAATTATATTGTAGGGTTACGTTCCATTCCCGTTCTTGTTCAATATATTTTTGCCAGTTTGGTAGACGGATTACGGAAAGTCGGCAGGAAACTTTTCCCCTCCATCTCACGAGAAAATATCCACTCTGCAGCCTTTGTATTCTACGGTGCGTCTAGAATCCATTCCCGTTCGTGTGCGCCATTCTGGAGCAGTCTGGTAGTGCGTCCAAGGAATCTCTAAAAATCCTCTTTCCGCGCGCCCCGCGCGGCGAACGCCGCCGCGAGGGCTGCGTTCCATGCGCTATGCCTCTGGTGCAGCAGGCGGCGCCGCTGCGGCCGTGGGTGGCTCGGGGTCCCCCGACTCCGAAGAGGACATGTCCTTCAGCGACGCCCGCGCCTCCGTCTACGACACCCCTTCCCGAGCGGACACCTACGCCAGCGCCAAGGCCAGCCTCCCCAGGGCCAAGGAAGAGGCCGCTTACCAGGTGAGGACACCACCCCATAGGGCTCTTGGGTATATCGTAATACATCGTTGCACTCGTGAAATGTGAACCGATTAGTTTGAAAAGAACTCATACACGTTCGGGATACGTGCAGTGTTTGTCCTATCGGTTTACCTGAACGGGTTAACCCTAGGATGTGTAGCTGACAGGTAAATGGCGTCGCTAGCCGAATCGCTTAACTGCGCCCCGTGAAGTCACGGAGGTTTAACAATTCGAGGCATAGTGAGCTCTTGGATGAGTCACCGTGTGGGAACCCCTCGCTGAAGATATAAAAGGCCATGCGTAGAACTGACGACGAATATTAGAGGAGGATTACTCCATTATGCGTTCCACACCAACAGGTGGGTAGCGTAGAACGTTGTTACCAGCAGACGTAACTGAATTTTAAAAAATATTTAACCCGACACACGCAAACTCGCACGACCCGCAACGTATTCCAAATATGTAAGTGCCCCTGATGTGTTTGCGCTAGTTCGACAAATAAAAGACAATAACCTACAGGACTCTTTCACCAATCAGTTATAGTCTGGTGGTACACAAGCAATTAAATAAATTAGCGCGTGGAAGTATAATATGTATTCTGAGTTATATATAAATCATTCATTATATGGCATAAGCCGTGGTTGTTTGCTTCTTTATTTATCACAATTAGATAGAAATAAAAATGAATTATATCAATTATGGCCGAACCAAAATTGATAGTAGTCACCGAAATAACCGTTACATTATGTTAACAGTAATTTTTCTTATAAGTGAGACAGTTCAGACAAATTTCAGGCATTTTAGATTTTAAATTAGAATACAAAAACGCATAAATAAAACGAAGTAGTCGGTCAAATAATTTTTGCCGAAGACCGGCCATTCCGTCCAAAACCGTTTCAAAATTATTTATACTACAATAAAATCCGTGGTTGTAGCAGATATCTTGTGGTAATCCATAATGGGAGAAGTAAACAATCGTCCACAAAAAGTATAATAATTTTATTAATTATTACCCAGAGTTAACTTTTGGAAAACCACTTTTCCCACCCTCAGTGGGACGACTGTTTCCATCTGCCATTGTACTGCAACGTTGTGCGTGGCAGGTGGCGGCGATCGAGGAGCGACTGGGGCCGGTGGACCAGTCCACCAAGAGCAGCCCGGCGGAGCTGGTGCGCCACGGCGCGGAGCTGGCGGCCGAGGAGCGGGGCGCGCGGCCCGCCAAGGAGCCCAAGGTGGACAGCGGCGTGCAGGCCGGCAGCGTGCGCCCCAGGAAGCAGGACGCCGAGAGCGGCCAGGGCGACTCCTTCGAGGACCTCGCCAGGAGCGCCGCGGGCAGCGGGCAGGTAACAAACGCTGCATCAAAGAACGAAGAGAGGAAATAAATGGGCCGATCAGATGGCCGACATCGCGAAGGCAGTTGTGCCGTAGCGGTCGCGGACCACAAAATCGCCAGTCCCGCCTGAGGCATGGTTGTGTTGTGGGCGTCTGTATGTGTGTATCGTCCTTTCTCCCTTCACTATCGTTTCATCGTCCACGCCCCCAGGGCTAACGACTTTCAAGGATAAAGATCGGGTGTAGCTAAATGCTGATCCGATGATGAAATTACATGCACCTGCTACCGAGATTATATGGTATTATTGAGCCTCGGTAAATGCAGGGTGCATACAAGTTTGTTATAAGTCGGGCTATTCGCTAGCAAAGAAGAACAACGAATGAATAAATAAATTAAATAAATGTATATACGTATTTGGTATTTTGTGTCGATTGTCTAACTTTGCCGGCTAGCAAACAGTGTCCCCTGCCTGGTTTGATTCCTATGCTCCGGGTAAAAGTGGGGCGAACAAGACATTTCCATCACTATAACTTCCAAACTTCGCCTTCCTGAGCTTTTCCTCGTCATACGGCTAAAGAAACAGAGACGCCAAAACTCCAGATTTTTAAAGGAGCGTCAAAACTCCAGCTTTGTCCCAATCGGGAATAATATCCGGGAAAATTAAATAATATAATTAATAATGGCGAAAACTATGGGCATAAAAATATCAGATGGATTGCAAAACAAAGACTTCAAAACAGGAAATGCGACTAATTATTTATTTCTTATTAAAATGTAATTTCTTATTGAAATTAACTATATCAATTAAAATAAAATCTGTGAACATTTATTCTATTCTTCCTATATTAAACAATGGACAAAAAACAAGAATAACAGGAGCGTAACTTCAAATGTACATATTCCTTCAATTCACAGTTGCATAATTAATAATAGCATAAATAATGAATATTTATTTTTATTATTTTAATAATACATTAATTGGCAAAATGCTACACCAAGAATGAAGTTAGTGTGATTTGAAGACTGGGAATAATAGAATTCGCTGGCTCCGTAGCGCAGCAGTAGCTTCTGTGGCTGTAGATGGGGAGGTTACGTGTTCAAATCGCGTCGGGGTCAGTCATACGACTATTTTCAAATGATCCTAAAAAATATAGAGTGGCCAGAAGTGTAAAGATAATGGCGTCTGAAGAATGTGAAAATATCGGTCCACTCCGTGGCGCGAAGGGTAGGGCGGCTGTCTGCCGACTAGGAAGTTCCGTGTTCGAATGACGTTGGGGTCAGTCATACGGTCATTTTTAAATGAGCCGAAAATAATACAATTGTGGCAACAAAGACTGACACTAAACGCATATGAATGCAGGTTAAATACTAGCTGTGGACTCTCTCATCATGCGAGCTATGAGACATCGCCAGGTGACTCCGTGGCGCAACGGTAGCGCGTCTGACTCCAGATCAGAAGGTTGCGTGTTCGAATCACGTCGGGGTCAGTCATATGGTAATTTTTTAATTATCCGAAAAGATACCAAGGATGGCCCCAAAAAGTGATTTTAAAGGCGTTTTAAGAATATGTGACACCGGGGCGGAGCGGCGGCGCGTCTGATATCAGATCAGAAGATTGCGTATTCCAATCACGTGCGAGTCAGTCGTACGGGTATTTTGGGATGATCATAAATTAATACAGAAAGTGGCCACGAAGACTTGAAGGTCCAGGCGTCTGAAGAACGTTTAAATACCGGCTATCGGCTCCGCGGCGTAGCGGTAGAACGTAGACTCCAGACCTAGAGGGTTTAGTGTTCGAATCTCGTCGGGGCTAATTATGCAGTTGTTTCGAAATGAACTACGAATAATTGACACCACACTATTGACCGCGAATACTGACGTTAATAGCGTCTGAAGAATTTTTGACAATGCACCGTGGATTCTGTGGGGCAATGGTAGCGCTTTTCACTCAAAACCACAAGCTGCGTGTCCATATCACGTCGGGAGTCAGTCGTACAGTTATTTCGATTCGATCCGCAAATAATACAAAGGATGGACAAAAAAAACTTAAGTTAAAGGCGTTTTAAGAATCTTTGAATAATTGTAGTGGACTCCGTGGTGCAACGATAGCTTGCCATACTCTAGATCAGAAGGTTGCAAGTTCGAATCATTTCGGTGTTATTTTGAAATAATCCTAAAATAATTCAAAGCATGGACACAAAGAATAATGATAACGGCGTCTAAAGAATGTGGAAGAATCTACGGTCGACTACGTGGCGCAACGGTAGCGCGTTTGGTTCCAAATCAGAAGGTTGCGTGTTCGAATCTCGTCGGGGTCAGTGATTGTTATTTTGTGGGATCCCAATGATGGAGAGCATTAGTTCACGTTCAGAGACGTCTCTCTGACCATGCACGCTCTCAGCCGCAGCCAGGCGACTCCGCGGCGCAACGGTAGCCCGTCTGTCTTCAGTCTGGAATGTTGTGCGTTTGAATCACATAGGGGGTCATCGTATGCGTTTGAATCACATAGGGGGTCATACGGCGCTGTTGGTGTAAGAATCGATATGTGATATTTCCATTTTAGAAAGAAGAAGTCACCTCGCAACAGCGGACTCCGTGGCACAACTGTAGCGCGTGTGAGTCCCGATCTCAAGGTTTCGTGTGCGATTCACGTCGGGATCAGTCTTACTGTAATTTTGAAATTAGCCACAAATAATAGAATTTTGGTGGCAAATACAGATGTTAATTGCTTCTGAAATATTTTGAGACACTCGCTGTGTACTGCGTGGCGCGACTGTGTCTGACTGGTGATGAGAAGTTTGTGTGTTCGAATCACTTCGAAGTCATTCGCTAGCCGTTTGAAAAATACGCCATCTCATACGAAATCTCAATTTTGGTCACAATGATCTTAGAATTGGTTCTCGCAGCGGTAGACCGCGTGACTCGGCATCTGCAGGCTGCTCTTTGGCGTGGTGGTAGGGGAGTTTTTGGTGCCTTACTGATGTAAGCCTAATGGGCACGATGTGTGAAGATCATACCGCTTAAGAATTTCAAAAATTATTTTTTGAGATCGCACGGCTAAACGGTGGCAGCTTTGAATCCAATTCAGGTTTCCTGTGGCATCACCTCGGAGTGAATTCAATGCCGTTTGAAGAATGTAAATCGCTTCTTTCAGTAAAGTCGTGGTGTCCCGAAAGTGCGGTTATTTTCTATTTAGAATGTTGGGTTCTCGATTCTCAGTGATTCGGTGTTATTCCAAAACAAGTCGTAAGATGCGCAATATGAACGACGAGGCTGGCTGACGATCGAGGAGAAGGTTTGGTGTCGAAGGAAGGGCATTTATAATAGCACTTTGACTCCATGACTGATGTGACAGTCCACATGAGAGAATTATTCTCTTAATGGAGCAAATCTCGTAACTTCTTTTCCAAATGAAAAGGCGTATCCGGTATTTTCAAGCAAAATTATGATTAGTAAAATTACTAATTCTTTCAAATTATGTTTTTCACAGAACATGTTTCAAGGACCCCTATGAATAATACAATTAATTTTTACAACTCAGGGCATATTTTAAACGATCAGTGAAAGATATTTTACTTTCTTCTCTGCAATATTTAGAAAATCCACGAATTCATGTAGAATTTTACTGCTTAATATTTTTCTCCAAATATAATGCATTTTCACAAAGGTATTTTGTGAATACCTTTGTTAAACAAAAAGCCCCAAATGGTACACAATTTTATCTATTCTATCGTCTGCATTAATGCTGCTTATTAAATGTTCAAACAACCTTCAATTTTTCTATCCAATTGGAAAATGTACACAGGATCCCTTTTATGGTTACAGGGAAATATTTAATCACACTGGTAAGATTGTATTACCAAGACAGAAAAATAGTGTGTCTAGTTATAGGAATTCAACAAATGAGCACATATTCCATATAGTATTATTAGCAGCATTATTGTCGAATTTTTATGAAGATGATACTGATGTCGATTATTATTATTATTATTATTATTATTATTATTATTATTATTATTATTATAGTAATAATAATTATTATGTACCTCATTCTACTGAATGTTTTCGTTTTGATATACAATTTTCCGGTGTGCACAGTCGGTGTCGCAAGAATCCGGCGTGGCCCAACCGCCCGACGCTCAGCCCACGAGGCCGCCCAAGGGGGTGAAGCGGCGGGGCTCGAAGCGAGCGCCCTCGGGGGAAGCGGCGGTGGGGCCGGACGAGGGCGCGGCGTCGGCCGCCGCGCCCGCCGCGCCCGGGGCGCCCGGCTCGCCCGCGCCCGGCAAGCGCGTGAAGCGGCTGTCGGCCGCCGACATGGACCTGCCGACGCTCAGCAGCCCCACGCCCGAGGACGCCGCGCGCGCCGCGGCCGCCGACGCGTCCGCGCTCACGCGCTCGCTGCAGGACATCCAGCGCGCGCTGGCGCTCGCCGACGCCATGCAGGTGCGCAGCCTCCTCACCTCCAACTCTTTTTCTTCTCTTTCTTATTTCTGGCGTTTGTGGAGTTCTCTTCATTCTGTTTTCCTGTCTTTGCTCCCTTTTCGTTTTTCTTAGTCCCTTTAGAGCATCGTGTCCCCGAGGCCTTGTTTTTTGCCTGTTCTCTCTCTCATTTTGAACTCGGTGTATGTGTCACCATTTATCATTATTAATCATTCTTTATATTTTCTTTTAACATTCTACAGTCCTTTTCTCCAAATGCCTTTTTTTTTCTTACGCCGAGACGATTTGTGCACCTACTATTGATTTTGCCTTAACTGTAGAGTTAGGTATCTTCTTTCCTTTACGTCTTAACAGATATCACACGTTGACTCTTTCCAATCTACAAACTTTTGGTTTTCTTAGAATGGGGAAATATTGGATTGGCTCATAAAGCATTAGAATTGGAGTAAACAAATGAACTCGAACCAAATATAAGTATCGCATGTCTATAGGGAACGTTAAGCAACTTAGACAATGACAATAAAACCAGGCGTAGGATTTGATATTATCAATTTTAGAATCGATAAAATATTTCAATTTTCAGGTCGAAGAAGATAGGTCCTCTCATGTAGCCGATCGTGTCGCGTCCCCCGCTGATCAACTTCTACTTGGGTTACAACAGCTGCAGGAGCAGCAGATTCAACAGCAACAGCAAATACTACAGCAGCAAGACTTTGCTTTCGTCAGTGATGTTGCATCGCTTCCGGGTTATCAGGTCTGTCTTACATATCGGAAGATAAACCAATTTATATGAAAAATATGCGTATACTTTGAAAATTTTGTTATCGGTTCCATCTAAGTTGGAATAAAATTGGACCGTTTTTGAACCTAATGTCTAAATGAGAAACTGCATAGGTATTTTAATAATGTGATACTATTAATAATTTGTTTTAGAGTAAGAATTATATATATGACACGATTGAAAAACATTTTTGATCATATCAGTTATCATATTCGGAGGAACGAACGCTTCATTCAAACTTTGATTAGCCATAGATTTTAAAGTGCATTTTAGTGGGAGTTTCACAAGTTATGTCGTTACAGTTGTAATGTGCTGGCAGATTCCCCAGCAGTGGGGATGGACTGTGAAATTAATTCTACATGGGATGTCTAAATTAATGTATTCTGCTATGGGTTTGACAAATCACTCGTGGGTTGCAATAGTGAAACAACCCAAAAATTACCAATTTTGAGGTAATTCACTGCCCAGAGTTGCCGATTGGTCTACCTTCCAGAAGTAACAGTGGCATACACAGTGAATCTTCACAAGGATAACTTTCCAATATGTCCAGTCATCAGCTCAGTGAATTCCTGCATGTATAGTCTTTCTAAATTTCTTTATAAAGGTTTCTAAAAACCTCTTTTACAAGAGAATTATATATAAATTATGTCACTAAGAATAGCTTTACCCTAGTTAAAAATCTTCAAGAACCTTTTTTTTATTCATATCACACTATGATTTCCCTCAGTGTTTCCCACCTTGTCTAGAGATTTAATAATTCAAGTACTTGTATCTGTGAAAAAGACACAAAATTAAATGAGATATTCCCAATCAC
The DNA here is from genome assembly GCA_038098605.1 of Gryllus longicercus. Classification (NCBI taxonomy): domain Eukaryota; kingdom Metazoa; phylum Arthropoda; class Insecta; order Orthoptera; family Gryllidae; genus Gryllus; species Gryllus longicercus. The sequence continues at coordinate 599,081 of JAZDUA010000341.1, forward strand.
GAGATAATTATTGCAGTAAATTTAATTCTTAATATCACAATTTTTAAGTTCAATGACGTAATCAAAAAAGAGACCTGGTGCAGCTAATGGGGTGTATTTAACACCTTTTGATCTGAAATTATAAAGCGGAAAATATAATCTTATATTTTATCTAAATTCAACGTTAAATTTTACCGTCGCTAAGTTTGCGATACGTTTATTATTCTTCAGCAAGATCTAGCTCTTTTAGAGTGTAATAACTTCCATCCTAATTCATATTTACTATTGTAAGAGGAGTAGATAACAAAATCAATTTAAGAAACAACTACTAACAAATTTTTATCTAAAATTAAATTTTTAAGAGAATGAAGTTTCTTGAGTCAAAGCAATGGAGGATGAAGGATGAAAATACTTTGGGGAATAAATGTTTATCATTTCCTTTCGTTCTCATAATTAATTATAAATTAGAACAGGTTTTTAAAGAGAAGTACAAGTGTAGATTAACCACCAAAGCCCATAATAACTTACTATTATCAAAGAATATATTTCTCCTTTGAAGAGAGCTAAAGCTGCATAGGGCATTGAATGCAACGATTGCAATGAAATATATTTAGGCCAAACTACTCTAAGTAAAGTTCTAACTAGAATGAAAGAAAATGACTGGAAAATAAGAGAAATTTCTCGAAAACAAAACTCTGTAACCAATAATCAGATAAAGTTATTTTTTTATTTATTACCTCCTGTTCGGCATTGCTGCCTTTCAGGGGTGTTAACATTTTACAAAATAATACTTTGACATTCCTTGTTGACATTCATTGATAATTGTCCTGAATATTCAAGGCTGTGTTCAGTGTATAATTTTGGAAAACTGATTTGATGTGAATTTATTTTTATAATTCATTGAATAAAATATTTATATGTTATTATTTTATATTAATAGCTGTTGGGGAATTAATGACGTTGAGTATTTATGGAGGTCTGAGTTTATCCTTGGAAAATTGTGAGCATATTCTATTTGGTTTTGGGTAGTTTTTACCGAGTTTGAAGTTGGGCGTGGCTGAAGATCCTGAAATAGTGTCAAAGAACTTGTTCGAGGATTTCAGGATGTGTTCTTGTATTGACTCAATTCGTAATTCTCTGTGAAGTTGTTTGTTACTAATAAACCAGGGATCTTTAGTTATTTTTCTTAAACATTTATTTTGAATGATTTGTAGTTTTTCGATGTGTGTTCTTGCAGCATTACACCAAATTGGGCTAGCATACGAGATTGTTGGTCGTAATATCGATTTATAAATTGTAGTTCCACATTCAATACTTAAAGCTGATTTAGAGTTTAGTAGAGAATAAAGTTTAGCAATTTTTGCGTACGTTTTGTTTGCAACTATTTTGATGTGATCTTTCCAATTTAATTTTGCATCAAACGTTTGTCCTAAATATTTAACTGCCGTTTGTTTGGGAAGCCATTGTATTATTGAATTTTGAATTTTAAGGGGGGGAGGGGTCGGTGGTCTTCGAAGTGTGAAATTTTTGCTTGAGATTTGTGCGAGTTCATTTTCATTCTCCACTGTTCAGACCAGGTGATATATGTTGTTAAGTCGTTCTGAAGGTTGACGTAAGCACAGAGTATATCCTCGTGGGCTGTGAATAAAGCGGTGTCGTCAGCAAAGAGGGCGATTTCTGAGTCAGCTCGTTTTGGGATATCCGATAAGTATATGCTAAAAAGTAAAGGTGATAGGCATGATCCTTGAGGGACACCGGTTCTAGGTTGACATTGATTAGAATAAGTAGAATTGATTCTTACCAGGAAATGGCGATCTGCTAGAAAGCTGTCGATAATTTTATAAAGGTAGTTTGGTAAACCCAGACGTTGTAGTTTAAATAGTAATCCGGGCTGCCACATTTTGTCAAATGCCTTTTCAATGTCTAGAAATATTGCTAAGGTGTTTGTGTTGATGGAAAGCATTAGCCATGAATTCTGAAAGTCTCAGGAGTTGGTGCGTTGTTGAGTATTTATTTCTAAATCCGAATTGAGTGTTAGGTGCAGCCTTTATTTCTGTAACATTTATTTATACGTGTATATATTAGCTTCTCGAATAATTTGCCAAGAGTTGGATGTAAACATATCGGTCTATAATTGGATGGATTTTGGGGGTCTTTCCCTGGTTTGTTGAACGGCAAGATAATAGCAGTTTTCCAATTTTTAGGAAAATGGCCTAATCTTAATGCCGAATTGAAAATGGCGGTTAAAGCCGCGATTGCCTTTGTCGTCAGTGCTTTGAGGGCTTTATTGCTCATTTTATCATATCCAGTTGCCTTTCTAGATTTTAATTGATTAATTGTTTTTCTAGCTTCAGAAGGTGAGATAAATTTAATTTTTCCTGGGACAGTTGCAACTTGTTTCGCTGATTCAAGTAAAATGTAATTGTTGAACTGGTTGTTAAATGGATTAGGAGTGAAGGTTTTCCGAAAATGTTTGGCTAGTAATTTAGCCTTGTTTTCTTCTGAGTACGCGATTTCTGTATCGCTTTTTAAAATTAGGATTTCTGCTTTTTCTTTGGTGATTCGTCTGATCGTAGTCCACATTGGTCTGCTATTGGGGTGAATTTGTTTTATTATATTCTGATATTCAGAATAACGAAATTGTTCTAGTCTGTATTTAATTATTCTGGAAATTTTATTCAATTTTACTTTAAGGTCTGGTCTTCTGGTTGGTTGCCAATATCGTCTAAGGTTATGTTTAGTTTTGATTAGGTTTACTATTTTCAATGGAACTGGGTTTCTAGTTTTAATACTTGCGGAACATCGTGTTGTTGACTGTTCAATTGTTTTCTGTATCGATTGAGTTATATGCAGCACTTGCATATCTAATTCATCGTTGGTGTGGATTTTACTAGGGTATATTATAAGTGATAAATGATGAAGTTCAAGCGCTCATTCAATTTTCAAAATCCAAGAATCTTTGATATTATGACCCAATGATATCCATGTTTGATTCCTGAAATAGATTAAAATAAATAATTTTATTAATACATCTGTTGACAATATTTTTATCTAACTTTACGAGGCTTTCCTGTATAGATGTCGAGCACAGAAGAAATAGTTCCACCTCTCCGCTCCCCGTTCGTTGCCTTAATTTCCTCTTTCCTTCAGACCCCCTCATTCTTTCAACCACAACGAACTTGACTTTGTCCATCCAGTGGAAATTTTACATAATCATAATATATTATACATTTTTCTGTTGTAAGCTTTCGTGTGTCTTAAGTTCTGACCTGTCACAATCTCTCCATTTCTCCATTGTATTGTAAATAATTTTTAACTTTTTACTATATATTTTCATAATTTAATTTTTCAGCCTGATTATGGGGATAAGAATCCCCGGAACCATTTGCAGATTAAGTTTATGAAATATTGAATAAAGTTGGTTACATTTGTCTTTCTATAAATATGGACCCTAATTCCTTCACAATATATAATTGACTACAAGACAGACTAAATAGGTGAAAAGAAGAAATACGTTCTATACTTAATCATTGTTTATTGCGTATACTTAAATGCAAATGTCATTAATTGTCAAACATAATTTCGTTTCATACATTCGGTAGCGTCTCATTGGACCATGCATTTGCCTAGACGCGCAAATCTTTTCTTTCTTAACGTTGCCCCTCCTCTCCCCTTACACATGCACACACACGCACTATGCCGGGAGATCAGTCATGACGTGGAGGGAGAAACCCGCTCCTCCTGCTGACGTGAAGTGCGCGCCGGATGACACATTCTAGCTGCAAAGGACCTCAGCAACCTCCCTGGACATAACGAGAGTAATTAACATAGTAGTTGACGCATCACATAACACTAATTGCTGACCGGATTAGGTGGCTCAGAGCGCAAAGTGACAGCAAGGGCCTAGGGTTCGACTTCCGACGGTGGCAGGATTTTCGGCACGAGCTTGATAGCTAGAATTCCACCTCCGTTCTCTCTGGAGGACAATTCTGGCAGCCGGTTGCTTTGAGCTGCGATTTCGCCGATCCACCCCTGACCCATGGACCGCGCACCCCTTACTTACACGCACTTACACACGCACTGCACTACCACACCTCTCGAGCTGAAAAAAGTGCTCTCCGCTTGCCGGCGTAATGACGTGGCGGCTGGTCCGTGCGCAGGCGCTGGAGGCGGTGGTGCAGCCCGTGGCGGCGCTGCGCGCGGGGCTGGCGCGGCTGCAGCAGGAGCAGGCGCAGGGGCAGGCGCAGGGGCAGGCGGCGCTGCGGGCGCTGGCGGCGGTCGAGGCCCCCATGGCCGCCCTGCGGCGCGGCATCGCCCTCGTCGAGCAGACGGCCGCGCTGGAGGCCGAGGGCCCGCTGGGGCTCGCCATCCTCGAGGCCGTCGTGCAGCCGCTGCAGGTGACGCGCATTCTTGATCGTATGTGTCATGGACCACACTAGATGTAATTGGTGCGAAAAAATGATTAATTGTTCTGAACGGATTTCATCCGGTTTGACTTTCACGCTCCCAGCGTCACTTTCTCGAACTTTCTCTGCTTTGCTATGCGTGTGGTGCGATTTGTTCCTTTTGTGCAGTTTCTAATGAGCGTTTTAATATGTTGAATTGCAGTAAGAAGCGATTACGTAGTGAGGAATAGAACATTCTAATTTCGTCTCGTTCCGTGTTCAGTTGTAATATAACATAATTAAGTTAGATTATATTAGGACTGAGCACGGACTAACATAGATGCTATTATAGGTCAACTATTTCATCTCCAGCGCGTTTTGCGGCATTCAGAGAAAAATGAAGATTTAGTACAGAAATCGAAGTGATCACGTAAAACGATAGTTCTCGTTCATCCTGTTTCAATACCGAAACAGTTGTCTGTAGATATGTACGTCCGCGTTCCATCCTTTTTCTGTGCAGAATAAATGAAAAAATGACCCTGTAAAACAGTCTTAAGTTGGAGAATCAAAGTGCGGCCGCACGAGCCACTTGCTCGCCTGGGAAGCCCGGCGCTCCTGCGAGCACGCGCAACTTCCCCTCACGGAAGCGGAGGCAGGAAGGCCAAGTCCACACCTCGCTCGAAACATCTCGATACGGAGGAATGATTAACTGATATTTTCAATCGAACAAACAAGACCTAAGTTACGTTTATATTCTTTACTACTTATTACTAGGGGCGGTTTGTGGTGGATTAAACATTGCCAAAAACGATCAATAAAATGCTCTTAAAATGTTTTAAAAATGCCCTAAAAGCAAAGAAAAATGACGTAAATAATTTGATGAAAGCCGGTTCAGAACATTTAAGGCCAGTTGACGCTTCTCTACACGTCTCCAATTAGTTGTCGAGGTTCAGGCCTTAAGATAAACCATGCTTCATTCTAAGGTCTGATTTCGTGCGTTGGCAGGAGCTGCAGTGCGCGGTGGCGCAGGTGGAGCAGCAGGCCGCCCTGGAGGCGGAGGACGGCGTCGGCGTGGAGCGGGCCGCCCTGCGGGCGCTGGCGCAGCCCGTGCAGGAGCTGGAGCGCGGCCTGGCCGACGTGGCGCGGCGGCTGCGCGCCGACGCCGACGCCGCCCCCGCCCCCGCCCCCGCCCCGCCCCCGCGCGCGCCCACCTCGCCGGAGCTGCGCGAGCTCGACCACAGCATCCAGCAGCTGACGCGCCAGATCGTCGCCATCGCCAAGCTGTCCGTGCTCAAGGCCGGCGCCGGGGGGGCGGAAGGTGCGCCTCGAACAATTCACCTACACTAATATTGTACATAACAACAACAACAACAATAATAATAAAGGAATATATTAACAATATACTAGTATATTGTGAAACGATGATGTATTGATATGTTCGTAATGATTAGGTATTAATAATACTAAGGGAAGAAAGAGAAGATGGTCGTAAACTTCACACGAGTGTATTAATGTCCATTACAGCGAGTTTCATACAGTAATTTAAAATAAAATGTCCGTTTTCTAGATCCTGGCATCTAATTTGGCTCTTTTTTAACACTTAATACTACATACCTAGTCTGCATGACTGTCATGTCAGAAATTACCGTCCCTTCAATCAGTACTTTATAAACGCTTTCATATGAATATTTTTTTTTGTTTTTTACGTCGGTAAACATTCGCTTAGCTCGTTAGCAGCCAATTATCGAAACAACGCATTAAGAGCGCGTCCATAGCAACAACCGTTAAAATGCTCGATTTAAAGTATTTTAGCGAACCCTCGGGTTTTGATTTTACCACTGTTAATATATCTTCGGATAAGTATGTCCATTTTGTTCTATTTGCTCCATGCCCCTTTTGTCGCATTTCATCCCTTTTGTCCCATGTCTCATTTGTCCCTTTGTCCTCTTTTCCGTGTGCTCCTTGGCTTTTTTTCCTTGTCCTGTTTTTTCCCTTGTTCTATTTTCTCTCCTTCACCAATTTTATACGCTTGTCCCTTTGTTCTTCCCTTGTCCTATTTTGTTCCATTGTCTCATTTGTCCACTTACCTCCATTGTCCAATTTGCCCCCCTTTTCCCATTTTGTCCATTTCTTCCCCTTTTCAAGTTTTGTTCAGTTTTGTCCATTATCCCATTTTGTTCCCTTGCCCTCTTCATCCTCCTTTCCCCGCCTTGTCCTACTTGTCTTCATTTGTCCCTCTTTGTTCTTTTGGTCCTTCCGCACATTGCCGTATATTTTTCAATGAGTTGGACACTTGCCGAAAGAAAATATTCTAGCAGATAGTGCCAGTTGTAGGGAATGATTTGGTAAAATATCTCAAAATTTGGAATTTTAGACATGTTTGGTTCTTGTGTCTCGTGTGAGCCGCATCTGACCGTGGCATTCAGGTGGTACGTTTAACTCTGGTGTAAAAAAATTATCTTAATTTATCTCCAAATATTATAACTTTTATACTAAATTTTTCATTCCGTATTGGGGAAACCGATCATTCTGAAGTTAGAGCTACTGAGTTTTATAATCAGTTTTACTTTCAACTGAGTACATTTTACAATATTTCTCTGCTGTATTTTCATTTAACATTTTAGTTATGCAAACTCATTTGATTAAACGAATTAAAAGGAATTTTGTAGGTGGTTTAACCATCTAATCAGTTATTTATAATTATTTTGAGTTCATACGTGTAGAACACTAGTTCACTAATTGTAGAAAACATATTGAATTGTTCAAGGATTTTGTAAGAACTAAATCCTGGAGATTGTAAGATTGCGCATTCTTGAAAGAATATATTACTTGTCGCTGAAGTACATGCAAAAATTGGTCTTTTACCTCAAATCTTGTTTTCTCTTAGTCGAATCCGAGGCCTTGGCGTCGTTGGGTAACCTGGCCCCTCCGTTGCTGAAACTCCAGAAGCAACTAGTAAGCGTGGAGCGTTCTCTGGACCAGACGCAAGCTGCCCAGTTGGCCGTGGTCAAGCTCGCTCCGGCCATTGCGGACTTTAGGGATGGTCTTTCGGCTGTCGAGGCACATCTCGACAGCGACATTACGAGCCAAGAAGCATTACCGCTTCAGGTACGTGACTTGGTGGATAAATACATTTAAACATTTTCCGAATCTGATGACGAAATCCCTAGTTCTGTAACATGACCTTACATCCGTAAAGTTTGGCGCTAAAATTTGAAACCGGTTTCTTTTGGAATCCCTTTCGTTTTATGTTTTTTTGACATCATAACAGACTTTTTGAGTTTTTCTTTACTTTTAGATATGTGCGAGTAACACGTAAAAAATAGTGTATCATTGGATTAATTGAAAAAGCCAATAGCAACATTTTTCGTAGGAGACCGTTTCAATCTCCACAAAGTGAATTTTTGAAAATGTTTCGTTGCAAATATCCTTTTTGATTGTTGTACAACGTGGCCAGGTGGCGGCGCTGGAGCAGGTGGCGACGGCCGTGGAGCGGCTGCAGGCGGGCGTCGCGGCGCTGCAGGCGGAGGCCGGGGCCGGGGCCGGGGCCGGGGCCGGGGGCCGGCCGCTGCAGGAGCTGCAGCGCGGCCTGGCCCACACGCAGCAGGCCGTGCTGGAGGCCGCGCCCGAGCTGCTGCTGGCGCCGGGCCACCTGCACGCGCTCAAGGAGCTGGCGCAGGCGGCGCAGGAGCTCGGCCGGCGCATCGCCTCCACCGACAAGTGAGCGCGCGACCCGCCTTCTTCCTCTTCCTTTCGCTTCGTCTTGCTCTTCTTTTCAACATGGGAGCCTCCCGTTGACCGGGTCGGATAATACGACTTTTTGTTGGCCTTAGCTTCCGCATTTTCTTCTTGTGCTTATCGTCTTCGAACGTTCCTTCCTGTTGGCAACAATTAAGCAAGGAACAATTAAGCAGTTGGTTAGTCTTTTCATTTTCTTTCTTTGCTTCTCATAATTTCTATATTTTTTGCTGAGCTCCCTCCACGTTTTTTCTGACGAACTATTTTGCTTTGTTTTTTCTTGGAATCTCTTGATACATCTACATAGTCGCGAAAAACTCTCTTTTATTTATTTATTTACTTCAAAAACCGTTAAAAACTGAGTTGACTTTAAAAAGTGACGTGCTATGGGCAGACGTTAATTTAAAGGTACATTTCTCTTTCCCAGACCATTAAAATTCCAACACTTTTTACGCATCTTTTTGCATATTCATTGCGGTCTTCGAGTATTTTTACAATTCGTTTTGTAGTCCCTTTTGGTAATGTAAGTGAAGATATTTTGTAAATGTACACGACGTGAACGCTCTAATTGTAACAAAAACGATCAATAAAATGCTCTTAAAATGTTTTAAAAATGCCCTAAAAGCAAAGAAAAATGACGTAAATAATTTGATGAAAGCCGGTTCAGAACATTTAAGGCCAGTTGACGCTTCTCTACACGTCTCCAATTAGTTGTCGAGGTTCAGGCCTTAAGATAAAACATGCTTCATTCTGTCTAAGGTATAATTTCCAACATATTTTCCTCCGAAGTACTTGTTTTGGAAAACTCCGCGTTCCTCGCATCCGATGAGACGGGCGGCGTGCGTTCGCAGGAGCTGCAGTGCGCTCTAATTGTAACAAGGTGACCATAGAAGTAGCATTTTTTCGTGACAAGAAGTAGCATAACAAGGTGAACATAGAAGATTTTTTTAGGGTTCGACAGAAAACAGTCACAAATAGGCAATGCAACCTAAACACGTGATAAAGGCTGGGTGTTATGTCAAAGTTCATAAAACTTCTATAACATAATTTCCTGCGACCCTGAAATTTTATTGTTATGTTTGCGCAAATGAAGCAAGGTTAAAACGTGTCTCTTTTTTCAAATTATTACTTATGATTAAAGAAGCCAAAAAGATACCAAAAAGTATTTTTCACAAAAATAGTTTCCATAAGCAGCAATAAATTTAAAACCGATAGGGTTTCTATGAAATATGCATTTTCAATCACATAAAATAAGTTGTATTCTTTCTGCCTCAATAAGAGACACCTATGGAATACAAGTTTGATCAGTGACTAGATATGTTACGCAAACCCTTATTGCTTAAGAATTTGTTCCTCTGTTAAGTGTCAACTGTGAATTCGGTCGTTAATGAAGACTATATTATATATGTGATTTTCTGATGTGATCCACATCGGTTAAAACTGGAAAATTCTAAAATACGCGGTATTCCTTTGTTATGATGAACTTCTGCATTTTGCCTTTTTGTTCGAATTTACTGCACTATACTTTTTGTTTTAGTTAATACATTATTACAAATAGAAGGTATAGTTGTATTTAACTCTAAAGCATTATTGACACATTTCGAGGGTTAATTTTTCATAGCGGGATGATTTTTTCTTTACCCCTTTCTCGATAAATTCACCTATTAGAATAGTTAGGATAGTTTGGATTCCTTAGTACAAATATGAGTTATTTTCCACTATAATTTGAAGATATTACTTTTGTTTGATATTACTTTTGAAGACTTTACTTTTGATCACTCTATGCTGTGATCTCATCACTAACCACGTACATATTATTTTCGACATACAGTGTGAGGGGATGAGACTTAATGAGGTAACGTGCGTAATTGCCAGATAATGTCTTTTGTGAAAACTACTACTTTCGACTATTGAAAACCAGTCGATACTAAAAGTTTCAAAAATATGAAGATCATCGACAAAAATCCCAACCTAAACAGAATTGATATGTTTTAATGAACTTAATCCGTGTTGATTTCTCCCACGGTAAATCGTTATCCCGATCGCTCTCTCGCAGATCAGCGAACGGTGCCACCGACGTCGAGAAGCGGGTCCTGCAGCAGCTGCACGCCCTGCAGCCGCCGCTGCTGCACCTGCGCAAGGAGCTGGTGCGCGTGTGCCGCGGTGCGGGCCCGCTCGCCACCGTGGAACAGCTGCAGCAGCTGCAGCCGGAGATCGCCGGGCTGGCGCAGCCGCTGCAGCAGCTGGAGGAAGGCGTGGACAAGCTGGAGCGCCAGCTCATCCACCTGAGCCAATCGGCCGAGGGCGTGGGGGGCTCGGAGGGCCCTGCCGAGGCCGCGCTGCAGGCGCTCATGCAGCCGGTGCACCAGGTGCAGGACGGCGTGCGCGCCGCGCAGAGGGGCGCCCTGCTGCAGCTGCAGGCTCCGCAGGTGAGGCCGCGCCTCCGGCCGCGCCTCCGGCCGCGCCTCCGGCCGCGCCTCCGGCCGCGCCTCCGGCCGCGACGATTTCTGGAATGAATTCTTTGTCCCATCTAAAAGCTAGGATCTACTGAACAAAATATCAATGACAAATTTGTATTCACACACCGAGTTTTTCATATTTTGGCGAAATAATCGGCTTGTAAAATTTGTGTCTGAAGTAGAATGTGAACTAACGTCCTCAGAAAGACCGAGAATTCGGGGTATTGGTGACCAGGCTAAAGGTTCCTTGAGTCTGGCCTTTTACTCTCCTCCTTTGGTCTGTTTCTTTTGTCTGGCTCAATAGTCTGGCCTTTGAGTCTAGCCGTCAAGTCTAGCACTTGAATCTGACATGTCGTTTTAGACCGCTTGATTATTCTCGCAGGTGCATATGAGCACTATGTCTCTATGATTATCCCATCGACTTTTGTTGTTCATTAAAAAAACATTTCATCTACAACCAATTCTAATACGTTAAAGATTTTCAAATATTGATAAGGATTACATAACGTCCGAAAGGGTTTTCAGAATGAACTGAAATTGCTTAAAATCGTATAGCATCGAAAATCGTTTTTAAATTTTCACGTTCCATTCATCGGGAATATTTGTAATTCGCCTAATTGATTTTACCCTGTTAATTTTACATTCAATATTTCCCCAGTTAAATATAATTACATTGGTGATATATAAACAATGACTACTTTCATGACTTTCAACTCTTAATTTATATTCTAAATTCTAGGAATTAATAGTTTCTTATTTGTCTTAATTACATGAAGTGTTGTAAGAAGTCAAGAGATTCGAAGTAATCGTGAACGTCTGTGCATTGCAACACTAAACAGTTCAGAATTCTTTCCGTACCATGTTCGGAGCGATGAGACATTATTTATTAGGTCTATTTAACACTATTCTCTCTTTTTCAAAAAATGTTTTTTTAACAATGAGCTATGATCTCATGATTTTCGTGGTTCTATGTCATGAATGTTTTATTGCTTAAAACACCAAACGCCGTCTGTTTTGACGGTTGTGGAATTTACAGGGCAGGTAACAGACTAGATTTGTTCGTACTGTTTTACCGATTTTACAAATTTACGCATGTTATAGTCGATAAAAAGCATTTTTAAGGAGATTGACTGGGAGGTCCTAGATTCGAGGTGCGACTCCTGGCCGACAGTAGCTAGATGAGGTTCAGCCACTGTCTGGAGGGGAATTCTTGCGGCCGGCTGCTCTCATCGGTAGTTTTCCGGGGTTTCTCCGATCAACACCCATTGATTCAGAAGAGATACCTTAAAAAACGAGCCACGGACTTCGTGCGATCTTTCCTTCCTCTTCTTTCTCCTAACCCCACCTTGAACTTCCACACACTTCAATGCACTACACTACCACGTGCAGAGAGACCAATCTGTATCCTAGAGCTTGCCCGGGCTGGGGCGATGCCCCACTATGTGCGAGGTACCTGTTCGGGAGACTCCCGCAAGCCGACGAGTATCAACCTAACATGGCGCTCCCCGGCGGGGGAGATCGCCGCCACCAGCCGCGATAAAATTCCTTCCGGAGCAGAGGAGGCGGCCAGCAACGCTGACGCTGCGCTTGCAGGCGGCGTCGCTGGGGGCGCTGGGCCGCGCGCTGGACGCGCTGGCGGCCGGCCTGGAGGACGCGCACATCTCGGCGTCGGAGCGGCCGGGGCTGCTGGTGCTGCAGGGCGTGCGGCGCGGCGTGGCCGGGCTGGAGGCTGGCGTGCACGCGTTGCAGGCCGCGGGCGCCGAGCGCAAGGCGGCGCCGGCCACCGCCGCCGCCGTCGCGGCCGTCGCCGCCCTCACGGCGCCGCTGCACGAGCTGAACGAGCGACTGGCCAGCGTGCAGGAGCAGGCCACCATCCAGACCGGCAAGGAGACGGTGAGGCATTTGCATGCAATTCACGCTTGTTTGTGTACGAACGTCGCAAAGTATTATCGGTTTGTGACATGAGGAAAAGAGTACTGGAGCCTCGAATTAAAGATCGAATTTCAAAACTACTTTTATTCCGAGATGTGAACAATTCACCTACATTGTATAAATATATAATTTAGTTGCACGATGCACGATGTTGTTGAGTTGCTAGTTGTGATAGAGCCTGCGGGTGGGAGGTTGCTATGTTGTTAGGAACTCTTGAAAATGAAATCTAAAGTTTGTTTACCGATGCAAATAAATTATCTATCAGGAGCGAACATTTACAGTTTTCAAATGTGGCTAACAACGTATTATTGGTAATATTATTTATTATTCACCTATGTGTAGTAGTGGAAGGGCGGGGTAGTCATTCTAGAGATCAATAAATGTGTTCCGATTATATTTCTCGGCCATGCGTCGCATCAGTTTTTTTTCCAATTTTTAACGATGAAAGGAATAAATAAGAAATTAAATAAATAAAAATTAAATTATTATTAGTATTATAAATTATTTATTTATTATGGCTAGCTTTTGACACATTTCTACTTAACTAAGCTTTAAAATAATAAATATAGAACATCGCGCTTAAGTACGCCGAAAAAGGTAGCCGTTGGAATGGGCGCAGGTGTCGGAAATCATGGCCGTGTCGTCGCTGAAGACGCTGGCGGAGCCCCTGCGCCGGCTGCAGCGCCAGGTGGAGAGCGCGGCGCGCCAGGCGGCGGCGGGCGCGGGCCCGGCGCTCGCCGCCCTCGAGGAGCCGGTGTGCGAGCTGCAGCAGCGCATCGCCGCCGTGCAGCACCGGGCCGTGCTGGAGTCGGGCGTGGTGACGGACGCGGCGGCGCCCTCCGTGCTGGAGACGCTGTTCCAACCGCTGCAGCAGCTGCAGCGCGGCCTGGCCGCCGTGGAGACGCAGCTGACGCCCGCCCCGGCCGCGCCCGGCCCCGGCAGCGCCGTGCTGCGCGCCGTCGCCAGCTCCCTCCAGCAGCTGCAGGAGACGACGGCGGCGCTGCAGGCGCCGGCCGCGCCCGACGCGCGGGCCGCCGCCGTCAACGTGGCGCAGAAGCTGCACTCGCCGCTGCTGGCGCTGCAGCGGGGGCTGGGCCAGGTGGAGCAGCAGGTGAGTGGCGCGGGGCGCTCTAGAGTAGACCGGAGACAACACTCTGTCTTCAGAAATAGTGACGATGTGCCATGATCTCAGAAGCAAATAGATGGAAATTGCGTCTTATTTCAATTTACAATATTTATTCTCTCTTATGTTCCCTAAAACTTTATAAAACGTTGAAAGTAACCAATATTAAATACTTTAAATTTCCAATTTACCTACAATATTTTCACAAAATCCAGTCGTTCATTTCGTTGAGTCTTTTTTTTTAATTTTCTCGCAGGGGTCTGTTCTTGATTTGATATCTCTATTATTTTTGTTAAATGAACTTACAGAAAATAATAGTCGTCAGAAAACTAAAAAAAATTATTAAAGTGAAGGCTCCCAAAAAATATCTTATCTAATAGCACTCGTATCTACTGTTTGTTGGCGTACTATACAACCCAATGCTACGCATTACTTTGTCATTTCCGTTGTCAGGGACGATTGTAAGTTTCACTAACAAGACACATTTAATTCGTAAGAAAGTGTTCAGCACCCAACCGACTGAAAAACGATCTTCACGATTTTCAGCAGTTGAGAGCACGCAGATGTGCATCCAGTTGTAATGTAGAGATCACTGACCCCTTCACGGTGACTCTGAAATTCCTTGTCGATACTTCATCCGGTCAACCTTCGTATTTGTCGATGTATCTTGCAACCTCCATATTTTCATGCCCCGAAAATCGATATACTTATCCGAATCCGAAGAATATTAAGAATATTTCAATCTATGCCAGCTGCACCGCAAGTACAGAAAATTAATTATATATATGGTATGCTTCAAAACTTAAAATATTTTACAAAATTTCTGAAAATTTGGTAACATTTTCAAAATATTGTTGAAGTCGGTATTTCATATATAAAATATTCTTCCAATTATACTGCCAATTTTCGTTGCCACCCGGCTGAATCCTCACATTAGTGTTACGTAAAAATCAGAAAAGTATCGGTAGCGACTTCAAATTTAACAAAATACATAAAAAAAATTAAAATAAAATGCTACATTTACCTTCTTGAAGCAAAGAATGAGACCATTTCTGCATTTCGTAAGTGAATCAGGAAATAAAACAGTTGATATTGGCCTACAAGATTTAAACAGCATTCTGTGATGCATAGATTTTATAAACGATAACAAAATGCCTACCCACGCCCTCATAGAGGACCAGAATTCTCAGGACCCGATAGAACAACCGAGATTTCCCTTACGTCTGGCGCCATACACTACCGAGACATCCTGGTGTGGTTTGCGTTGTTTCATATATTAGCATTTGCATATTACCCGTTTGATACATTGTACAATATAATTGCCATCATTTCTGCTTACAACAAAAAATGATTGTCAGGAGGGGGATTCGAACCCACGCTCGCATAGAGGACCAGAATGCTCCGAAGCCTGGTGTGCGGGCAAGGTTACACTTGAGTCTGGTGCCTTAGACCGCTCGGCCAACCTGACAACGGCGATTGTGCTAATCAGAATATCTGTGAGAAATATATTTTCGCTGTGCAGTCAGTTCATGTAGATAAAAGATGGTCAGGAGTGGGATTCGAACCCACGCCCTCAAAGAGGACCAGAATGCTCCGAAGCCCGGATTGCGGACAAGGTTTCCCTTGAGTCTGGCACCTTAGACCGCTCGGCCAACCTGACAACGGTGATCATGATTTTCTGGATATTCTTCATAAAAAACATTTTCGCTTTGTAGACAGCTAATGAAGAGTGTCAGGAGTGGGAAAATTGTGTCAGGAGTGGGATTCGAACCAACGCCCTCATAGAGGACCAGAATGTTCCGAAGCCCGGGTTGCGGGAAAGGTTTCCTATGTGTCTGGCGTCTTACATTGCACGGCCAACCTGACAACAGCGATCACGCTTCTCAGAATATCTCTAAAAATAAGATTTTCACTTTGCGGACAGTCAATATAAATAAAATTGCGCCAGAAGTGCAATTCGAACCCACGTCTTCATAGAGAATTAGGATGCCTGGGACTTTTATTGTGTCTGGCGACCCCACGACCATCCTGATGTTTTTTGTGTTGTTACGTATATCGGCAATAGCTTCCAAGGAAAAAGTATTTTCCAGGAGAGGAATTTGAACTAATGCTTCTATAAATAGCCAAAATTCTCACGACCGGGTAGGACAGAGGAGGCTTCCCGTGAGTCTGGCGCCTTAGAACGCTCGGCCATACTGACGACTATAATCTTGTTTCGTTTATCGTAATTTGCGTATTAACCGTTTACTAATGTGTTCAATATGTTTGTAACGATTTCTGACACTACCAACTTGAAATGCCGAGTACGAATTTTCCAAATCTTGAATTCGAAAATTAGAATTACATGGACATTTTTTTATAGCGTCTTGTAAAGGAATTTCAAAGGGATGATATTTTTGTTTGAAATATTTAATAATTCAAATTGATCAATGTCAATATCAAGAGAATCGACTGTATAATTTTTTTAACAAAACGTGAATTGAAAGTTTTGAAAAAACACTAAATAATTCATTTGGTTGCTAACATTGCATGCCAATGCAAGTGTATCCTCGTGTGGAAAAATCACATATTTCTTCACATTGAGTTTGATATAAAACATCGTACGTCACTTGGAATACAACCATTTGCACTTGCATTCTTTCAGGTCCTACAGGAAACGTCTCGCCTTCCCCAGTCGGAGGTTGAAAGCCTGTCAGCCTTGGAGAAGATCGTGGCTCCGCTGCAGCAGCTGGAGGCGGGCCTCGCCCAGCTCCAGCGGCAGCAGGCGCAGCAGGCGCAGCTGGGCGGCGAGCGCGCGCGCAGCCCCGAAGTGCGGCGCGCGCTCCTCGCGTCGCTGGAGCAGCTGTCGCAGCCGGTGCAGGAGCTGCGCCGGGAGATGAGCGCGCTGAACGCGCGCGCGGGCCGCGAGGCCGAGGTCGCCTACGGCAAGGCCAACGTTACGGCCCTGCACCTCCTGCAGGCGCCTCTGCAAGCGTTCGCGCACGGCCTGGAGGAAGTGGAGCGAGTGAAGAGCGGCGTCGTGCGCGAGGAGGAGACGGCCCAGCGGCTGGGCACGCTGCACAAGGTGAAGGAGAGCGTGCGCACACTGCACGTCAAAGTGGCGGCGATAGAGCAGTGCACCAAGACCGAAGCGGCGAAGGAGAAGGCTGGAGTTGAGGTCTTAGGAGGCCTTAGATCGCCTTTGGCTGAACTCACGCACGGGCTCAAGTTTGTGGAGGATCAGATTGTCACCACTGCCCTAGAGGAAGCTCTTCCAGATATTTCCACAATCGCCGCGATCGGAGGACTAGCGAATCCCATCGAGAGCTTGAAATCGGGCTTGGAAGCCGTCGAAACGCTGACTTTGGAACAGCTGGACGAACCAAAAGCTAAAAAGGCTCGAGCTGCCGCCGGTAAAGTGATCACCCAGGCCGTTCAAGAACTGAAGAAAGAAATCGCTGTCGTGCAACAGCAAGCTGTACTAGAATCGGGTGCACTATCCATATCGGAGGCACCGTCAGTTCTAGAAGTGCTATTTAAGCCGCTACAGAAACTTCAACGCTGTCTCGTAACCGTCGAGGAGAGCAAATTGACTGCTCTTCAGAGAGCAAAGACCATCGAGGTTGGTGCTGTTCTAGCCTTAGAAGATGTCGCGCAGGCAGCACAGGACCTCACCACTAACATTGACGAGTCTCTGCAAAAGATGGAAGCGACCGCAACCGGGCTGAGCCAGCAGTCGAAGGCGCAAGTCGTCGTGTCGTCCGCGCTGGCGACTCTCGCGGAGCCTCTCATAGAACTCCGAAAAGAACTGCAGGTGCGTGTCTCAACTCATAGTACTTTCCGTCAATCGGCCTGGGTAGCCGAGGTCGCAAAGGCTGAAAAGTCGTTGCTGCCTCGTGCCTCAAGGGTCGCGGGTTCGCATCCCGCTCGGGGCATGGATGTTTGTGTGCCTGTATGTTTGTAATTGCCTATTTATCAACAACATCACCGTTGCATACTTCATCCCCGGAGGGATGAGGGGGGATATAACTTGCGGTGTAAAAATGGATTCAGCATAGAAACGCTGATTGCCCCCAAAAAGTCACGCGCGCTTTTCCACGGGAAAATATGACTGGGCTCCGGTGGGTAAAGTTGCACGTGTGCGTGGTGCAAGATGACCGAATCGCGAGCCTCAAAAAATATTCCATCCTTCTTCCGTTTGCCTGACGCGACTGAGTAAGTAATTCAGTAAGGCGTCGCATCTTCCCAACCTTCGATTGAGTATTACTATTACAAAGACTGGGCTTGCCTTTTGCGACGGTCGATACAAGTTGTGTCGGGTGTTAATTTAGTAAAGTATGACCTCAGTATGCCTCGTTAGGCCGCCAAATCCTATTCGTAATAGGTTTGTCACCTGAAGCTTAAGAAAGTTAAAGATTTTTTCTACACTATCTCAGTCGCGATTGTTACTTTATTTCACTTCAGCCACGTAGTCGCACACGCGTATTCCAAGAACTTCGTTGTTCTTTGGAAAATGCGGATAACTCGGCCAGAGAGTAGTCGTGAATTTCAGTTGTAAAAATGCAAAGCTATTGAGTAGCGCCTTGCGGTGCCTAGCCCATCAGCCCTCGGCGGACAGTTATTTATGGTCCCGCCGTCCCTCGGGCTCCGCCTTGCTCTGCGCTTTGCGCCAAGCCTCGCGAAGACTTTGCTGATCATCTGAATACGGTGTGTTCTGACGAAACGTACCGCATTCTATTATGCTATACAACACTTTATACATATATTTTATTTATTATATTTTAAATGAAAGTAAATCTTCAAACAAATACAAATATTCCTTCTTTTTAATTAAAGTTTATTGAATAATGTACAAAGTTTTACCAATTTTTAAAGACGATCGTTTGTTTAAATTGAGGAATGGGAGGTCGATATGGAGCGTTCATTTCAAGATCTTTATGTTACAAATCATCCCAAACGGAGGGGTGTGTTTCAAGAAAGTGAGTTGCGCGAGCGTCTTTGGATCGCGCTGCAGGCGGCCGAGCTGAACGTGGCGCAGAGCGGGTCGGCCGGCGCCGCCGTGGCGACGCTGGCCGCCGTGCACGAGCTGGCGCGGCCGCTCCGGGCCCTGGCCACGGCGGTGCAGAGCGAGGCGCCGCCGCAGGAGACGCTGCAGCTGCTGCACGCGCTGGAGGCCGACACGCAGCAGGCGACGGCGCGCGTCGCCGACGCGCCCGCGCCCGCGCTCGCCGCCCTGCACCAGCCGCTCGACGTGCTGCGCCAGCACGTGAGTACACCCGCCCCCGGGCACGTGTGGGGCTACGGTTAGTCCGTCTTCACACCTACCGTCACGAGCGGCTCGTGAACAGATGTGCAGGGTAGGCAAATCAGAGATTACAGAGCAACGGCAGGTCCGTTCTAGAGTTCTGCACTCTGTGGTGGAAAGAAGCGCCACTGCCCGACCGGCTATCTGTCGCGTAGCATTGGGAGCTCGATCGCTCTGGGCTGCCGGCTACCTAAGGTCGAGCGCGGTAACCGCTCACCCTCACTCCCATCACAACGAACTTCTTTTCCCAAGTCCACCTTTCTCACGCTCAGAGTTGGCTTCTTAGCATTGTTTATTAAAAACCTACCTGACAATAATAAACGTTTTGTATGGGTGAATTTGAGTGTGTTAGCATGTCTTCATACGTGTTTACGCCGTGTGAATGCAGATAGCGGAGGCGCAGGCGGTGGTGGCCGAAGAGCAGGCCCCAGCGGGCGCGGCGCCGGAGGCGGCGGCGCTGGCCCGCGCCGAGCAGAGCGTGGAGCGCGTCATGGCCGCGGCGCAGGAGAAGCAGCTGCGCGAGGTGGCGGAGCCCCTGCACGAGCTGCAGGCGACTCTCGACCAGATCCAGAAGCAGGCGGCGCAGGCCACCGCCGCGCTCGACGTGGCCGTTCTGCGCGCCATCGCCTCGCCCGTGGAAGAGATCGCCCGCGGAATCGCCCAGGTAGACACGTCTCCCACCTTCGGCAAACGAGTATTTATTTATTTATTTATTTATTTATTTATTTATTTATTTATTTATTTATTTATTTATTTATTTATTTATTTATTTATTTATTTATTTATTTATTTATTTATTTATTTATTTATTTATTTATTTATTTATTTATTTATTTATTTATTTATTTATTTATTTATTTATTTATTTATTTATTTATTTATTTATTTATTTATTTATTTATTTATTTATTTATTTATTTATTGATTGATTGATTGATTGTTTTTCATTAATAAATAAATAGTTTATTAGTGGGCAGGATTAAACCATTGGGCCTGATCTTCCCCGTGATCAGTTTCAAAATTTAATACAATAGTACATTATGAAAAAGGCAATTTAAAGAAAACACGTACACAATTAAGGGAAGGAGTTGCTCATAAGTGTGACAGGAGTGGAAACTAGAAAGTAGGGTTGATGAAAAATGAAATATTGGGATGATTGTATTTATTAACATCAAGTTAGATGTGGATTTAAAATTAATCATAATTACATTTAGTGATTATATTTGAAAACTACAATATTGTACTAAAAAATTGTGATATCCCGTACGTGTGACTTCACAAGTTTGAAGTAGAAGAGAATTGGTAATAAGGCGTATAACTCAGCAGAATGTTAGTAAGTACTACTAAATATTACACGTGTGTTTTGGAGAGAGTAAATATTGCGTTCGCCTTTTCGCTCAGATGGAACATCACATGGGGCTGGAGAGCGCGCAGGCCGCGGAGGCCGTGCAGGGCGACCTGGAGGCCCTGCAGGCGCCTGCGCGGGAGCTGCGCACGGCCCTGGCGCAGGTGCAGCCCGCCGCGGGCGCGCTGGAGACCGCCGCCGCCCTGCCGCCGGCTGCCGCCGCCGTCGCCGCCTCGGCCCTGCAGCCCGTCACCGAGCCGCTGCGCGCGCTGGAGCGCGGCCTGGCGCAGGCGCAGGTGAGCACGCATGTGCGTACACATAGTCACTCGAAAAACAGTGATGACGACACAGTCACGTCAGGAGGTTAGTCATACAATAGGCATTGTCGCCTGCGTTAACAACCATATTCAGTGCTGTAAAGAAAAAAAATCAGATGTAAATTTTGAAATATAAACATATAAAAGTAAACTTTAGTAAATTCAATTACTTATATTTTAAAAAACAAATACAGTAAATATTGAATGAATGCAAGGTGAAGCAAAGCTATAGGTATTAAGGCTGCGTACAGGAAGTGCTGCTTATTTGTAAAACGTTAGTAGAAATGTATAAATGAAATTTTAAATGCATACCAAGGAACGTATTTATATGTAACATTTTCCATACGTCTTCTGTTCGGAATAAATGTTTGACATAAAACTGCTTTAAAGTAAAATATGTAGAAAATTTTGCGTTGGGCAGACTCAAGTTGGTTTTGTATTAATCGCGGAGGTCGAAGTTAGGAGATTCGGATATGTCAGAACGAAGTCAGTGCAACATTCCCATTAATGACTGTGACATAAAAATTTGTAGTATTGCTAGTGAAGATGTTAAGTGAAATGAGGGGTGTTGGTAAAAATGTTAAAGGACCGTTGTAGTTAGCAGTTTTTTCTTTAAGGTCATACAATGTAGACCCCAAGTGTGTGTGTGTGTGTGTGTGTGTATATATATAAATATATATATATATATATATATATATATATATATATATATATATATATATATATATATATACTTTCCCTAAAGAGACCTGAGAAGAGGCTTTTCACAAAGTGTTAAATCGAAGTTTAGGCTTCACATCGGCAATCCCCACATCTTTGAGAAGCAAGGGCGTGTAAGTCGCTTACCAATGCGATTTCAGTACCCGAAGAAAACCAATGGGGGAGAAAGCAGCGGACCTCAGAATAAATGGTAATGTAATGGAAGGAAAATATATAGACTATATAATCCAGTTTTTGAAGAATTGATTCAACAATCACGTTTCGAATCGTTGTGAAAACATCCCATAACGTTGAAGGACGACACTATCATTTAGAGTAAAGAAAGAGGAGCAAAGCACGCAAGCCCAAGGCGACCGCGCCGGTGCAGGTGCAGGTGGCGCTGGAGGCGCAGCCGCTGTCGCAGGCGCAGTGCGCGTCGCTGCTGGAGGCGCTGGCGACCCCGGTGCAGCAGCTGCAGCGCGGCCTGGCCGTGGCCACGGAGCAGCTGGTGATGGAGGCCGTGTCCGAGACGCAGGCCGCCGCCTGCCAGGTGGTGCGCGCCCTCCAGGCGCAGGCGGTGCAGCTGCAGCGCGAGGTGGTGCAGGTGCAGCAGCAGGTGGGTGTGCCACGTGCACAGCTCCACACATTTCTCTGAGTCAAAATGGGTCAGATTCTCTATAAATCGATTATTGAGATTGACTATGGCAATTATTTTACTTTGTTAGCTTTTGTTTAGGAGATATAACACACTAGTTGTCCTTTCCTTGTATACACTGAACTATTGCAGTTGTGCTTTCTTGACTTGTCTATTCGAAAACTGCTCCGGCACAATCTCGTAATAATGTAATCTGCCGGAATTTATGGGCTCCGTTTTCTTTTATATCTTTTCTCCAGTGTTGTACTATATTGATGAAATCGTTCTACATGGTCATCACTTACAGCGCCACGATTTTTTGGGGGAAATGACTAAATAAGAATGGTTGCTCAAAGACATCTTACAACTTAGTTAATAATATGTTAGCAGCTCTTCAACGAGATTCTCATTATGATATACCCTCGTGTTCCATAGAAAGACAGTTTATAGGATTTCTGCCTAAGGAGTAAAAAATGCGTTTCAGTTAAATTTATCGTCTTGAAAACTTATTCATAAGGCTTAACTTGATGTGCAGAGGGAATAAAAATATATTTGTAGATTGTAGTAAAGAGTATTGAATCACATTCTTCTTTCCTGGCTCTAGGACCATTCTAGATGGCCAAAACATCTTCACGTAGCGATTAGCATTGTCCCTGCTGTCCCACTCACAGAGGAAACAACATGTATCGTTGATGCGTTTCTCTACATATTCGTATTTGTTATAGATTACATGCAGCAGTAATAATTTCAATCTGCTGTGTGTATATTTCATATCAAATACATGAGCAAGAGGAATGGAAGAGAAGATATCACCATTCGAAATGAATACCACCATTAGAAAATAGTAATCTTTGAAGAATATATGAATAATCTGCAGTCATTTTTCACAGTTGTATTCCATTTTGAAGGAAACAAACAAACCCTTATTACCTCTGCAGATTACCCTTTCTGATAAAGTTTATTGCAGGTCCTTTTTTACTCTTGTGAAGGAGGGGAATATCACATCCGAGTCCAAAACAGTCCACTGTTGGACACTAAAGCCAACAGTTCGCCTTTCCTTTGCCAGTTCTGAATTACGTAATATACACCACTGTGGCACTGCATGTAATTGTGTGTGAGTGGAGAGGATAGGACAAGGAAGAATAAGGAAAGATCGCGGGCAATCCGTGACCCGTTGTTACGACGCTATTCCGGCATTTGCCTGGCATTGATCGGAGAAACCACGGTAAACTACCGATCGGAGCAGCAGGACGCTAGAAGTCTCCCCCAGACTGCATCTGAATTCGACCTGGCAAGCTAGTTAGTGTCAAAACTCCTACCAGTTGATAACATGGGCCAAAGTTCACTGTTAAGGCACAATGCAAATTTTTCCATTCACAATGCAAAAATAAACATAAGCATGGCGTTAACATAAAAGTTAGGACTACGTCCACAAGCGGACTCATTCACAATGCGGTCACATAAGCTTAACACGTAAGACGTTAACTTAGAAGCTCGCAAGCTTCTGTGCTTATGATTAAGTTAGACACAAGAAATGAACCAATCACAGTACGGAAACTGAAAATCGAGAATCGAAATAGGAGTGACGTCGATAGTCGAACTAACGCCATATGGGCCGTGGACACAGTCGATAACTTGAAATCGATTTTCACATCCAACCAATAGTAAACCAGAATGTGTGTGTGTGTATGTGCGTGCAGGTGGCCCTCGGCGTGGTGAGTCCGCAGAAGGCCGCCCAGGACGCCGTGGAGGCGTTCGCAGCGCCCACGCATGAGCTGCACAAGGCGCTGGCGCAGGTGCAGCACGTGGTGGCCTTGAGCGCGAGCACCGAGTCTCTCACGGAGAAGGTGGCCCTCTCGGCCCTGCAGACGCTCGCCTCACCCGTCCAAGAGCTCCGCCGCTGCGTCGCGCAGGTGAAGTACCACTGCGACGATTCCCTTCATAGGACGGACGAGTAGTTTTTGAGGCGCAAAATTCTCAGGGTGCCAAAATCACAGGCAACAACAACAATAATAATAACAACAATAATAATAACAACAATAATAATAACAATAATAATAATAACAACAACAACAACAATAATAATAATAATAATAATAATAATAATAATAATAATAATAATAATAATAATAATAATAATAAATACACGCTTATTGGGAAAGTACATTTCTTTATTATATTTTTGTCCACAATTTATTTTTAAGAGTCATATATTGGACATTTTTAAAACTAAAATAATAATAAAAAACTAGATTGAAATTTTATGGAAATGTTTTGTTATTTTTTGAAATATTTTTCTTCTCTCAAAGCTTCCTGGAGCACTTTTCTTCTTCTTCTTGAAGATACTATTTTTAATATGAATAGAAATTATTACAAACTAAATAACAAATTTATGATCTTTTAATATTGTAGTAAAGGTAATTGAAATATAATAAATAAGGGACAAATTGGTGACAGAAGACTCTTTAAAGACGTTAGATATTTGAATTTTGAATTTGAATATAAAAGGAACAGAATTTATAGGATGCCCGAAAACGCCTATGTTTTATTTTCTATTTTATGTAGCACAATGACATAAATACTGGAATTTTACTACTTTCAAGTTTTGAATTCATCATGTCATTTAATTTGTCATTGAAGTTATTCTTCTTTCATTGATCATTCATAATTTCATTGTCTCATCAAACTAAATTTTTCTCCGATATAAGTGTGTTATTTTATATTTGTTGGTAATGCAAAATATTAAGAAAAGAACCACTTACTAATCGAGACATTTATTTTCTACAAAGTACATTTACCTTTTTAATAATAAAATGTTTGAGGTTAAGTTGTATTAGTTTATCTACGAAAATATAAAGAAATTATATATATATATATATATATATATATATATATATATATATACCAGATAAAGTTATATAAAGATTGTTGAATTAAAAAATAAAGAACTAAAGGATGAGTAGAGCATTACCTCAGCCCACTTCTATTGTTCTCAATTCGCGGGCTTCATGGCTGTGTAAATGCACATGGCATTGGCCATGGTTACGTAGCGTACCTCCAAAAAGCGTTAGTGGGAGATTGTACTCAAAGAAGCGAGATTGTGAGATTTTCAAGTGCGAAGAAGTAACAAGTATTGTACTTCACCTTCTGGGTGAATAACCCCCATCTCGATCAGATTTTCGTCCAATTTCCCTGATCATTGAGCAAATGCTGAGATATCCCCTTGTTTTGCTTCTGGATATCAATGTAACTTTAAAATAACTTCTCACCAAAGCACGTCACACCCAGTTTTCAACTGTTCCTGACGTAAATAATGATAATGATAATAATAATAATAATAATAATAATAATAATAATAATAATAATAATAATAATAATAATAATAAGAAGAAGAAGAAGAAGAAGAAGAAGAAGAAGAAGAAGAAGAAAAATAATGATGTCATGATGTTATGTTCATGATTTTTTCTCTGGACCACCGAGCTCAAAACTAGTTTTGAACCCCTAGACAAACAGGCCAGGAGTCCAGTCTTTTATTCCTTCTCAAATGTATACAGGTATATTGAGAGACGAGCGTGACACAAAAAATTGGCAAATCCTGGTTCTGAAATGACAATCACCACACCCAGAGTAAGAATCATTCGTCTGGAAGCGGCCTGCACCGCATTTGTTCACTGGGACTGATCTCGGGAGCACTCGAATGCAAGTGCAGGGGGCTAAGCATGGATGAGAATAAGACCCATTTTAGGCAAGGCCTTGCAAGGGGAGCACCAATGAGAATGAGCAATTGGAACCGTGTCGCGTAAACCAACTGACCAATCGGCGAGATGACGGTCTATTTCAAAAAGTTCAAGTATTTTGCCATTTGTATTATAATGCAAATGTACAATAATGGAATGACATTGTGAAATATGAACTTCAAACAAATTTTACATTAAGATTTCATTTGGTTATCAAGAATTATCAGTTCTTTTAAGACTGATAAAGTAATTGCTGGTGCTAAAGAATATTTGTAATATTGAATGCTTTTTGTTTAAAAATGATTTTTTTCATTATCTGCGTTCAATTGAATAAGACGTTTTCGATTACGACAAACGTTAAAAATCTTGAAATTGATTTAAAAAAATCATGATTCATTTTTTTCTAATTTCTGCTAAAAGAAAATTATATGTTTTTAATATTAAATCAACGAACTTTATTTTTCATAATCATCTACAGCATCGTAGGACAAAGATTACTAAGCCAAGTGGCTCAGGGCGTAGCCCGCTGACTTCGCATTCGGGAGGTCGGGCTTAGATCTGCACGCCAGCCATCCTGCCCGGGGTTTTGCCGAGCATCCTGCGGGCGGGATGCCTCGCGACTTATGCAAAATTAGACCACGTTCTAGCAAGCCGCATTAAAGTTTCCCGGATATTTTCTCCAGACGTTAGTATCATACCCCTATACTAACAGGCCACCGATGGATCCGCCCATTCATTTTCAAATGAGAATAACGATATCAGTTCATGATATTGAAGAATTTATTTTAATAAGACAAAATAGATTTATGGAATATTTCAATAACTGTAATACCGGCGTGATTCTACAATTATTGTAGGAGCACGCCGATAAAATGTTTAACGTTTGGTTTTAGATTTAGATTTATTTAGTAAAAAAAGTTAAAAATATATGTGATGTATGGGAGAAATGATAATCAGCGCACGTTTTCTTGAGTTTGGAAATAATTGAAAGGTTTAAAAAAAATTTTAGTCCACAAAGGGAGATTTTGAGATACTAGAATTATTGCTAGAGCTTCATATCCGCCATTTGCTGAGTGTGTTGTTGTGAACAAATCTTCAGCTTCTGTCCATAGTTATTAACTCCTACAATTTTAGTGATTGTGAAAAAGGAACCATAGGCCAGTGTCTCTTTTGGTAAAAGAATCATAGTCCTTAATGTTTTGAAAACAACAACAACAAAAAACAGCAGTCCATAAATACCTGACGTTGTTTTGCTCTTCTCAAAAGTTGTGTTTTTAGACTATTATTGTTTTAAAAAAAACTTCAACTATTTTTGAAAATGCAGGTAGTGGGACAATAGCACTTGCCTCATTTTTATAAACTTCCTTCTCTCTACCCAACAAAAATTTAAAGAAAAAATTGGAGCCGTTGTGATAATTTTGTTTACACATTTCTTTAAAATTGCCTTTATTTGATGCCAAAATACAGGAAAACGACTCGCACTCAAAGTTAATGTATTAAATAAGGTCATGTAAATACACATGATCTTATTTAAACATTTAATTTTGAAGAACAAATTTAATTGGGGGGAAAATCTATATCGAAAATTCGTATGTCAACGAAAACTAACTCTTCTAGAGATTTCAACTACAGTCAGACGTTTTGTTATTCGTTAATTGATTATTCAGTATTAAGTACCCACTAAACCTATTATGATTACTCAGTGTGTTAGAGGAAGTATCATATAGAAACAGCATGCATAGATTTTTTCACTTTTTTGTTACTAGGTCCCGGCAATTAGAGTTGTTTGGTGGCGAACTCGCAATTTTCCGATTACGATACTTTTTGTTAGAAAGTAAGAGAAAGTAAAACCGTGGTACCCAAATTGTTGATACCTTTTGAAGTTCTGAGAAATATATCTTTGTTTCTCAAACTCTGCCTATATAGGAAACAATTTTTTTAAGATTATAAATGTTTTATTAAAAATCATGCACAAGTAAAACACATAATCCAATAACTAGAATACTGTAAAATACGTAATGCTTTTTCACTCAATTATTCTCAAAGTTTAAAAATTATAATCTTTTAAGAATTAATTATACTCATTTTATTTATACAACAACATTTAAATCAAATTAATATGTTAAGCAGGCAACGGATAAAACAAAGCAAATAGATTTAAAATAAAGTTGCTCGTACCCTGTCTTTTTTCGCAGGTTGAATCTCAAGTAGCCTTGGAAGGTGGTGAGCGTTCTTCGGCAGAAGGTTCTCAACTTTCGTTCTCTGCGCTTCTGACTATGGCGCAGCCACTGCGAGCACTTGATCATGGGGTGGCCATGGTGCAGCAGGTTGCTCTCATGGAGCCTGCCACTGGATCTCTCTCCGAGCAAGTGAGTGCTCATTGTGCAATAAGTATTGTTACACTCAGCAGTAATGGCGAGGCTGCACTTTTTAACGTTTTTTCTATTCTATTTCTCTTTTCACTTTCACTTAACTATCTCGTTCTATTTATTTATATATATATATATATATATATATATATATATATATATATATATATATTGTACGTCAAAACAGTTAAAAAGTCATTTCTAAAAACTACTATTTTAACGTTATCAGTTTGACGGCTTTATTTACTGCTAACATCATAATAAGGATGGATCACATTACGATTTCTTAACTTTTGAGATTAAATGATTTTTATTAGAACATGTGCTTTTGGCTCATGTAATACCGCACATGAACACACTGATACCACACTAATAGTTCACAATCAGACAGAATTTTTCAATGTCTTAAAATTAAATACACAAAAATGAGTTTAATGTTTCATTTTTATCAAGTAGTATTCAAATAAGAAAACTGAATAATATTTTGCTTACAGTTACATATTTATATTTAATACAAAACTCGTACTAAATGTAGTCCACTTCTATAAAAAAACGACAAATGCATGTGATTTTACATTTAAAATCATGATGTTAAAAAATACTAAAGGGCGCCCCCTAAGTGAAGTAACTCGGCACTGGTGGAAATGTGGCAGACATATTCTCTTGGGTTCAGCTAGTACTATGTAAGCGTTACATATACTAGGAGTAATTATATTATGTTGCGGTACCACTTGTTTTATCTGCTACAGAGGAAATAGGGTAGAAAATGATATGTGAAATGTCTAATCCTCGTATGGCATTTTTAACGGGACATTCTTTCATTGGTAATAGGTTGATATTGTTATCAACGACACTTATGTAAATTAACTCTTTTCAATTTTTTAACTACCATCTTTTTTAAAATAATTTTCCCTTTGTAGGAGAAAAGGCAGTTTATATTTTCAAGTCAGTGAAATAATTGCAAATAATTTACATGGTGATAAGTAAAGATTTGTCATATACAATGTGCAACAGTGCTGCAATTGGGTGTGAATTAAGTTTCATTGAATAAAACAGAAATTGTTCCGGTATTATCGCATAATATAATCATTATCTTATTTGTTTTCATTAGTAAGCTTTCATATTCATTCTTAAAAGCTTCTCAATACAATAAAATGATAGTAAACTATATTTATCTATTCAACTTAGAGTAGATACTCAGAAAGGAATTGATAAATAATAAAAATGAAAATCAATTGCAGGCGCAATTGTCGGCTCTACAAACTTTGGCTGAACCGCTGCAGGCAGTGCGCAGTAGCGTTCAGCACCTGGAGCAGATGGTGCTGGAACCACGACCAGATTCACTGACTGAGCACATTGATCCCCAGCAATTGCTCGCTCTTGCGCAACCTCTGGAGGAAGTCCAGCGAGGTCTCGCGCAGGTAGGCGTTTAATCTTTTTTACTCTGGCTAGGACACTAGTTAACGCCACTTCACGAGAAGAAGATAAAACAATTTTCATAGAATTTTGTCATACCATGACTGTTTAAATAATTTTACTAATCTTGATAAAAAAGAGTTTGCTTAATGATCGGATTCTGAGTGCACAACCTGTGAAAACAAGTAATTTACTAAGTATAGGAAGAAAATTTATCCACATTTTCAAAGCTCCACAATATAAGTTTTTTCTGACGAAAAATTGCCACTTTCCTCTACAGCTTTACAATACTTTATCTTTACTACGTATAGAAGGAGAATGGCGAGGAAGTACAAAGATATAATACTTTTATTAAAGTGTTTTTGTGTATAAAGGTGAAATACATCGACTTGCGAAACGTCATTGTTGATAATAAAGATTTATAATGAACGTGAAATTTACTGAAATAATTTAATACTTCATTTCCCTTTACATACGAATGGGCGAAAACCGGAACGATATAAGTGACCTTTAATAAATTCTGAGAAATCTGTATATTTAAATCAATATCACTGTAGATTCGTAGTGCTTTCTTTCATCATAAAAACCACAGCATTTCAATTGTTCATTAAAACCACGAAAATACATTGGCACTGAAATATAGCTTCAAATAAATATGTTTTTCTCAAGATTTATAAAATGTCACTTGTACCGTTCTGGTTTTCACCCGCGCCGGGAAACATTCGTACTTGAAGAGATGAAGGTAGGAAGGCAAGGGCTTAACCCCGGCGCTCCTCAGGCGCAGCAAGCGGCGGTGCTGGAGGCCGGCGGCGCGCTGGCCCCGGAGGCGTCGGCGTCGGCGCTGGCGACGCTGGCGCGGCCGCTGCTGGAGCTGCAGCGCGGGCTGGCGCAGCTGGCGCAGCTGGAGGCGCAGGTGGCGCTGGAGGGCGAGGCGTCGCAGATGTCGGAGCGCACCACGGCGTCGGGGCTGGCGACGCTGGCCGAGTCGGCGCGCGAGCCCGCGCGGGCGGTGGCCGCGGCGCTGCAGCACCAACTGGTCGAGGCCCCCGACGCGTCGCTGGCCGACGCGCCCTCCCTCGCCGCGCTGCGCACGCTGGCGCAGCCGCTGCGCGAGCTGCAGCAGCACTTGGTCCAGGCCCAGCAGCAGGTGAGCCCGCGCAAACGAAGGCTGTAGCCAATGACAATACTTATGAATAGTGTTTTAGAAATCTCGTTCTTTAAAATTAGTCATTTTTATCTTTATAATTACTGTAAAGTGCGAAATCCAAAAGAAATCCAAAGTTATGATTAATTAAAATGTTAACTAAGAAACACGTATACCCGATTCTATTTTCGAAAAGATTCATGTTCTTAAATGACAAGCAATGCTCCTATGTGGTTACTTAATATATAATGTGTGTGACATAAGCATTATAGCACAATTATAGCGTAGTTGACAGAAATTAACACAGCAATGTCTATATTAAAAATTCAACTTTATACTGTCAGAATTTCAGTATCAGTCCCATTTCAATTTCAATTATTGAAGAGCCACATTCCGAAAATTGAGAAACCCATTCGACGATCTCAGCAGAATATGGACCATACTTTCTCTCTCTCTCTCTCTCTCTCTCTCTCTCTCTCTCTCTCTCTCTCTCTCTCTCTCTGTCTCTCTTTCTCTCTCTGTCTCTCTCCTTCTCTCTTTCTCTTTCTCTCTCTTTCTCTTTCTTTCTCTCTCTCTTTCTCTCTTTCTCTCTCTTTCTCTCTCTTTCTCTCTCTCTTTCTCTCTCTTTCTCTCTCTTTCTCTCTCTCTTTCTCTCTCTCTTTCTCTCTCTCTTTCTCTCTCTCTTTCTCTCTCTTTTTCTCTCTCTCTTTCTCTCTCTCTTTCTCTCTCTCTTTCTCTCTCTTTCTCTCTCTCTTTCAGTCTCTTTCTCTCTGTTTCTCTCTCTTGCTCTCTCTTTCTCTTTCTCCTTCAATGTGTGAAGAAAGTGAGATTTGAGTTATACAGGCCTATTCGATATATGAACTAGGAACCAAAAGCGAGAATAATGCCCGTCGACCATGGGTTCGTCGTTACGATTACGTCATTTTACGCGTGAATTTATTAGAGATTTGTAAATTGGTTCGTCCTGGGATTTGAACTACAAAACTTTCGAATCTGAAACGAGAATTATATCCCATGTGTTCATTCTGATATTTTATTGCGGCGAGTTAATTGTAAAAAAGAAAAATCGTAGACACGTGAAGCTCTCGAGATTATTGGATCTCTGGACCAAAAGGCTTCCAGATGATGATATTCGTCTTCTTTTCCTACATAATATTTCACCGATTTAGGTCACGTGAGAAACCTGTTGCAGTGTTTCGTGTTAACGGGGACTCTGGCGGTCCCAGGCGCGCATAATACGTTTGGAGTAACGAACCCGGTGCCCGTGCCACGTCTAGGGGTCCGTGCCAACATAAATCTTGACACGCGTAGTACCGACGTTGTCTGGAAAAATATATTTTTTAACTGTTTTGTTAATCCATAATTTTAATATTTTTAAGTTTTTCATTTAATATCGTAATTAGAGGAATGGAGAATAATCTCCTCTCCGTTAAAATGTTTACTTACAGTGTTACGCTACATATATTACAAGGTTTATTTACTTTTTTGTTTCTCTGCAAATAACCCTAAGTTTATATTATTAAATAATGAGTCTCCGTTCATATTCATTAATTTGTTTCATTGCAACAATTTTTTGTTACCAACGTCTTTGAATTTCGCTCCAGACGTTACACACTACAACATATTATACTATGACATATTGTAAAATGTCACTTTTGTTGAGAAGAGGAGGCAAAGGGACCTACTTTAATTCTAGTAAAATAATTATTTATTTTTTCTCATTAACATTACATTTTTAATTCAACAAACCAAGTAAATTTAACATATTTTTCACTACTTCTAAAAATACCTTATGAACTGTTTCGAAACTCTCTTGACCACGTCAGGATAAGATGAACTAGCACTCACAGGCTTCTATAACACTTGTGGCGATGGCGTTAATGTTGCCGCCCTCCAAACAAAATTTCCTTTTACCTTGTATTTAATTTAAAAATAAACAATTTCTGTTCTAACTTGATACCACGTTTTCTATCTTTTTTAAATGCCAGTTAATATAAAGACAAAGGTTTTGGACATTTGGCAATAATATTTTATTTTGATGGATGAAATTCTCAGTTTAAATCTCGCGCTGAAATATCAGCATTGCTAACATTCTGAAATGGTGATTTAAATTGAAAATACCTTTTCGATTCTTTGTAGTCATTTCTAGCATTCGATTATTTTCTTTTATGATTTCATTGAAGAATTTAAGTTGAAAAGAGAAGGTTAATTCATGGCTTCAAAGGCATTAATAAAATACACACATACTCTCGTATGTTAACACTGAGTGAGTTTATTCGTCGCTTTGCTCTGGAGAGAATGTCAGGATAGGCTTCGCTGCCGATAACAGGCGTTTATGATAAGCCAGAAGGTGGTAGCTCCGGCCAGGAACCAGGACAAGTAATCAATAAATGTGTCGACCCTGCAGCGCCAAAATTCAAATGCTGTATCACAAACTGACACGCGATCATTATCCAGCATTGACGAAGAAAAAAAATGTGATCGAAATTAATTCAGATTTGAAGACTGCAAGAAATATTCCTGCTTATTTAGAAATTAATTTTGTGGTTCAAACCGGCTGGTATCTTTGATAACAGTCACACATCTATTGTATTAATTCTTAGTTTGAACTTCTGAAATTCAGCTTTCACTTCATATAAAACCTTTCTTTACTAGTAACCAAAGGAATTGT
The DNA here is from genome assembly GCA_038098605.1 of Gryllus longicercus. Taxonomy (NCBI): domain Eukaryota; kingdom Metazoa; phylum Arthropoda; class Insecta; order Orthoptera; family Gryllidae; genus Gryllus; species Gryllus longicercus. The sequence continues at coordinate 632,313 of JAZDUA010000341.1, forward strand.
TGCCTTTCTGATTTTTACATTATAAATCTTAGTGTATTTTTATTGATTGATTTCGTTTCCGAGGCGCGTCAACTGCTTTGGTCATTAGTCTCGTAAGTGACCTGCAAGTTTTTATGTAGCGCCGTTCTTCCCCCGCTGGATGGTGAGATCCGGCGCCGACCTAATGTCTTGCGGGGTTTTCCCAAGAGAGGTATGCCAACGGGGCACCGTCTCAGCCGGGACAAGCTATAAAGGCCCAGCTGGTCTCCCTACATGTGTTGTAGTGTATTACATGAAAGATTAAAAGTGCGTAAGTAAGGGGCGAGGATAGAACAACAAAGAAAAAGGAAATATTGTGCGCGGTCCATTGTTCATTTATTAGAACACTATTACGACAGTGGCATGGTGTTGACCGGAGAAATCATCGAACTAATGATAAGAGCAGCCGGCGGCTGGTTTCATCCTAGGTATCTGGCTGGTGCCTAAAATTCTGCCACCGTCGTTTCTATAATACTAGGACCTCGAGGTCAGATGCACTGCAGTGCCACCAGTTGTGAGCTATGTATGCCGGTTTATGTAAGTAAGGTCTGCAAAAACGATTATGCAATTTTCGTAAGTTTCTATACGGATATATTTATATTTCGAACACTTCAACATCATGTTTTCATAGTGAAAGTCTAACATAATTCTTTTTTATCACTATAGTTTGTCGTTGCTTTCAAAATTTGGCTTCACGCAATCCGCAATGCATCTAGGCATGGCGGAACAGCGGGGCAAGGCGTGCTGCAGTCCGGGTGACGGGGCATGGCCGGAAACTTGATCGGACGAGGCAGGTGGGTTGCAGTGGGAGGGAGAGCCAGGGCGAAGCACTGTGCTGTGTTTTAACACTGATCTTTGTATTATTGAATCCAAAAAGGTTTTTGTTTTAAAAAAGGGCGGAGTATGGGCACGTACGGGCGAGACAGACAAAGCGGAGCGACGCAGGGCGGGGTGTGGCGAAGATGTAAATAAAATTACTTCCGTTTTACACAGCGGTTAGAACTCATTTTTACCCGGCCTAGTATGTGAGTGTGATGAATAAATACAATGGCGATTACGAATTACTAAACTAGTCAACTATAAATCTCATTCATTGTAACCTACTTCACTGTTCTATTTTAATTGTAAGTCAATTTGTATATTAAAGTAAAATTGATTGTGTTAGTATAGTGTGCTTTCAGCCATTTTCATTATTTTTTCACCCAATAATTTTTAACAGTGCCTTTTGAACTCACAGCAACAAATGTGATAAAGATGTCTACTTATAAAATATTTTCGCCTTGACGAATATGTCTAGGCACTTGCGGAACAGTGAATTCTACATCCCGAAGTACCGAGAAATGATGCAGTGGCAGCTTTTGGATGTAGGCAGCACCTCCTTGCAAATATACACCTTGGACCAAAGAGTTGCTCTGGAATGCGGAAGATGAAGTTATGAGCGCAAATAATCTTCATAGCTGTTCTAACTTTCATCACATGTCAAATCGATTTCTCAATTACATTTAATTTATTATCACATATTTTCGTTAAAAACAGTGAAAAGTGCACGTGAAATGAGAGGAAGAAGTACCATCTCCGCGCGTTTTATTGAGCTCTAGAATCACTACCCCCTTCTATTATATATATATATATATATATATATATATATATATATATATATATATATATATATATATATATATTGTGACGTACCTGATTGTCGGTACTTTCCACTGCAAATAAAAGTTGTAACGGACGGGTGTCTTACTCGTGAATGGGTCCTTAAAGGAATCGACATTACATTGGAAAATTAAAGTAATAAGTTTGCATGAACACAAATACAATTTATTCATGAAACAACATGTTATACATGATCAAACACATGATTACTCTCCATCTAGGTACCAAGATTCGGTATACAATGTGATTTTATCATACCTGGGGCCCCAATGAATACCTCGTTTGTCACGGATTGTCGCCAACGGCGGCGGCGGCCGATGACCTTCACCGCAGCCCGATGCCCCCGGGCGGTGGATGACGCAGCCACGCGCCTTATCGGCCCGCGGCGGCGGCGATGCGAATTCCTCGGCTTTGACGCTGGTTGCTTTGTCGTGCAGTCCCGCTTACGCACTCACAGCCTCTCGATGATGTCCATTTCGTCCCAGCGATGTGCTTCTAATTATGTCGCCACGCCTTTTATCAGTTCTTTTCCACTTCCCTTTTGTAACTACGGGCACGTGGTCACTGCTCGCGCGGCATCAATTACACAATGCACAGTTTTATTACTATTTCCACTACGTTTGATGTCACGGACACAATCTCTAGTTTCTGCACACCGACCTATACCAACGTTCCATTTACCGGCTTCTAATCTGCATTTCTATGAACATTACACTGCACTTAATTTCCTTCGTCGCTGACATCGTCTCACATCGCCCGCAGCCAACGGTCAACTCTACACTGCCGCGCTCGACTGGTAACGGCCGAATTCTCGCTCCTTCTCGCTGCTCACGGCGGCGGACCCGTTCACAGTCCCCCCATCGCCGGTCGTCGCACCTGCCGCTTATGCCGCGCAGTTCAAAATTAGCTGTAATTATATTATTGTGCTCTGTGTTTCTATTTACATATAGAAACGCTCCGCGTTTCAATATATATTTCAGTTTAAATATAAAGCACTAGACATTGCAAAACACAGACATTGGACACTAATGTAACTGGTTTGCATTAGAAAACTTGTTGGCATGGAGATCATCCTAGTGTCGGAGCATTAGATGCAACTGCTACTAGAACTACTTTTGAATCGTACAGGCAAAGTAAACATTAAAATACTTACCGAACGTAATTCATATTAACAGGGCTTGAAGATCCCTGGCCTACTTTCAACTCGCTGGCACACAGCGTGAGTGATAATGAATAAACAAATCTCTGCGTCAGGTGAAACCAATTGCATTTGTTTTTGGGTACTTGAAAACATTTCGATGGAACTGGCATTTCACGCATTATTGCGTCAATGGAAATTTGAAGTAGACACTCTAAAGTCCGCAAGATACCAATAATTATATTCGTTCACATATTCTATCACACTTTTTATATCAAATATATACTAATATTCTACAATGAGAACATTGTTATTCTCCTCATGATCTTTGAAGTGATGTCAAACATTACCCTTTGCACTTTGTTTTCAACTTTCTATATTATATGATATTCGGGCTCATATTTCTACCATGTATTCAATACATAGATTCAGAATGTTAATTTGTAATCATTAGAATTTTGTTCGCAAATCTTCTAAATCCATTTTTTAAAACCGTGCTGTTCTTGTGGAACTGTGCTCAGTGGCCCAGTGTCCATGCATCAAATTACAAATGACTTCGAATTTTCATGAAAGTATGCAGAAACAGCAAAATTTAAAAATATTGAATGTTGGGTATCCACACCTAGGGTTGTGGTCAGAGCCAGCAAATCATGCTTCACTACTTAATGAAGTGAAAAATATTATATGCAATAATGTATGGTGAGAGCAGCTTTTATTAAACATACACAGAAAAGATAAATGTACTTTCCTGTTCTTTACTTATTATTTCTTAAACTAAATTAATATACATTTTGCCGCGAGATTAAAATAGCGTTTTTCACATTGAGATGCATGATTGTAGACTTCTTAAAAAACCTAATCGATTTTTTATATTGATCATTAAATTATACGCATTCATTTCAATTCTTAAATGTAGATATTAGAAACATTTTACCAATGAATGTGCAAATTGTGTCATTGCTTATTTCTCAGTGATGTAATTCACTCATGAATAATTTTGTCTTTTAGAATATAACCAGTTTGCTACTTCAAATTGATAAAATCACGTTAGATTCCTAAATTAATGAACCTGGCTTATATTGGCTTATATATACTCAAAGTGCGGAATCGTGTGAAGTAATGTACGCTCCGATCGTAGGCGAAAGAATACGTAAAAAAGTTACCATTAACTTCATTTGAAACCACTTCGTGTGCCGTGTGGGAAGATCGCGTCGTCTCCAGATGGCTGCCCTGGCGGGTGAAGGGCGAAGCGAACGTGACCCAGATTCGGCAAGCGCAGCGCGCCCTGGCCGGGCGAAAGGGGCCGCCACGACCAGGCGCCCAGGACCTGCGTGCAGGCTGCGGGCCATCGCACGCGCGCGGGGTTGGGGAAGGACTCGGGAAGAAACTCTACTTGAAAAACGATAGAGTTGTTTTCCAAAATTAAAGGGTGGTTGGCCTTGTAACATGAAAATATTAGCACCTGCCATATTGAAGGCAAATTAAGGCATAGTCAATATTCGTTGTAATATAAAAGGGGACCAGAGTACGAGATCTTAGAAAAACTAGGATTACTAAATACAACATTTTGAAGCCCTGGATAATATTCAACAAAACATTATTGAGTACATAGAATGAATTTATGAATCGAAGTATGTGCATGTGTGGAAAATAGTATAATTTGCTTCCAGTTAGTGTGTCTAGTTAAGCCCAGACCTCATTTGAGCTTAGTTACAATCAGTGAATATTTCAAATTTATACTGAACTAAGGATGATATAAGTCCGCTACAAGACGATGAAGTTCAATTAAAGCTGAACATTTTGTCATTTAATAAAAATATTTTTCTAACATTTTGTTAATTGATCTTAAATCACATGAATTAATCCGTACGATAAGTTAAGTTGTCAGAAAACGGCTCAAGGTTCAATTATTCGTTACGTGTAAATGGGATTATCAAGAAAAACATTTTCTGTGAAATCTGACAATCAAATATTTACGTGTTTACAAACAATCATATTTACACATACGTTATACTTTCATTTTTTAGTTTCGAAGTGATGGTCATAACTGTTTAGAATTCTTAGACATTTAAGTATTAGATTGACCATTGAAAAATGTAATGAACTCCTGCTATCGTTCGTCCAATAAAGAATTAGATCTGTCATAACTTAATATCAACGACTTCAGATTGACCTTGCAATTATTTAAGCTTCATTTTCTCGTGTTCAGCACAATGTTGCGTCATTAAGTAGTGTATACTCTTAATATATTTGTTTTAAAACGACTTTTTTCAACGCAAAAGTAAAAACTATAATTGCATTACTATTCACTCCAATTTACTAGAAAGCCCACCCGTCGCCCTCAAGCACGACGTGCAACGCCGCGCCGGCGGGAGGGCCAGGAGCAGGCAGGACCCCGGCATCGATCGCGCGCGGCTGCGCCTGAGGCCGCCGACGCCTCGCCAGGGGGCGGTGCCGTTTTGTGGGGTGTGATCACGCAGTTTTCTCTGTACTCCACAGAAGAAACTAAATTTTACACCATGCATTGACCAAAACTACAACACATATGATAATTACATAATTTTTTTTGTTAAACAAATTAATAGATTCTACAAAATTCTTCATAATTAAATCATATTTTAACTCATAATTTATATTGTAAGGATTTGCTTGTTTCCAGATTAAAGAAAGTATTTAGGTAATCTGTTTCGCAGGATAGCATATTTCTGGAAACAACAAAAAATGCTATTTTTTAACACCAAATAATAATGATTGAACCTTTTTTCCTTTATGTGCTTGAAATTTATTTTGATTTTTCACAAAGAGTTCATGCAAATACTTACGCATTGTACTATGCTGAGCTGCAGTGGCGTGTGATTAATCAACTAGAAAGAAAATTTGGTTAAATATCAAAGGAAAAATGCAGAGATAAGACAAACTAGGCAAAACAATACTGATATCAAGCAGGAAATATTAAATATCTTGTATCCACTACGCCTGTACGACTACTTTAAACGACTATTACGTTAAAAAGAAGAGTATGGAATGGTACAGAGTAAACCGTATATCTCGCAACATAGCTCTGTACAGAACTTCTGAGTCTTGTGCTCGTTTTTTCTTGCATAGTAGAGCGAATTGATTTATTTGTTTGTGATGTATTAATTTTCAAGAAAATGTACACAAGAGAAGACGCAGGAGAAATTCTGGAAGACCACACACCGATTCTTGCTGCCTTTGTGAAGAACTAAATCTCAGAATTAAATCCCCACATCTTAATCGGGTAATACGACGAACTGCAGTTGCTCAACTAATGGTACACATGCGCGGAAGCCAGACGTAGTCTGCACTGAAGTATGAGTCGTCTGATGAAGGGAAAAAAGAGACTCACTCATGTGCTATCCCCGTCATTGATTACATGCCGAATGAATAGTTATCGAAGTTGGTAGTTTAGTAGCTGGTCTTTAAAGACAACTTACTGTTGGCATATTTTGCATACTAAAGATCAAAAAGAAGAGCTCTCTCTTTGTCTACTGTGAAGAAAATGACAGAAAAACAAGTGTGTTCTTTCTTCAATCAATTTTTTAAAAGATGTTCCACCCGATATAACAGAGATACATCATTTTTCTGATAATTACGCAGAACGAAACAAAAACCAGACACTTTCTCGCTATCACTTGACAATCACAGATTCTACCCAATTCGAAAATATTCAGCAATATTTTTCTATGAGGCCATAGGGTTTACCATGTTACAAAAATCTTGGACTGATAAGCAAGTAGATTCTAAAACGTAAAGAATCTTCACAGTCCTTGAAATTACTGAACATATTATACGAAGTGTTGCACCGGGTAAATTCATACGCTATTAAATATCAGCTACATCATGAAATATCAACTACAGCTGTTGTCTTTAAAATCTGGTGGAAAGGTTACTACAGGAAAACTGCCTTTTCGGAAGAGACAAAAGGTAGTTTAGCAGTGAAAGGATAAACTTTGAAATCAGTGCCCTCCACCGTAATGTTAACTCTCACAGATGAAACGGTTACACTAAAGGAAGTTCTTCTGTCAAAAGTTTGATCTACTATGTTTTTATGGCTATGAAACCACAACCGCTGGCACTACCACTACATTGTCGTATATTCACGAAAAAATTTTCTGTAACCAAGAAAAAATTGCCAGATATAATGAAGATAAATCCCTTCATTCATTCCTCACGACGATGAAGATTTCTATTCATTTTATGGGAGTCTGCCCATAAGTATTCGCGACGGGTTTCGAGTAATTCGTATGTGACGACACATCATTTTTCACAGGAGCCTTCTGGAGAAAATGGAACACCAGTAAATAAAATAATAAAAATAACACTTGTTATAATTTAATGTAAGATTCATTCTGTGCCACAAAGTTGCTATTTTATTTTGTATCGGGAATATAGCTTTGGATGGTATGGTGCTAAATTCAGTTAAGGTAATTAAAGGGTGGGTTTCTCACTCTGATAGAATTTCAGAATAATTCTTTTAGGAATTAATTTGGTGATATTGATTTTATGCGTTTATAATATTCATCAGCAATGTAGTGATTTTAAGGTTGGCACTTAGACTGAGCTATAAATTAGATAACGTCAGTGTTTAGATATCTAATTTTGTCCCCTTTATTTTGGTTTACCATTGCCAGAGATATATCACCAGTGTTCCACACCAGTGCCATAAGATGAAAACGCTCAAACCTTACGTAAAACTGGAATAATCGTCTGTATTACTTACTATATATATATATATATACATACATGACAAAACTAATATATCGTAACTGAAGAATCATTGCCTCGTATCTCCAAAACTAAGACCATTGAATTGGAAATTAAAATAATCTAAGAAACATATGTTTTAACATGTTTTATTAGGACTATATTAAACGTGATATTTCTGAATATACTTCAATTAACTAATACTATTCTAATATTGATTTGTTAAGTATTATATACTACTCACACGCAACTCTAAAACTACTTTACTTCCTATTTACATAGATGATGGAGGCGAGAGCAGAAGACATGTCAGAATGCACTGCAATGTCTCAGCTGCATACTTTAGCAGCTCCTGTACAAGAACTTCAGTTAGCTCTTGCCCAAGTTCACCAACAAGTCCTTGAAGCTGGGTTGGAACCTATGTCGGAACGTACAGATGTGGACCTCCTCAAAACCATTGCGGCTCCTGTCCGCCAAATACATATGTTCATCGCTCAGGTATGATGAATAACGTAAAACTCCATGGTTATGCCTAAAAAATCTAGGTAAAATGGCAATAAAAATGCAGCCTCTAAACGTAAAAAATATTTCAAATTACATACAGTATTGTGTAGGTATAGTATTATAAATATAGAATTGTGTCAATTGTGTATAGTGTTTAGATTCTTTTACCTGGGAAGGAAACAAAATGAATAAGCAAGATAACTTTTTATGTAGCATGCAACTCTTCCTATTTAACTTTATTTTAAGTAATTGAAACTTTAACCAAATTACCAAAATGCATTGTTTAATGAAACAATAATTTTCAGAATATTTGTATTGTGATTTATTTCATTCTTACAATACAATTAATTTTTTGATCTGTGACAAATGTAATTTTATTGGGATTTTATGTCTTTCACGCAACTGCTATAATAAGAGTAATTTATATTTACTCATACTAGTTACACTTTGTTGTGGAATATATTTTAGGCTTAAATCGTTTACTCTTCTTTCGTATTCACACAATGAGTTCTAGTGATTGCATATTTCAAATCTGGTTTCAAGCGGAAAGAAGTACATGTAATGTAGAAGGACTACAATAACTACATGAATTTTTTAATCTTACATGTTTATTTAGGTGCTATAAACCCAATTAAATTAATTTTACAATTTGTTTGTATCTGCTTTGGGTAATCTCGAGAACGGTTTAACCGATTTAGATGTGGTTTTTATTGAAAAGTAGATTGTTTTGGTGGGCATAACTACTTTTTTCAAATTATTATCTTCAATTCCATAAATAACGTTTTTCATTTGCTAGTTTTGTAAGCAAATCTATTGTTATTCCAATCTAATGAAACATCGTGCTTATGACCATCAAAACAATAGAAAAAATACTATTTATTCATTCCAGTATGCATCTAATTCATTCCATTGCGTGTGTAATAAGAAAATTTTCAATAAATTCCAAGCAACGCAGGGCACTCCAGCAATGAAAAAAAATGCAATTTGAACCGAATTTCACTTTCTCTTCAGGTTCAACAAGCAGCAGCACACACAGAAAGTGTCAAGTTACTGCCGGACACACAGGTGCAGTCTATTCTCGAAGCACTGGCGGCACCCGTTCACCAATTGCACACCGCAATAGCTGCAATTCAGCAACCTACTCTATTAGAAGCAGCGGATATATTTATGGTATGTGCTACGTTTTACAACAGCAATGTATACAATTACAGCTGTTAGTAATTCACTACAAAATAATTCTAGAGTAAACCCTCGTTAGCACGAACTCGCTTAACGCGAATTTCGCCATAACAGGAACAAAACTTGGATCCGGCAAAGGATTACAGTAAAACCATCGTTTACAATAATCGCATAAGATTTTTTTAACACGAACACCGATTACTTCGGTCCTTTGGAATTATCGTTAATATTGGTTTACTGTATTTCCTGAAAATACAAATTCAAAAGTGGGACCAAAGTAATGAAAAACAACAAAATAGGTGACAAAAACTCCGAGTCATGCAAAATAACTATAGAATTCTACTTCCTTAGTTCTATCAACTAGTATACTATTATTATTTCCTTGAACAGTGGTTTTGTTTGTTAGTACATTTTCTAATCTAACAATTAGGGAATATTTTATTATGTACATACATTTATTTACACGAAAAAGATACCTGCATTCAATAATACTTTTACAGTTAACAATATATTCTGCATGAATAAAAATAAATATATTATATATTTTTAAATATTTTACCCAAAACTATATATGTTTTACACATTTTATTACATGTTAATATATTCTTCAAAGGGAATATTTCAGATGCAAGTTTGCAATAAATATAACTGGAACAGCCTTTCTTACAAAGTAATTTAATGATAACGCACTTTCGAGACCACCGTACATTCACCTTGAATTGTCAAACTACCCCCCTCCCTCCGCTTCCCCGATTTGCTGCTTCCTTCATTTTCGGAATCAAGAACTAAAGGGTGTTTATAAAGCGGAAGTAATTTCAATAATGTACTTGCTAATGTTTAGAAGACACCATACGTAACTCAATCAAAAACTAACAAATAATTTTTAGAGATCATTGATTTATCGGGTTGTTGCATTTAAGGGGGGTATGTTACCTTGAACACTGGCTCCACGTAAACAATATTGAGTACAAAACTAACGTAATTAATATTACGAATAAAACAGTCATTTGTGGTGCAAGAAAATGTACAATTACGACTGTTGTGGTGTAACACTTTTTCAGTCGCTGTTAAATTATGATCGAAAATCTTTATTCCTCAAAAATGCTGATGTAGAGCAAATTTAAACATTATATTTTTTAGAGTTTAAATATTTTCTACTTTTACTAGGTGTCTCTGTGAAACGGTAGTGTATCTTACTTGCAATCATAAGGTGGCGTGTTCGAATCACGGCGGGGTCATCGGTTGGTATTTTATTACGACGCCATGAGTATGAGACTCATTTCCATTTGAGAAACATTCCTATTGAAGAAAGATGAAGCCTCAAACCCGCGGCTGATACCATAGCGCAACGGTAGCGCGTCTGACTCCAGATCAGCAGGTTGCGTGTTCGAATCACGTCGGGATCACAGGTCGTTGTTATGTTGGATCCCAATGTTGGATCCCAATGATGGAGAGCATTAGTTCACGTTCAGAAACGTCTCTCTGATAATGCAAGCTATTAGCTGCAGCCACGCGACTCCGTGGCGCAACGGCAGTGAATCTGAATTGTATTGTTCTGTCTATTGTTATAAAACCTGTGATGTTCATTACATTTTATTCTATATTTTCGCTTTTAGTTAAGTACGATTCGTGTTCGGAAAACGGGTTTTGAAATATGTTACTAATGTCTTAAACATTCTTCTCACAGTATATGCTATTTTTAGAGACTGAGAACTAACCGAGAAAGAAATTTAGATACAAAAAATTTCATCAGATAGGATCAGATCTGATTACAATCGCTAAGTAATCATATTCATCTCTTGTAATAAATATTTTTGCTGTGCTTCACATTTTTTGGAATATACATGAAAGATAATTTTGTTACTTGAAAATAATATTTGTGATATTATAAAATAAAATTACTCAGTTTCTAGAGAATTTTTAAAAATGCATGTGAACTATAAAATATGCCAATTTGTTTATTTTGAAATTCCCTTGTGTCGTTTGCACCAGACATTGTATATATTTTTTTTTTTCCAATATTTAGAATAATTGTTTTGTGAATTTGATAAAGGTAAATTATTTACTCATTGCTACTGTGACGTGTTTCGGGAATTTAATTCCTCCATACACATTTTTTGTTTAATTTTTTGAAAGCCCAAAAAATATATTTTCTCAAGAATAAATGGTGCAAATAAAAACGTGTGTTTGCTATCAGCCTTGTTGCAATAAGGAGTTGATGGGCTCGTTTGCGACCGATTATTACAGATCATACATAACATTACATAGCATCACACACACACACACATATATATTGTTATTATTGTTGGCGTATAGGCCATTACTGACCACGCTACACGATTAACGTGTGTAATTCTTCCAGGATCAGCTTTTCAGCTGTATCCTTGAATTACGACAAGGTTGTTAGGCCTTGGCATCAGGTTGATGATAGGTGAAGGGACAATCATGGATTAGGAGGTGATAGGATATTGGTGAAAGGTGAAAAGTGATCGTGGACTTTTTGAACCATCCCAGCATTCGCCTTATGACCGAGGGAAACCACGAAAACCCCGGTCAGGATGGCCGGCTCGGGAATCGAACCCGGACCTCCCGATTACGAAGTCAGCGCGCTACGCACTGAGCCACTTCGCTCGATTATTACAGATCATACTGTAAGTCATAACATTACATAGTATCACACACACACACACACAGACACACACACACACACACACACACATATATATATATATATATATATATATATATATATATATATATATATATATATATTGTAACCACCGACTCACCCGATTACCTGATTCCTTCGGCGATTCAGCTTTGCCCGGCTGCTTCGTCGGCAGACTTCCTAGAGGGAGGCATGCATGATTGCCTAACTACTAGAGAGAAAGACTTATGCATTTTCTTAACACCACTGTAATCACTTTTAAAATCAGTGCGGGTGAAGCCCAGTAATATAAACAAACTTACAACTAACTTAAAACTAATCTTAACTTAGTAAAGGCCGGTATGGCCAGAGTTCATCTAGCTCCGGTATCTTCGTCTTCCCGGGCGGTCGTGATCCAGCTCACAGGTGCGGCGTTCGGGCATCCCAACGCCCGGCAGGTCTGGCGACGGGCAGCTACGGTCAGCTTGCCCCCAGGTCCCTTTGCGGCGGCCCCGGATTAGGCCAGCGGCGGGCGTCGACTGGCGGCTCCTCAGCGTGCTTGGCGCCGGCGGCGGCGGGAACGCGCCCGGGCGATGACGGGTCGCTTCGCGATATTGTCTTTCTCGTGTGTCTGTCGTCACACGAGTCGGGCTGCGATGTGGCGAGGCGGCGTGGCATTCGGGGTGACCAGGCATGAATTAAGTGGCCTCGCTACTGCCTCAAAAGCAAGGGTCCTCGCGGCTGCCTCACAAACAAGTCATGTCGCGGCTGCCTCCGACCCAGGTGTCCTCCTCGCTACCTCCGACACGTCTCCTCCTCGCTACCTCCGATACAAGTGATATATCCATTCATCAGCGGTCCCTCAGGAAGGCTCGCGTACCACGTGATTCCTCCCCGCATCGTCTATTTTTATTGGTCTTCGCGTCACCCGTAGATAATTCCGCCTATCAGCGCCAGCGGCGAAGCCGCCCCCGGCAACTTCCCCCGAAGTTTCCTCCGTCACTTAAATTCGCAGAAATAGGCGCGGGTAATTCCGTTGCTCGGCTTGGGGGTGTGGGTGGCGTACTTCCCCATACGTCACAAGAGGCGCGTCCGGCTGCTTTTAACGGCGGCGCGGTTCTTAATTTAATAAAATATATTTCCTTCGTCTCGTCATCTGCGATGTGCGACCGTCCCCAATGGATATATATATATATATATATATATATATATATATATATATATATATATATATATATGCATTGCATTATCCATACGGAAGCATGTAGTATCATAATTCGTTATCACATCGTATGCACACTACACGTACATATAAACATTACATTCCGCCCGGCGGAATTCTACTAGTCCATTGGTGGTGCGCGCAGGCTTCGGAAGCTTCGCAGCTGCACCTGGGGACACTCGCGCAGCCGGCCGTGGAGCTGCGCGAGGCCGTGGCGGCGCTGGAGGCGGTGGCCGCCGCTCCGCTGGAGGCCCTCGGGGCCGCGCAGGTGGCCGCAGGCGACGCGGTGTCGCAGCTGCAGACGCTGGCTCAGCCCCTTTTGGACGTACAGGCCGGCATCCAGCAGCTGGCGCAGGTGAGATAACTGGCGTCGTTTGGGGGAAAGTGGTGGTGTTGGTCATAGTGTTGTTGTTGTTCTTGGATTTGCTATTGTTGTTATTGGTGGAATGGGTGGTGGCTTGCGTGCTAGCAACTTTTTAATTTTGTCCACCCTCACATAGGTTGTGTTGTTGGGAATCCGATATTCTTGTTCTCCATTCTGTACTATTAGATTTTTGCATTTGCATTCCCCGTCACATTGCTGAAAGTGTCTCAGTCGTATTTATCCGTTATATTTGCTTTGTTTCATAGTCGAGCGTATCCGTGATATGTTTAGGCTCACTTGCAAGAAGAGGAAGGCTCAAATTTTTAATTTTCATAGAACAAAAATATATTATTGTACATCAAATATGTAGAATTCTCTGATACATTTTCTCGTGTACTGTTTATTCTTCGGCAAAACTTTCTACTCATTGAATAGAATTTCTGTCAGTTCTTTTGTGAATTATTATCTCTCTTATACAATAGAGAATAGAGAAATTTTCAATGTCTTGGATCTTTCTACGTATTTCATCTGTACAAGCATAATTGAGCAACTTGTGCAGAAGAGGCAATGAAAAAACTTCAGGTCATCCTGCAGTCAGGCTGCTTACGTTTGTTTCTAGGGTGAACTGCGCACTTCGCTCTTTGTTTTAACCAATTTTGCGCATTCAAGAAGTTAACATTGAAAACTGAAAATAAATATTTTTCACAAAAAAACACAGAAACAATATAAATACTGTATTTCTTTTAAGAAAACACGCTGATAACTTTTTGATTGTATATACCTTAAAAGCTATAAAAGAGTCTTAAATATAAAAGTTCAAAGTTCAACTGGAAATCCCACTTTTTAAAGTAAGACTGCGCTTGTCGCATTGTTCGGCAGCACTCACCAACTTGTTTGACCCATATGATCTTACTGTGCTATTAGGGTGGAAAAACTGGCAATTTATTTATCCCATTTGGCCACCTAAGGGTACAGCTCGTGTGGGATAAGCCCACTTACCCAGAAGCCAATGAAAGGAATGTACAAAATGTTTTCTCTAGTAGCGGAAGTCATTCAATATCTCAACTGAAAACGTTAAAAGAACTATAGATTAACAAATACATATAAATTGTAAATTTATATGTAAGAGTTAATTAAAAGTCGTTTATAAGTAGTCGTCTAAACACTATACCAAGAGCCTTCATCCTAGAAATATCGTGATTACGCTATTTTATTTTTGGACTGTTCTTCGTCACACTTCCGTATGTCTCTTACACACATCCTTCCAGGCGAAGTAGGAGCCGGTCATGTTTTGGGGTCCCACAGAGAGCAGCCCTGGCGGGAAATTGCTACCTTCAACACTGGCCCCCTGATTCTGGTTAGCCAAGTTAGACCGCAGTGAAGAGACAGGTTGGGAACTCCACCCCTCCTAACGGATGTACCAACCCGGGCGGCCTCAAGACAGGCCCGTGGCTTCGTCGTGACAGTGCCCGATACTCAGTACGGGGACCCTCACTGCATTGAGTAGACAGCACCGCTACCAACCCGGGAGATTGGGAGTCTTGAGGTGGAGAGACGGCCTCCCTCAGGCTGTAGATAGATGCGCGTATCGCGAGAACCTCGTTTCGGCAAGACGGTCCGCCGCGTCCGCCCTTTGGGAGTGAAATCTCCCTGGTAAGGCTAGGTGTGTGCCGCAGGTGGCGCTGGAGGCGCCAGCGCAGGAGATGGCGACGCTGCGCTCGCAGCTGCAGCCGTCGCAGCTGCAGGCGCTGGCGCACGCCATCCAGGAGGCGCAGCGCGGCCTGGTGCAGCTGCAGGTGGTGGCGCTGGAGGGCGAGGCGGCGCCGCTGGCGCCGGAGGCCGCGGAGCGCGTGCGCGCCCTGGCGCAGCCCCTGCTCGAGCTGCAGCGCGCCGTCGCCCAGGTGGCGCAGCAGCAGGTGAGCGCGGATCAAATTTCATTTCATTTCATTTCCATTTCATTTCCATTTCATTTCCATTTCATTTCCATTTCATTTCCATTTCATTTCCATTTCCATTTCATTTCCATTTCATTTCCATTTCAATTCATTTCAATTCACTACACTATATTTCATTTCATCTCGTTTCACTGTTTTTTCACCGAAAAACTACAGGAACTATATGTGACATATGGGGGAGTTATAATATGCGCACGTTTTCTTGACCTCCGGAATCTCTTCTGCACTATTTTACCATACATAGTTGAATAATGATGAGTAGTTTATAGATAACAAAATTCAAATGATAGTTGAACTAAGTATCTAAATTGTTAAAATATTTGTTGTATGGGAACGACAAGGTTTTCTGTGATATTTTCTTTGCAGTATGTGCTTGTCTTCTGGCAGTATAACGTAGTACTAGTAAATAAATTATTCGTGAATAAATTGGAAGTAGGTTTAATTTAGGTAGCCTATTTTTCCTACTTCCAATTTATTCATGAATTTGATTTCATTTATTGGTATGTAAATCACTTGCAGTTTGACAATTTACATCGCATTCTCTTCTCTATAAACTGAGGAAAATACCCTATTTGGGGACAGGTAAGGGACAGGTCATTTCTTCTTGACCTCAATATGCACCTCTACTTCACTGTTTGCTTGACCTCATTTTGGGGTCACTTCTCTAAAAAGACAAACACTAAGCCACTTCCAGTCTAAATATCTCTATATTCAATTTTCTAACAGACATAATAGTTCTCTTATAGGGAATCTGTGCATTTACCCCTTCCATGTCAAGTATATAAGATGTATACTTGAAAAGAAACGTATGTACCATTTCCTCGATTTCATCCGTATTCGATGCCTAATCATCAGACTGTCAAGAACATCCTCCCCTCCAAAATTTTTGTACAACGTAATCAAGTTTGGACATTCAACTAGGACTTCTTCCTGCTTTTTTCTATCATATTGCGTCATTTTTGTGTTACAATTGTTGCCTTAGCGACTTGTTTTTGCTATGGTGGGTGAGCGGCAGCGCTCTGGCTTCCTAACCTGAAGGACTGTAAGCCGACGTAGCACGGTGGGGCCAAATGCCAAAAAGCTGGTCAAAAGTCAAAAGCGTTGTACGATTTGACTGAAACTTTGTATTCAGAGGTTTATGATCATTCTAATTAATAATCTGTAATAAAAATTCCGAAAAACAAAATGGCGGACCAATATGGCGGATAAAATTATCATTTTTTTTTTATTTTTAACACAAAATGATCATACTTATAAGTAAAAATGAGTTCATTCGGGTTTTTAAGGATGCTGATTAATAATCTTGAATGAAAATGCCAAAAAAACAAAATGGCGGACCAATATGGCGGACAAAATCATCATTTTCTTCATTTTTAACACAAAATGATCGTGTTTAAAATTAAAAATGAGTTCATTCGGGTTTATAAGCATGCTGATTAATAATATTAAATAAAAATGCATAAAAAACAAAATGGCGGACCAATATGGCGGACAAAATTACCATAAGTTTGTATTTTTAACACAACATTATTATGTTTATAAGTAAAGAAGAGTTAGTTTGAATTTTTAAGGATGCTAATTAATAACCTTGAATGAAAATGCCAAAAAACAAAATGGCGGACTAATATGGAGGACCAAATCATCAATTTTTTCCATTTTTAACACGAAATGATCGTGTTTATAATTAAAAATGAGTTGATTTGGGTTTATAAGCATGCTGATTAATAAATATTGAATAAAAATGCTAAAAAAACAAAATGGCGGACCAATATGGCGAACAAAATCATCAAAAGTTTGTATTTCTACATGTTGCACGCGCTACGAAACCTTGTCACAGGCACTAAAACGGCAGCTACGGGCAGTTGTTTTTTGTGATTCTCACAGAGAATAACATTTCAAATAATGTCATGTTAAGTTTTTAGCCCCGCACGACGGTGCACATAGTTATTTTTCATTTTAAACACAAATTTTTGATTATAGCATTTTCATTTTTCGCCAACAATTGACGTTAATTATTACATTAACAAATTATTTAAAAAAAAAATTAAGTATACATATTATGTTTCTACTTACTCTCAGGAATAGATTCCATTTTGTTTTATTGAATTCGGCCGACTGCACGCTTCTCTATCCTTCGAAACACAAAGGTTCTGAAAACACGTTTCACAGCTGACCGATATCGATCGCTCGAGGCCCAACTTTGAACTGATCTCTTACCTCAAGTATAAGAGAGAAACCGTTACTAATTGCGGAATTCAACGGCCCAAATACCAACCTATTGAAGTAGCAAGGACAAAATCCCTATCTAGTAGCTTTTTTTTGGACTTTTGGCCAGCTTTTTGGCATTTGGCCCCACCGTGGTTGGGATTTCTATCTGGTGATTTCCATTCACGGTGGCTCTGGAGTCGACTAAGCCTTCTTTAAAGAGAGTACCAGGATCTTTGCTGGGGGTAAAGGAGCGCCCCGAGCGTTGTGCCGACAGCGACGAGGAGGTGGAGCCCTACCTTCACCTCCCTCTGGGCCGCAACTCGGCCTCGGCTCTGTGTGCAAATGCACAATTAATGGTGTCATTAATTTGATGCAACAGTGGTCGCTAATGGCCTAGATGTTGATGCAACCGTAAATAATAAAAAAGACAAAAATAAATGTAAATGTTTAAACGCTTCACGAAATATTTCTACTCACCATAAGCTACAAAATATGGGCTAGACATTTTTGCATCAGTAACGGACCTACAGATTTGATTTTATAGTGTTCGTAACAAAAAAACAATCCACTCTCGCTGAGAATTTTACAATAACTAGCTAAAGAAGATACAAAAAGTGCGCGAAAGAAAGAGCACGGTTTTCAAAAGCAACTTGTGTGTAAACTATATGATGATTTCCACTAAAGTGGATCAGGTAATCAAAACTTTTCTCAGTGTATTCGAAACGTTTATTTTTCCATTGCCTTCGTCAATACACATTTTGACCTCCTTAAAGCTAGATTATTGTTTTTAAATCAATACAAATATTCTTTAGTAGAGTTTATTACTGAAAAATTTATTATTTCTTCGTTAATGAATAATGTTTTATTTGTAATGAATATTCCATTCACAATTTAAAGTAGTGCATTACATATACCCCGTGATATGTTCATCCAATTGTTAACATGATCATCTAATTTAATGGCAAGTGTCTTGTAAACTACGCAGTAATACTCTACTATACAGTATTTTGTATTGATTTAATTTAATTCTAGC
Source organism: Gryllus longicercus (assembly GCA_038098605.1). Lineage (NCBI taxonomy): Eukaryota > Metazoa > Arthropoda > Insecta > Orthoptera > Gryllidae > Gryllus > Gryllus longicercus. The sequence goes on from JAZDUA010000341.1 coordinate 650,965, forward strand.
ACTGAAGAGGCCAAGCTCACTATTGACGAGATAATCTGATAAAACGTATAGTTATAGTAAGTAATGATATTGGAATAGGTACATATAATTAATATTTTTATGATTGATTGAGCATTTTTGAAAAAGGAAAAAGGTCGGGAAGGGAGGGGGCAAGACATACGTTTCGGCAGCCCTGCAGTGCTCCAAACCAGTTGACGCCATCCAAGTTGAAGGCGGCGCCCGGCTCGCGTTGCAGGCGCTGGAGTGGGGCGAGGCGGCGGAGGACACGCTGCTGGACGACCTGCCGACGCTGGCCAGCTCGGTGTCCGCGTCGGCGCGCGCGGCGCTACGCGTGGCCCAGCCGCTGGCGCTGGAGGCGCTGGAGGCGCTGGAGGCGCTGGAGGGCGACGCGCACACGCTCTCCGACGAGTCGGAGGGCCGCTTCGGCGACTTCGCCTCCGCCGCGCAGCAGCTCACCGAGCCCAGCGCCGGCGGCGGCGGCCGCGCGCTCGCGCACCACGTGGCGGCCGCGCGCGACGCCTCCGACTCGCTGGCGGAGGTGCGTTTGTTTTTCTTTCTTTCTTCCTTTCTTTCTTTCTTTCTTTCTTTCTTTCTTTCTTTATTTGTTTATTTGTTTGTTTGTTTGTTTGTTTGTTTATTTATTTATTTATTTATTTATTTATTTATTTATTTATTTATTTATTTATTTATTTATTTATTTATTTATTTATTTATTTATTTATTTATTTATTTATTTATTTATTTATTTATTTATTTATTTATTTATTTATTTATTTATTTATTTATTTATTTATTTATTTATTTATTTATTTATTTATTTATTTATTTATTTATTTATTTATTTATTTATTTATTTATTCTGTAATTCTTTACCTCTAACGGTAGTATTAAGAGTCTGCATGAAATGTAAAGATCCCCAATCTTTCCCTACAACGAAATTTACTTCAGTGTTGCAGCTCAAGTCTTGAAGGGAGACTCGATAAAAAATTTTTGTTCAATTTGTACGCAGTTTTACTATAATTTTGACCTCTACGGAATGTTATCACCTTGCTATTTGAACGGTTTTAATTCGACGGTCGATGTTTCGATGTTTCCGCCCAAAAGGGTAATATTTCTAAGTCTTTGGTAAAAAATTCGTCCCACTATCGTTAACGACAGTTCTTTGATATTGAGAAACGTAATAGTTTTCCCCACAAATTTTGTTTTACGTATATTGTTCATATGAAATACATATTAATAATTATATTTATAATGGATAGCGTTGTATAGACTGCTATCAGATTAGTAGGTTCCGATCTGAGTATGAGAACCTTTTATCATAACGTAATAACAATTTAATTTGTCATCCTAATATCTCAATTGTATAATTTTAGTGAGCAAATGTTAATATCTTAATGTATTTTTAAGTAATCATCAATCTTGGTTAGAAACATCATTCAAATGCAAATTTTAGTGCTTTGTCCCTTATTCTCGAGACAATTCTAACAGAATCTGAGAATGCGTGTATGGCAGCAAGCACGAGTTAAAGCTTTGTTTATATTACGGACCGGTGGAAACGGATTGGATCATCATTTGTAACTTTTTTTCTATCCTGTGGCTCGCAAGGCTCTAACTCACGTGCCTTTCTTTCTACGCAGGTGGAGAGCCTGAGTTCATACCACACTCCAGGCGAAGCGGCCGCCGCGTCGGCCCAGCTGGAGCCAGCCCTGGAACTCGCAGCGACGGAAGGTGAAATCGCCATGTCTGCAGCGGAGGTGTTGGCCGCCCAGGTGATGGCAGCCGAGAGAGCCGCCGCCGGAAGGGAGCCCGCCTTCGCCCTCGCGGCCGCCGAAGGTCAGCAGCCGCTGTCCGCTGCGCAGTCGCTGGCGGTGGGCGCTGCGCTCCCGGCGCAGCAGGCAGCCGCGCAGATGCACGAGCCCGCCCTGGCGACAGCTGCCGCCCAGGGCCAACAGGCGCTGTCGGCGGCCGAGGCGCTGGCTGCGGGCGCGCTGCCGGCCCGGCAGAGGCTGCAGGCCGTCCACGAAGCCGGCCTTGCGCTGGCGGAGACGCAGGGGCAGCAGACGCTCTCCGCCGCCGAGGCGATGACGCCGGGCACGCCTGCTGCGGCACGCGCGGCGGCTCTGGCAGAAGCGGCGCTGGGGCTGGCTGCGACCGAAGGCCAGCAAGTACTGTCAGCTGCCGAAACGATGGCGATAAGTCTCCCCGCTGCAGAACGAGCGGCAGCGCTTCAGGAGTCTTGCCTGGCTCTGGCGGCCGCCGAGGGGCAACAGGTGCTTTCCGCCGCCGAGTCGATGGCGGCGGGCGCTCCAGAGGCCCAGCGGGCGGGAGCTATCCGGGAGCCCGCTCTGGCACTGGCAGCCGCCGAAGGTCAGCAGGCGTTGTCGGCGGTCGAGCCGCTGGCGGCGCCGCCAACAGCCGCATCGGCGCGCGCGGCGGCCTCGCAGGAGGCGTCGCTGGCCCTGGCGGCGGCGGAGGGGCAGCAGGCGCTGTCCGCGGCCGAGTCGCTGGCGCCCGTGGCGGCGCCGGCGGCGGGGCGCGCGGCGGCGGCGCGGGAGCCGGGGGAGCGCCACGCGGCGGCGGGGGCCGCCCAGCAGCCGCTGTCGGGGGCCGACGACCTGGCTCCCTTCGAGGCGCCGGCCGCCGCGCGGGCGGCGGAGGGCGCGGCGCCCGAGCTGGCCGCGGCCGCCACCCAGCCGCGCGCGCGCCTGCTCGCCGCCGCGCGCCAGCACTCGGAGGCCGAGGCGGCGCAGGCGGAGGACAGCGCCGAGTCGCTCTCGGGGGTGGCGTCGCTGCCGGCCGAGGAGCTGGCCAGTCTGGCGGACGCGTCCGCGCGCCTGCAAGCGGCCCTGGAGGTGCAGGCGGCGTGGGCGCTGGCAGCCACGGAGCCCCTCGCCCAGGGGGAAGCCGGCAGCGCGCAGGCCGCCACCGCCGCCACCCAAGACGATGCGAACATGGCGACGGTAAGCGTCCGCGATATGCCTTCTGTGCACCTCGGACGCACTGAGCAACAAATACTTAAAGAACAAGGGACACAAGAAATGAAAACACAAGCTACAGACAAAAAGCAAATACAAGATTCAGAAGTTAAGACTAAGAATGAAAATGAATCAACCGACGCCAAAAAGAAGGAAGAAGAAGCCGAAACAGAAAAGAAGAAAGAAACGGATGAAATCGAAGCTAAGAAAGAGAATGAAAAACAGGAGCCTAAAGACAAGAAAAAGAAGGAAGAGGCAGAGGCAGAGGCAGAGGCTAAGGGAAAGGAAGAAGCTGAGGCAAAGAAGAACAAAGAGAAGGGGGAAGCTGAGGGAAAGAAAAAGATGGAGGAGAAAGAGGCAGATGCTAAGAAGGCGGAAAAGGCCGTAGATGAGGCAAAGAAAAAGAAAGAAAAGGAGAACGCTGACGCCAAGAAAATGAAAGAGGAAGAAGAAACTGAGGCTAAGAAGAAGGAGAAGGAAAAGGCCGAACCTGAAGCCAAGAAAATGAAAGAAAAAGAGGAGGCTGAAGCCAAGAAAAAGAAGAAAGAGGAAGAGGTAGAGACAAAAAAGAAGGAAAGAGACGAAGCTGACGCAAAGGAAAAGAAAGAAAAAGAGGAGGCTGAAGCAAAGAAAAAGCAAGACGAGGAAGAGGCAGAGGCTAAAAAGAAGAAGGAAATGGCCGAAGCTGAGGCAAAGAAAAAGAAAGAAAAAGAGGAGGCGGAGGCAAAGAAAAGGAAGGAAGAGGAAGATGCTAAGAAAAAGAAGGAAAAGGAAGAAGCTGAGGCAAAGAAGAAGAAAGATGAGGAGGAAGCTGAGGCTAAGAAAAAGAAGGAAGAGGAAGAGGCTAAGAAGAAGGAAAAGGCCGAAGCTGAGGCAAAGAAAAAGAAAGAAAAAGAGGAGGCGGAGGCAAAGAAAAAGAAGGAAGAGGAAGATGCTGAGAAAAAGAAGGAAAAGGAAGAAGCTGAGGCAAAGAAGAAGAAGAAAGAAAAGGAGGAAGCTGAGGCAATGAAAAAGAAGGAAGAGGAAGAGGCAAAGAAGAAGGAAAAGGCCGAAGCTGAGGCAAAGAAGAAGAAGAAGGAAAAGGAGGATGCTGAGGCAAAGAAAAAGAAGGAAGAGGAAGAGGCAGAGGCTAAGAAAAAGAAGGAAAAAGAGGAGGCTGAGGCAAAGAAAAAGAAGGATGAGGAAGATGCAAAGAAGAAGGAAAAGGAAGAAGCTGAGGCAAAGAAGAAGAAAGAGAAAGAGGAAGCTGAGGCAAAGAAAAAGAAGGAAGAAGAAGAGGCAGATGCTAAGAAGAAGGAAAAGGCCGAAGCTGAGGCAAAGAAAAAGAAAGAAAAAGAGGAGGCGGAGACAAAGAAAAAGAAGGAAGAGGAAGATGCTAAGAAAAAGAGGGAAAAGGAAGAAGCTGAGGCAAAGAAGAAGAAAGAAAAGGAGGAAGCTGAGGCAAAGAAAAAGAAGGAAGAGGAAGAGGCAGAGGCTAAGAAGAAGGAAATGGCCGAAGCTGAGGCGAAGAAAAAGAAAGAAAAAGAGGAGGCGGAGGCAAAGAAAAAGAAGGAAGAGGAAGATGCTAAGAAAAAGAAGGAAAAGGAAGAAGCTGAGGCAAAGAAGAAGAAAGAGGAGGAGGAAGCTGAGGCTAAGAAAAAGAAGGATGAGGAAGATGCTAAGAAGAAGGAAAAGGAAGAAGCTGACGCAAAGAAGAAGAAAGAGAAAGAGGAAGCTGAGGCAAAGAAAAAGAAGGAAGAGGAAGAGGCAGATGCTAAGAAGAAGGAAAAGGCCGAAGCTGAGGCAAAGAAAAAGAAGGAAGAGGCAGAGGCTAAGAAAACGAAGGAAAAGGAAGAAGCTAAGGCAAAGAAGAAGGAAGAGAAGGAGGAAGCCGAGGTTAAGAAAAAGAAGGAAGAGGAAGAGGCTAAGAAGAAGGAAAAGGCCGAAGCTGAGGCAAAGAAGAAGAAAGAAAAAGAGGAGGCTGAGGCAAAGAAGAAGAAAGAAAAAGAGGAGGCTGAGGCAAAGAAAAAGAAGGAAGAGGAAGAGGCAGAGGCTAAGAAAAAGAAAGAACAGCAAGAAGCTGAGGCAAAGAAGAAGAAAGAGAAGGAGGAAGCTGAGGCAAAGAAAAAGAAGGAAGAGGAAGAGGCAGAGGCTAAGAAGAAGGAAAAAGCCGAAGCTGAAGCAAAGAAAAAGAAGGAAGAGGCAGAGGCTATGAAGAAGGAAAAAGAAGAAGCTGAGGCAAAGAAGAAGAAAGAAAAGGAGGAAGCTGAGGCAAAGGGAAAGAAGGAAGAAGAAGAGGCAGATGCTAAGAAAAAGAAGGAAAAGGAAGAAGCTGAGGCAAAGAAGAAGAAAGAGGACGAGGAAGCTGAGGTTAAGAAAAAGAAGGATGAGGAAGATGCTAAGAAGAAGGAAAAGGAAGAAGCTGAGGCAAAGAAGAAGAAAGAGAAAGAGGAAGCTGAGGCAAAGAAAAAGAAGGAAGAGGAAGAGGCAGAGGCTAAGAAGAAGGAAAAGGCCGAAGCTGAGGCAAAGAAAAAGAAAGAAAAAGAGGAGGCTGAGGCAAAGAAAAAGAAGGAAGAGGAAGAGGCAGAGGCTAAGAAAAAGAAGGAAAAGGAAGATGCTGAGGCAAAGAAGAAGAAAGAGAAGGAGGAAGCCGAGGTTAAGAAAAAGAAGGAAGAGGAAGAGGCTAAGAAGAAGGAAAAGGCGGAAGCTGAGGCAAAGAAGAAGAAAGAAAGAGAGGAGGCTGAGGCAAAGAAAAAGAAGGAAGAGGAAGAGGCAGAGACTAAGAAAAAGAAAGAACAGCATGAAGCTGAGGCAAAGAAGAAGAAAGAGAAGGAGGAAGCTGAGGCAAAGAAAAAGAAGGAAGAGGAAGAGGCAGAGGCTAAGAAGAAGGAAAAAGCCGAAGCTGAAGCAAAGAAGAAGAAAGAAAAGGAGGAAGCTGAGGCAAAGAGAAAGAAGGAAGAGGAAGAGGCAGATGCTAAGAAAAAGAAGGAAAAGGAAGACGCTGAGGCAAAGAAGAAGAAAGAGAAGGAGGAAGCAGAGGCAAAGAAAAAGGAGGAAGAGGCGGTGGTTAAGAAGAAGAAAAAAGTCGAAGCTGAGGCAAAGAAAAAGAAGGAAGAGGAAGAGGCAGAGGCTAAGAAAAAGAAGGAAAAGGAAGAAGCTGAGGCAAAAACGAAGAAAGAGAAGGAGGAGGCTGAAGCCAAGAAAAAGACGGAAGAGGTAGATGCAGAGGCTAAGAAGAAGGAAAAGGCCGAATCTGAGGCAAAGAAAAAGAAAGAAAAAGAGGAGGCTGAAGCCAAGAAAAAGAAGGAAGAAGAAGAGGCGGAGGTTAAGAGGAAGAAAAATGCTGTGGAAGCTGAGGCCAAGAAGGAAAAGGAAATGGAGGATGCAGACTCTAAACGGAAAGAGAAGGAACAAGAAGAAGAGGAAGACGCCGGCAAGACGAAGAGCGTGAGGCGGCGCGGGAGGGACGCCGACTCGCAGGTGACGGACCAGAAGGAGGCGATGCGCGGGCAGCTGGAGGCGCGGCGCCGCAGCCGCCAGGGCAGCCGCCAGGGCAGCCGCGGGGGCAGCCGCGACGAGACGGACGCCGCGCCGCCCGTCTGGAGCGCCAGCGCCAGCGCCGTCGCCGTGCAGCGCTCGCGCAGCTTCGACGTGCGGCGCGGGGACGAGGGCGCGGCCCTGGCGGCCGACCTCTCCTTCTCCGCCTCCGACACCAGCAGCACGCTCACGCCCCGGCGCGCGCGCGACGACGCCAGCCTCGCCGACACGCCCGACTTGCCACACGACGCCGCGCGACGCCCGCCCGTCCAAGTGCAGGTACGCCGCCCGCCTCCAGCCGGTTGTTTTGATTTTTAATTATGTTTCTGAAAATGCATTTACAATGTGTGTCTAGTTACCAAACCCAGCCGTGTTTTAATGTTATGTAAGTTATGAAACTTTCTGTTTGTGAATATGGTTCATTTCAAGAACAAATGATACCTTTCCTTAATCTAATTCTTCCTATTTGGGCTATATTTTACTTCCATATTTAATATCAGAACATACTGTATCTTGAAGCGTCTCATTTCAAAAATTGTATCCCTTGCACGAACAATTACATTAACCTTCTTTTTCTTCTTTTAATTTTCCTAATTATGGAATTACTTTAGTTACCTTGAAAGATTATAGCTGGGTGACATGATAAAAACTGGTTCATGGAGATGTGAAGTGAGATGTTTTGATTAATTAATTTAACATCAAATAAAACTTTTTTAACTGGTTCCCAAATCTCCGGCCCCTTCAAACTTTCCTTCTCGGCAGCAAACGTGCTTATAGAATGCCTTGGTGCTTCAAATTTTTTACCATAAAGAATATTTATGGATTATAAATATATTGCCTTCGCAAAAGAATTTTATGAAACATTTTATTCCATTTTTCATCATTACTGGTGATGCGGTTTAATCTCACATCCTAAATTAAAATGTAGCTTTAAGACATATGTCTTGGCCCATCATTCAGTATATCCTTGTATATAATCGCGTTTGGATAACTACATCAAAAGTTCTTTCTTCTAATTCTCGTTTTCCTTCTTCTATTTTTCTCTTATTTTTCTTCTTCCTGTTCTGTTTTCTCCTTTTTCCTTGTTCTGTTTCTTCTCCTCCTTCTGATCCTCATTGCCCTTATTCTACCTGTTCTTCCTCTTATCTTCATCCACTTCCTTCTTTTTCATCATCATCATCTTCTTCTACTTCTCGTCTTCGGTGCCCCAGCTTATATTACTGCACTCTAACAATTCGAGGGGTCGCCGCAACATGAAAACACACACACGTCAAGCGGGCTGCTCAACTAACACTTGCCCAACAATGTTGGTACGCGGTGTTCTGACGTCCCGAGTAGGTTTCCCTCGTAGCATAGCGAGCCCTACAAATAGGAATCCGCTCCTGACTTCGTTCACATTAACTCACTCCCATAACCCCTACAGTCATTAAAGTTTTCCAAATCACGCAAAAGTGCATCCAATTCCGCCCTGCCAGACGGTCGCGTGACGTGGCGTGTTGTTGGCAGGCGGGCGGCGGGGGCGGCGGCGGCGCGCTGCGGCGCAAGCCCGTGTTCGCCACGCGCCTCACCGACCGCACGGCCGCGCAGGGGTCGCGCGTGACGCTGACGTGCGCCGTGCTGGGCGCGCCCGAGCCGTCGGTGGCGTGGCTGCGCGACGGCCTCCCGCTGGACCTGGGCGCCCAGCGCCGCAAGTACCGCGCGCGCTGCGAGGACGGGCTCGCCGCCCTCGACGTGCTGGACGCCTCGCCGGCCGACGACGGCGAGTACACGTGCGTGGCGCGCAACGCCCACGGCGAGACCGCCTCCTCGGCCACGCTCAAGGTGTACGCCGGCTTCGAGCCCGCGCCCTTCCCGCCCACCTTCACGCGCCCCATCAAAGGTAAGGCCTGAGGCTAGAAGCGCGCTCGTGGTCGCTTCAAGAAGGGAATCGTTTAGCAAACACTGACGGACGCTAAATGGGGGCTGCAAATGAACTAGGTCGCTAATCATACATGTTCGTTACAAATGCTGAACGAGTGCTTCCTTACGGGACATGTGCCATTTCCAACAGCTGCTGTGGTGTTGTGGCCACATAGAGGACACTCTACATTTTTCGTACAAAGATCGCCCAAATTGGGTTGTGCGCTTTGCAAAACGTTCGTAACAGCACCCTTCTCTCGTTTCTACTTTTTCGTAGTACGAGTGATGTGTTGTGCATAGACTTCAAAATAGTCTGCGAAATCATTGTCATGGTTTTCCATATTCTCAGTGAGTCCCGCGTAAGAACATGGCCCTTAAATCGGATGCTAAATGAGAAACGCTTAAGACAATTGGCGACCTACTTTAAATGAATTAGTAGTCGCACATTGTCCCTGAGTGTAAGGGCGGCCTGTGAATAACAATCGGTCACTTATGAAATTCTCCTTTGAAGTGCCCGCTATGAATTCAGCTCGAAGAGAGAGAACATAAGGAAACTGCGTGTGTACGAGTGTGCGTATGGGGGGGGGCTATGAGAGAGAGGGAGATCATGACTGAGAAAGAATGAGAGGAGAGTGATATAGAATGGAAGGGAATGGTTGGAAGGATAAGAGCAAATCAATATTTATGTACCTCTTTTACATTTTTTCTGTTAAGTGAAGAGAACTACGCGAGATTTCACGGAAGTTACTATAAAGAGTCTCAAATAAGCAAATAAAGTAACCTGCTCGAGGTTACGAGGAGAAAGTGTGTTGCAATTAAATCCGTGGTAAATGGCAATTCAGGTGATATGCTAACGTTCACGCAACTCAGAATTATATCTCAAGCGCTCAAACTATTATGTAGAATGGGATGCTCTTGAGGCAATATTTTGAGAAATAATAAATAAAGATTTATTGAGAAAACATTTTTGAAAGTGGTGGCCTAAAACGCCAACGAAGCAAAATTGTGCGAAATTCTTAATATCATTTTAAGATTCCCTTTTCATTTAAGAAGAAATTGTAACTGTTCAAAAACATTTTTAAAACTATTTATTGTAATTTAGTACTTCATTATTCTTGTTATTTTCGTATGTCTAAAGCCGGCACTAGCAACTACCTAGGGCATTCTTTAAATAGCAATATATTTGAAATTATTTTTATTCATTTTGTTTTAATTTTATATTATTATTTACATATTTTAGATACCCATTATATATGAAAATATGTAATATCCATTGCATTTTTTGATCTGTGTGGTAGCACGTTGTAAAATGTAGCATGAAACTATTACACTTAAACAGTATTGACTGACAATCAACGTCGTAACAGAAAATGTTTTTTTCCTACATTGCTTTGTCAGTTAGTTAATACCTTATTTTACGTGGTGAGACTCGGAACATTATGCCCGCTCTTCCGAACACAATTCCTATCATTGTACGCAATTCCTATCATTGACAGGTCGCGTGTTTCCAACACTTTAGTACAATTCTAAAATACGGAAGGAAAATTATTTCTTTAAATATTGTGAAAGATGGCACATTATCACCAGTGAACTGCGTTACGTCATCAATTTTATTCCAGTTCAGTGCTTGGTAATTTTGTCACATTTTGTCAGCACTTATTGACTTCGATGTCGCACCGGATCGGTTTTGGCTGTTAACGTCGATTCAAATCTCGCGGCACCACAAAGTCAAGTCCAGAAGTGAGTTCTAAACAGGATTGTTAAACCTAAAATATTGCATTGCATTCATGCATTCTGTCATGAGAATAATACACGCGTTTTTCTGATAGTAATTCACAACTAGTTGTGTTGGTGTTGTGCTTCGAACAAGTGAGCATTTCGGTGGCGAAATGAGAACGGAAGGGAGTGCGTTGATTGCTGTTGGAGTGACCACGTCAGGACGAGACGCGCGCCCTATGGCAGGCGCACAGGGGAGGCGAGGAGCCATCCTGCACGCGACGGAAGCCTACCAACCGACACGCGCCATTTCCCTGTTCCTTCGTTTCTTGTTTTTTTCCCGAGCTGGTCATCAATAAAGTGTCCTTGTTATTATGAATATCAAAAGAAATAATTAATGGTAACTATATTTTAAAAAATTGTAATCAAAATTTTAGTACACTAAAATTTGTGAGAATAATCATGCCATATGAAAAGTAAATGTTAATGCTGATATGTTTTGTGAAGATATTTCTGTTATTATAAATCGAACCACCTGCCTTTATATTAACATCAGAACAAATGGGATACCATTCATATAGATTTTGTCCTCCTTCTAAGTTAATCTTTAGATAACGTAGTTGTGCAATAATGTTTGGCATTTTATTTAAATTAAAACGTTTGACAAATGCTATCAACAATACAACATGAATTTTGATTAGATATAATATTTATCTTTCTTTATCAAAATTCTTTTGACAATACATTACAAAGATAAATTATATAACGTATCAACAAATAGATGCTTATTCTCATCAAATAATATCAAATTAAAGTATTTTCCATGTAAATGACAATATTTTTCTCGTGATGGAAAAAAGAAATCAGTAGATTTTAATTCACGTGGGACGATTTTTATCTCGTGATTCTTTTACGAGAAAAATTGCAATCGTTGCAAAAGGGAAATATGTTTCTGGCGTGTAAGAACTTAATATGTGGTCTAAAAAGAACACCTTTTTCCTCAAATATCTTCAGAAATATCATATCTTTCCTACGATGTTCCCTGTGCTCCGCCGGCGGCGGTGCTTTGGCTCGCGTGAGAGGATCGATAAGCGCAGAACGACTTTACCCACAACTTGTCTTCAAATCGCGCGCCAATTCTAACCTAAATGATTGTCCATGCTCTTGCAAAGGTAATTCATTCAAATGTTTACATTTTTTGTAAAATCTAGAAACACATTGATGAGACCTTTTGCTTATTTTGGTCGCCTTAAATATCACTCTGGAGGAAAACAACGCGTGGAGTTTGTTCAAATTCTCATGTCGTCGCTCAGGGTCGGTCGACCATACGAAATCGCTCTGGTGCGGGTGTGTTTCTCGACCACGCCAGAACCAAGCGCGCCGCCTGTCACAGGACCGCAGGTGTTGGGAAGAGATAACGGGAGCGAGAGCGACCTTGCATTCTGGGATCCTGATAAACGTTTGGAAGGGGCGGGAATACAAGTTTTTCTTGCGATACGTATAAATTTTACTTCGTTGTTCATTAATTTACTTTGTGTACATGATGATGTAAGTATTCAATATTCATTGTTAGATGAGATTTAGACGCGGTTATTCCAAACGGTTCCAAAAAAAATATTTATTTACAATGCGATTCAAAGTGAAAAACAACTTTCCAGGCTGTAAAACCCTTTTTAATTTGATGATGAAGTAGTGTAGTAATAAAAATGATAATTCGGTTAATATTGCTAATATTAAATCTGTAAGAGTAAAAAAGTTATTTAAATTCATATGCCTAGTTTATTGAATATTAACTTCATCATTAAAAGATTTTGGAGTGCAAATCATCAACATACGCAGATGATGATTGCCCCGGTAGTGGAAAAGCACGATCACACTATTATTCGAAACTTGTTATTTGATTTTAGTTCCTTTGAATTTTCAAAAATATAGCTCCTCATAGTCGAATTATATCTTCATGGTATATAGTTTCTCACTGAATAGAGAAAGCTATGATATGTTGCAAAAAATCGATGTCGAGATTTTGAAGGAAATACACATTTTTGGGGTCTCAGAACTGAAAAAGTTAGTTTGTTTTTTACAATAAATGAATGTCTCTTCGTCTCTGTCCCTCATCTGTCTGTTGCATATTCGTGTGTGAAATACACCAGCACTAAAATCTTATACACTATTTCTTTTTCCAAACTTGACATTCCCTGATTGATCTGGTCGAGCCTTGGGAATTTGAAACATCTTTTTTGGAAGGGGATTAAAGACCATAGGGTACATTTTTTTTCAAAATGGATCCAAATTTTTTGAATTTTTGTTTTTTCAGATAGAAAAAGAAGAGGTTATAAATATGTCTGATTTTTATTAAAACCTCTGAATATTTGAAATGTTTCCGCCCCTCTTCTACAACTACATAAATAAAAAGAATAATAAAAGGCGTTGTCTTAGCCAAATTATTGCTTATCATCATCATCATCATCAACATTATTAAGTATAAAATATAAAGTAATTTTAAAAAAATATTCAGTAATGAACTAATAAATAGATATTTTTTATATGTTTTAGTAAATATATAATTTTAATTTAAAGAAGGAAAAATTGATTTAATATAATACATGTATTAGCCCGTTACTTATTTTCCGCTTATTATATTTTTATATTTTGTACCCGTGAACGGATTAAGACGGCTCAACTATCAAAAGACGCTATTACAAAACAACAATGATGGCCAAGACCACACCTTTTATTCTTATATATGGAGTGACGCTAACAACACATCGCCAATAAATGAATACATTAATGAATCTAAAGACTTTTCTAACTGAAATTTATTCGTAACATTTAGATTTTAATACGATATAATGGAGCCTTTGCGTAATTTTCAGTTAAATTGATACTATTTCACAAAAATGCAAATATAAAATGTTTTCTAAAACAGCTCCAAATTTTGCCGTCAACTGTTTTTCTTAAATGCAGCTATGTACTCTTCTAAATGTAGCGTAGGTTTGCATTTAAACGTCTGAAATTTCCTAAATTGAAAAAATCGACTTTCGTAGAAGTTGTTCTACTTCTTCAATGGAGGAGATTTATTTCTTATTGCAATCTCATCTACTAAATTCGAAGACAAAATCGCCTTTTTTAATAAAACTTGAATTTTCAAAAAATCAGATGCATTTTTTTAACATCTCGCATGTTAAAATTTCCAAGTGGAGCTTGAAATTCGTCGCGTGTAGTCCTGTATTACACTAAGGGAGCCAGGCTGCACCTAGTAAAGGCGACTGTATGCCCTTACGTCGCGCTCCTAATTTAGACTTAAACTTAAGATATTTAGAGCTTAAGGTAGAGCTTAGATATTTTTAAAACTTTAATGTCTCTAAACTTTCATGAAGCTTAGGTATTTTCGTTTGTCTAGGCATTTATACAGTTTAGAGCTTTCCCACACGTCTGTAGACTTATTTAAAGTTTAGTCTCTTGAAAGCGTCAAGTTCAAACACGTAAGAAACTTAAATCTTTTCGAAACATTGTATGTAGGCTTTCATAAAACTTCCACCTTTTTGAAGGTTCCTGTCTAGACTTTTCAACTTTTAACATTTTTGAAACATCACCTCTATGCTTTGGAAAAGCTCAGGCCATTGCGAAACGTCGTGACTGAGCACTTACAGAACTTACAAGTTTTCTAAACATTTCTCCAGGCTTTTGAAAGCATCTTGTCTAGAGTTTTATAAAGATTATAAAAAGATTATATTTGTTTCGCCATTGCAATGTATTATACTTCACACGCCTCTAGCCACATGATTGTTAATCACGTTTTACGCTACACTCGGCAAAAATTTTGATGAAAGACTTTCTCGCGAGAATGAATTTGTTCCACTCGTATGCCCTGGTTTGTACAGGGTTGCCAAGTAGCATATTGTTAAAAGGTTCTCCTTCAAATTTGAGCATACATTCGCTATGACGCTGACCTAGAGAAATTTAATTTACTTGTCCGAGATAACGTTCAAGTAATAATTCTTGCCGATATTTCACAACCGCAGAGGCAGACTATGTAGGGAAAGCGCGCTTAAGACTTGAGGGTGCGGCGGATTAAGTAGAGCTTCTGTTCAGCTTGAGTCAGCATCAACTCAGTATATCATCAACAACGCCCCCATTGTGCGTCTATGTGCGACAGATATACGCACATTCCCATTGTATTATGCATATATTCTTTACACAAGTGCAAGCAATAAGTTGAACAAGTTTTATCACAATCGGATGAATGGTACGACAACACATAAAATACGAACAAACAAACATTGGTTTGTATATTAGCTTAGGCCTTTTCGAAACGTTGCCTCCACGCCTTTCCAATGCTCAGGCCTTTCTTGAAGCCTCGTGCGTAGGCTCAGGCGGCCGCGGCCCCTCCCCTTCCCGCGCTCAGCGGAAGCGTGCTCCCGTGCGCAGACTCGTACCGCAGCGCCGACGACGAGCTGGTGCTGGAGTGCCGCGTGCGCAGCCAGCCGCCGCCGCGCGTCTCGTGGCTGCTGAACGGCGCGCCGCTGCCCGCGGCCACGCGCTTCCAGAGCGCGCAGCTGGCGGACGGCGTGTGCCGCCTCACCATCCACGCGCCCGAGCCCGCCGACTCGGGCCAGTACACGTGCCGCGCCGAGAACGCCTACTGGAGCGACCAGATCTCGGCGCAGGTCGACTTCGCAGGTGAGCACTTTTTCATTTCATTTGCATTGCATTGCATTGCATTGCGTTTCATTTCATTTATTAATATACTCACCTACTGAGGTAATTGTTGCCGTAAGTGTATTTTTACGTATAAAATATTAATGTTACCCATAAACAATTCTGTACCTCTACATTAGTTCATTTGTATTCATAATGTTTAATTTTCAATGTTTAACTCTACAGTTTACACTCGATCTGATGATCTTGGTTAAGCTGTCAAAATCTGCTTTATCCATTTGACAAAAAATATAAAATCCTGTTAGTTGTGTAGATTTAAAATCAGTCGTGGAACTGCAGCTGTGTGGCTTTGACATTACAGAATAAAATATTTCTATTAGGAGAAATAAAGGAATAATTTCAAAATTTGACAGTAAAAAAAATGAAAATTGAATTGTTATAACTCATTTACTAACCTCTGAGTAAGAGTGCTGAAGCAAGTGGAGCTGGCCGGGCAGGCGCCGTGTGCATGGAGGTGGGCGGTTTGCGCAGGGCGCGAGAAGCACCTGGCGGCGGCCAGCAGGCGGGCGGAGCGCGCGTCGGGCTCCAGGGTGCCCCGCGACGCGCGGCGCCCGCACTTCGCCAGCGTGCTCACCGACCACGTGGTGCCCAGCGGCGGCACCATCGCCCTCCAGGTGGAAGTGCGCGGTAAGTGCGCGCGCTCGCCGGGGCACTGAGACAGAGCGCGACAGAGTGCGAGGGAGAGAGAAAGAGAGGAGGGTTGGATCAACTACCCAAGATGAAAGCATCGATCCCGTAAGTGGAGTACATGCTATATCGTGAGCTATGGTGTTGTTTTTCTCTCCCGGAACATGAGATCCGGCGACGACCTACACATCTGTTTGCGGGATTTTCGCCACTCCGGGTATCTCGGCCACAGCGTGGCATATTCACAGCTGGGACGAGCTCTAAGCTCTCAACTAGTCTCCTGACATATGCGGAGTATATTTTTTAATTTTAGAAACGTGCACATTTATAGGCAAACAAGCACAATGAGGTTACAGTATTAATTAATTTAATTGGTTTTCATTACAGTTTGGTTACATTGGATGTTTTCGCATGCCTAAGTTAATTTTAAGTTCTAGTTTGTTTTTGTTTTTTTTAATTTGGTATAAGATGACATAGACATTGATAAATACGTTGGTGTTAACCACTGAATTTCCTATATCCCTTGTTTTTACATTAAGAGTTTTAGATACAAGTTTAGAAAACTTCATCGAATCTTTGTCCAAGATGGTTGGGTTCTGAAAATCAAACTAAGGCAGTGTTTGAATCCGATAATGGGTAATCGAGTTGGTCGACAGACAATAATCGTTATCTTATTCTGATATTCTTTTATTTTTTCTCTGTTTAATGCTCTTCTACTACGACCTACGTATACAGGATAGTTTGCGACAGCAAGATTAAAATATTCCTATACTTGCTCTATTGCCTTATTTCTTATTATGGTATCAACTTTAAATATACATTTCAGTCACCTTCCAATTAATTGTTTTCCATTTTTTTATCATCCATATTCCTTTTCCTCTCTGCTATTTCCCTTCCCTTCTCCCTTCCCTTCCCTTCTCCTTACCCATCCATCTTGCTCCTCTCTTTCATTGAAACCCAGAGTCAAATGGTTCCGCTGCCATGAGACCAATGGGTCGGAAGTGGCCTTCCGTGGAAGTATCTAACGCGACCAGTCTTTGATGATATAGGTTACAATTGGACTCCCTTCACATTTTATCTTTGTAATGGCTACTTTATAATTTCTACTTTTCCTAATAAGTTATAAACGTTGTAATTACCTGTTCTACATTGTGTTACCTTCTTATTTGTTATAAAAATTTTATATAATTTATTTTTAATTTTACTACTGTAAATTTGCTATTTTACGTCAAATTTTATTCCTTAGACTAATTTTTATTTACATTTTGTTAATATTGTAATATTTCATACAGTTAGTGGATAGTCCTTCAAAATGACTCCTTGTTTTAGATCCGTTAGTAATCTTTGTTGTTGTAAATGCAAGGCCTACATGAGGATGCATAAACCCACGGTATGTAAAAGGTTCCGAAAATCTTTGTAATGACAACTAATTGAATACTCAACTTCAGTGAGTATGATTGCCTATAAATATTTCGTATATTCTACTAAAATAAATAACACTTCATTAGACGATCTTTGATTATTCCGGTTGTTGATAATTTATTATTTCAACATTTGTTTATGACTTTTTTCATTAATTTGATTCAATGGTTAGCTGTTCCAATAAGGATAGGAAAAGGGTTCGCGGTTTTCATGAATTCCAATAAGAATTACTTCACGTTCAGAAACATATCTCTGATGAGGCAAACCATGAGTAGGCGACTCCGTGGCGCAACGGTAGCGCGTGTGACTCCAGTTCAGGAGGTTGCGTGTTCGAATCACGTCTGGATCACAATGATGGAGAGCATTAGTTCACGTTCAGAAACGTCTCTCTGATAATGCATGCTATTAGCCACAGCCACGCGATTCTGTGGCGCAACGGTAGCGCATCTGACTCCAGATCAGAAGGTTGCGTGTTCGAATCACGTCGGGGTCAATCATATGGTAAATATTTAATTATCCGAGAAGATACCAAGGATGGCCCCAAAAAGTGATTTTAAAGGCGTTTTAAGAATATTTGACACCGGGGCGGAGCGGCGGCGCGTCTGATATCAGATCAGAAGATTGCGTATTCCAATCACGTGCGAGTCAGTCGTACGGGTATTTTGGAATGATCGTAAATTAATACAGAAAGTGGCCACGAAGACCTGAAGGTCCAGGCGTCTGAAGAACGTTTAAATACCGGCTATCGGCTCCGCGGCGTAGCGGTAGAACGTAGACTCCAGACCTAGAGGGTTTCGTATTCGAATCTCGTCGGGGCTAATTATGCAGTTGTTTCGAAATGAACCACGAATAATTGACACCACACTATTGACCGCGAATACTGACGTTAATAGCGTCTGAAGAATTTTTGACAATGCACCGTGGATTCTGTGGGGCAATGGTAGCGCTTTTCACTCAAAACCACAAGCTGCGTGTCCAAATCACGTCGGGAGTCAGTCGTACAGTTATTTCGATTCTATCCGCAAATACTGCAAAGGATGGACAAAAATACTTAAGTTAAAGGCGTTTTAAGAATCTATGAATGATTGTAGTGGACTCCGTGGTGCAACGATAGCTTGTCATACTCTAGATCAGAAGGTTGCGAGTTCGAATCACTTCGGTGTTATTTTGAAATAATCCTAAAATAATTCAAAGCGTGGACACAAAGAATAATGATAACGGCGTCTAAAAAATTTGGAAGAATCCACGGTCGACTACGTGGCGCAACGGTAGCGCGTTTGGCTCTACATCAGAAGTTTGCTTGTTCGAATCACGTCGGGGTCAGTGGTCGTTGTTTTGTTGGATCCCAATGATGGAGAGCATTAGTATGAACTCAGAAACGTCTCTGATGAGGCATGCTGTGAGACCTTGTAGGGTGACTCCGGGGCGTAACGGTAGCGCGTGCGACTGCAGTTCGGATGGTCGCGTGGTCGAATCGCGTGATGTTTTTTTGCGGTTGTGTGCGGTTGTTTGATGAGTTGTAATGTGTCAGAGAATTTTCATACTCCACTTTTCCCTAATTGAGAGATGGTGTGAACCACTGACCAGTCGGTGATGGCGCCTCACACGGAATGCAGTTGTAAGAGCGAGGGGCTGGGTGCGCAGGGGCGCCGAAGCCGGAGGTGACGTGGATGCGCGGCGGGCAGACGCTGTGGCCGGAAGCGGGCTGGCGCGCCTTCGAGGAGAGCGGCGTGCACACGCTCCTGCTGCCCGACGCCGGCGCGGCCGAGGCGGGCCTCTACACGTGCCGCGCGCGCAACGCCTGGGGGCTGGCCGACACCTCCGCCTCCGTGCAGGTGGGTGTGGCGCCTTCAAGCTTATTGTATTCCCCTTTAACGGATCACATGTGTTGGATTGTGGAGGTAAAGGTGCAATTGTGCAGGTTAGGATTTGTTGTTTTTTTCGTACGTTCGTTCTTTCTTCGCATTCAGACCCGTACACATCGTTTGAGCAGGTCATTGAATATCTGTGGTAACTGTTTCTTTCTTGTACGAACTTCGCGGTAGAAAGATTATATCTCTGAATAAGACAGATTAAGAAAAACATTTCTCAGGACATAGAATTTTTCCAAAGTCTGTGTCTAAAAGGGGTATTCATTTGTTTAACATAAAAAAAACTGTTGGAAATCTTTGCTGGATGGTTTTATTATTTGGGGTCTTTCTTTTCGCGTATGTTGCTTTCATTCCCTGACAATGGGCTGCTTTTCTTTCTGCGGTTCGAGTAGTTGCGTTGCTCTCAGGTTCCTTTGCCTGATCAGTGAATTTTCGGCGCAAAACCTTAAGGATTTCCTATAGCAAGTTGCTTTATCATTCCCTGTCTCTGTATAGAAGTTTGTATACCTAGAATCATTATATGGTTTTTGTACTAAATCAGTTTATCAAAGCGGCTAATGAATTGCTTCATCCAGTCATGATTCATAATAGCTGTTATGATGTTGAAGTAATAATTGTCTGTAAAAATTAATATTCTTTGTAGCCATTTTATATAACAGCGAATATGAGTTGGTCAATTTTTGTTTGTTTTTTCTTTTCATTTTTGGTTGATTGGGTGTATGGGTGAGGAGACCACACAAGAACTCAAAGTTAGCTGGTAACCATCAGCTTCAATGGCAGCGCTAACGGCAAATCAGCAAACTACCCGCTATTGGAACTTCTAGCAATTGACTCTTTGCCACACGTTTTTGGTTCTCCCAAACAGGATTTCGAACGCGGGTTTGCTAAAATACTTTTTGCTCATCAGGTTTTATAATTTGCGCATCACGTACTTACATTGTAAAGAGAAAGTATTGTAATGCTGCAGTGAAAAGTGGCGATTTTCCGTACGAAAACTCGTCTTGTGGATCTTCGCTACCGAAAAAGTGGATAAATCTTGCTTCTATGTGTAGTAAATGACGTCCTTTAATATGTTGGGAGAGTCCCTGATACATTAAAATTGTTTCGCGGCCAAGTCTGTCTGTCAACAACATTTGCGCCTAAACCGTTCATTGGATATTCTCCAAAATTAAGTTTGTGTAATCGATCTGTCCGACCTCTCAGCCCTGCGAATTTGGAACGTATCCTTTTGATTTTCTTGTTGAGAGGGATACTTTTTATAAAGCCTCGACATTTTCAAGATTTTATAAATAGCTCCAATTTTTTTCTCGAATAGAAGGAAGTTCGCATATCAAATGTGCGCAAGTCTGATTTTCGTCAAATTCTGAATTTTCAAAATTCTCAAAATACTATTTTTGGGCGTCTTCTTGCTTCTTCTATATTGAAGATAAAGATGTTTTCGTAACGGAGTCTGATCTTCAAAATTAGATCTTTAAATAATGTCGTGGAAATTCTTTTCAAAGCTGAGTTGCATTTGTTCAACTTTCTTTTTAAAGCGTCGCTTGTTACGCACTTTCTTTTTAAAGCGGTTTTGTATACAAAAATCGGATGTCTGTCCACATGGATGGATGGTTGGATGTGTCAAACATAACTGTCAGTAATGATTGCCATATAACTGTCAGTAAAAAAATGTACATGATTTAATTTAAGAGGAAAGGCCTCTTTTTCAATATTGGTGCTGTACTAATTGGTGAAGACTAACAAATTTTGAACTTTTACAATTTTAGGAAATTCAGTAAATTCTTTGAAAATGACGCGTGTGCCATTTTTTAAAATTCAATCCGAATAAATAATTTAATAAAAATGGAGTCAGTATTTGAGAAATTCTTGAAAATGTTATGGTTATGTGTAAAGTACACCCAAAACTCAAAATATCCGTTTCAAAATCACACAGCAGATTAATCGATAATCGTTCGGTAATATTAATTGTGTAGGAAATTGTCTGAACGGTTTATGTTTTAGCGTTTAACTACAAACGGACGAACAAACATTTTGCCGGTTACAATTTTTTCCTGTGAAGGACCCACAAAACGGGGATTCGGATACACAGTGTCAGAGGAAGTAATTTACTGAATTTCTGAACAAGATTCCCTCTTTCTTTATCAGGGTACTACAATACGTGTTTTTCCGGGGGGAAATCGCCACTTTCCACTTCAGCACTGCAGCACTCTACCTTTACTGCGGAAGTCATTAGTAGGCGAGAAAGTATAAAATTAACATTAGCAGAATTATTAGTTGAATTAACACTTTAAACTGAGTGACAAAAGGGATTATTAGGAGATATTTTAATTGTGTAAAGAGAACGAAAGGAAAAGTATAGATTAATTTGAATGTTCGTGATGAATTCTCATCAACATCATGTAATTTCAGTTAATTTGAACATCCGTATAGAATTCGATCGAATTTCGTTGTCTTAATAATTCCTCAAAATATTGATATCATTTCACCCGTTTTCGTGTTCTTTCCCGTAATGTGGTTGAATGAAGCATCTCTTCTCTGCACAGGTGGTGGCTCCTGGCAGCATACGAGGTGGTCACCCTGCCATGTTCGTCTCCCGGCCTGACAACGTCATGGCCGTTGCGCCAGGCGAAGACATAACCGTCTCCTTCAGAGTGAAGGGTGATCCCAAGCCAAGAGGTGAGGTAGCTTTTAACTTACTTATCACTCAGTATATTTTTCAAAGTGTTCTTAACAGGGAAGACAAAAACATGAGGGAATATGCAAAAAAGTAAAAACTGAAAAAAAAAAATATACAACGCCATCGCAAGAACTGAACATATTTCCTTAATGAAAGTAACGTTTGTAAACACGTACGAAATTGAAATAGCATAGAATAATGCACAACCACAGCAAAGAAAGTATGTAACATCTATTTTGCTGCTGCAAGAGGACAGTATAGAAAAAATCGATATATTTTCTCTTCTAATGCCCAATCTGAGATTATTAAAGACCCCGTTTACATTTTCCCTGAGGATATTTTCAGATTATTAGTGTATAATGATTGTTACTGAAAGTATGTATTGTATGTACGTACTTGGCGCAACAGCCCGAACACGGGCCCAGGCCTATCGATGACGTCCCTGCCTCTCGGCCGTGGGTTAAGGGGTACATGTGGTTAGCACGTAGACATCCCCACGCCGTATTCCGGTCTTCTAAATCTGAGAAGTGAATTTTCTCTTCACACAGCAATATACACTGGAACATTGCCAGGAAAACGCACACTATAATCTTGACTGGACTGGGAATCGAATCCAAGGCCGCGTAGTGGAAAGCAACCACCTCGCTCCTCGCCGCTCCTCGCCGCTCCTCGCCGCTCCTCGCCGCTCCTCGCCGCTCCTCGCCGCTCCTCGCCGCTCCTCGCCGCTCCTCGCCGCTCCTCGCCGCTCCTCGCCGCTCCTCGCCGCTCCTCGCCGCTCCTCGCCGCTCCTCGCCGCTCCTCGCCGCTCCTCGCCGCTCCTCGCCGCTCCTCGCCGCTCCTCGCCGCTCCTCGCCGCTCCTCGCCGCTCCTCGCCGCTCCTCGCCGCTCCTCGCCGCTCCTCGCCGCTCCTCGCCGCTCCTCGCCGCTCCTCGCCGCTCCTCGCCGCTCCTCGCCGCTCCTCGCCGCTCCTCGCCGCTCCTCGCCGCTCCTCGCCGCTCCTCGCCGCTCCTCGCCGCTCCTCGCCGCTCCTCGCCGCTCCTCGCCGCTCCTCGCCGCTCCTCGCCGCTCCTCGCCGCTCCTCGCCGCTCCTCGCCGCTCCTCGCCGCTCCTCGCCGCTCCTCGCCGCTCCTCGCCGCTCCTCGCCGCTCCTCGCCGCTCCTCGCCGCTCCTCGCCGCTCCTCGCCGCTCCTCGCCGCTCCTCGCCGCTCCTCGCCGCTCCTCGCCGCTCCTCGCCGCTCCTCGCCGCTCCTCGCCGCTCCTCGCCGCTCCTCGCCGCCTGCTCCTTTCCCCATTTGTCGGGGAAGCTGTTTCGCGCCATTGTGTCTGACAGCCACAACCTATATAATATATTATTTGCTTACAAACATAACATTTTATTACATCTACTAACTTTTATTACTACATTATTTTACTGTAAAGTAATAGCATTGAGTGATTCTTCCTGTTGAAAAATATATATCAATGTTTTAATGATTTGCCATTGATGATTAGTCCACGTGGTTTCAACGGTGGTATTTTACTGAATTTGTTTCTGGGCGCCAGTACGTGCACTAACACGATCTTTACATTAATACTGAATTAACTACACAAGTCATCCCATCGTCTATGAACACCTCCAATAATGTCTAAATTATGTGTGCTATCGAAGTACGAATTTACTCGCTATTCAATCAAGGCGCAATAATGTGTCATTGGTTTTGAATTTGTAAATAAAACTTTGTAGTTTCTCATCCACCAAAGAAAGAACGGGAAAAAAGAAGAAAAAAGAATTGTAAAGGTATCCCTAGTTCATTGTATCATTGACTGTGTATCATTGACACCTACTAATATTTGTTCATTATTTCTTATGATCAGTTATAGAAATATTTTATTGTATACTCGTGTTTTGAATATTTCCAATGTGTATTAATATCCAAAGAACTCGTGGTCATGTTTTTTCTATTATGATGCCGTCCGCTGGAGCACGTGTGATTTGGTTTTGCAGTGACGTGGATGAAGGGCACGCGCGACATCACGACGAGCCAGCGCTCGCTCAAGGAGACCCTGGACGACTACGTGCGCATGACGCTCAAGCGAGCCGTGCCGGCCGACGCGGGCACCTACTGCATCCTGGCGCGCAACGTCTACGGCTGCGACCGCGCCTTCGTCACCGTGCGGGTACGCACCCACGCCTTCTCTCTCACTCTCTTTCTTTCTTTCTTTCTTCCACCACCACACAACGGGTCACTTCCAAGGTTTTTAGATTCATCCGAAACTGTGTTATTGATTCCATATCACAAGTAGTTAATAATAAGATAACAAGAATAATGGAAAGTTTTCTCTCAACTTGAATTTTATTTATGCAGTCATATCTAAAATTGCGTTCAATCTCCAGTATAGGACAGTTAATTAACTGCATTTAGGAAACTTAAAAAAATGGAAATCCCACTTTAAAGGCGATAACCTTAGTAGATCTCAAAAATCGATGAAATGTTTTTACTTGAAAATTACATATTTTATGAGAATTTTAAAATGTTATAAAACTTCTGAGAGTAAATATAGATTTTTTTTTGAAAAATTCATTCAGTTTTGTTTTTCTGATAGCAAAATAGATAATCAGTGATTACACAATGGGTGGTATGAATAAAAGTAAGCAAGTACTCTTTGCTCCGAGTTTCTGAGATCTTACTCAGTTTCGTATGAATAAAGTGGGTAAGCAATTGCTCAGTCTCTGAGTACTTGCTTCAACTCTGAGCGTACTCTCAACTGGCGAGCAAATGCTCAGAATTGGTATGAATAAAGTTAAGCGTTTACTCTCTAGAGTGAGCATAGGCGAAATTCTCGTGATGTAGACTATTAGAATCTTTGCCGAATCGAAAAGTACAATGCATGGTTGGTACGATTTTTATCGGCGTTTGCTTTCAGGCGTGTTTTCATATTGCATATCTTCTATGTTAATTGGCCATCGCTCTTTTCTACTTGGAATTTTTCGGGATACTGTTTTTTGAAACTTTGGAATGTTTCGTTTCGGCCACAGCGTACTTCCGAAAGCTGGCTCTTTTCAAAAATAATTTTATATTCACTTAGCATTTCGGTAAAAATTAGCTGGGCCACTAGCGCCTGTTTTTCGTTACTGCTGTTCATATTCGAATTTAAAGAATGAGACAACAAACTATTGCTCTTTATTCCGCACAAATGTGCGCGACGCGCGTAACGTATGTAACCTCTTTGTTGCTCAAGAACCCAATTTTTAAAACTCTTAGCCTGCACTATCACTTGTTCACGACGAGCAAATGCTCGCGAGACATGAGTAAGTTCTTCGGAGACATACGAAGTTTTTATTCATACGAAATGGAGCTTCTGCTCAGTGCTGCGGAGTAGACTCACTTTGCTCCGGAGCAAGTACTCATGAGCAAGTGCTCATTTTTATTCATATGACCCAATGTGTGAATTTGCAGACATTTTGAAATGTAATCGAACCTTTTAATATAATATTTGTGTTTTTTTCCATTGCAAATTTTCACAAAAAAAGTAGAATCTGGTAATGTTATTATATTTAAAGCAAACAGTATGTTTTCTTGAATCAACCAACTTTATCTTATTTTTTAGTCAGTTAAACAAAAAAAATGAGAGCCAAACAAAATAAATCAAAAATGTTTTGGACAATGATACAAAGAATGATCCCAAAAGAACCTTGTCAATTTCCATTCCAGAAGCAATTTTTGTTCCAATCAATTGTATACATAGCATCGTAAGCTTTCAAGATCATGCAGCTTACATGATAAATTTTCCAGGCTCGTAGGCCGTGCTAAAGTTGCCATTGAAGGGCCAAATCTGGCCCTTCAATGCCAACTGGACCACGGCCTACCAGCTCGGAAAATCTGTCTTCGAATCAACTGCATGTTAAGTAATTGTGCTAGTCATAACAGACAGAATACTTAAAATAATTTATGATGCTTGATCACAATTGTGTCAATCTTTCACATTTAAAATTATTTTCGTGTCCCAGTCATTTCTTCTTTCGTGTATTAGTCATGCTTGTTGGTAATTATCAATACCAAATACTGTATGTAAAATTTGACGTATGAGTTAACATTATGGAAACAAGTTCAAATGAATTAAAAGCCTTTATTAATGTTTGAATAAATACCATAACTACATTTTAATGAATTAGTTCTAGAGGAAAATCATTCAAAACTTATATTTTAGAAAAATTAAATAGTATTATAATATTTTATTTATTGGAATGGTTAAAGATGCAAATACATATAATACTTGTCAAGAATATAAAAGAACATGTTGAAATATAAATGAATAGTTATTCTTTTGTTTATTATTTGGCGTGTTGTATATTTTAAACTGGAAACTGTTAATACCTATTTGTGTTGCCAGATGAGGCAACGGGCTCGCTCACTCACACCAGGAGCTGAGAGCAGATTACAAGATGTTGCTACTATTCTCCGCGATGTTCGAGACCAGAAGGAGGTCCGAGGCCTCAGGGGTGAGTAGTATATCATTTCTTAATGTGTTGTTCATTTATTACAGTTTCAATAAATCTAGAAATTTGTAAAAACAAAATACTAAGAGAACATAGAACAAATTATTCTGCCGTTTTTGTCAGAATTTGTAAGCCTTTAGTAGTGTAGGGACAATGGGGACAGAGCTGGTTGACCCGATCCTGTGTGACACCTTATCAGTGATGACACCAATTGAAGAATATAATTAAAAATTGTGTAATTTGAAAGTTTGAGTCAAAACAATATTAATTTTGATACTTATCTTATAAATTGACTAACATAAGATTTTCTCCAATTATTCCAAGTTATTTTCATGCTTAGGATGCAATTTCCCAAATTATAAGTTTTTATCTTAAATGTCAATTTTCAATCCAGTCTGTGAACTAACTAGTCAATGAACTCTTCAATCTTGTCTGTCTTTGATTCAATTATAGATACATTTTTAGTTTCAAAATCTCAACAATCTTCAAGTACATACGCAAGAACTAGCTTATTAGTTACCAATTATAGCTATGCCTCAAATTAACACAGATTGATTTATTAATGTCCAAATTTAACTGCCGAAAAATTGAAAATTCTAGTTCCTTTCATGATACTGAGTAATTGAGTGCTTCTCATGTGAATAAATGAATTAATTTAGGGAATGTGAAATAAATCAATGAATACTTAATGGACGTTAAACAATATTTGTGTTTCCATAAATGTGTATTTATATAAATGTGTGTTTTTTTCCCATAAGTTTACTTTCTTTAATTTCAACATTTAACATGAAGATGGTTGTTGTGGAAAAGAATAACAGTAGTTAGTCCACTCAAAATAGATTGTACTTCAATTCAATTTTAAGTATTTTTAAATAAAATCAAATTGTTGCTTTCAAAATAAAATTAAATGATACTATGTCTGAAAATATACCAGAACAGTAAAATGTGTTAATCTACAAGTAAGTCTTCTCAGTTTATTCTTAAGGAACTAACTAGACATATTACTAGATATCTGAATTAATTTGATTTGATTTAAAATGCAAAATCATGTCATGGCTTAATCTCAAGGCTCCCTTTAAGAATTTGAATTGAACCAAAGATTTTAATTCTGATTTAATTAAGAATTCCCAAGGAAACAAATGTCAACAATTAAATTTTCTCAACATCAAATTGAATAGTGCCCACTGTATAATCTTACTATATTTTCAATTCTTAAAATACAAATAAAAGATATTTGTGATTGAGTCATTCCAAGTTTCAGATGCAACAATATTTTTTCAACACTAATAAAACTGGAAAAAAAAATATAT
The DNA here is from genome assembly GCA_038098605.1 of Gryllus longicercus. NCBI lineage: Eukaryota > Metazoa > Arthropoda > Insecta > Orthoptera > Gryllidae > Gryllus > Gryllus longicercus. The sequence goes on from JAZDUA010000341.1 coordinate 678,174, forward strand.
TTATGCGTTAGTCTCATAAGAGGAATAAAATCATATTAGTTTAGGTTGCACACTCCGATATCCTATCCTGTCCTTGGCTCGACAGCTCTCTATGGGTCTTGGACGACCAGCAGTGACCCAGCCTCTCGGCTATGGGTAAGGGTTTCATGTGGTTAGCACGAAGACATCCCTTCACTTTACATTCTGGTCTTCATAACCTCAGGGTAGACAACACTCTAAGGTACATGATGGTTGATAATACTGATTTATTGTTGTTTTTTTTTGTTGTTTTTTGGTTATTAAATATTTCAAAGTATAAAAAAATGTATGCATTGGGAAAATTTACTGATGGAATATTTTGAAATAGTGTGTACTCAATATCTCAAAGCATTTATAAGTATTCATAGAAAGAGGCTGTGCTTGATTTTGTTTGATTAAAACTGGGTATGTCTAGCCAATGTCATGTACCCTATTTTCTTTTGCTCTGCATATGAGAGAATTGTGAAGGGAAATGCAATTTCACTTTAGTTTGTGAATGATTTCTATAAAATTTTAATTCCAGTTTCTTAACTCAGCCCATTCCTATAATTTGTGAATTTTTTTAACATAATCCAAAATATAAGTTCAAAAACAATTACATAATAATTTTTGAATACATTACTTCATTTTTATTTCGATAGTATCTACAATAGTTTATAAGTAATCAAATTCAGATGAAGATTGCAGTAAGTAGGGCCTATGTATTGTTAAAATATGTGTTGTTACAGGGACGATAAGATTTTCTGCTTCATTTTGCATCCAATATGTGCTTGCATCTTATGGCACATAAATGAATTATTTATGAATACCCCATTGGAAATAAGTTTAATTTAGGCACCCTAATTTCATTCCATCCAATTTTTTCATGAATTTGATTTGATTTATTTTACTTTTGTCAAAGAACAGTAAAAACTTTACATGACATATAGGGGAATAGTACGAACTTTGCATGTTATCTTGAGCTCCAGAATCTCTTCCCCACCCTTTAACCATAAATAGTTTAATGATGAATAAATATACTCACAAAGCAATATTTGAAAACTAGATATTGTCACTCCCAAGTTGTAGAAAATGTATTTGCATTGGTAACAAACTACAGTTTTGATTCTTTTGTATTGCTAACAAAATAGTTACCAATAGCCCCCGTTCTACTCCTACCACAACTAGGAAAGGAGAGCTCAACAAAGCAAGCATTTAGGGAAGCTACATTTATGACTAATTTATTGATGTGGTTTTGCCAGAAAATGCATACACAATTACATGAGGAACGTTGCTATAAACCTTTTTCTCTCTGTTATGAATATTCAACAATAAATTCTTAATACTGCAATCTCCTTCTAAATTCAATTGTTTATAAACTTTTGTGGATACTACTCAAATAAAATATCAATCTTTTGTGAATAATTTAACCACATTGAATAATTATTTAATACATCTCAATTTGAGGGTGACACCTGTAGGCGGTACCAGGATTTTTTGGTAAAAGAAATCTGAACATGAAGCATTGATGTATGACTTCATGTGTGAAAAAGTTTTATCAAACATGAAAATGTGAGATCTCTTAATGAAAGATCTCTAAAACATGAATTTATGAGATCTCTATATAAAGGGACTCAAATAAATTTCAAAAGAATTTATTCCTTCCTATTTATTCCTCCTGTGGAGGATAGTGTGCTATTAAATAATCCAGTATTCTGCCACTCAAGAAATTACTTTTATCACAAAAATGCAAATATTTCATTTCACAATCACAATGTTAATGAATTGTGTGTAGCAAATAGTCCTTAAATTCGTAAACTTTTGAAGTTTAGATAATACCATAATATATTTTTTTTTTAGTTTAGTATTGTTTATTAGTTTTGAAATCAGGTCAAGGACATGAAGACACAAACAATCTTGAGTACTCTTATTTATTTTCCGACACCAGAAATTCGTACCAAATATTGCCACCAATTTGGCAACACCGGAAGTTCTTGAGTTAATTTATATTTTAATTAACATTCTAAGAACACTGTAATGCAAATCAAAGAACATAAATTAATGGACTTAGAAACTTCTGAGTTACTTCCATTCTCTTCTCCATTTTAATTTTAAGCTATGTCTGCTGATGATTGTGCTATTATTTCCACTTCAATAATCCTCAGATTCTGGTGAACTGTATTTTTTCCAGTAATGGTTGATTTACTTTCAATTTGATTTTTTTTTAAAAGGCCCTTTGCTAATGTTTAAAAAGGTAATTCAGTATAATAGTGTCAGCAAAGTCAGCATAATAGTGTCAGCACTTATGTAATTTTGTTTTCTCTTGCTGTGTCGATGGATGAAGAAATGAGTCAGAAAGGTTGCATATGTTGTAAGGGCAGAGACTGAATGTTGTGTCACATGAAAGGTGGTGCAAATCTATTTCACTGAAATATGTAATTATACTATAACCTTAGCAATTATATAAAAAAGTGAGAGCATGAATTCCATGTACATTAGAAGTAAAACTTCAAATATACAGGTATAGTACACATGTAAGATAAAAGTATATTTTTTATAGAGTACAGAGTTGTTTACACAATTTCTTTTACTCAGTTAATGTTTTTAGCTTTATTGCAATAATATATTGCAGAATATTGAATATTCTTACCCAAAATATTTGAGGAAGTATAATTATTTTGGTAAATGAGGATGTAGCAACCCCATTACCTGCAGTATCCTGTCAGAGGGTGGGAGTTGCGCAGTTAGCCAGATTTCCCCTTCCAGTTCACTATTCCTCTTCTTTAACCTCTTTTACCCACCCTTCCCAATTTTGAACAACCTTTAATCCAGCTTCCACAATATTCCTTCCTTATTACCTATCCTGTCAAAACCTTAAAAAAATCATCTTCCTTTCTTCTCTTTCTCTTTCTAGTGTGGTTTTGTTTCAACCTATTTGTTCCACTCTTCTTCTCTTTCCTGTTCTGCCTCTCTTGGCACCTTGTGATGTTTTTTTTATTACCACGTGCGCGTTTTTTACCACGTGCGTGCGTGCGCGTATGTGTGGGCGCGCGCGCGTACGTGTGTATGTATTAAATATACTTAATATTTATCAAATGAAACCATTACATCCTGATGATGAGGACAAATTACGTTCTCAAAACATTGCGAATAAAACTGTGGAAAAAATATAATTGCATTTGATATTGCTTTATAAATACATGCTTGTGAAGAAGTAAAGGGATCATTTATTGCAATTTGATAATTCTAGTAAATTGCATATTACAATCAGCTTTAGAATGCCTTGGTCATCAAGGCAAAGACCTGAAAGACTGAAAATATGGAATGTGAAAATTTGGAAAAAGAACTATCAAGATGAAAAAAGATGTGTATCAGAGATATTGTAATACAAAGAAACAAGAAGAATACATAGAATACAAATGATTTAGAACTAGAATATGTCTGTTTTTCAGAAAAGCACACAAGGAAATCTTCTCTGATAGATTATAACAGAATATCACTGGCGCACGAAGAATTGGTTGAAAAAAATATTCAAAAATGTGTCCAAGAATAAACAATATGATGTTTGTGTGTATTTAATACCAGAAAAAAATGGGTTGAACAGAATAGAAAACTCTTAAATTCGGATAATGTTGGGAAAACGGAAACGTAGAAAATACAAAATAATAAAGTGATAGATGAGTTGGAATAAACTCTAAAGAAAAGAAAGAATAGGAAATCTGAGGAATTAGATGGTGTGCCAATAGAATTTTGGAAATATCAGGAGAATAGATGCTAAGTTTCTCACCATAATTCTTTGATAATCTTCGGACTGAAAGCAAAGTATGTGCAGATTGAAACAAACCATTAATAATTAATCTTTATACATAAAAAGTGATCAAAAGAAGTTATATAAGAAGAGATCAAAAGAAGACTGGGATGATTATCATGGGATCTTTTATTTACAGCTTCAAAACTATATACCACAATATTGAAATACACGGAGAAGGAGCTTATACTGCAGAGAAAGGTTGATGGGTTTAGGAAAGAAAAAAGCTTCTGTGGTGCAATTTTCATTTTGAAACAGATAATAAAGAAAAGAAGAGTGTTCCAAAAAGCTAAAGTAATAAGTTATTTAACAATCTTAATTAATAAAATTAAGCCCAAATTAAGAAGGTATTTATTTCAACAGAATAAAAATTACTATTGATAACTAAATTATTGAAAAAGTATCTAGCTTATCTTACCTTAGGTGCAAAATATCTAATGACATCAACCCTAAAATACAAGGGAATATAAATCCAAGCAAAAAAATGTCAAAGGAAGATTTGAGTCTTTCCACACAAATTTCAGAAGATCTCTACTGGGTCTAACTTTTAGGACGATTTCTAAATTAGACCATAAATAGAAAATTAAATATTGATGTATGGCCTATGACATTAAAAAAATATGAACAAAAATGATTCCAGCTTTTAACAGAATAAAACAAAATAGGTTAGGATTCGTATAAAGGCGTATGGGTTACAGAGATAAGAGTAGATCAGAATGAGGTGATTGGAACAATTATGAGCCTTGGAATGGGCCTTTGGCCCTCAATCCTTGTAAAAGTAGAAAAAGAAGAACATTGTTTTGCTGTATGCCTGATGTGATAGAAAAGTACCCTACATCATATATGTAAGATTATTGCCTATTTTAATATTGATAAATTCAAACTGATTGAAATTTCTGATTTTATTATCTTAATGATTTTCACATTATGGGCACTGCCTTTCCAGAAATATTATAACCCATTTTATTCCAAATAAAATATTATAAAAAATAGTATTACAAGTATGTTTTAAAAAATAGTATTATAAGTAAGTATTAATATTTTTTTTTTTTCAATTTACTATGCAATGTTACTAGAGATCATATTCATATGTAAACAAGTATTTTTAAAGGTATTTTGACTTTCTACCCCCCCCCCCTTTAAAAAAAAAACACCTGAAACACACAATAAAGAGACAAATCCAACACCTAAGAAGATTCTCAAGCCAAGAATCCTTTTTACTTTGTTGCTATGTCACATACTACAAAATAAGGAAACGAGTGGTGCTACAACAATGCATTCTTTCTCACATTATTTCTAAATTTGCAACTTTCAAAAATTCAGAGTTTAATGAAATGAATTTTCATGGCTGTGGATCCCTACCTGACTCAAGTAATTAGATACGGGTTGAAAGCATTGGATATCTCAGTGAAAATAGGAAGAAATAAAGATAGAGAGGTGGTAGAAGAAAGAAGGCAAGAGATTAATAGGAAATTTGAAGTAGATTAAATAAATAACTCTTTAGCTCTCAAAACCTAAGTGTGTTGTTAAAAAAACCCAAGGTGCCAAGAGATGCAGAACAGGAAAGAGAAGAAGAGTGTGGAACAAATAAGTTGAAGCAACCACCCTAGAAACCCACCACACTAGAAAGAGAAGAAAGGAAGACAATTTATTTAATAATAATTAATAAAAATTCAACCAAAATGGAAACCAAAAACCACACTAGTGAGAGAAAGAGAATAAAGGAAGAACATTTATTTAATAATAATTAATAAAAATTCAACGAAATTGAGATCTGCGCCATTTATAAGCGTCCTATGTTCTGCTGAAAAAAATAATTACTAAAAATTCTCCTTTTTCAGACGAATTCAGCATTACATTACTTCTGACGAAGTAAGAGCGAGAAAGTAAAAAATCCAAATCCATTTGTGAGGAAACTTTTATGCTTTATGTGAAGTATCCCTAAAAATCAAAATAAATGTTTTATATTGTCGGGCCTCTAGTTTGGTCAGATCGATCGTGTAATATGAATTTTGGAGAAAACGGTTTAGGCGTTAGTGTTGGCCATTGACGGACGGACCCTCAAAATGTTGATTGTGAGTGCACAACGTGTTAGAATAAGTAATTTACTACACATAATAATAAGATTTATACACTTTTTCTATATCAGGGACCCACAGAGACTTTTTCGGTGGTAAAATTCCCGTTTTCTCCCTGCAACAATACATTTTGTATACTACATAAGTAGTACGTAGAACTACTTCAATTTTCGCGTTAATTTTAACTTCAATGAAAATGAAACTTGCTTCTTTTTTATCAGCGTACGTTCTCTATTCGAGAAACAAATGTAAGAATTGGACTCGTTTTAAAGATTTTTTTATTGCTTTCATTTGAAGCACAAATTACGCAAAAACGGGCCTATATTTTCTAAAACTTGTACATGACATTAATTCAAGTTCTGATGCTTTAGAATAAATATCCTTAATGAAAAATGTCTATTATCAATATTGTAGTTTTGCGATGAAAATGTTTTACAATTTTTGAAATACAGAATTCATCGAAACTGGAACCTAACCAATTTTTATTAGCGTACTTTTTCTTAGTTCGAGAAAAACTAGAGACAAAATGTGGATCACTTTTGGAGAAAATATTATTTTATTTCCCCATAATTTACGCGAACTTCCGCAAAATCTATTCATATTTTCGTAAAATTGGTGCATGACTATTTAAAAATCTATCATTAAAGAACATTTATATTAACAAAAAAATCTCAATCTTCATTATAGTAATTGAAGGTGGACGCCGAAAAAATGCGAACTTTTGTAATTTTCGAGAATTTAGAGTTCAACGAAAATTCAACACTCTCAAACAAACTTCAAAGCAACGCTCGTGTCTCAGTAGGGAAGTCGCTTCCTTTTCACCACTGCGGTTCCAGGTTCGATTTTCCTTAGAATCCCCATAGAACCTCATGTGAAATTTGTTAGGACGAAACGAGATTGCCTGCTTCCTAGGGGCAAGTCCAACCCCAGTGAAGTGCCTAAACCTTGCCGCTATCCTTATTCAATTCAATCCAATTCAGGCCGGTGGGTGGATGACGCAAGGCCCGTGTGAGCGCCAATACGCCCCCTGCCGGCGCTTCCTTGACTTGACTCTACAGCGGCTCCTGGAAGGTGCTCGGTGATTGATAACGGAGGATTACTCCTCGGTGCGCAAAAGACACAAAACTGGAAGGCTCCTGGCCTAGATGGAATTCATAATGTTTGGTGGAAATACTTTACGTCTCTCCATCCACACATAGCTAGACTTTTTAACGATACGTTGAAATATCCATCCAACCTCCCTAAATATCTGTTGATGGGTAAGACATTTATGATGGCCAAATCAGGAGACAGTCTCCAACCGAAGAACTACCGGCCAATTACATGCTTGTCAACGTTATACAAAATTTTGATTGCTATTGTATCTTCTAAAATTAATGAACATCTCGTAGACCAAAATATTTTACCTCCTGAGCAAACTGGTTGTAAAAAGGAAACCAGAGGATGCAAAGAACTATTGGTTATAGATAGTGTAGTTACACAACAAGTCCGTAAAAGACTTCATGATATATCTGTGGGGTGGGTAGACTATAAAAAGGTTTTTGATTCTGTGCCTCATTCATGGCTTTTGCGTATTCTAGATATCTATAAGATTGACCCGGCAATAATAAATTTTCTCTCTGTGTGTATGTCTGAATGGAAGACTTCTTTACACGTTAGGCAAGGTCGTTACTACCATGTGACCAGGGAAATTAGGATTCGGTGAGGAATGTTTCAGGGCGATAGTTTGAGCCCTCTTTGATTCTGCAGCTCTCTAATTCCACTGAGTAGAATGATGAGAGAAACTGGATATGGATATCGTATAAAGAGAAACCCAGATGTTCGCATATCACACCAGTTTTATATGAATGACCTTAAATTATATGCATCTAATAAAGATCAACTACAAAGTGTAATGGTGATTGTCCAAAACGTCAACAATGATATCTGCATGGAGGTTGGCTTAGATAAATGTGCGACGTTGCATGTAAAACGTGGAAAAATCAAAATCAGGAAGGAGAATTACAACTCTCCAGGGACACCATCATTCAAAACTTTGGAAACGAAGTCTCTTACAAATATCTAGGGATGTTGCAGCTATTGGAAATAACTTATGCAAATGCCCGAGACAGGATGCAAAAGAAAGTGGTAGCCAGAGTTAATAAGATCTGTGAGACGAATATCAACTCAAGAAACAAAATTTCTGCAATAAGCACATGGGCTATCGCTGTAGCTACTTACTCCTTTGTAATGATAAAATGGACGGATACTTCTCTCCAAGCCTTTGACAGAAAACTCAGAACGACACTCACCAAGCATCGACTTCACCATCCTCATAGTTCGACACAGAGGTTATATCTATCTCGAAACGATGTAGGCCGAGGATTGCTTAGTTTACAGACACTATGTCGTCAACAGGAAGAAAAACTCCGTTAGTATTTTCTTTCAATAAACACCCCAATCCATAATTCAATATGCACGCAAGATAAAAATATCAGCCCATTAAGCCTAGCCCAAGAGAACAGAGTTCTTTCACTTGACAAGGGATGATAGAATTGATATTTGGAAGACGAGGGAATTGCATGGCCGGTTTAGAGCAACATTGACATCTGATGAAATTGATCTGAGATGGTCCACAGAATGGCTGCGAACAGCGGGACTCTGTGGTGACTGAGGGTTTCCTCTTCTCTATTCAGGACCAAGTGATAAAGACCAGAGCATATCAAAAATATATATATGGGGCCAACAGATTGATAGCAAATGCCGATTATGTGGTACCAATGAGTCTATCCAGCATATATGCAGTAGTTGCCCATGCTTGGCTCAGACTGAATACTTGCAACGGCATAATAATGTAGCGAACGTATTTCACCAAGCGCTTGCAAAGAAATTCCATGTAGTTGATCAGGAACAGCCATATTATAAATGTAAGCCTGAACAAGTCATCAGTAACCATCAGGCGTGAATTTTATGGGACAGGACAATTATAACCGACAGAACGGTTGAAGCAAACAGACCTGATATTGTACTGTAATATAAATAAGCGAAAACAGCTATGATTGTCGTAGTAGCAGTTCCTTCAGATGAAAAGCTGATATCAACATTAGCAGAGCAAAACGAAAATATCAACCACTGGCTGTCGAATTAAAGGATATGTACAGACTCCGAGGAGTGGAGATAGTTCATGTAGTGGTGTCCTTAAATGGTGTAGTAACGAAGAACTGGCAGAAAGCTGGAGAAATTCTACAATTACAACAAAAGCATCTGAGAACTATGCAGAAAGCTGCTTTACTTGGTACAGCGAACATTGTCAGGAAATTTTTGAGTCTTGATTGAGGGATAAATAATCAGACAAGTTAATGTATCACTAGAAGATTGTGAAATAGATTTCAAGATTGATAATTGAGAGTAATTGTAAAGTGCTTTATCTGTAGAATTTACCTTCTTTGTACCTCCATAAATATTGTTCAGATAGATTTTGTCTTGGTCAGTAACCCCGACATTTTTTGTATTAAAAAAGAATAATAATAATAATAATAATAATAATAATAATAATAATAATAATAATAATAATAATAATCTGAAAATTTGAAGCCATTTTTGTGAAAATGTTGAAAACTGTAAGGCTGTGTGTAAGGTAGTCCAAAAATAAAAAATAAATATTCGAATTGACAGTTTTCTGGTTTTGCCAGATCGATCGGGAATTATCTTTTTCGGAGAAAATGCTGCAAGCGGTGAGGTGCCAGCATTGATCACAGACGGACAGGAAGACATTTTGCGGCAAACGAATGTTTCGGTATCAAGGACCCACAAACATGGGCTATGACTATACGAAGTGCTAGAGGAAGCAATTTGCTAGATTTAGATTTATTTAGTCAAAAATAAACAGTAAAAAACGACTACATATAGCAACAAGAGTTTGCAACTTTTTCAATATCACAGTCCCAAAGAACTAGTTTTCTGACGAAAAAACGCCACTTTCTTGTGCAGCAATACAATAATGTATTTCTTCTTACGTTTGTAGTAGTCAAAAAAGTAAAAAGAACCTTTTTTATTTCTTAATTTTTCGATTTCTTGATACATGAGTCGAAAAGAATATTGCAATGTGATGCAATAACTCACACTCTTATCATGTTTTTTGATGTTTTTTATTCATAAAAAATGCCACCGTCTTTTAGAATATATGAATTGTTTGAGCGTTATACGAGTTTTGTCTCTCTTTTGTACGACAATTTTTGAGATTTCGAAAAACTTCACCAGAGGTCATTTGCAGCTGTTATGTTCACAAATGCCATTTTCACACAAATGCCATTTTCATTGTAGATAATGAAGGCGCGTGAGATGGTCGAAAAGATGCCTGTGTGCTCTAAACATTCAAAGAAAAATTGGATTTTTACTAAAAATACCCATCAATCAGAAATATTTGAAAGTTGATTTTTTGAAGAAAAACAAAACATTTTTATATTATTATTATTATTATTATTATTATTATTATTATTATTATTATTGTTATTATTACTCACTTGTCTTACCACTTTAAAACATTTATTGACTTGAAAATTAAGTAAGAATAATTTTCCTCTTTCCTTAATGCCTGCCAATACATGACTCAGTTGTTAGGATATGTAATTATTATAGTATTGGTTGAAAATGTTTGAGCTTTTCAAGAGTTGACTTCGAAGAGTCGCGCAGGCCGCCGGCGGCTGCTTCTGCTGCGCGCGCGCATCTCGCGTGACGCGCGCAGGTGGCAGCGGCGAGCGGAGGCGGAGCGACCTTGCAGTGCACACGCGCCACCCGCCACCGCCACCCGTCTTATTTCGGCCGCCGCGCGCCGCACGCCACCCAGGAACGAAAGGCCGCGCGCGGAGGCGATTAAGGAAGGAGGAGACAGGAGAGGAAACAAGAGAAGGGAAAGAAAGGAGGAGGATGAGGACGGGAAGGATGAAACGTCGGTGAGGGGGGGGGGAATGGGAAGATAAGAAATAGGAATAGGGAGATAAGGATAACGTTGGGAAGCAGAAGCCGCGGGGTCTATGGAGAAGCTAGGAACACTACGCAGGATACTGCGAGACCAAGAAGGAGGCGTAGATGAGGAGAAAGAGGAATAGCGAGCTGGCGCTGAGTCGGCCCCGCCCACCTTCCCGCGCAGACGCGCAAAAATACCCCGCGCCCAACACGCGCCACCTGGCGCCACCTGGCGCGGCGGCCAGGCGAGCTGACGCCAATTCGCGCGGCCCACGCGCCCGGCCTCAGAGCTCTGCATTTTGAATTGTTTTTGTTCTGGTTATTTAGCAGCAGCAGTGCGAATACACCACTGGGTTGTGAAAAGATTGTTCTGAAATTGTAGAGTGCACTTCAAGGTGTGCACTTCACTCCGAAGCATACACCGACTTCGTATGTGCTTTGACGCGAATTTCATCTTTTTAGTTAATTATTTTCTGCATTTATTCCGCTTTCGGATTCTATACGAAAGTTGGTGAGAATTGCGACAGTGAAAGATCATAATTGATATGAAATGAATTTAAATTAATTAGAATGTTTTATAGTAAAAGGTTTGTTAAAAATAATGAGAAATGTGTTTGCTATCCACATTTACCCCTCGTCTTCGCTTCACTCCAGAAGTGAATGTACTGTTTCAGGTAGACGTTGTCGATGATGAAAACAGACTTTACTAGATTTATGTGTTATTTTTTCACACTCAAGAAAGTATGTCAACTTTTAATTTGATCTCTTTGGAAAAAACTGTGTTTCGCGTATCTTCATCTATCTCGAGAGCTCTTATCATTTGCTTATGTTATGAATGAGAAATATAAATATTCAGAGCATATATGACGTTCTATTTCCATTCTATTCTTTGTTTCGCACGTACATTCTCATAGAAGCAGCTGGTGAATTGAATTGGACGTCATCCACGTAACTCATTTTTAGTCACGACCTAGTGCGCCAGTGCCAAACTGCACTGTAAACGCACTGGCCTTGGGCAGAAATGTCTTACAAAGATGAACAGAGCTGATAACTTAGCTACTGCGTGTACTGTCGTTTTTACTTTTGTAACATCCTTGTTTCAAAATAGACCTCGTGTTACCTTTGAATTCTTTATGCCAGGCCGAAGTCGATGGTAGGCCTTGGACTCGTCCTGGTATTTGGGGATCAGTGTTTTCGAAGGGTGAAGCAGAGAGTGGTTGGAAACTCATTATTTGAAGCTCACGAGACGCATTTCTTTGTTTGTTTTCTACATGTTATGTTAATATTGTTAATATATTTCCATTATTTTACTTTAATTACATGCTAGGTTTGAAAACGGCAATGTACAACACATTCATCTAAGACATTTCCTCACTTCCAAATTATGAAGTGAACCAATCTTGTGATATTGCGCTTGAATGAGGATACGTATATTTGTCATTTTTCATCAAGATACTCATTATTTATTTTGACCTGCAGTACTTTAAAGACACGTCGAGGGATTTACAGGTTTCCTTCACATGTGAAATGTGCGGGAAAGGACTCTTGGGCTCTGAAATCGTGAAACGAGGTTCTCCCCCATGCGCTGCTGCACTTTGTCGGTAAGAAAGTCCGGGACGAGGAATGCTCATCCTCTGCCCAACAGATCTTACTCATTTTGCGTCGCATCATCTCTTTACTCATAATGCCCTGTCCATGCACCTCACAGAGATGACAGTGGATTTCCATCAGCGTCACGCTCTTTGCGTTGAAAAACTTTGCCATTGACCGAACCTCGATGGAATCAGAGCTACATTCGCGAGGGATCAGGCAGAGCCACCTGGCGCATACGATTACGTTATCAATATCTCACGCACGCGGTCAAAGTATTCCTCCAGCCTTTCCAACCACATATCCTGCTATCTGCTAGGTATAATTTGATAGAAATTTACTCTCTGGATGCGCTATGGAGAAGAGGCGATTGTTTTCTTTGCCGTCTAAGAGCAGCGCCTGTTAAACCATCCAGAATATGGAATTCGTCAGCAACCCTTGCTTCGCGCAATCGATTGCAACTAAGGCGTTCTGAAATAATATCGTGAAATTCAATTCATTCATCTAAATATTTAAATTATTCGATAACGTAACAGTCGCATAGCAATGGGGGAGGGAGGATCCAACGATAGACTCTAAGGTCGTTTTTCTCCTATTGTATATCTGTTGAAGTAAAGAGTCACTGTACCATTGTTTATTTTACACCCAGAGCCGGGTGTAAGGTGAGTTACCGGGTTCAGTGGTAAAATGGTTAGCATATCAGGTTGTTGTACCCAAGTTTGCGAGTTTAAGGGCAAAAAAAATCCTTCGTACGCCTTCCTTCGGAGGGAGAGTAAAGGCGGCTGTCCCATGTAGTAGAGTTACTACATGTAAAAGAACCTCAAGCCTAAAAGAAGCCTCTGAGCTCAATTCAAAATCGCCTGTTTCGTCGCCCGAGATAATACCTTCTTTCTCCGCTAGGTGGTGAAAGGAGCGTAGCGAAATTTGCGAGGTCAGACGGAAGAGCGGGCCTGATGGCCCGAGTCCCACCATGTAAAACAAGACATTAAGTAACTAATGTAAACATTTAAGTAAGGAGTCACTGTTACGTTACCTTACACCCAGAATCGCGTTGAAATCTAATTTTAGTTTCTGTCGATTTATAGAACTATTGTGCTAAAAAGAATGCTGAATGTTGAACTAGAGTTCAAAAATTGGACGTGGCCAGCTGTGTCTCTGCAGAAAAGACCGCAAGTACCGAAAATGTTCAAAAGAGGTGCCCTTGCCATACGGTACCTAAACAATTAAATTTTTTAAAACACAAATACGCAGAAAATAATAGTAATATATTGCTAAATATGTATTATTATTTCATAAATATATAATATTTCCTTCAATTATATTGCAATTAATTCTGGAATCCGCCTATCACGCCCCTCGCCCATTTGTGTTCTCCGGGTCTCTAAGTCGCATTGGCATGGGACCCTGGGACTGCTAATGGAGCTACTAAGAAATCGAGAAGTTCGTTTTCAAATTAGTTAATTCACAAGTCCCAATATGCAACGAGAAATCAAGAAGTACTCGCAGCGGGTTTTCCCGAGATAAAAGCAAAGCCAAGACAGTTGCCGACGGGCCGAGACCGGCGCTGGTGGACGTGACAGGTGGCACTCGGTTAGTCAGCTGACGGCGGCAAGCAGTCGGCAGACAAACGGAATTGGAGAGCGGCGCTTGGGAGTGGGCGGCGTGGCGAGCCGCCATGCACTCAGCCGAGGACAGGCAGAGGACGATTGGATTTCACACTCGCAGGGCGTCTTATTCGCCAACAGGAAACAGAGCTGCAGCTAAGCATTTTGCATGTGTGCTGCGCGCCCAACTATGCGGAATGTAGAGTGTCATGTTAAGAAATAAACACGAAATACAAATACGAATAGTTTTATTTAACATGAGTTTACAATAACCAAAATCCAAATTGTACCAATACAAACCAGTTCACCAGGTACACGGGTGAAAATATTCGCAGTACAGTCTTCATAACCAGTCTACGTCCCTTATTACAGCACAGCGCACACTCTGGATTGTTCACAATACACGGCACTGTTCACGTAGGCAGCAGACACCTCGGCCAAAGAACGAGCTCCAATACTCAGTTACCAACATACTGAGTTGGATTACCAACTTCCTGAATTGGGTTACCAACAAGCAATAAATACCCCAGCGCTCGCAGCCCTTTTCATAGTAAACCACATTCGGGATTCGGTGAGTAGCGAGCGCCCGGTCGCCGAATCCCGCGCAGTGTGGATGGGTCGCTTGCAATCTGCTGTTTGCTCTACCCACCGCGTGTCGGTCTTATGCAGACATCAAAGGAAGCGAACATTCGCCGAACACATCAGTGCTCGGGATTGAGCAAGCTGTCGCTCGCAACGTGGCGAATGCCGAATGTGTGGAGCCTAGGACTCGCCTCTTTCAGCGTTGGTTCAGCGTTGCGGCGTCTGACTTGTCAGGGCTGGGGAGACCAGAAAGCGCGCGCTGCTGTGCCGCAAGCGCGACGATTTCAATCGTCCCAACACATGTGGAACATGCAGAGAAATATTCCTCTTGGCAGAGTGAAGGCGGAGAAGGATGCGTGGCGTGGCGGGTGGGCTTCTCAGGAGCTGCCAGGGAGAACTGCGTGGAAGCGTAGAGGACCCTGCTCACGCGCCCGCCCCTGCCAGCCCGCGGGCTCGGCGCCACCCTCGCCTCTCTCCCCGGCGCCGAGTTCGTTCACGTTCTACACAGAAACGTCGATGTGCAAGAGGAGAAGCCAAGATTCATCGAATAGAGTCTATACTATAAAGATAATGGAGATGGAAATGTGGCGGGTTATTCGTTAACAAATAAGAAATTTTACGAATAATCATTGAGAGGAAAGGTCGTGGACGACGAGTTGGTAGAAAGGGAATGTCATCCGACAATGGACTGCTATCGCGAATGCTTTAGAACTGTATCATCTGGGAGAAGATCGCCAACATTTTAGGGAAGTGACTAGTATATTTTTAATCTCATGCATAGATTATTTATGAATTTCATTAATTTTCTGTGAATTGTTTATTCCAGCCAAGAATGAAAATGGAATGGCGAAATAGTTCTCGCGGATTCTGCCAAAGAAACGAAAATGAGACTTACGCCATTCTCTTAAACGTCCTTCACGCTATCCAACAGCGAAATTTAATCAAAAATGATAGAGACATTTTTTGTAATAAAATATAATATATAATTTTATAAAATATCCCTGAGGCTTCTTGTAAAGTGCTCCCAAAATTAAAATATGCATTTCAAATTCATGGGGCTGTGAGATCTGCCAGATCGATTGGGAAATATCAGTTTTGGAGAAAATCGGGTGAATGGTTTAGCCGCTAGCGTTGTTCACAGACGGACGGACGGACGGACGGATGTTTCGGTATGAAGGACCAACAAAGTATGGATTCGGTCTGCACCACGTGTTAGAGGATTTTGTCTTTTACCAATTGAATTTATCTATTTCTTCGTTACCCGGGCCCTGAAAGAAGTGTTTTATGCCGAACATCGCCGTTTTTCGCGCTGTGTTACATACCTTTCTCCCAGCTTCATAGCGAAAAGAACAAAATGGCAGATGGCTCGTTTTTGTTCAAGTCGCTGATTTTTTTAATGCAAAATTTTTCGGAATCTTGCTACATCGAAAGTTGAGATTTTTTCCTTAATAAAATCTGTTCTAAAGACAGATCTTTAAGTAATGCCAGATACACTTTTTCGAAAATATGAATTGTTTCCGCGTAATTTTGCTTGAACTTAAGGGTATGTTTAGACCATTATTTCCTCCGAAACGACTCCACCTTTTTTCTATACATTTTCTCCTTGTATGTATCAATGAACGGTAATAATGTTGCTGTTTCATTGCCGGCAAACATTCGTTATTTTTTGAGGTTTCAAAAAATCAGCGTTAAAACACTACAAATTTAAAGATATATTATTTTGTCTTTAACGAGATATGTTGTAAAAAAATCTTATCTTTATAAAAGTTCATGTACAGGTTTTGAAAAAAAGAGCAGATTTTGCGTAATTTCTGCTGGAGGTTTTCTGTTCTTGTTTTTAGTAAAAGGCACTAAAATGGCGCAGGTATATTTTCGTTGAAATCTCTCAATTTTCGAAAATTGCAAAAGTTCAAATTTTTTGGCGTCTTCCTGGCGTCTAACTACAATATTTAAGAAAGGGTTTTACCTAAATTAAACTGTTGCCTAAAGATAAATCTAGAAATAAGATAGTGTACACGTTTTGGGAAATATGAGTATGTTGCGCGTAATTTCACGTGAAATATAGGTAAATTTTTAAACAATTATTTTCTCACAAAGGGATCCAGTTTCTTCTTTAACTTTTTTGCTCGTATGTAGCAAGGGACGATAAAAATGTTGCTGGGCTACTAACGCGTGGAAGCATGAGCTTTTTTAGCACCATTATACTGCAATTTCTCCACCCCTGCCCCTGGCAGGTACCGGCTGTTGTCAGTTTCATCCAATCGGGAGTTAGAACGTCACCATAATGAAATCACTATCGTGACGTTCAAGCTCCCGATGTAACGAAACCGCCAACGGATGATACCTGCCAGGGGCAGAATAGTCTGTTAATCGGACGTGGGATCCTTTCGACCCCCTGGGCCGCCCGCCCCGCCCCGCGACGCAGCGCCCCCCAGCGCCTCGCAGACCAACCGACACGGCATTTGGCTCGCGACGCGAAGTGAAGCACTTGCACGAAGCAGACTGCAGTTGGCCTTTGGTGCGAGACGCATTGCGACACAATGTGTCTCATCGCCTCAACGCGAGAGACGCTTAGCGAACACCGAACCTGCGTTATTCATCTCTTCGTATCTTGCATTCACAGTTGTCAAATAATATGCAGCTCGGTACGTGTTCAGCCTTCATTTGCATTCACAGATATATCTCTAATCTAGAAACTTCGTTGAAGTGAATGCGGAATAAAATGCATAGTAAGAGAAAGATATATGCCAATTCATTTAACAAGTCTGATAACCTTCATGCTAGTGAATTAGGGTCGAACGCATAGTCAATCCAGGGAATTCTTGGTTACATTGGCAGAAGTTCATACGCTACATGCCACGTTCTTCAAATGCTTTATTTAAAAATGCTTAAAACTAATTTAAACGATTTCGAGCCCTAATCACAATTTTTAAGCAAAGTTATTGTAAAATATTCTTCTCCAAACCAATTTACTTCTTGCGGATCTGGAGTATTAACGGTTTGACTGTTCTGACATGACTAGATGGTCATGATTATCAGTCCTTCTTAAATAACTATAATAACATATTTATACGGTAGATTTTGTTGTCTAGAATTCAAACCTGAAAACGTATTTTGTTTTGTGTACTGGTATTGAAGGACACAATCACTTACGTCACTTCTAATCTTGCAAAAGTTTATAAAACATTTTTTCCTTCTGTTTGTCAAAAATGAACGTGACTTCACCTGGAGATAAAACAAATGTTCATCCTTTCATGCTGAACATATAGTATAGTATTAAAATAATTACAATGTTCAAAGAAATCAGTGATGATAACTTACCATTATTAATGTAAAATATGAGCGTTGAAACATAAGAACAAAACTGCTATTTTATACCCAAACATTGCATATGTTTGAAGAATTGTGCTACGTTGACTCGACGATTTCATCCAACGCCACCTCCTACACTGGCAGGCAGTGGTGGTGGTCAAATGCACCCTCCTCATGAACAGAAGTGAAATAAACAAACAATCACATTTATCTACACTCTTCAACATTCACCATTTGTGTAATTTTAACATATACACAAAAGCACATTTCTTCAGCGTCTCCGACCGGGAGATCCGAGGGTTCGACGGTGGCAGATTTGGCTAGAGAACTAGGTGGAATTCCACCGCTGTGTAGAAATGTCTAGCGGCCGGCTGTTGCGACGAATGCCTCAGCAGTACCTTCAAAAACTGAGCATGGAGCACATGCGGTCTTCCCTTCCTCTCACCTTCCATACACACGATCTGCACCACCAAACGCAGCAGGAGAGCAGCCGGGGGCTTAGTGATTATCAACGTGCCCCCATGGCGGAGATATCTGGACGGAGAAGTCCAGGAAGACGATGTGAAGGCCTGCACCGAATCTCACGTTACAACAAGGAGGAACACTGCCATCTCCAGTGCTATCGAGAGGTAGCTATCACTCTGCTCTGAATCAATCAATTATGCAGTTTTAAAGTGAGACTCACGCCGTCAGGTTCGCCATTCCGTCTGACAATGCGAATTTCGCTACGCTCGTATCACCATCTAGCGGAGAAAGAAGGTTTCACATGTGCGCAAAAATGCGAATTTGAATCTAGCACTGAGTCTTCTTTTAGGCTTAAGAATCTTTTACATGCAGTAAATCTACAACATGGGACAGCCGGCTTTACTATCTTCTGAAGGAAGGCATACGAAGGTTTTTTCGCTCTTAGAAATCTACGGCTTTGAACGAGTTCAACCCTCAAACTTGGGTATAACTTCCCAATACGCTAACCGTATTTCCACTGCAGCCGCCATTATTTTTAACTATACAATTTTCGAGAATTTGGAGGGTTCACAGTAAATGAGATTGCGCCATTTTATAAACAGCCATTTGTTATATTAGTGAACAAATTATAAAAAAAATGGAGCCGCCGTTAAGATTTTGTTTTATAAATTTCATTTAACTTGTAGCAGAAATTACGCGTAAACTATTCACTTCTTCAAAAAATTGTACATGATCTTCTTATTAAGATTACATTATTTTCACATAACACTTAATCTATGTTAAATATTGTATTTTGCAATGTAAATTTTTTGCAATTATCATTACAGATAGTTTGCCGAAAATGGGACCACTTATTACTGTCCTATGACAATAAAAAAATTTGAACCGTTTTTGAGAAAACCGTTTTTGAAAAATTGCATATTTTCCTAGATTTTTTAGTGCATATTAATCCGCAACCTAGTGATCACACTCCCGTCTCAGAGTGATATGTAAGGGCTGCCTCAAAGCGGTTCGCGGAACGAC
Source organism: Gryllus longicercus (assembly GCA_038098605.1). Classification (NCBI taxonomy): domain Eukaryota; kingdom Metazoa; phylum Arthropoda; class Insecta; order Orthoptera; family Gryllidae; genus Gryllus; species Gryllus longicercus. The sequence goes on from JAZDUA010000341.1 coordinate 697,577, forward strand.
ACCATTCGGTTCTGCTCTGAACCTCGTGTGAGTAGCACGTGCAGAGTAGGGCTAGGGACGCTTTTGAAGGGCGTGATCGCCGCGTGTCCCTCCCGCCCGCAGCAGCTGGCTCCAAACCTGGGCGCGTTGTGTGCCACGCCATTGACCCCGGTGCCCGCTGCCGCCCTCGGCGCGCGGGGGTCGCGCGACGCAGAAGGGGGCGGAATTTCATTTATGACAAGAGTGTTTGAAATGCAGCACAACGTTCTTTATACACACGTCGTGTAATAGAATATTTCAGTGAAGGATTTCTTTTGGGGATGGTTGTGATTGCCTATCGCACAGTAATTTGCAGCATTTCTCTGACGATACGTAGTTGATGTTATAAGTACGGCAAACTAATTCTCTGTGTACTCTACAATTCTTATATGATGGACGTCGTCATAGAGAGCATATTGAAGCTCGTCTTCTATCTTTTGTGCCCGTTTCATTTAGGTGACCACCTCCACATTTTATTCATTTAGAAATACTGCTATCGTGTCTGCGACTGCAGTTGTACTGATGGCATCAATGACATTGCACAAATTATTATTTCCTAATGCTGTGGCTGGAATTTAATTTTGGCGTTCATTAAACACGTTATTTTATACATATCATTAGTTAATTGTTTTTCTAGATCAACAAAGAATAGAGGTGTTGGCTTCTTTGTCACTGGATGTTGGATGTTCTGAATCTTTTTTACTTTGTTTCCTAATTTTTTAGTTCTAATTATAGGCACTTTGAAATCACAAAATGATGAATGTGTCAGAGAACTACACGAAATGTACGTTCTTGTTTAACTGGCAAGTATGGAACATGGTTTCCTTTTCGATAAGACGATATTCGAGAGTTTGATAACTTTCAATAAATGCAGGAATTACTTTTGCTGTGTTGTACATTTTGTGAGTACTTTCTTTTTCACTATTTTTTTCTTTTATTTAATTTATAAGCACTGGCTTATTATTGACGTTGGGTATAATCATCGCCGGGGGGTTTAAAAGAAGTGGTTCTCTGGTACAGATATCTGCATTTTGAACGTCTGTCAATGGTTGAAATCTATCACTTAGGTTTATTCAATTTCCATTGCTTGGTGAATGAGAAACTTTCTTTACATATGCACGGTTAACAAACTGCCATTCTGGTTAGATCACTAGTAGGTTTGCTGTCGTTTTTCGTGTGTAACGATGAGAAAACTCACTTCTCAGGTTGAGAAGACCAGAATACCGGGTAGGGATGGCTTCGTGTTAACCATACGTATCCGTTAAACTTATACACGTTAAACTTAACAGACGTACTACGATTACTGGATCTGAGATTTGGGGTGGCGGTTATTTATTTTTCTTTCAATCTCCCTAAGTTATAGTGTCTCTCTACTAATAAACAAAACACACCTGAAATTACGGCCACTTAGACTACCTACCCTCCAACAGCAATCCTTAAAAGTAGTTAAACATTCAAATTAAGCATATGACATCAGTCATAATGTTTAAGGCTCGGAATATCTTTACGTTCTCGCCATACTACATACTGAAGAGAAAGTATTATAATGCAGCAGCGGAAAGGCGATTTGTTGTTAGAAAATGTCGTAATGTGTGACCCCGATAACGAAAAAATGGATAAATATTTTGCTTCACTGTGTAGACAATTACTTTCGCTAACAGGTCAACTTTCTCTAAATGGCGCTGGTTCCATTTTCCGCAAACTCTCTTTTTTTTTTTTTTTTGAAAATTGCAAACCAAGAATTTTGCAAAACCACAATAATAATGGAGCTTTTGGGATGAAATCTATTATTTCAAACTAAATCTTCAAATAAAATAAATTAAAATCTATGTTTTTTTATAAAAAAATTGCAAATGCAAATGTGCAACTTTGCTTTTAAGCGCCTGGAAGCATTTACCTGTGGTACTGGTATTTACCTGTGAATCGGATGGTATAGGTGTAACACGAATAGCGCGGTAAACCTAAGAACTTTATCGAATCGGCGTGAGAAAAAAGATTGCTGGTTGGAAACGCTTTTGCAGGTTCATGTAGTGTTAAACTAATACGTAGCCATTAAAAATAATTCAAGGAAGTATGTATTATTGTAACACTATTAGTTTCTGTAATAGTACATAAAATATAGTGTTCGAATATGCACTTAACCTATGTGCCTCAAAGTCCCCTCATTTTCGTCTCAGACTGTTTTTTCAATTCAATAAATTAAACTCGTACAATAATAACTTAAAGTCACTACACCGTCAGTGGGTTGTACGAGAACTACCGCATAGAAAAAGGGCTGTCGGAGGGAACTTGTCGCCTCTGCTCTGCAACTACAATTTAGGCAAAATATGCGGTTCGTTTATACTCTGGCTGTAGAAGAGGAGTTATAACTTATCAGTTAAGCTAATAATTGTTTAAACATTGCGGTGAAAAATTGTCGTGGTCATACTCAATAGACAAATAGAACTAAAATTTTAAAAAAGTGTACATGAAATAATTTAAGGTTTAATATTGAGAAGTTTATTGAATTAAGAAATAATTCTCTATTTAATAATGTAGTTGTAGAAGAGCGTAAATAAATTTCAACTTTCAAAGATTTTAACCGAACCCATACCATATTATTGCGCAAACTATTCGTGAGAAAATAAAGAACATATTTTGAGGCGTTTTTGAAAAATATTTTTCACGTATATTTTTCATTGTCATGATTTATCTCGAAATTGCTTGAAAACTAGTCATATTTTGAAAAAAATACATGATATTATTTAAAGATCCGATTTCGAAAAACAGGTTTCAGTAGAAAATAAATCAAGATCTTTAATAATATAGCTGTATAAGTGAGTAAAAAACTGTTAAATTCTTGCAATTTTCAAAATTATGTGTGTTTTAATGTTTGTCAAACCTGTGCCATTTGTACAAGCATATATTTGAGCAAACTATCTTATTTTTGATTGCAGTAATTATTTTTGATATTTTTGAAAACGTCGTTGGGGCATCATGTTAAATAAAGATCCATTCCTATTTCTAGGGGTTCATGACATCAGCGAGATCGTTTGGGAAAATCCTCTTTACGATTTAGGCGCTAGGACAGACAGTGAAACGATGGCATTTCCGTCAAACCTCGTCATAATTCCTTTCGGTGTTGCATAATTGTATACTATGTATACAAGAAAGTAAAATGTCAATAAAGTTCGTTCTAGCTGTGTGTTTTATGCAGCATGTACACATATCCAATGTTAAACAAGGGTCGCATTTCCAAAAGATTCTGTTACAATTTACCATTTTATGAAATGAATGAATAGGGAGTGGAAAGGAAAAGTCTCTCGATTAAACGAAGAAACACATAGATTTCATCGTTTTTTATTGTTCCATCCAATTTGCAAATGTTCAAAATATTCTTGTCAATATTTTACCGTAGGATTTTTCTCAGTTTCGACGTATGTCCATGTTCTGTAATGAAACAACCCAGAATAAAAATATCTTCAACCTTCCAATCAGGAATCTTCGGCATTCGAATCGAAAGAGCTGCCAGCACACTCTATGTTAACAGGTAGAATGTGAAAGTGACGTAGGTTGTAATTGTCCCTTGGCACCTATTCCGAACCCTGGCCCCTTTGGTAGATAAACTAACTGAATAATTGATGTAGGGATTGGTCTTTGTTCATTAATTTTTAGAAGAATTAAGTGTCCTTTTTCATTCATGGTGAATGTAGGAGTATTTTAAGAGTAATGAAAGGTTTATAAAATGTTCAGCAGACGTGTCATTTATTACTTATGTGAATTAGCAAAACCTCAACAGTAGGTATGATTTATTTTATTTCATTAAATCAGGAAAACATGATTCCATATTTAGTGTTTATGTTATTTTATTTGCTGTTGAACTAGCAAACCCCACGTCCAAATTCTAAAGAGATTTTCAGCATTTGATCATTAAACGGACGCACTGAATTTTATAATTCTTGAAACAGGGTTTTTTAAACCTAACTCCTTTGTTTGTGGGTGGAAGGTCAAAATTCAATCTGCATCTTTTAATAACTAAATCAATTTCAATCCTTATAAATATAACTAATGATTATTGTGTTTGTTCATGAAATATATACAACTACCTTCACACAAAACTTCAAAATTTGAACAGGTTTGAATCAAAAAATAGTTAACCTTTTCATAAACAAACGCTACTGCGACACGTCTACTCCCATCTGTGCGGACTCCGGTCAGTTGCCTCCGGGCGCCACCCAGCGGCATTGCCACTCCCGAACCTCCTCCTCTGTCCTTCAGAGCTAATTAACCAACACTTCCGCAACCAAAGGGGGTATGCGTGAGTCAGAAATATAATAATAATAATAATAATAATAATAGTAATAATAATAATAATAATAATTATAATAATAATAATAATAATAATAATAATAATAATAATAATAATAATAATAATAATGTCTTTATTAATGGCGAGGCTCAGGCCGTAGGGCCTGCTCTTCCGCCAATATAGTATGCAGCTAACACTAATTGCTCATTACTAGTTGTTGTTTCTGACCAGCAAGATCTATGTTGCTCTATGAGGGTTCTTTGTGAGGGGAGATTTCTTAAATAACGGAGTATATAAAAACAAACCTAAAACAATAAAGAGGTTGAAGAAACATTTTTCAGGGAATTTGTTGCAAAGAAGGGCAACGTCCGCAGACAATACTTCACCGCAAATACCATGTAGAGATTTGACTGTTTTTGTCGAAAATAAATCAATTGAACGTGGTTAGATGCCGAAATAGTGTTTGAAGTGAAGGATGATCCGAAGAATGATGCAAAAGTAAAATGTAGACGGATGGAAAGAAGAAGAAGGCGCTTTCTTGTTTGCTCGCCGGGGGGAGCGCGCCCGCCAGCGCGTTCATTGAGGGGCGGCGGCGGGCGCGGGGCGAGCGGCGTCCTCGTGGCGGAGCACTCGCGAATAGGCCTCTAAATATAGCGGGGCGGCCTCTGTTAATGCGCTATCAGCGCCAAGTGGAGTGGACGCGGGTGGGGGCGGCGCCCAGGGCGGGCGGCGGCGTCGTCAGTCTGCGACCTCGCGCGCGACCGCCGCCGCGGGCCTCAACACCAGCCAGCCGGCCGCGCGTCGTCCACCGCCTCCCGCGCTCCGCTCCGCGCTCCGCTCCGCGCTCCGCTCCGCGCTCCGCTCCGCCCGTGACCGCGCGATGCGCGTGCCCGCGCCCGTGCACGCCAGCCCGCACTGCTGCTGCCTGCAGTCGCTGGACCGCGGCGGCGAGGAAGCCGGCCAGCTGGTGCTGCAGAGCCTACGGAACACGTGGGCGGGACGGCACCGCGCCGCCCAGGCCGCCGCCGCCCGCGGCGCCGAGGCGGACGCCGCCGCCGACTTCCTGCTCTATCTCACCGACTACCAAGGTGCGGCGGGCTGCAAACGGTGGCCGTCGACCACGTGTGTTTTTACCTCATCGTCTTAGAGTGTGTTTCTGCTCGAAGGATTCCTTTATGTGTAAGGTTTTATTGCACGACAAAAAAAAACTTAGTGTTCCAGAAGCAAGACATCGGAGCGTTCTCTGGGGATTTGTCGTTAACCGATTCGTTGTCATATCGATGCGCAAACCGGGATCTTCGCTAATACGATCCGTGATGAAAGTGACGCGCGTGCCTATGCATATCGCCCAGTACGTAAGTGTGTCATCGTGTTTGATGTTGTGCGACTAAGAGGTTGTGCCTGTATTGGTGTCATTGCACCAGTGCCATTGCAGTGACGGAGCACTTTTCGTTTGATTTTTTATCTATGCTCCATTTGGGTTCTGGTGATAGTTTCCTTGTGTCCTGGTCTCCTGGACCTGCTCTTAATGGAGTAATTGACGTCCCCGTCGCCGTCATCGCAAAGTCTTGTTTCTCGTCTAACCTCAAAAAGCGGCGTAGCCGTAGCGTCAGCTCGTGTTGTGTTAGAACATTTGTGTCCCTAAGTGATGTAATATTTAATGAGAAAATATCTCTCAATGAAAATCAATTCTTTTCTCACGTAGATTAGTGTACTTGGCCCAACCTTTGGGCTAGCGAATGATAAAAATTTGTTCTATGATAACAGCGGGAAGACAAACAGGTCCCGCACGGTCAAAAAAAAAACAACGATTAATGAAAGTAAATCCATGAAAAATTGTCAATTTGTAATAAACCTCAAATTCATTCCACACCAGGAAGCAACACTACTCTCGTGATATGTCCCAATATTTAATAATTTCCCTTTCTACAACACGATTTCTAGGGTGATTAAAATTTGTATTCAATTTGCTCCTTCTTCTAATCCGACTTTCAACAAAGTTATTTAGTCATACATCTGATGCCAGCCAATCTGTCATTCATCACACCCTCATCATCATACTTCATGACTCCTTAATTTAAAATCACAAGTGCTGTTGTCTTTTGGTATTTAAATCAGAAATATTGCTGGTAAGAAAGGCATCACGCGTACCTTCATTCCACGCGTAATTTGTCTCCACTTGCGATTGAGCTTCTCGTTGACCGCACACATTGCTCGGCCTCGAGGAGGTTTGAAACTTCACCAGTGAGTCCTCGTCTGCGTCAGTGGTTGGTGCCTGCGCTCCCTCCGACCATCAGACCTGAGAATTGTCTTCATAACGTGGTAATGTTGTCTACATCATGAGGAAGTGGGTGTGTGATAGATTTAGTGCCCAAAATCCGAGGAATAATATTGAATGATAAGCAAGGAAGTAAAGTGTGTCGTAATAAATTATACAGATTTCGCGATATGTGACACAATGTAGGGGGTGTAAGATAATTACTTTTTACCTATGAACATATACTGGGAAATTTCATATAACGAAGTTACACACGTCACATATACCCCTGATTGGTAGGTAATTATTCATGTATTGGTGTTTGGTGGGTATAAGAAAGATCTTTGTGTCTTAACGTGGCCTGCAAATGATCAACACATTATAGCATTCCTACTAATTAGGGGCAAATGTCACTTGTTAAGACGTTACATAATTTCCCAGTACATGTTCATTGGGGGAATGTGATCACCGTTGACCTCCTACAAGCCCTACATACATTATTCTGAGACTGCAGTGTAATTACGCAGTATTGCTCTCCATTACCATCGCCTTTTCATTTTAACAATATTAGTGCTTGCTTTAACAGGGGATGTAGGTTTACGTTCCATATTTTTCTACTTTGTTTAGGGTGAAATGACAGCCATATACCTCTTCTTTCCATTTCTGTCATTTTGAGCCACAATAATGTACGAGGGCGAAAGGAACAATAGCACCCCTAGTATGATTGCTGCGATGTTTTTCGACGGCAATGTTAGACTGCTATGTATTAATATTTAATTGTTCACTGAAAAAAATTTACATTACAATTTCCTTATGATTAGTGACTACGAAATTTATTATTTATAAACATCTGCTGCATTTTTATAATCTAATACTGTAAAATAGTTCGTGAAGCAGCTGCTGTGAAAATAACCTAACAACAGATAAATGAACACATTTGTTCGTTTCCACCACTGACACTGGTTATTTTACAAACTCATCGTCTAACGCATGTGAGTGTTTTTTCTCGTATTAGTTTCTTTCAAGAGTTTAGCAGTCGGTGTCTTACCTTCAATTGATATATCATTCATGGTGATAACGAGTGTGGTAGTCTATCGCTAAAAACTAGAACATACGTTAACGTATACATGTGCTGGGTTGTTTCGTAGAAATTGTGATTTTCGTTGAAATTATATGTGTATGGGTGATATTCTGTGTTATGTAATTTAGAGCGATCGAATGAGAAGGTTTTACGTATTTTAACACAAAATTGCCGCGAGGATTTGATTCTTGTTCTGAAGCTTACGTCTTTTTAAGTAAAAAGTATTATGGCTATATATAATGGGGGTCATAATGTTACGCGAGTCAAATAATATTGATTTTTGGAAGACGCAAACAAGTGCAAAAACATGCGAACGTATTCGCTTAGCACAATTATGTTAGGTTGGAAGGAATTCCGAGTGTAAGTGACTTTACCCAGATATCCAAAAAAGGGTGGAGGTGGTTCGAGTTATGTTTTAATTCCTTTTTATGACATACATTTTCGAAAAGTTTTCGAAAAAATATCTTTTCTTCGTGAAGCGAGATTGACACTACGCTTCCCAACCTGAGAGTGATATCTTTCGATTTGTCTTTCTTTCCGTCGTTCAATATTATACGAAGTTTATGTTGTGGTCTTCTGAAGCATATTGTAAAATTATCAAAGAAGAAAGAATGTGCTACTTTTACTTAGGGTAACTTTTTGCCTATCACAGTTGGTACGCCTTACAGAAAAAAACACATTTATTTACGAATGTAATTTAAGCTTTTGAAAACATATTGTTATTGTCACACACGTAAATTTTTATAAATTATTTCGCATAACTTATAAAATATAAACGAAATATTTCCTAGCGGGTCATTCAGTGTCTACAAAAATGATAATTTATTTTGAATTAAGGTGAGATTTATTTGAGTCCGCTCTCATCTGCTTTTGTTTTGTGACTCCAGGCATTAGCCTCGTATTTAGTATTTCCTGTATGCCTTGCGGCAGAGGACTTTGGCAGGGAGTGTTCTATTGGCTCGAAAATCAAGCTACCTGTTATTACGTCAGTGTTTCGTATTGAACCTTGAATCCTTGGAAGAGTGTTCTGTAGTGGATGACAAATATCCCAGTGTGAAGAAAAAGTATAACCAAATTGCATTTCTGCCTGAAATATTTAGTGACATTGAACAAATTTAAAAAAATAGTCTTGAAAATTCAGTGTGATGTGCAAAGAGAATTAATACGGAATGCAACGTGTCTTGAGACAAGTTTATATTTGCCCCAAACAATTAACACGTAGACGATATATATATTTAAATACATTTTAGTATTAAAATTGTTAGTATTTTTTCGAAGTATTCACTGCGTGAGTGCAGTCCGTGGACCTCACTCTGAGAGGGAGGCTTAAATATTTTATTTTTTATCGCTTGAGATCCAATTTATTCAATGACTTGAATTAACTGTCCTTCATTTTCGTATTGACCCTGAATCAAACTATAAACGCCGTAGCATTTTAATAATACATTTCAGCATATTAATTCTAGCGTTAATGGTCATTGGTGGTCACAACGTAACATGTAGATAATTTGGGAGTAGAAAATATGTTTTATTATGTATAAAACGATAACAGCAGATATATATGTCAACACTTAAAAAGTATGCCCGTAGCAAGTGATTCCCCTCAAAAATGTAATTCCTTTGCGAAACCGACAGCAGCATAGCGTCAGGGGCTGTTAGATTCTGAGAAACCGCGCGTAACAGATCATCAATGATCCCTAAATATCGTATTGATAATCTTACAAGAAGACCGTTGGGTGAAATAAGTTTTCTCTTAGTTGTTAGTCATTTCGTATGATATAATCCGGTGCGATGTTCCAAGCTGGCCTTTAATTGATTGGCCACTGCAACGGTTTAGCGCCTGCCGGCCGAGTGCGGAGGGGAGATGCTTCGACAACGTTCTGCCCCTCCTCCCCTCTCCGCGTTTCGTACGCTCGCGTCGAATGGCCCGAAGTCAGAAGCGAGACTGGGACTGTTGTGCGTTTTGTCACGGGAGTGCAGCGCGCTCGAGGTGATCAGCGTGTTTCTCGCTTGGGATTGGTTCGTGTGTGAATCGCTAGGAGCAGACCGATGGTTCCGGGTGCAGTGCATTTTTTGTACCTCCACTGGAAGGAGAGGTCGGGTGCGTCTTCAGTGAGGGACAATCCGCATATGAACATTCTTTGTGAGACAAAACAAGTTAGAAAATTTCATTCCTCTTCTTATGAGCGATTTTCGTTGTTTAGTGGATGTTCTCGAACAAACAAAATGCAGCATTACGTGTGAATATTGTTTGGAATATTTGCGTTTTTGTCGAGCACCCTAAAACGCACGAGTCACACTATTCCACTAAATGCCGGTATGTTTAAATTGACGTTATGCCTCGTAATAATTGAATTCTCATGAATATAAATCCACCCGAGAACAAATTTGGTTGCTTCATTAAGAATATAAAAACGATTTAAAGTTAAAATCAGATCTCCTTTCGAAGAAAGTGGTTCTGAATAATAGTTCATGTGGTGTAAACCAGGAAACTAAAAAAGTATTAAATGAAAAGGATCGGTAGGATCAAGTACGAGTTTCGTGAGTTTTGTTATACATATTACATTTCCATTTAAATGCGTTCTTTCTTAGGGTCTGTAAGAGTACGTATTTGACAACTCAATGAGGTAATAATATTCTAGAGGTAATTATTATGATTGAAGACTATTACAGCAATTTTCTAGACATTAATCAAAATGAATAAATTAATGAGATTTTGACATTATGAAAACATTATTTCTTCAGATATCACTTACTTCATCAGCCAACCTTATATATACCTTATAGATGGGTTTCCTTAATAATTAAGTAGCAAAATGTTTTTAAAATTATTTTATTACCACCATTTCAATTTCTGATTTCCCACTATTTGTCAATTTTTTTTTAATCTTCAGTATGTCTAATAAAATAGCAACAATATTTTGTGTTTACCTTTAGAAAGAACACATTTGTTATTTATTTATCTTATCCATTCTTGATCCGTTGCCACAGATCTCTACATTTTCCCCACTCAAGCTGCCCTGTCCGCAGCAGAGGCAGTTGACAACCCTCGCCCAGGATTGTTAGACCTGTTCGCGAGATAGGCGCATTCCTGCGTGACAGCTGCTAGCTCGAACGGGTGTCGTGTGGCGGGGGCGGTGGGGCTCGCGGTGGACGCCGCTCTGCTGCGTGACGAGGCGTTCATCCTAGCGCCATGCGCCAGATAGCGTCTTGAGTGATCCGATGAAATCAACGTTAGCGGGTTCGTTAATAGACCAACGCATTACGGGCAATGCGTAGAATGGTTTAACAAGCAGGAAATACGGATCTGATCCAACTGCTACATCATGTCGTTAATTGAGATGAACTTCCGTCATATTAGTTGTGTTTATTGGAATGAACTATCAACCATGGTTAAATGGGAAACAAATGCACGTTTCCAAATTTATTGAAATATCACTTTCAAATGTGAAAAATTGATATAATCATCGAAGATATCTTCAGAAGCAAAATGTGGAATGGTATGTCGTTGTTTTACATTATATTGTAGCTATGAAATACAAAATGTGTCTATGACGAGTAAAATATCAAGTACAAAATAAAATCTTTTTTTTGGTGATCTCTTTAGTTTAATGCTTCTATTCGCGTTTCACATTTCAACATGTACGGCACAATTCGTGCGTAAAATATTTATCAGAAATTTTAGCTTTTGGACCTTAACTTTAGTTTGTCGTAATGGACGCTCTTAAATATTCCCCTCATACCATAAACATATCGTAAACTCAGCTGATAAACAGAACAGGTAACATGTTTGATGAAATTTCCCAATTCTTACTTTCGCGCCGACTACGAACTTGTAGGACAAAGAGAAATTTGTATAAAGATGCAGCGATGGCAATGGCAAAGTGGCAATTTTTCTTCAGAATATCTCATTTGTGGGTCCCGATACCGAAAAAGCAGTTGATTTGTGCACATTGAAATATGTAGTAAATGACTTCCTCTAATAATACTAGTTGTCCCGGGAAGTCTAGAAAACACAGGGTATCCCCAAATGCCTAGGTATTACTTAGTTTCCACCTCTTTAAGTGGGATGTGTATGCTATTCAATGTAGCAAATACAAAATTGTGTAGTCGGAATTCAAATTTTGTAGGTTTTTGATACTGAAAAATTGGTATACATCAAAACGTCTGTCTGTCCGTTTGTGGACTGTACTAGAGCCTAACCTGTTTATAATAGACTCCAAAATTAATATTCCCTGATCAATATGGCCGAACGCAAGGCCCTGCGAATTTGAAATGGATATCTTAATTTTCGGATTTAAAATACCTTCTGACCCAAACCACAATTCGCGGTATATTCATGCGCACTGCTGATTTCTCATTTACGACTTATTTATGATATTTTTTATTATATATGGAAAATTGCACAAGGGTATGGAAGAAAAAGACTTAAGCCCACGCCTAATGTGCTTGTTCTAGTGTTGCGTTTGCAATTCAGAAAAGTATTAGTAATATCATTAGAGATAATTTACGCGTAATTCCAAAACGGAGATTCAAAAACCAGAAAAAATATCCGCATTCTGACACATTCCTACCGTTGTGTATTAATCTATTTGTCAGCACATCTCCCCTTTTGTTATGTGATCTTCGAAAACCTGAAGAGTTATTCATCTAATAATATAGAATTTCCAACTCTACGTTCCTTTGCTCCTTTACAACAGATATTCATTATTATTGAAAATATGCTATTGAAGAGTATAGAAAGGATTGAAGTGTTCGTTTAGGAATAGAAGACGGTTAGGGAAGTACATATTGTGAGAGGCGTTTGAGATAAGTACTAAACGTTTCCAGATTATGGAAAAGCATTAATACAAACCAAAGTTTGGAACCCGGAAAAGTTACCCCTTTCCTATTCTTAGATCTAATATGCCTGCAAGGCTTAAAGTCTCATGAAGTTTACGGAAATAGAGAACTATATTGTCTACCCCTTAGCATTAGAGGACGGTAATGTGAAGATATTGCGTTTTATTGCATATCAAAATTCTGATTGTAATACAAAATGGGTCATATCTGGGAGCTTTACTGCACCTACTAGTAAGAAAATATTATCTATCTCAAGAGGAATTTTGTTCTCACTAATACTACAATAATTTCATATCACATAAAAGTAACCAAAATTCCATGCAATAATGATTTTCGTGGTTCATTTTATTTGACATCGTATCCACAAATATATAAGTATTTTTCTACAAATACAAATTGTTACTGAATTTTTTATGTATAATTTAAATATTTTTCATTTATTCATTTGCAGATCGCCTACCAAAGATTGGATCCTAGATTCAGAGAGATTTGTTCACGAGACTTGCAAAATTGTTAAGCAAGTTGAGATAACTGCGTCGCAGTATAACAGTAGGGTAAACAATGCTTAATGAAGCTTAGTGCAATTCCCCTCACGACGCTATCGTTTGAACTGAACATCCAGTTGGGTGGCTCCCAGCAGCTGATGCGATCCAACATTCTGGGTCTATGTGACTTGGCTTCACTGCACTGGCACACGACGCGCATGATGCAGCTGTGGGACGGAGAGCATCGGCTCTCGCAGTTCTCTAACGACAAATCGCTTTACATTCTTTCGCTGTTTTCCTTCCTTCACAAGATTTAATGACGTATTTAGAATCAAAAGCTCAAGCTAAAATAAATTGGAGAAATGGGTCATTGTGTAAAGGCGTAGACTACGACAATTACTTTTGCGTAATGGTATATTTTTCTTGCACACTCACCTGACGTCCATTCTTTCACTCACAGCACGTCAGCATTCACTCGAATCTCTCAATTGTCGATCGTCTAACTCGTGCGCGTCTTCCTCAGGCGTCTCCCGTCTACCCCTTCCTCGATTACCTCATTTCTATCATCACTTATTTGATCGTTTTTTCATATTCGCCGTCCTCATGAGTCTCGACGTCTTTCATCCTCGCACACACTGCACTTTCCTTTCTGATAGTTGTGCGACTATTTTCATCCTATTCATGTCAGCTGCATTCTTTTAGAGAAAAATTACTCTGTCAATAGTGTTTTTGCATAACTCCTGAAATTTTTCTTGTTGCATTTTTTTAAAGAAGAACGACTCTGTCAATTTTTATATAATTCCGGAAATTTATCCTTGAATCGTCTGTGAATCTGGCGTTCATGACAAAATTGCTATTATATCAGTTTAGCTATTATACCAATAAATATTAGAACGATCTTGCCGCTGCTCGCAATAACGCACACGCCTTCCAATGAAAGCGTGTTTTTCCACATTGCGATCCCCCGTCTAGTAGTGGGCCCGAGTAACGGCTGCGGAACAACAGACCACGGTCGTCTCGCTCGCCTCATCGCACTCAACCGCCCGAGTGGTGCCCAGAGCCAGCGTTGCCGCGGTCTTGAGAGTTGCTCTGACCGGGGGGTCCTAGGGTTCGAGTCCAGATGATGAATGATTTTCGCCGTAAGTCCAATTCAGCCGCTGCCTGGAGAAGAATTCTCCAGCTCTGCTCGGAGGTTTCTCGGATACGCACCGGGCGAAGGCCGAAGCAATATCCTAGCAAACGGGCGACGGATCCGTCTTTCCTCTTCCTTTTTCTATCCTCTCCACTTGTACACGCGCCTCGAGCTTAACCCGGCTGGGACAGGGAAGATCGTGAGCTACCGGGAGGGGGAGGCCCTACGCAGGAGGGCGCGGCAAGCGGGGGAGGATCACCGCCACCTCTAGGAATACAAAATGTACTACTGTACTAACAATACTAATGACCTTTGTAGTTGACGTGCCCGGAGGTATTAACATAATCGCTCTTTCGTCCGCCTCGTCGCCCCCTCGGTGCGTCCCAACGCCCGCCTTGTCGCGCTGACGTCAGCAAACTTATTTTGGGGGTTCAAGACACTTACAGTGATGTGACGCTGTGAATAATTATGCAATCTTTTGGCATAATCATTTATCTTTTATCTAAGTACTTAAAGAATCTGACATATTAAATGAAGTTCTCATATCGTCACTTTCTTCATGTAACTTTCTATATCCCAGGTTGGACAAACCTGGTAACTATAATGATTAAAAGTTCTTATTCGCCAAACTTGTTTCGAAAAACTACATATATTTCATGTATTTCACGGTGGAAAGCCCGTAATTATTGAATCAGGAAGGCCTGCCTAGGGAGGCAAGTCTTTCCTTTCCTAATTCAACTATATCAAATAGTTCCAACAGTACGCTGTGTGTATGTGTACGTGTGCTTGGGCGTGCGCTTGAGTGTGTGTTCGCGAGTGTGTGTTCGCTTACATTTCTTTCCCGAACTTCGCAACTAACTTCTGAACATTCTGTTGTTTACATACTATTTATTTTATTGATTTCAATGCAGGCACAGACCTCTTGTCATAGCATATTATAAACCTAAACATTTATTTCAGTCTGTAACATTGAATGAACAACAAACATTAATTATATTGGAATCACCATATGAAACAAATTTTTAGAAGGTCACATATTGATATGCACATCTGACCTGTACAATGCTGCGGTAACAAATATTTCACGGTTTTGGGGGCATCTGAGATATTTTAAGTATAAGTAAAGTACACAAATTCTATATTGTTTTACCCTCACACTCTTCGTAATATTGTAAGTTTTGTGTCATCGATTCTACATTCACATTTCTAATTCGCGAATATCAGTGCGTCATTCCACGCGCACGGTTTCATTCCGTCTGCTCCTCAGTTAAATGAACAAATCTATTTTATCATTTTGATGCGAAGTGCTTCTCAAGGTTCTCGCCGTTTTCACTTCTGCAAGGTTAAGAGCGGTGTGTTCAAAATGAATGGAAGCGCTCGAAGTATTGCCGGAGAAAAATTATATTTAAAAAAAAATAAAAGTACAAAACGAAATTAGAAAAAGAAAAATTTGTCAATTGACGGATTTAACGGGTTTTCTACAACTGCCCCGTGTGGCGCGTTTGGCCCTGCGGACGCACCTCGCCTTAGGGCGTCACAACCTTCGCCCACCAGACGCCCGTCAGAATTGCAACGCACTCGCTGTTCACAAATAATAATAATCTCTCGAGGCTACAACGGCGCTATTTTTATTGGTTAAATATTCGGTGTTTGATATATTCCGACAGAGTTATTTTAATTTAAAGCGTTTATATTTAATTTAATTTAAAGCGTGTGTCTTAATTTCTCATTCATAGGGCTTTGTATGCAGAGGTAAGCGTCATTCGTTTTGGATGTGGTGTGTCGTAAACGATGACCACGTCACGAATTCTTATGTTTACTGTTGTTTCCAACGTATACGCAGGTGAAGATAGAATGCTTAGATCAACCTCTTGTCTCGAAGGATAAATAGTAAACATGAAAGACCCCATTCCAAAGCGCTGACGCCATCATCGGGTGGCACACTAACTTTTCAGGAGCGCTTGCGAAAGCTCTTTCATCTCTCCACGTCGTGCCTTGCAGCCTCATTTTGAAGATAATCCTTGTATGAAGGGTATCATCTCGCAAAACATATGCATTGTATCTCGCAAAAGTGAGCAGCAGACTGAAGAATAAAATGTTTGGCGCATCTGTTTTATAGCATGAAGTTAAATTTGGATATTGGCAAAAAGTTCAAATTTACTTTGTACAGCTCGTAACTTTTAAATTGAGGGTAATTGTGAAAATATAGCAATCATGACTTCAAAAATATTACGTAAATAATCAATCGTTTCTGGGAGTCAAACGTTCAGCAGACACATTTTGTAAAATCTATAACTACAATTTATTATTTTAGATGTATTAACTGAACGAGTAAGGATTATTAAATGAAATATACTATTATTTCGTTGTAGGATTTTTCTGCGGTTTTATGTCTCCTAACATGCTCGAATTTATGAGAATACAAATATTTTCTACATTAATGGCATTGGAAACATTTCAAGTGAAGGTAATGTGTGCAAAATGCAACAGTTATAAAGAGTGTCCGGAAAGGAAACGTCGAAACTTCGCAAGAAGCTCTTAAGATAATTAAGAGCATATAAGCAGCAATAAGCAGTCAAAATTTAGTTTGAAAAAAATGCTTTCTAGCCAAAAATTTGCATTGCAGAAGCAACACTCCAAAAACGTAAATTATTTATTATTTACAAAACAAATTAATATATTTGTTCACAAAAAAAACGTGAAATAAAAAAGTAGACGTGTTCTGTAAATTGTGTGCTTTTTTATTTCTGTGCTAATTTGTTCCTGTGAACCAATATATTCATTTCTTTTGTAAATATTAAACTATTTACATGTTTTTGGAGTGTTTCAATGCTTCTGCAATGGAAATTTTCACCTAGAAAGCATTTTTTCAAACTAACTCTAGAGTGCTTATTGTGGCTCAACCATTCAGAATATCCCAGTAGATTATAAGACAAAATTACTTGAAATAGTCTTAAGAGTTTATTTGCGAAGTTTTGACGTCTCGTCTCCGGACATCCTGAATATTACTACTGAAATCAAAAATCTACGTCCATTATAATGTCAGCTTCAGCTGAACAGTATACAACCCAGTAATTTTGCGAAACCGAAAAGCGTATCATTACAGAAAAATATTTTTTTAACTTTAATGTATTTAGTCTGCTACTTTTGCAGATGGAAGCATCTAAATTCAATACAAAATATAAACCACCAATATAAAACCTCCATGTAAATTGGAATTACGACACAGTGCTTAAAGAGAACTGGTCGCCGGTTTTTTGGCAGTATTGAAATGTGAAACTAGTGGATCTGCAAGGGCACATACTTTTTCGCATTATTTAAATGCAAAATTTCAGTGTTCAACGAAAATGAGACGTGTGCCATTCTGTTAAGCTTGCCTTGTTCTACCCTTGATGAAATTTGAAGACAAAATTTGGAGCGGTTTTTGATATTTTCTTTATAATTTGCATTAATTCAAGCAGAAATTATGCTAAAACTACTAGTTTTTTTAAAAAAAATATATGCATGTTCTTTTTAAAGACATGATTTTTGGAACTGGTTTCATTCAAAACAAATCTAATGAATTATATTCATGCATTTTTTGGAAGCGCCTTCTCCAATGCCGTGCCATGGCAATGGAAAAAATCTCCCTGAGGCCATTGCCTCTACCCAATGTCAACATTAGTTTGATTGTTCCACAGAGAAGATGCGCTTAATACAGCCCTTAATGCATGCCAGCGACTGCAATGTGAATATTGACACTAGTTAATGTTTCCGTTGTAAGGAGTAACACGTTCATGAATAATAGTAATAACAATAATAATAATAATAATAATAATAATAATAAATATTTAGGTTTTTAAATGGTAATAGAGCTCCCATGGAAAAGCTCCTAGATCCCCAAACTTTTTTTTTTTTTGAGGGCCCGCAAGTAAAATACTACGCCAGTGACCTGAAAAAGCGCTCAATATCGGTTTCTCGTTACCACTCGGTACCGCTTATCGGGCATTTTCCTCTCCAGGAATCTCCTCAAGCGGGACACTTCGTCGTCCGCAAGAAGCTCGAAGTGCCCTACAGATCTCCCGACAAGTGTGGTAGAGTAGTGCAGGCTAGAGCACAGAGGAAGGAGCGCATGGGGAAAGGAAGGGACAAAGATGAGGAAGGGGAGATCGCGCTCGGACCGTGGCCCTTTTATTTAGTAAATCTCCAGTATTCGCCTGTTATTGATGGGAGAAATCACAGAAAGCTATCGATCAGACCAGCCTGTTGCTAGACGTCTCCTCCAGGCAATGTTTGAATTTGACACATTTTGCTATTGTGTTGAAAATCTCCCGTGGGAACTGGAAACCAAGAATGTCCCAGTCAACGATGCTACAGTGGTAGGAATGTGTCAACCCACAGGCCCGGTCGGCTTCGACGGGCAGTCCGCCGCGCCGCGTCCAGCCTCTCGATCGGGACGCGGACGCGGATTCTTTGGCTCGGGGCCCAAGCGCGCCAGCGTCAACACCGGCCAGGGGGGCCTTTCCCCGCGAGGCTCTGCACCCCCACATCTGACACCAACTCTAACAAAACGCATCACCTTAAGAAAATGGACATTCTGTATATACCTAATCCAACCTGCTCTGAACATTTTTAAACAAATATTAGTAGAATTGGTAATCATATATTTTATGTGATATATTTTATATGATGTTTCTGATTCCATTACCTCCATAAGTCGCTCGATTTTTGCAAATCAAACGTTGTATTTTCATGAAAATATTGCTGATTACAACTGTGAGAAAGGTGATTCGGTTTTTTAGCTCGACTGTAAGCCCGGCTCTGCGTACAAGGATTCAAATCCTCGGCTCTTCGTGTGAAATGTATAGTGAACAGCGCTCGCCTCCCCATCGTGCCCATCGCCCACGCAAGGGCTGGCTAAGGTTTAGATACCCCCCCCCCACTCCGTACCGATGCTTGAGCTACTTGCCATGCCTTCCATGCATTTGCTTATTCTCTATTCACCAATATCTCCACTCGTTATCACTCTACTCATCTTCATTCCTGTCGCATTTATCATGAAGTAATTTCTACGGTGTATTCTATTTTTGTATATTACTTGATCTATACTTACAGATTTTCTCTTGGACGTCTCCCTCTGCTATAGTTTTAAATTGTCTCGGCACAGTAGGCAGTCGAATACAAAATATGAATTAACGTCAATTTTTCAGTGTTCCATCTCTTCATTGTTCGTGTATTCGTTACTTGCGTGCAAGTTCTATTTCATATTTTTAATTTTCAATTAAAATTATTATTTAATACTGCCATCTATTTTGCTGCACATTTTATTGTAATGAGATTGTTTTTGAATCCACATCAAAGCGATGTCAAACGTCTGGGATCAGCGACTTCACCTTTGAATACCGTCAATTCGGCTCAAGTATTTATATAGAAACAAGACTTAAACAAAGACAATTACCTATATCAATTAAGATTTACTCTTACTGCAGTATACTAGGATACAAATAGATATATAAAAGTAGCTCTTTCGATTTGATGCTTTCGGGAGAGTGACGGCACTCACGAACACGGTAGTAGTTCTTGAGCCTCCCTACATTCTCCAACTTTTGATGTAATCAGCCAGAATAGAATTGCATGTATTTTGAATAGTAATTGGTCACACATAATGTCTTTGGCTGTTGGTGTTTCATTAACCCTCAATGAGTTGGCTTGATGTTGACTGACACCACGCAGCGGTTTTCTCAGTACTCCGAAGAAACAGTAGCCTTAAAGACGTCATTCCTTACCAGAGCCTCTGAGCTTCCAGTAGATCAAAGTAAAAGATTTCAGTTCCTAGAAAAAAAGTGTCTTTGAGTTCACCGTACAAATGCGCCCGGATTCGAGGCCGCGATGAAGGAAGCTTTGTTTCAGTACCGCCAACACGGAAAATTGAGAATCGTTTGCGCGACATGGTGGTTGCTACCACTACTAAACAATGCAGAGTAAACATGAGATATGCAAACTCTACTCAAAATTTCTTATCTCGTTTCAAAGCAACAGAACACGAAAAAAATGCAGTATTCGGTACTTAAAGTTGAATGTAGAACATGTTCATACATACCTTAATTATTCTGTATTCGCTTTAATTAAAACTTCATCTCTTGCAAATATAGGGCAACTACAATGTAATATAATTTTTTTTTAAAATAAAATGGATTAACGGTATTTTTAGTAAGTTTATATTGGCAATGATTGTTTTGTCCCTTGAGTTCTCATATTTTGATAGAAAATATTATAGTGTCCTTCTTTGTGCCATTGAATACGTATCGTTTAGAATTGTTTCTCTGTGAGTAATGACGCACTGGTCTTAGGTTAATAAATCAAATATATTCTTACAGAAGCTGACGTTTAAGTGTAGTTACCACTGGGACAGGAAGACCAAGAAAAGGGCCAGTTCTAAATTGTGGCACGATAAATTGCCTTGGACACATTCGTGTATATGAATATTTGGCTGTGCTGCATGATAGCACACGAAAATGTGAGAGTGCAGGAAGAACTTCACAATCTAAATTATAGGCGGTTCACCTTATTGATGTATTACATCGAGAAAGAGTATTAAGGAAGCGAACTTCAGTGATCTGAGAACTCTGTTGACCAGAAGTAAGTTTCGAAAGAACTTGGTAGGTGGCCAGCACGTCGAAGATATTCTCATTTGCTCTTTTTAAACGTATCTAGAACAATAGAAGGGTAAAACTAAGTATACTCTACCAATAAAAAGTACACAAGAACTTATATTGTGTATTGAAGGACCGCTAAATTTCTTTTTAACATTTCCTCATTCCTCTTATCGTGCTTGTACTTCTCTAATGAATAGGTTTCAGAAATGTTTTGTGGACGTATTATGGTGGAAAACAAAAATCTAATAGAGTATAGAGTAACAATAAGAAATCTTTTGCATACGAAATAAAGTAAATTCTACAAGTTAAAACAAGAAGAAACTCTCCCTTATAATATTTAGTGTTCTTGAGGAAAAAATATTATATAATTTAATCCAAAGGGTTTTATTATCCAACAGACGCTAGTATTTTTATAACATGGAAAACCTGAAAATGAAGACATTCTTCATTGACTGGTGTCATTACGCAATATCATACATAGACTATTCTACATTGAAGGGCCTTTAACGAGACCAGGTGTTGACATCAACAAATAGATTCCAACAGTTATTTTGAAACGTTTCAAAGACTCCATTCTATGACGTCCCTGCCACACGCAACGTAAACGTTTTATTATGAACCTCAAGCATAATGTCATCTCAACCTATTTACGTTTTGATGAAAATATAAAATGATCACAGAATTCTATTTTAACTCGTGTGAACGCTGCTTTTTCTTCGCGACTTCAATTATGTAGTATATTTCGAAAGTTGTTGTTTATGATAATGAGTAATCATGCTGATTATACATATGATATTTATGGTATTAAATTATTGAAATGTTGAAAATAAAAATATCTCAATATTCATTCTGAACTACAAAGAGATTTTTTAATTTAATTATAAGCTATGCTCGTGTCAATTTTGAAAGTGTTTACCACATAATAAGTACGAAGTCCTCCAGATTAAAACATTAAAATTATTCAAATCCCCGTATTTCAGTATTAATAATGTTTGTGCTCTTATTTTCATCTCTAAACTTATTTTCTGTTTACTTGGTAAAGACTGAAGTTTGTTGTTATAAAGAATTTACAAAATGAAATGCAAAACTCACTCTCATAATAAGCACTCGGACCGAATTTATGATTATTTCATTTTCACTTGATCGACTGCTGTCATAACCGAATGTTCTCTTGGAATTCATTTTCTCGGGATCGCTACCAAATGCGAGATAACAATATTTTACTTTCCCAGAAACAAAATATTTTGATCACATGATCTCCTATATATGTTTCAAATAAATAGATTGTGGCACGTATTAGTAGGATTCTCTGGTAGGGGAGTTATGTAACTGTGCGCCCGAAAACGGTGAATTTTCGACAGAAAAGACTCTTATTGCCTTTGGTGACGAATAATGAATAAATTCTGTTGCTAAATATAGAAAAAATTCCTCAAACACGTGGTGTAGCCAGAATCTATTTTTTGTGGGTCCTTGATATCGAAAAATTGATTGAAGGCAAAACATCTGTCTGTCTGTCTGTCCGCCTATGGTCAACGCTAGACCCTAAACCGTTCAACCAAATTCCTTCAAAATTGATATGCCCTAATCGATCTGAATGAACACGAGGCTTTAAGTATTTCAAATGGATACTTTCATTTTCGAGAGTAAATCACAAGATGCCTCAAAACCATTTTCAAAGTTTTCTAAAAAAGGCAGCAATTTGTTTATGAAACTTTGTCATCGGATAGTGTAAGGACGCTTAAGAGAAGACAGGTCTCATGTTCGTTGAAATTCCAGAACTTTTGAAAATTGTATACGCGCTATTTCCAAAATAGCGCGAAATATAGGTATTTTTTTAAAAAAAATCATTATTTCTCAAACACCGCTCCAAATGTTTTCTTTAGTTTTTGCTCGGAAAGAATACGAGATGCTTCAAAGGATTGCGCCCGTCTCATTTTCATTGAACTCTCTGAATTTCCAAAAATTTCAAATATAGAAATAAAGCGAGAAAATATGTGCTGTTGTGGTAGCACTTCTAGTTTTACTTATAAGTATGGCAATCGCCATTTCGAAGTTTCTGAATTCAAGCATTTGTTCTCCAAAAATATATTGATTTTTATTTTACTTTTAACTCAAACTTTGTAATTTCATGTTTTGCCCCCTACATTTATTTTACTTGCTAAGTGGGCGTCATTGTTAATTTGCGTTTTTACGAAACGTATGTCAAAACGTCTAGTGTCTTGATCAATCTGTTCTAAACTCTTTCCGAGTGTCGCCATCAGTCGCTACGCAACGCACCGCAAGGGGGACATCCGTCAGCCAGAGGCAAGCAACACGCCCCGTTGGGACCGCCTCCGCGCGGGCGGCAGCGGCGCTCGCACCAGGCCAAAATAGTTTCCGTGAAAATAAACGCGCCGCCGCGTCGCCTCGCCTCGAGCGGGGGCGGGCAGGCGGGTGGCTGCCCGCCCCCGCGCCGTGTCGGCCCTGCCCCCGCTTGGCTCGCTCGGGCGCTCCGGGCCGCGGGGCTGCGAATATTCGTAGCTATTGCGCCCTCGGTTGCTTGGACGTTGGGCTTATCTGCTAGTAGCCGCTTCGGAATATCTTTATCGTCTCTTTTATCTTATGTTGTTTAATACGAATAAAAACTGAGATTTATTGTCAATTTTGATGGTGGACATCGTGATAGTTTTACAATTTTCTACTCTTTCTCTCCCTTTTCCTCTCTCTGTCTGTCTGTCTGTCTGTCACTCTCTCTCTCTCTCTCTCTCTCTCTCTCTCTCTCTCTCTCTCTCTCTCTCTCTCTCTCTCTCTCTCTCTCTCTCTCTCTCGTTTTTCTCTGTGCGTTTCCTGTGATCACCGCTGCTGTCACTGCGGAATATCTTCCTCGGCTCTTCTCTGTTAAACATTTGATTGAAGAATAAAACCTACCAATGCGCTTCAATGCCAGTTGAAAGCCAACAATATACATCGTGAGGTGGTTCCGTTTTCAAAAGAAAAATTATATTGTACATAAAATACAGATAAATACAATGAACAGAGTTCTTTCGCTAACGCCAGTACTTTGTCCAGCTGCGCTAGGGTTTATAGGAAACAGTGCAAAGCGTGAATCTCCCAAGCGGTCCGTCAAGTGCAGGCTGAAAAGAAGCGTGTATTGGAGGGCTGGCGTGAAGTGGGGTGTGGCCTCTGGAACGTCTTATCAGAAGATGCGTTTGCCTCCTCGCTAGCTCTGCGTCACCCTCCCCCCCCTTCCTCCCCCCCCCGCTTTCTACTAGCTGCACAGGAGTGTGATATAGCATTTAGCTCTTCGATTCTTTGCACCTTGATACCTTTGCTATTCTCTAGGTGTGATTCCGTAATTACATGATTTCACACATAATACCACTAGAGGTTCGGAATTTATCTAGAAAGCTTACCATTTCCAATTATATTTATGAAGACTATTTAACAAACAAAATTAAGACTAAATAAAAAATAAAGCAGAAATGAAGTTAATTTTGAAGGTTTATTAAGATTATAACCAATCATGCAATTTTAGCACCAATCACTTATGTGTGTACTTTTGTTCAATAATGAAGCAAAACACAAACTTATTTTACTATCACGCTTGTTGTTATCATTGCGCCTGCTCATCAACTAGAAGGTTAAAACATAAAAACCACAGGCAAACACTTTAATTTTCTAGGAGAATTGCAGTAGGATTTCGAGGAGGACGGCATCTAATTCCTCATACATACAGATTCTTTACAATCATTGCTGAAAATTACATGATTTAAAGTGACAAAATAATCGCGTTACCCATCATAAACTCCTTTCCATTTAATATATTCTCTCCAGTTGTCACGTTTTGCGCTTTTACTCTCTCCCTCTGGTCTTTATCCTACACTCTGACATTTTTCTAAAAGATATAGATGTCGCAGGATAAATGCTATAAACTTCTAGGGAATCCAGAAGGATCCAAAATTATCACTGGCCAATAAACATACGGGAAATTTCATACACTACAACAAAATTTCACAAATGTGACACTTGACTCTGATAGGCAACTCCTCAAGCACCGGTGTTCGGCCGACGTCCAAAACTCTGACTGCGTCAGAACGCGACCCTCCGAGCTATGGCGATTGGAGAGAGGCCCAACAATGAGGGTAATATCACATGTGTAACTTTATCATGAGATTTCCTACCATATAATCATTGGTGAAAAAAGATGAAAATATGGTCGAAAAGACCATAATCGACACTTCTCCATGCCTTGAAGTTTTTAACATTTCTTCTGAGACATCTGTATTTACTTGTTGGTCAATATACTGCTGTCTCCGAATACACGTTCAAACTTGTCGCAAACCTGAAGCAGAGTAAAACTTGGTCGCTTTTTCTCAATGAACGTGTAGTGAGAAATTTCGACGAGTGACGTCACGTTACGGCACAGTCAAAGAAATTTCGTACACCCACCAATCACTACTTCATTGTGTGTTGCCTGTCGATCAAGGGTAAATATCACATGTGTAATTCCGATATATGAATTACACACATGTTCATTTTACTAATGAATATGTCATGGTAAATTCATATAAGTGATTATTTTGTCCCCTTATATGCCCTCGAAGTTTGTTCTGAGCCAACTGTAGGTTTTTGAGTTTTAAATAATACGTAATTAAATAAGAGTAGAACAGACAACAGGGAAGTTTATGTAAAACAAAATTCCTTTAACTTCTATTGTGTGAGGTTTGGTTAATTATTATACATTTATTTTAATACTTGTATAGATGAAATATTAAATAGTGAGAAAATTTCTTAAATCCAAATTTGTATGATTTAATGGAGGACGTAATTTATCGTTCGGGAATCTAAATTTAATATATTAGATGTTTAAAGTACAATCTGGTATGAAATTTTTGACATAATATGCTTCTTCTAAGGCTTCATCATTATTTCCGTATCCCACTAATGTAATTATTTAAGTTTTCTATTTGCAATTCATACGGTTTGGCCTGCTAACGCACCCCCTCAAAGCACGCAGGCACATCTGCCCTCTCAGCGTTCGGCCATTTGCCCTTTCACCATTTCCGCTTCCGCCCCGGCTCCCCGTTTCACTGTGACGAGTTTTTCCATTTTCTACCGACCTCGTTTCCTGCCACTCGCAGCCGCCGCCTGTCGTTAGAGACAGCGTCACCATCTGGCCAACTTGGCAGGCGTCTGATCGCAGTTGCAAAATCCAGAGATGACATTCCAAATTGAGAAAGACACTTTGACGGGAAATACTAGTATGTTATAATGAAATAGGAAAGAATTAAAAACATTGCTGAGAGTCGTATGTTTTTGTCTTTTGGAAAATAGAGTGATCGAGTATTATTTTTTTTTCATTTTTTCGTAAATCGTTTCCAAAAACCACATTTAAATGTTATGTAACTACTTTATAATGCTATTCTGCATTGCCTACGTAAATGTTTTGCAAACGGGCGTAATTAGAAAGGAATTTTTCAGTTTTTGACGAATGCGTGAATATAAGAGTATAATCTAGTCACACATCTTTTTTTGACAATAGAATTTACAATATGGTAGATAAAAATATATGTTGCTATAGTCTTAAATTCAAGGTAAAACCTTGGACTGCTTAAGGTGACTAACTCCGCATTGGTGAAGTGTTTGTTCGCATCTGTAATCTTCATATCATTTGTTGCAATTATTCACGGTTACTCAGGAAAGTTTATAGTAAAGGACGAGTAACATCATTATGTTGTCTGGGCTATCCGGGACGAGCCCCGACACTGGCATGGTAGCGAACGTTTCGGCCAACGTTGTGGCCTTCCTCAGAGCGCACTGCCAAGGGCCCCTTCCCACGGCGCGACGGCGGTGCGCTTCCGAGCAGCGCGGCGCGCAGCAGAGCATTGGTTTGAATGGAGGCCTTCCCACGTGCAGCGGGTGGCGGCTGCTGCGGCAGCCGACGCCGAACTCCAGCCACCAGACGCGGAGGAGGGGGCACGCGCCACCGCTAGCAGAACACAGCTTTAAATGGGCGCGTTCCCACTGCGCCGCGGCCGCAACGTTCTACCTGCTCCGGTCCCTTTGTTCGTCGTCGCCGGAGGGTCGGCGAAACCTACCCCTGCAGACCCCACCGCTTCCACGGCGGGCGGCGGTGCGGCCGTGGCTGCGGCGGTGGCGGCGTCGGAAGGGCTCTGCTGCTGGAAGGAAGCGCGGCGCCGTGGCGACGTGGGAAGGCGCCCTAAGACGGCAGGAGGAAGGCCACAATACGCTGAATGCCGAAACATTAGTCACGGATAGCCTAGACAACACAAACGCCGACCGCGGAAGCCTACGCAACCGAATAACATCATTAGAGCGAAGCAATGTCAAAAACGAAGAAGAGTCCAAAAGTGGGTGAAAGAGAATAATGCGAAACGTTACACACGAAAGGGCAGATGCAGAGGAAGAACTGGTGTGCAGGAGAATATTTATTTACTGACGAAATTCATAGAGAAAAATTATTTTGAGGACTCTAACAAATAGCTGCCAGTAATCAAAATATTGTAGGTCACTAACAAGTTGGGTTATTTTGATCTGCTGAATGTATTGTACCCCAGTACACATTCCGGCATATTGGTTTACTAAAAGGAAGAGAGACAACCTAAACTCGTTCTCCAGCATGTTTGTCGAAGAGGTTTAATGTGTACGTCTTGTCTTGAAGGTGTTTCATTTGCTAAACGTCTCCACTAATGTAGAAAATAATCGTGCGTCGACCGCCGTGTTACCGCCACCTTGACAGCCTCCTGTGTTGTCCCAAGGACACGCCTCTGCCGCTTCTTTTGCTGCTTCTGGTTTCGCCTCCGTCCACGCCTCAGCCTCTAATTATCTACGCCTTCACCTCGACCTCCGCCTTTTTTCCGCCTCCGCCTCCGCCCCCGTCCCCGTCCCCGTCCCCGTCCAGCCTCCGTCTCCACCCCAACACTATGCCCGCCTCCACCGCCTTAGTTCCGGGTACAAATACACCCAATTCCGATCATTCTCCGCGAGGAGACCAGCACACCAAGCCAAGACTGCTGTGTTCGAGAATGCTACTTTTGGTTATCGAAAGCGAACAATACCGATATCGGCTTGATACGAGAGTGCGACCCGCCGCAATGGCTCGCCGCGAACACACGGGCTTGACACGGCTGTCAGCCCCCGCGCCGGCCTGCTGCCTCGGCCCTCCCGCGGGACTCGTCAACTTTGGCTCCGGGCGAAATATAACGACTCCCCACGACATGTTTTGAGGTTAGTTAGGTTTTCCTGCACTATTTTATATTCTAAACGGTGTTTTCCAATCTTTTTTACCATGAAACATTTTTGCTGTTCCTGGTTATATACGGAACTCTTTGTCGCAGTCAAAAAATTACTACATTGAAATCTTAAAAACATATTTTAAACATTTCACGTAGTGAAAAGTGTCAACTCATGAATTCCTTGAATGATTTTCTATGGGAGATTCAATAAATTTTCAATAAAATCAATTAACAAATGACTTTTACAGAGATACAATTACAATGTGAAAATTCGAACTGTTTGATATTTTTCGTACTCACTATCAAAGACTTTCGGAAGTTGGAATCGTGATAATTGTATCCGCAGACAGATGCTGCTTTAAGTCTATTTATGAAAGTTTGTTTCCATCGAAGCCTTGTTCGAAAATCCGGTATCATATAGATATGTAGATTCACGTAGATGTGTTGCCAAACCTAAAGCATTTGCTCCGGAACACATTTTCGCGCTTCGCAGAACACTAATGTTTTGTGGAACACTTTAGAATACATTGGCTAATTCTAATAAAAATATGTTTATGCCGTTTTATACCATATATTCAACTATTGATAATGAAGAGACGTCATGGCTGTACAACATTGCGGAGACGACTGACATCCCCAGAATCTTCAACACCTGCACAGGCCAGAGAAGTTATATAATATTCCATTTTTTTTATTCGCATTCCCTCTTGAGTGAGTTTAAAAAGAGTTTTCATTTTATAAGACACTTTGCACATCAGCGAATAATATTACCAACGCTTTAAAATATGGATCCTGATACACTTATAAATATAGAACCTGACCTCGAATATTATTTCCTCATTCTAGGAAGATGATGCCAGAAGTGTCTTGCATTCATTTTCAGAAGATATGAAATTATATATGAGCTGGCGGCTCTTCAAATGACCACGCTTGTCTCTTTTAAAGTGGGGGGCTGAGAATAAGGGGAAAATTCCTCAAATCTGACATTAAAACATGTTCCTCCCGCGCCAGACAGGTGAAACTCAACGACACAATCCATCATCGCGAGAATCCAACCCACTACTCTCTAGGAGACTACGTCCACAATTCTGCTAACACGTTGCAGAACGGACTGACATTCTGTTTGTGTCTCCCCGATTTCCCAAGATATGGACAAAACGATGTTTGGTTAATGTACCCCGAAATAATTCTTCAGAAAGCAGTTCTTATAAGCATCCTAGTGAGAATGACAGAAATGCTTCAAGTTTATTACCTGGAGGATAGATAGAGTTAATGACAAGGTCACATATTTCTTCTTTGCCTCCGAGCCAACTGGCGTAAGGCGGTAGGTCTGTGCACTGGAGCCAAGAAGTAGTCGCCACTTTCTCTGTGAAGAATTTTCTACGAAGGTACCCTCTAACAACTTTTATTTATTTGAGCCTTCCCAATTAATTCTGAATATAGAGTATTCATATCCATGCAATGCTAAAACATGGACTTACGGATGGCGTCTGACTATAAAGATGGCATGAAGATGGTATGATTGCGCACAGAAAGAAAATGTATTCCCATATCTATCACTAGTTCATGGACTACTTGCAATTTAATTTTTTATCTTACTGAAACGGTCATTCAACTAAAATAATATTCCGAAAATTTTTGTTTAGATCTTTAAAACTAGCGAATATACAGGTTCTCTTCACACAAAATACAAGAAAAGAATTAAATGAAAAAAAAGTCCCACATGTATGACATAAAAATTATTTGTGCAGTTAAATTTTTTTAAAATAATTTCCTCAACTGATAATGAATTTGTTGTGATGAAACTTGCCTAGCAGAGCAGTCAGATGAAGCGAGGAATAGTCACAAATACTGAAGCGTTTTGAAAGTGTTCATTCTGTCTCAAGTTGTGTTTATTTTGGACGTCTCAGAGAACACTAGAAGCAACTGTGTTTACAATAGGCGTTCCTTCACAATAATTCTCGAAGCGAACCTTTCATCGTATTCGACTCCTATTTTTCTCTCTCGCTCTCTCTTCCTCAATCCCTTCTCACGCACACACAATATCTGTTTCCCATTTCTCGCTCTCCCTCTCTCCCTCCCCCCCTCTCTCTCTCTCTCTTTTTCTGCGCTAAAGTTCTCCAGGGCTGACAGCGGCAAGCGCCCACGCATTGTTATAAAAAGCATTGAAGGCGCTATTTCCGCGCGAACGCGAATTTTGGCGCGCGTGCCCGCCTTACTCATCGCGCGACTATTCGTGCACGCCGCCGCCGCCCGACGGTTGCGAAGCGCGTGCCCCCCCCCCCCCTTCCTCCTTCACTCCACACGCGTGACGCAACGCGCGCTATGCGTGGCCGCGCCGCTCGCCGCACGGGGACCAACGCAGCGCCCAGCTCCCAAGGCACTTGAGCGTGCATCAAGGACACCGGTTCTGTTAGGGCGCCACACTTTCAAGACTTTGCTGTATATGGACCTGTAATTACTAATCTCTATCTTTATATCGGATAACCCAGCAACGTTGTCATTAATAATTGGTTATCGATTTCTTTGATTTTCTAATTTGTTTGAAAGGATGAAACTTATTGCCCTAAGACTGTGAACTAAAATAAAATTTTAAAGAAGGTGCGAGTGTAAATACTCCGTCTGTTATTCAGTTATTATTTTTTTCTACTCTCATTGTATAATTCTGTCATTTGATGGTTACCCGTTGCTTAATGATACTCACTACGATACTGATTTCATTATGATACAGGTTTTTGACCAATCACAGAAAAGTTTTCAAACCATTGATCGTAATTTCACTTCCGTCCTAGATGACAAGCACAGTGGTAAACAAAAGCCACTTGCGGCAGTGAAGAGTAGGTTTGCCTGAACTTTGCCATATCAACAGCCGCGAAACGATTCAATGCAAAAGTTTAACTTATAAACGTTGCCATGAGTCGTAGAAAAAGTACAGTATGTAATTCGATGTAATGAGTGTGATTACACTCGTGTGAAATTTACGGTACTCACTCCTATCGTAATATCACACTCGTGTATTAATGCCCATCATTACATCATCGTTTCATAAGGTACTATTTTGCCGTAAGTTCCCACCCTACAAATTTTCTTCTTCAAATATTTTTTTTTCAATCCGTGACATTAAATTGCTCTTGCTGTCTTTAAACGTAAGACTTTTTTAATTTCATATATCGCCTAAAAAGTTTCTGAAGAAAAAATTAAATTGCAAGTATTAGATTTACATTCTTATTGTCATTGTTGTGCATCAAGTCTATCCGTCTGTCTTGAAGTGTGTGTTTTCTTTATTGTGTAAACATGCATTTTGGTTATGAGAAGCTAATAATTGCCATATATGCGTGTTTTAACTTCTTTTACCTGTAAAATTTTTGTCGTTTCGAGAACTTTTCGTCGCTTGACTAGGCTCAGGCAATAGATGTAATTATTTTATATTTCTGTCAAAGATTTTTTAGTCTAAAAGAGATAAAGTACAAGAGCATTTGTATATGTAATACATGTTCAAAGATTTTTAAAATTGTTGCCTTCCATGTAGGTCATTAAAAAAGTACATTTGACATATTTATCGTTTAATTAATTTGAACATTCATTTATGATGGCTATAGAATATTGCCTATTTTTATTGTTGATATACTTTGAATACCCCGTATTAATATAAAACTAGTAATAAAAATTTTGCAAACATTTTCATTTTTCATCAACACCTTCCCTTCCCTCCCTAATTTGTTTTCTTCACAATGCTGAAAACACTCTCCCCCTTCCGAAAGCGACCGTATGAAATGAGGTGATCTTAGCAAAGTATATCTGCTATAATTCATAATTATTATATAATTGTTTATACTATATTATTATAATACTTGTTTTATTAGTGCAGTTGAAAGATGGCTAAGAGTGGAACATTGGAGTGTGACGACCCGATGTGGGAATTATTGAATCCACGAGTGCCGCCTGGAGATCAAAATATGGAATGAGTGTGCTGGCGTCACTCGCTATGAGGACCGAAATAGAACCATGAACGTTTCTCAGAAATCGGATTAAATTACTATGAAGCTTTTTTAAATTATAACTTATTTATTTACTAGTACTTTGTCTTTATTTTAATTTTTCCTTTCATTGTACGGAAATTAAAACAATAATTTCTATAAGTTGTAAAGGTACTATAGGAAGTTTTTTATTTTTTATTTTAAGACCTTTATTTCTAGATTTCTTTGAAAATTTTCTTATCAAACTAAGAAGCAATGAAATTCTCAATTATTGATATAAAAATATAAAAATCGCCAATTCCGTCTGATAGGAGGTCACTGTCAGGGACGTTTTTGCTGCCGTCGTTATTTCATTGTTGACGTGAATGTATGCTCCTTCGAGGGCTTTACTGACGCATCACAATCCTCCAGTCGAAAACAACGTAAGGAGTACTCGCCTTCCGTGCTCTTGCTACCCGAAATCGTCCCCTCCACGAAAGTTGGCCTGAGTAAAGCCTAAAGCGGCTTGCTGGTGGCGCTGGCCGCGTGTTGCAGATGTGCCGCCCGCCATATCCGGAGAGCCCGTGGTCACGGACAGCGGGCGCAGCTGGCTCACGCTCGCCTGGGCCAAGCCCGAGCAGCGCGCCGTGCCCGTGCTGGCGTACCGCGTGGAGGCCTGGGAGCTGGGCGACGCGGGCGGCGCGCGCTGGCAAGAGGTAGGGCTGCACCACGCTGGTTGTGCTCCTGCACATTCTTTCTCGTGCTATTGTTTAAACAATTGTACGAGAAAATATCTGGATTCAGCGACATAATGACAGTACATTACAGAATGTATCAAAATAATGCTTTAGCCATCCTTCGAAAAACTCTTCACAAAATAAAATCAGGAGGTACAAATTTCGCGAATGTATCCTGATTTAAAAGATTCTTCCCTCACCTTAAAGGGGATAATCTCCCGGTGGTACCGCGGTAATTTGATAATGCGGTCTAAAGATATAGTAAATAATGTAGTGGTCAAGACTTAAATCATACAATCAGCACTAAAGCGAAAATCGCAAATTTAAAACGGATCTTTTAATTTTGGAGATTCTTTATATAAAACTCATACCACATTTTAATTTTTATTCAATCTATTCTATTCATCTATTCATCTTAAAATTTCTCCCCCAAATGGGTATATATATGATCACGATAAATATTTCAGTCCGAATTTTATTAGAGCTTTTAAATTTTAAAAATTTCCAAGTTCACCTTCTTTTCAATCACTCCTATAACTTCATTAATTAAGTATTTTTTGTTAATGCCCTCTATTCATCAGTATTAGCAGTTTAATGGTTTTATGCAACTTTTTAAAAATATTAGTATAAATAGTAGTAAAATATAATACTAAGTTAATAACAACTAGTAGTAATTTTGTTCGAATCATTTTTTTTTAAATACGTATCCCTAAATAAGATTTTTTGGACAACGGCTGGAAAATCGGGTAATGTGGAAATATTGATGCACTAAAATATTGAACTGCTGTACATTTCGTCGCATATTAACTTCTCTTTATGTTAGACACACCCCCATGCTACGATGTAAAATACTTACAGTCAATAACTGCAAAGTCAATATTTTGTAATGACTCGGAAATTGACGAATTCCCATCACCATACCTAGCTTACGTGGCATGCCTGGGATTTTGTTTCGTCACACGGCTATTGAAACAAACGATTTGCAGTAGAAAGTTCCAGCTTCATCCCCCCCCCGCGGGAATCGAATCCGGGACCTCCTCACGAGAGCTAGCACGCGATGTCCCATCCGAGGGACTATATGTATTTGTGTATATGCGTGTATATTTGTATAAAATATAAGTAATCGTATATTACAAGCATTTAATTATATTAAATAGGGATTTCCTCGGCGCAAAATCATTAGCAATTCGTATTTATCTCAGAATATCATTATTGCTGCCGATTCGTAATGACGGCGAAATCATTGAGGTGTCATGTCATTGTGGTTTGTGATCAGTTTTTAATAATTATTAATTTTGAAAATTATTTTTCAGCAGTGCAATTACTTATCAAAAAGGCGCGATACATTTTGAAAATCATTTTTACGTTAAGAAAATCACCCTGGACTTGTTTTTCATACAACTGTACTTGGCTAAACGTTTATGTTTCTAGTGTGAATTGTTTTCAAAATTCTGCTTAATAAAGACGCTCAACCCTAAGACTTTCATCGGAATCGTTTTTCTAAATTTGAATTACGAGTCAATTTCAATTCAGTTAAATATTCAATTTACTGTTCTAGTTCCTAATGTTTGAGTCTAGCCAAACAAGTAGAGACCAATCTATATCTTTTGATTGAGACTTATCTATATCTATATCAATGTTGTTATGAACTTATCAATTACGGAGAGGAAATTTTCGATGTAACAGCTTCCAGATGGTGACAGGTCAACTTTGGCACGTGTCCTTATTTCAATGGATTAAGATAAAAGTGAAGATTTCAGAGACTTATCGTGGAGATCGCGAACTATGAAGGTCCAACTTTTCCTATTCCTGAGGGTTCATAGTGCGAAAAATTGTTGTGCTCTATCTCGGCGAAGAATTTTAGGAGGTACAGCTGCAACTGGAGTATTCAAAATGAGCTTGAAACTCTGAAGTTAATTTTTTCCGTTTTCTCTGTTTAGGAAGTTGGCATACGGCAACATACGTTATGTTTGCCAATTTCTGATTCGCACATTTGTTTTTGCAAAGCTTCATATTCGACTGTAATGTTTGAATATTGTGCAACGTATTTAGAAATCAGAGGTAGTGCATTTTTTATCGAAATATCCCAGCATTAAAACTTTTGTAGTATCCGCAGGAGAGGAGCAACGGGTAGTGTTCATTCCGAACTTGGTGGTCAAAAGGAAGCGTATTCTGAAGGGTTTCCTTTCACACTCCACGAGCGCTCTCTTGTGCGTGCAGATCGGCGTGACCCCCATCAACAGCTTCGACGCGTTCCACTTGAAGCCCGACCACGAGTACCAGTTCCGAGTGACGCCTCGCAACCGCTATGGCTGGGGCGAACCCGTCACCACGTCGCGGCCGGTCGTCATCGGCCGCTCGCTGCAGATGCCCGAGTTCGCCCGCATCCTCCCCGGCCAACTCAAGGCGCTGCGCGGCTCCAACATTCGTCTGGAATGCGAGGTACGCACGGGCTCCTTCACTTCTCCGAGCCTATTTGCGGTTCAGAGTTGCGGAAAGATCTTGAGAGTCAGCAATTTGCATATTAACGAATATTGCAATTAAATAATATTTAATTTGATCTTTTATCATAATTTTAATTTATTTTTTAATAACAATTTTATTTTATCTTCTCCCCCATACGTCATATGCAGTTTTTACTGATTTTTGACTAAATAAATCTAAATTACAAAATTACGATCTTGGGGACGTTGCACTGACGGTGTGCCCTTTCAATTCTGGTGTCATTTGCCTGGCGGCGTGAATCTTAAAATTTCGCACCACCACAGGGTTGTTTAAAAATGGAAAATTTGTAATTCTCGCAATTATTTTTTAAAATTTTCTTTTCACCTTTTTCAAAACACGTCTTTTAGCTCTTCTTGGGTAATGAGCCTTTATAAATCTGGAGTGATCTCCTGTTAAATTTTTGTGTTTTTGTCTCGTCACGTCGCAGTATGATATTGCCTTCATCCTTTCGGCCACGAATTCGGCTGTTATTTACCTGTGTTCCCAGACGCTATCCGTCCAATAATCCTGGTATCTGGAATTGGTTAAAACTTCCGTAACTTTTTGGAGCATAGTTAAGCAATTGGGCTAACGAGGCCAGCCGAATTCTGAAAGAAAAACTTGGAAATGTGGATATTAATTGAGAAATTGTGGTTGCAGGTGAGCGGCGCGCCGGCGCCCGAGGTGCGCTGGTTCCGCGACGGCACCGCGCTCGACCTGCAGCACGACCCGTGCCCGCGCCTGGCGCTGACGCGCGCGGGCCCCGTCTGCCGGCTGGACATCGCCGACGTGCGCGACGCCGACTCGGGCCGCTACATGTGCGAGGCCTCCAACAAGCAGGGCCGCGCCTCCTCCTTCGCGCGCCTGCAGGTGGTCAGCGACCCCAAGGTCTGGGAGGCCGCCTCCAAGCTGCGCCGGTGAGTGGCCCAGGGCCCCTTTGGCCAACACAAAAAGCCGTAGGCAAGAGGTTTCCATCGTGCAAAGGTGTTTGACAATTACAGTTTCTGACGCACCCAAAGACATTTTGTGTACCTGCCAAACACCAGAGCCAATTACGTTGCCTAACTATCAGGGGCAGGTGCCACATGTGTGATTTCGTTTTCTGAGATTTCTCATGACAGGTTCATTGACAAAAAGTAGTCATCTTCGACCTTCTACCTGCCCTAAAAGCCTGTAGATTCCGAGATCTTTTCAGAAAGTCTTTAAAATTAAACAAACACTATATATATATATATATATATATATATATATATATATATATATATATATATATATATATGTATGTATGTATGTATATGTATGTGTGTGTGTGACCGTAAAAATATTATTTTTTCTAAATAATGCTGTATATGCACCCAAAAGTCTAAAATTTATTTGTTTAAAAATGCCGTGTATACGTACATCATGTCTCCTCAGAACGCGTGACGTCATCTGTATGGAACAAGCTACATGGTATATGGCAACTCGTGTTGTGTTCTGTTTAAACGATTTTTGTGTACTTTAGGGTCGTTATGGAACGAAAAACATATCGTTGGTGTGTAGTACCTCAATGTAGGAATACTTATACATCAACCCCAAATAAATAAATCATTGATGTACCACGAAAAGCAGACTTGCGAAAAAATGGTTAGATTTAGCAAGATGAAAAAGCGACGGTTTGTCCGTAATATCGCCAATGGCTCATTCTGGGGCACACATGAATCACAGTTCAGTTTTTATTTTTTTTTTTAAGTGTGGATTCTCTTTCACTAGTGACTGAAGATGCCTAACCACAGCACTAGCTATAACATTGCCCGACAGACCGGCTATACTTCGTACTATACTATGCAGTATCTTTCTTACTTACCATTATTAAACCCCAATAAGTTATAAAATAATAATTTAGTATAAAAGAAACTGTGATTTCTGCCTCATTGGCTGGCGACACCAAAATGTAATTTACTAATTGACAGAGTAATTTGGAATGAACCGTAAACTGTAAAATGGAGTAAGAAAAAAAGTAAATAATTTGTGACACTTTATGATCATAGTTCAAAGGAGTTAGAACAACAATGCGCCTACTATCGCAGATCTGCAGTGCCGAGTAATTTGCGTGCAGCGGGTTCCGCATCAATTGACAGAACGGCTTCATATCGGATTCATCTGCATTACTGATTGTGTATTTAATTATCTGAGTATGTGGTAATGTAGCACAATGAATCTACTTTACAATGATATATTGCAGTTTTCATTTTATACTATTTAAACCATAGTTAAATATAAAAATATGGTTGGCCGCATAATTTTGCATGCAACTGCACTTCCATTACACGCGCCAAAGAAATGGAAAGATGTTCA
The DNA here is from genome assembly GCA_038098605.1 of Gryllus longicercus. Lineage (NCBI taxonomy): Eukaryota > Metazoa > Arthropoda > Insecta > Orthoptera > Gryllidae > Gryllus > Gryllus longicercus. The sequence continues at coordinate 735,064 of JAZDUA010000341.1, forward strand.
CACAAGGTTCAATGAAGTCATGAAGCCGTTCTTCGACTGCTGGGGCCCTCTTCTTGTCGAATCTTGTCCTGAGCGTGGAACCACAATAAGTACGAAGCGCTATGAAGACCCTTCGCAGAAATTGACTCGCGGCAATAAAGTTAAAACGCCCTGTATTGGTGTCAGACGGAATCATCCTTTGGTATAATGCCCGTCCCCACACTGCCTATCTAATGAGGGATACGCTTCAGGGATTTGGCTGAAAAGCTCTTCAACATTCTCCGTGCAGCCCCTTGAGATTTTTATAATAATTTTTGACGACCTGAAGAAATACATTCTAGGACGCCGGTTTCATTCGAGCAAGGGCAAGAGTGGGGGAGGTTGTGGAAGCAAACTCTTCCTACAAGACTGGAATGGATCATCTCATCTGCCAGTGGGATAAATGTATTGACACATCAGACAGTAACTTTTAAAATGAAAACATTCCATTCTCACTTTTTAGCGAGTGTTTAGTTTTCATTTGACTGCCCTATACACGTATTAAATCTGGAAATAATGAAAATATGGATAATCTATTACTGTTCAAATACCTTCAAGAAGTCTAATTCGTAAACCCATGACAAAACTTTTATCATAATTAATAAGAAACAGAAACGCAATTGCACACAGATGCCAGCCCTGGTGATGACTGAGGGGAAACGGCGAAGGTGACGCATTTCGTCCGTCGCCACTCAGTGCTCCAGAATTCCGCGCGCGTTATCGGACGTGCAGCACTTCGGGCGTCACTCGTCACCTTGCGCCACGACGGCCGTTTTTCAAATTTCTTTCGCAGAAATGGCACCCGCTTGGCTAACGGTTGCTCCACTTCTCGGGTCGGAATGCTATTATGAGTCATCTTGTGTGGAGAAACACTTCCACGCGTTTGGACGCCAAATGCACGGCCTCGCTCAGAAGGAAATCATTATCTTTCAGTATGTGAATTTTTAAGATGTCACTTTTCTTGGGCACCCATGATATTACTTATTTATTACAGACTTTTTTGTTTATTTGTTTATTGGCGTTTAGAGGCACTTGAAGTACTAAGATGATTGAACTGAGGTCCATGAGTGATAAATGATATCGAATTAAAATGAAGAAATGTCGAACTGGAAGGAATGGAAACGGAATAACCTCCATTAAATTTACCGACAATCTAGCTTCCTTATTACATACTACTAAAATGCAGATCGTTCCCAATTATTTCCGAAAATTCTGTCCGCCATCTTTTAGAACTACATTTGATTCTTTCCAGGATTTCCTTAACACTTCCATATTTTTATCCCCTATTTTTTGAAGAGATTAAATCTTCAGAAACTCAGCCTAACTTGTGTTCACTTCTAGTTCTGCACTCACTGTATTAATTGTTATTGATTTGTATGCGAATCTAACATTAAAAGGCGACTGTGAATAAGGTGTTAGTTAAGTTTAATACGTATTGGTTGTGGAACACATTCATTTGAAAATCGGTATTTGCACACTTGCGTAAGGACGGGAAACTGCGGCGCCGAGCATAAGAACGTACATTGCTCTTCTGGCATTACTCACAGTTTTGTTTTCTCAATATTCACTTGAAATTCTTCAGGTTTAATAAGTTCCGAGGCAATACTGTTCGTAGGTTTTCGCAAATTTATTTTTTTAAATACGATAATTCTAATCGTAACTTATATCAGACTGCAGCGCGATTTACTTGGTCATTCAATTGTTCACTTAATGATGTCAATCAGTGTTGTCAACATCGTGAAAGAAAATTATAGCCTATTAAGTTAAAAATGTCTTTGGGTACAGGTGTTTAATCAACACCACCTACATAGATCGATTTAGGAGGTATTGGTTTATTTCCCGGCATTATCACTATGATTGCTGCGCCTACTCACGAAGAAAACCGTTTTGGGAATTTATTTGAATCATCTAGCCGGGTCCAAAAAACAAATTACCAGTTCCCCATCAGGAGACCGAGACGTCTCACACGTCTCGATTGGTGCTTGGAAAGTGGACTAGCACATATCCGCAGATCTTCACACACGCACACTCAAGAGATTTATTCGAATACTTTGTAGAAAGTGTAACACTAGTGAGTACTGAACAGTCTAAAATGTTCTTCATTCGGCACTAAAACGCGATGTGGATTTTTGCTTGCTCCATTACTTCCCTCCATTTTTCTTCCTCTTCTATATTTCTTCCTAGTTTTTACCTTCAAAAGTTTCAGATCCTTAATCATATATGCTTCTCATCAATTTTGCGGTGTTTTTTATGAGTACCTGAAATTTTCCAGCCCGTGATAGCCTTAGTATTTCTTTTAAAGTGTATCATTGCTAGCCAAGCTATCATTAGACAAACTATTAAGAGAACTTCGCAAAATAAACATCATTGTTTTAATTTTCTGTCAGAAATTGGACGAGAATGATAATTTTATTGTTGTAAACGTGCCTGTTGGTGATTTCATTATTGTATTTGTCCACAAAAATACTGGCTGAAAGTATTGCGTTCTTCCACAGCCGCCAAACGTTTCCAACACGATTTATGTTATTTTGAATCATGCTCTATAGTTGCCATGGTGTCGTCATAATTCCGATTTGGATGGCATTTTAAACGTCGCGCCGAAAACACATCTTCTAGTTGGAATTACTGTCGCTGCGCGCGGCACCATCGGTGGCGACGCTGTTGGCGAGTGCCCCCGACAGAGAGCAGGCGAAGACCGCGGACCAGGACAGGGAATGTGCCCGCTCTTCCATGCTCTTCTAACAAACCGGAAACCAGCTCCTGAATAAGAGAGTTAACGTGCCAATCGAGTAAGGAATTCACATAAGTACATACCAATTTTTTTTACTGGCTTCTGTTGTAGAATATATTTTATTTCGCGACCATGTCTTTTCAGAAATTTGTTTTGAGTAGCAACTAAAAAACACAAAAGGAGCATTCATTCATTTGCCCTCAAGTCCATTCCTAGTGTATTCGAAAAATTAAAATAAAAAATTGTGGCATTTCTCCAGTTTGAATTTAACTGACCTTTCTCTGCATAATGATCAGGTCCCAGTTCCGTTGTTACGAAAAACAATTATGTGAAAATTGGGGAGATAGATGAGCAACATATTCTTAAAGTTTTTACTTATTCCACTTTTCATTGCACATAATGAATTGATATTTAATGCAGTGATTTTACTGGATCAACTACAATTCACTGAATCTGCATGGTAAAATTCCTCTAAAATAATTTATTTTAACGTTTGTGTGTCAGTGTTTTGGACCGAAGCTGTGAGTGCATACTTCACTGCGATACGTAATATTAATTATTAGGTCAGAATGTAACTCACAACAGAATTGTCGAAATCGTTGTTAGGAACGTTTATATCCCAAAAATCAATATTCTTTCATTAATTTGCAAAACTCGTGAGCGGACGAAAAAAAGGAGGCATGGCACATTAGAAAATTTTCCTAATAAGAAATGCAAATGTTATTATGCGCACATTCAAAAAATGATGAAGAGACAAGAATGTTTAGCCGTGACTGTGAGCCTTTTCGGCCTTTGAATTCAGCTCGTGAAAAGTAGTTATAATTCACATTTTGTCTTGAAATGCTAAAGTACTTGATTTCTTAAACTACCCTGTCCGGACTCACATAAACTGTGTGAAATTCATGCAGAATCTCCAATGCATATTCCTGTCAAATCTTACTCATTTCTCATTTCACATATAGAAGGCAACTATTACTAAGGTTCTGCTCGCCACGTACCTCACGTAGTACGTTATTGTAAACCGGTCTTTATCAGCAGTATCAATATTTATTATCCTTGTCCTGGCTGATGCATTATTAATTTTCTACAGAGTCTTTCGAATACCACGATCTCCCTGTGATATGCAGTGAGAAAAGAAGAACAAATAATAATGAATATGAATTACTCGCTTAAATGTACTGTATATGCCAGTTTCACATTGATCTTTCACCTTTGCGCTACAATTGCGCTTAAAGTAATGTCCCAGTTCGACAAGACGCATAGCACTGGCAGCCGAGGAGCCCTGCCGTCAGAATCTGTGGCGACGCACTGCTGAGGTTTCGGCGCCTAACCTTACGAGGAACATTATGAAGAGAAGCTTTTGGAACGAGTTGGTGGGAAGTAATGGATGACTTCAGGTGCTACTTGACGGGTGAAAATGAATGACATAGGTTGCGAGCAGCTACAATATAGATCCCAGATACGAAACTGGTCGAATGCTACTGGGCGTGTGCCGGTGCAAGGACTTGTCCATAGCCCTCGCGATTCTTGTCGATATCTGAAAATAAACTGTCCTTGTCATTCTTCTCAATGCTCTTGCGAGTTCTTGCCCTCAGCTAGCCAAACCTACACTCGTTAGAGCAGGTCATTCATCAAAAATCTGAAATTGCATATGAAATTTAAAGAGATTACATGCGTCAAATAGAATGTTGGTTTTGTTATTTTAGGTGTCTGAAGAAAAATGAAATCAAATATACAATTACTATTAAATATTATAATTTCCATGTGTTTTTAATATAAGTTTTCCTTCTAATGAAGTATATGAATTCCTTTTCTTCTTTTAACTATTGCTCACTCATTCGTGTAACCGTTAATTGGTTTCATGACTCTAAAAAGCAATTGAGAAAAGAACTAGTACTACTTTGTTCCACACTTCTATTTTTTTTAAAATGAATTTCAATGTTTTTCGGAAAACTAAGAAGAAACAATTTCTTGCTATAGATAAAGAATCGCATACTTTTTCCAGGTATTTCTTTTCAGGCCACAGTAACCATTCTTATATTTTAATGGAATATACTCTCGTTGTTCGTATTGAGACTCTCATTGCGTTATTCAGTAAGCAAACATACATGCGTTTTGTTAATGTAGTGAGATATGAACATAATCAATTCTTCTTTCAAATGTGAACAGCAGTTCAGTATAATATTCACCTTCTATGAAATTATAGATTGTTCAATGCACGGCACGTTGGCCGTTTGTTAGCATGGGACCTGTTTGAAAGAACCGACTGCACTGCCATGAAGATCAAAATGTACTATTATTTATTACCTGTTTTGCATAAAAACGTTATTAACTTAAACATTTGCGAGAATTCTGTGTACATTTGATGATATTAGATACAGATTTTATAATTATTAGGAAGTTGGCGGTTGTATTTCATTTATGAACGAAATTTTTTACTAATTGATGACACAGTACATATCGATATTTCGTTAGATATATCAAAATTTAATGCTTGTTTTAAAATACATCGCCGAGTCGTTCATGTCTCATTCGACCGAAAAATAATTAGTATGCTGTTTCATAACGTCTCACTTTTCCCTATCTTATCTGCAATCCAGGAAGTGTGTTTGTCGCATCGCAGCATCCTATCCTGCTCTACTAGTTGCTCGGGGCTCCCCATCGCAGAAAGCAGCCGGCCCCTGCCACGCCCAACGTCTCTCCGACTGCCTGTCGGCACCTAGGGCTCCTGCCTCAGAACTCGTGTTTTCAATTGATTTGCAGCTGATTTCAATCAATTTTGCCCGCCACTCCTCTCTCAGCCCATTGCGTTTCTCGTTCCTTACGTATCCCAATCCTGCCTTAAGTGAGTGAGGGGATAGAAATATGAACTTTTTTCTACGTGTAAAAATGTCTTTCTTTTTATTTATGTATTTATTTAACATCAAAAACTTAAAAAACGTTCTACGTGGAAAAATGTAATCTGTGCACGGTTTCTTGGACTGTGGAATATATCTGCGTTCAACATTCATTTTCGAGTATTCTTACTCCCAGTCTGTAGCCCTTTGACATTAAAAGAGTGCTTTCAGGTGTTCCACAATGCAAAATATTTTATCATACTCCTCCATCGATTTTTCCAATTTCGTTTCCTAATGCTAGGGTTATTCCATCAGTCATAGTAACCGTATAACAATAGGTTATATCTTTTGAAATAACAGAAATGTGGTTAGTTCAGTAGAAGTGTTGGAAAGCCTGATTGACACTGCACAATATGTCATCACCGAATAGCTTCTGAAAGCTTTGGAAGCTAGTTGACAGCACATAAAATATAAGTGGTTGTGCTCCAAGAAAGATTTAAGTAGAATGGTCATATGTGAGAATTGCAGTTCTGCTTAGGGCCAGTGCAAAGGCTCGTCAGTGTCACTCGAAAAGCATTTGGTGGTATTTTGTTGCGTTACGGTAGTGTTGCACATTGTGTAGATATCTTCGTGTTCCAACCGCACGTGCATACAGACGAATTGCTCATAACCAATGTATTCAAACCTCTTCATTGGCAAATATATGTGGGAATTATTTTGAAGAGTATTTGTTGTGAAAAATGTACGTTGTTTTCGTTTGTACCTTTTACGAACAGAGAGTGATAACAAACAATCAGATCAAATAATGACTTTTGTAAAACATTATCGACAAATGTAGGAGAAAACTGTTAAAGAAGGGCGGCATTTTCAATATTAAACTTGTTACTTAGGTCCATTTAAATAAAATGGGAAATAAAATGGATGCACTACAAATCTATTTTGGAGCACATAACAAAATATAGAAGAGAAACTTAGGATGCAAATGAATAAAGAAAAACTTTATGTAGTGGAAATTGATCATCTCAGGTCTTCCAGGATCTCCACCCGAGACAATACAAGCAATGAAACAATAAGAGAAATTAGAGTCCCGGCAGGATGTAGTTGTCAGAATTGAAGAAAGGCAGCTCTGTGTTCATGTTTTATGAATGGGAGGAAACAAATGGCCAAAAGGGCAATACAATATCAACTTGCGGGAAGGTGTCCGTAACATTTGCAAACGAGGTTGGTATGAGGATGAACCAACGGCAGCATCCGCGAGTACTTCTCAAAGGACTGTGGTCCATTGGCAGCTGCTTCTAAGGGCTCAAGGGCGGCGCCCTCCACAGAAAAGAAACATCGGGAAAGTTGAAAAAGGTATTAAACATAATGATGAATTATTAACGAGCAATAAATCAACTCGTTTAATGTGTGCATACCACCACGTTTGATGTCGTTTTTGTTTTATGTGCCCGATTATGCGAAAGATGTTTTTGCAATGGGTAGCATCTATCGGACTATTGGGAGTCCGTGCGTAGCTGATGTACGCGAAGCAATGGGAGCTTCAGGAACCGTAGGGACACTGGGAGTTGGTTGGGAGCAGCGTGCTCCTATTAGGGTTCTGTTTGGCAGAGTCAGCGTCTATTAACTAAGGTAAGAATATCAAACCTATCATCTAATTTCATAAATTACTGTTTTGTGTGCTGGAAAATTTTTAAAAACTCTTCTGTTTGTGTGAGTGCAATTGTATCTTTCGTTATCAACGTAAAAGTCTTAGACAGGGTTTAAAATCCCGATATTTTTTATAATTACGAAAATTTTGATATTGACGATTTCTTCCAAATTTACTCAGAAGATTTAACAGAAACTGTGTGGGTTGAAAATTTTTTATTGGCGTAGATTCTCAAACTATACATTTAAATTTGGTCAACTTTCCACCGCTGTATATTTTCTGCGAAGATAGGTCATCGATAATGGCATTTCTGCATTTGGAGTGTCTGACAGGCCTAAAAATAAATGAAAACGACCATCAATACACACGCCTGTCTCGCTTGCGTTATTTGGAACACGATTGATAGCATAATTTGTCTCAGAATCTGAGAGTATTGTTCTGTTGAGCTGCAATGGAATTGCCGGACAATCGCGTTCAATCGAAATGGAATTTCCATTCAATGAAACCTTCACCTTACCAATGAATCCTTTTTGAGTCAGTTAAGGCCTTCTTACGAACAACGTCGTAGAAAATAATTGGACACTAAAACAGGAAATTCTCTGATTGTGGAATTCGTCAATTCTTTATATGTCAGCTCACAATATGTTGTCTAAATCAACGTATTTGTGTTGGCGAATGTTTTACATCATTATTTAAGAAATTGAGTCGCAGCATGTTTCATTCTTCAGCCTTGTGTACTCGTAAAAGGAAGGATGATTTCACAAATCTCCTATCCTTGCTAGTAAATGATGGGCGGTGTTAAATTCAGAAGCTTGTTTACCGTGTGGTGTGCAGTGAATGTACTGAGATCATTCTCGATTTATAATCGCATATGGGGTCTTTCAATCATCAGCTGAACAATCAAATGACATGCGCTGTTTATAAAAAGGTAGTGATTGCAATGAGTTTGGAAGTGGAAACGCGTGAGAAAAACGGGCACTACTGTATTTTTCCTAAAAAGGTAGACGTAAATTTATTCTCAGACGTAAAAAGTTGTCTATTTGATCTTGAAATATCGCACCTCGTAATGACATTTTTCGTTTTTATTCACAATTGATACTTATATACACTAAACGTGATGCATCTCGCCAACTGTGGCGATATCCGGTAAAATGTCAGTATTAAATTGGCATTTTTCAAATCTTACAATAACTTCTTCGAATACTTTCTTCTCTACGTTCAATATGTTTGTTAATGAAGGACATGCCGAGAAAGGGCTGACGAGTTATTATGTTGCACGAAACTAAATACCTTTAGTTGGTGATTTACTCGACCCATTAGCTTATAAAGAACGGGTGTCCATGAGGGTGGACACCATATCTCTCGAAACTTCATTACATTTAGATTTAGATTTATTTAGTCCAAAAACAGTAAAAACTGTATGTTACGTATGGGGGAGAAAATTATATATATTCAGTGCATAAGAAAAGTGACATCTAGAGCATTGTCATTTTCCTGAACGAATTTAAACTGTGCGCGGCCGTTTATTGTGCGACCTACAGCAATGTTCCTCGAAAGCTACTATTAAAAAATGCTTACTAGTAAAAATAGTATTTTGTAATGATATTTCTTCACGTAACAAAACAATTACAGTTTTCGAGATGTGCCACTTGTCTTTGTCACCAACAAAAAAAAATTCAAGTAACACTTTAAGTGGAGGATTCATACAAAGGTGTTAGTGAGCAATAGTTTTAAAAATTGAATGAAGCACGTTATTTAAATTGAATATAATCATCTTAATAACGAATTTTAACATTCTTTTCAATTTTAAAATTTTGATTTCAAAAAACTTTCAAAGTAACGAATTGCATTAATAGTTCTAGAACTACTATATAAATTCTAATAGTTTCAATTTAAATTTTGTCTACAACTTAAATGTTGAATTTTAAAAATACTTTAGTTCTTGAAAGTGTTTATATAAATCCACACATATACGAGAATGTATATAATATTAAATCGTGTTCATGTATTTATTGTGACGTCATGGATACTCACAGCGAACACAGACACAGAGCTTTAATATAACAAATATATTTATTAACAAAGAAAACACAACAAATATTTACAATTAATTTCCTTCTTACACCCTAGCTCTGATAGACCTACTATCCCCTGATCGCGGGAGCGATCCAAACCCGATTGATGATCGGTTTCGATTGTGGCATTCGCCACTCCTACTTCTGAAGCGCGCACAAAGCTTAGCTTTCGTGACGGGATGTCACACTGGGACACAAAGTCCGTTCTGGCGTACCAACGGATGGTTTGCCTCGATCGCAGGAGCGATCTTATCCGATTGAGAATCAGCGTGAATCGTGGCACTCAACCACTCCTCACCTCGGAGCACGCACACAGCATCGCTCCCCCGTGACCGCAGTCACCCAAGGACACAAAGTCCTCCGCAGGCTTCGTCAACTCGTGACTTGCCTCGCGTGTCTGGCTCGCATATGCACCGTCGTGGCGCCAAGTTTTGTGCACATGCATGAGGTTCTCCCACTGTCTCCAGAACCCACCCACTGGCTCTGACCACTCCGTTATATAGACGAGGCTCACGTGACCTACTACGTCACGCCACCCCCACCGCTGTTATAACAATTAAAGGTTTCTAAAGACCGGAAGACCCCAAAGCCTTGTGTCTCCCGTTTCCGCGTTCTTGCTTTACGGAAAAACCCTTCTCTCCTTCCTGTGGCGAGGCTAATCCTCTACCAAGCGTCCCCAAATAGATGCCACGAGGCACGCTGGCTAATACGTTACACTATTTAAAACGAATTGAATTCTGAAAATCTTCGGTTGTGAATGGTCCCACAGTCTTGGCTCTAGAGCCAGTACTCACGATCACGAGGCAGTCGCTGTCGCGCGGAGTCATCCGTCTGGATTGGGCCCCGCCCCGCTCCCTTCCGTCGCCACCGGAACGTGTTTGGGTTCGTTATCTCAAGCACGATCTTTATTAGTCAATTTACCCGAGTAAAACGTGTTAAAAAGACGTTTCGACCATTTCCTGTCGTTGGAGTGCGCCGACGCCACATCTCAGCCCGCGCCTCGAAACGCCGCTGCAGTGGGCTACTTCATTTAAAGCGCCATTCATTAGGCTGCCCCTCTCAATAATTAGCGTCCCGTTAATTGAAGGGCTTGAAGCTGTAACGTGACGCTACAAGAGATATGAGATATCTGTATTTCATCTTCGTAAATATCCTACACATTATGCGTGGAACGAACAGATCAAGAAAAATAACTTTTAATAAGTTGTCCTTTCGATTCTTGACGTGTCTAATTGATCTGTGATTCAACCTGTATATTTACATAATAAAATATTTATTAGTCATTATGAAACATTTGTCTGTCTCTTTTCAAATTATTGACACAAGTTGTCCATTTCACAGATCGTCTTGCCTTCATTTTAACGGTAGGTCGCGCCAGTAAATCGAGATAAAAAATACAGTTGCTTTTATAACATATTCAATAATTTAGAGCTCTCATCAGTAAAAATATTAAAAATTAATTTTAACCTCCTCATGACATCTCAATAGACAATTGGATATTGGATAGAGTACAATGGGAACATAATTCATATAATGTATTGTCGACGAGGTGCCATGAGAAGTTAAGAACGGATTTTTAATGTTTTTTTAAAACAAGGGTTCTAAACTACTGTGACAAATCGTAAAGATAATTGGTTAAGACAATCTTTAGAGAGATTTTCTATCAAATATTTTCTGTATATATTTTTGCAATATTTGGTCATTAATTAACATTCGAAGGGCTTACTTACAAACTGATGATTCTCCATTACCATTTGTTTTTCAGTTTAATGTATCATTGTATTCTTAAGACACTTCTCCATCATGCTGCTAAACATTGTGTTCAGAAATGGCGTTTTTCTCATGTTAAATGCTATTCGAAAACCGTTGAATACACTCTCAAATGAGGCTGAATGTGACTATTTTCCCTTCGCTTTTCAATTGCGCCTAGAATGTAACAGTGTGTGCGGTGCGCAGGGGCGCGCAGGAAGACGACTCGGCGAGCGACGCCGACGAGGCCCCGCCGCAGTTCACCATGCGGCTGCGCGACCGCCGCGTGCAGATGACGTACCCCGTGCGCCTCACCTGCCAGGTGGCGGGCCGGCCGCGCCCCGTCCTCTCCTGGAGCAAGGACGGCGTCGAGCTGCAGCCGGACGGTGAGTACCTCAGGGACTCTCCCTGCTCACATGCTTTCTCACCTGAATCTAGAATCTTCGGACATGCATGAGACAAATGGTTTCTATGGGTGGGGGACGGTGATATTGGTAAGAGAATGGCGGAAAAATGATAGAAGAAGTGGCAGAAAAAAACGAAAGAAATGGACCGCTGCGCTGCGTGGAGGGGAATTCTAGTGTTCACCTGCTCTGATCGGTATCTTTCGTGTTTTCTCTTATCGCTACCGGACGAAGCCGGAGCCAAACCGCAGGCCTTGCCTTGCCCGCCGTTGTCCCTGCCTCTCCACGTCCACACTCTTGCACTTCCTTACACTGCACGGCCACCCGTCGGAAGATGAGTCGAGAGCTTACAGTTTATCCCTCGTGGGACGATTGCCCAGCTGGCGAAGATACGTGGGAATGCTACACCCAGTAAAGTATATATCACCAAATGAAACATAACAAATCACCTTCAACGCCTACCTAAGAAACAATCAGCTGGAATACACCAAATACCAACGATACTTTTACAAAAAGTAAATAAGAAAGCAATTGGCTAACTAACTGCAATATTCAACTCAATGTTAAGAATAGGGTACTACCCCACAAAATGAAACACTTTATAGTAATTCCGATACCAAACCTATGTAAAAACCCAGCATCTACAGAAAAATATAGACCTATAAGTCTAATCCCTGTCATAGCCAAAGTAATGAAAACACTTTTCAATTTGGATTTAAAGAAAAACACTCGACAATACATCAACTTTTAAGAATTACAGAAATATTATATAAAAAGTTTAACCAAAAGCAAGCCTACCCTGGCAGTATTTGTGGACGTACGCAAGCATTGACAGAATTTGACACGAGGGATTGATATTAAAATTACAAGACATTCAACAAGCTTACGCCTTTACTAGGTGAAAATAATACAAACCTCCTGAAAAAAGAAAAAAAGTTTTTTCAGTAAGAATAAATTCAACCTACTCTACACAGAAAGAAATCACAGCAGGAGTACAATAAGGCAGCCCATTACCGGCAACTTTGTTGAAGGTATTCACATTAGATTTCCCAACAACTCAAAACATAACAATATAGTTATTTGCTGATAACAGTGCAATACTAACCTCTAACAAGTGTTTGGAAACAGCCACAAAAAAGCTACAAGAAGAACTAAACAAAGTAACACAATGGGCAGACAAATGAAAGATAAAAGTTAACCCTAACAAATGTTTAGCAAAAAATATTCACACTTTGCCCAATAACCGCTACTCCCACATCTATAAAGCTATTTGATACAACACTCTACTGATTACCAAAAAACATATTAAATATCTGAGAATATTAATGGACGCCAGACTAACATGGACAAATCATATAAATGACAAAATCATGCAAGCAAACACTTTGTTTGGGTACTGCTCCGGCATTTGCTTGGTTTCACGGAAAACTACTTGTCAGAGTAGCCGGCCTGCAGAATTCTCCTCCAGACAGCAGCCGTGGCCGTGAGGGCTCGAACCCTAGGACCTCGCACGTCAGAGACACTGCGGTGACATCAGTCGATGCTCTCTGTAACATATCAGCAGGTTTATTATAGATTTAAAAGGAATTCAATGGTACGTATACACGTTCCGTATACAACAGTTTTCTCTCAACGTTTTATCTGTCATTTGAACACGATCGTCTATTTTCACAACACCGCCGGTAAACTCATATAGAAACGTCGTCGGCTTCTCATTCTCTTCAAGATCCGGAATCGTGAATGCCCATTCGCAATGCATCCAGAATGACTGAAAGCGTACGTCTGTTCGGGGCGCAGTTTTCCCTGTGAAAGGGGAAAGCTGGTCCGTTAATCGCGAAATGCCCTAACGTATTAAAGTATCCTGAACGTGAACGATCTCATTCACATGTAAAGAAACACACCCTTGAAACCTTGCTCCTTGAATTCTGATTTGATTGCCCTTTCTCCGTCCTAATGTGGTAACCTTTGCACTGATAAATCACTATAGATTCCTTACATATGATGCCATTATCCTAAAGAACTGCGCCGTTTATCCTAAATTATTTTGTTCTTTTCTGACAAGAACTCGCACCAGAAACACGAAAATCCGAGTTTTGAATAAGAGTATGACTAAATATCATTCCGAACACACCAATTTCAATCAGTTATTTCCATCTGTAGAAGTACTGTTCGCCAGATTTTCAAAGAATATTTTCAATTTATAGTGCATATCTATTCTCTGCAATATGTAAGATTCGTGCTTAATAGCTTAAATGTAGAAATGTTGAATATAATTTGTTTGCATATCCCATACAAATTGATTGTTAATGTCGACATGCTCACAAGATAGTCGTCTAATGTATGATTTTCATTTGTAATCAGCTTTTCCTCCATTCAAATCTACTACAAATTACCTAAGAGCCACAACAAATTGATTACAAGGAATTAGTTCATTCACTAAACTTCACTTATGTTGTCCATCTCGCAAATTGACATTCGACACGATCGTTCTTCCATTAATTGTACAAATTGCTGACACAACAATAGTGACGCGATGACTCGATCAAATCCACTTGTAGGCCGCAGGAGCAGCTCTCGCAAATCGTTGCGAAACGAGTCCGTCAAAATTCATTCCGCCGTTTTCTTCAATCAGTACTCCAGATCTACGCGGGCTAGCGGTGGGCGTTTCGGCCCGGCCGACCGGCCTCCGTGGGAGTCGACATGCTTTTGTTCCGCGCGCCCCCGTTCGAAATCGTATGTCATTTCGGCAGTTGCTTGCCTCGGGCCATCAGCAACCTGCTTTCTGTTGGGCACCCGCCCTCCGCTCGCGCCCGTATCAGCGAGCTATTAGTGGAGTCTAGATTGTTATGCACTCTATTACACAATGTAAGGTGTTGTACTATGCACGTTGGGAGGCACACTGTAATGTAATATGAAACTGTTGGTGCTACAACGGAATTCATATTTTCGTATCATTTGGTTTTCATTCATATTTTCGTATCATTATTACGCAATATGATATTACTAGTCGAATCCGCAAAAGTGTTTCGTAACATATAATAAGGAAATAATTATATTTTTAATTTAATTATTTATATTTCTTCGTCATTCATTTCTTCTTTTATTTATTTTGGATGGAAAACATTCAAATTCATGTGACGTATGGGGAAAAGTATAATCTGCGAATGTTTTTTTCAGCCTCAGAATCTATATCCCACCCTTTAATATAACTGTTGAACGATGAATAAACGAACCAAAGAAACGAATTTAACAACACTTGAAATGGAGACATTTTCACTTCCAAGTAATAAAAACATAGAGATCATTGACCCAGACGTTCAAGTTCATTACTTGCAGCAGACATATTTAGTCTAGTAGAATTTGATAGTAAAAATATTATTGCATTATGTATCATTCTTGAAATAAATATAATTTTCCTCTTCGATTAGGAATAATCCAAGAGATATAAACCACAATTTTATTATTATGAGCCCGTTGCAATCCCTTTAAAGCTAGGGTCTCCTGTTTTCCCAGGGAGACCACAATTTTAAAAACTAATTAATATTATAAATATTAACCAGACGTGTTTCGGGAATTTTATTCCATTTTCAGTGGCACTACAGAGAACAAAATTATGGAATCAAATTTAATTAACGTATGAAATGAAACTATCTTAGATATACAAATATAAATTGATGAAGTTCAAAAATTGAACAATGTAAAATCTGTAGATATTGATGCTATGTCAAGTATTATGGTCGGCCACATCTTCTGTAGTACTCTGCTCACCTGTGAGCGAATGAATAGGGAAAGTTGACGGTGGAAATAGAAATGCTGAGAAGCTAGTCAAGAAAGTCTTTTAATTTGGAGTTGCATTGAACTTGTGCATGTCAATTATTTCCTGCGGCAACACAGAATTAACATTCATTAAACAATTGAAGTCGGTACACAAATTTAAGTTCAAAGTAAAATCTGTTCAGCTGCATAACTGTTTCTATACAATTAGAGAATATACTTATTATCAAAAAGAAAACTAATGTTTATTTTAACAAAACAGTGATATGTATTGAATTAGTTTACATTTGTATTGTATATGTTTTTAAAAGGCTTAATATGTTTGTAACAAATAATGTACTTCAGCTTCCGGGTCAATGACTCCCATCTCGATCAGGTTTTTCTCCAGTTTTCCTTATCCATTGAGCAAATGCTGAGATGGCGCTTTGTTTTGCTTCTGGACGTAAATGTAGCTTCACTATGCGCTCTTTTTCTTGAACTCTTCTTTGGCTTGTGATGGTAAGAGTAGAGGTAAGAGCGAGTTACAATTTTGTTGGCAATGCAGAAAAATCATACTTGCAATTCGTTTACCGATGCAAATAAGTTTTCTACAACTCGGAAATGAAAATGTCTATTTTTTTCAAACATTGCATCTTTTCAAATAATCTTCTCTCCCAAACATCACCTACAGTTGTTACTGTTTTTGTACTAAATAAATCAAAATCTAAATTAACACAAACAATAATTAACGACCATGATTATAACTAGCGAAAGCGCCCTCCAAAGAGCTGAGTCCGTAACCACCAATTAGCCACCACGGCCACTCAGAGACGAGAGTTACATGCTTCTATAATAGTAATAAGCGTATGGTGGTTTCAGTTCTAGCATTATCAAGCTGAAACATGGAGAAAATGAGAAAAAAATCTTTGGGCGACCAACGCAGGTATCTGGGAAGAGAATCAGTCACAAAACCAAGTTCAAAGTAAAGAGATTAGAAAACTAAATACTGCGAGAACGTCTGTGGCATTCTATGGCACCACTAGCTTAGTATTTATTTTAAAAAGCTAATTTCCTACGAGGACAGCCGCCACTTTGTCGCTTCTCTTTCTCAAATCACCTGCTCTGCTATTGAATCATATTAATAACTGTTTTTACTGAGAGACTTTCCATGTGCGGATCCTTTCTTCAAAATAGCCTCTTCTTTTGTTTATAAAAAACAGATACAACGGTCAATAAAGCTTTTAAAATATTATCTAATCTAATCTTCTCCCCTTCTAACTAACCTATTCTTTTCCCCCGTCGTTCTGAAGCTGTGGTCAGTGCTGGCCCCGAGGGCCAGACTGAGCCTCTCCGTCGCTGAGGGGGACTGTGTATCCCTCGAAGCCTGCCCTGCAGGGAAACGCTCCTGGGCACCCCCATCCTGCCTAACCGGAACTAATCCTAGTCAAGTTTCTTTCAAGTTGCCCCCGAAGGTGGTTCCACATAGCGGCTGTTTCCCCCTCCTAAGCCGACCCCCCTTCCTGCCCGGAAGGAAGCGAGACTCAACGTTGATGAGAGAACTCTAAGATTGGAGAGAATCATCCCAACAGAGGGGATGATCATCTCAGGAGGGTGAGCACGGTCGTGGCCTTCGGGCGGAACCATCCCAGCATTTGCCTGGGCGCCCGAGGGAAACCACGAAAACCCCGGGCAGGATGGCCGGCGCGGGGATCGAACCCGGGCCTCCCGAATGCGAAGTCAGCGCGCTATGCCCTGAACACTTCGCTCGGTGACAGTACCCTCTTCAGTAGACCGCTATGAGTCGCTTTTTCTTGTCTCATTGCACACACACACACACACACACACACACACAGCCTCCGCATTAGCCGTAGATTTGTGATCCGTTACACCAGTTCGAGTTAGGATATGAATTGTAAATTCGTTCTGAAAAATTGGTCTAAATGTTTCCTTCAATGAATAAAAATATATGCTCTCTTTAATGTTTCTTTAGGATACTCACTTCTATACTGGAAATTTCCACTTATAAGATCTTTGTAGGCGAAATTTTTATGTAGGATAACAGTTGAGAAGATGGTATTAATGTAATATAGATAACTAATGATTGAATATAATTTTATTTTTGTAACTGAAATAATTAGTGGAAAGAGGAAACTTTTATTTCAGGAAAAAGTGTTCATTGCATATAATGGAGGACGGAAAGTGTTGTATTACTGTAACCAATCAATGATGTGTGAAAAAGCTTCAATTTTTAATAGAATGGTAATAATATTATGATGCACTGCAAACGATGCCCTGCATTTCTAAATAATTAAAAAATCTCACAAGCACGCCAATAAGCCGGTCGGAATAGCCGAAATCGTTAAGGCAGTGGTGCCGTAGCGATCTTTGACCGAAGGATCGCGGGTTCGAGGTCAGTCTCGGGTTTTGTTGCATTTTTTGTTCGTCGTTTCACCGCCTATCTTTACCATATAATGTCATCTTCAGTTACGAAACCGCTAAATGCAATAGTGTTCGCTAATGATCTAGATGTTGACGCGAGCCTAAATAACAAAAAAATGTAAATAATGGTTTTCTTCTAATCCGTTTAATACATGTTTTGAATATTCATTATTTTCCTCGAAGGTATAGAAATGTTGTTTGTAATGAACAAGAGGGTAAACTTAAATACAATTACTACGAGAAAAATCTATCTCCACCTTATCACAACAGTATCACAACCTCATCTTCCTGAAAATAGTAGAATTAAAAAAAAATAGTATGAAAAAATTCTATTTGCACTTACTGAAAATCCATATTGAAATGAGAAAGTTCTAACTGCAAAATTAAATATTCAAAATTACATTAATAAGAGGTTTAAATGAGCGATGATCAATGAGCGATGCAAATTTAAGTTCACTCCTTCAAGATATTCTTCCAAAGAAACGTAACAAAATGTTCATATTACAGGAAATTGTAACTCTGAAGCTTTGTTTCTGTAAATCTTGCAAGTCAGTTAGAACTTTGTCAAAGCAAAGCCACGAGTTGTGTCTCGAACGCGGCAGCGCGTGGGACACACCTCCTGAGCGAATGAAGCTTACACGAACGCCGTGTCTTATCCACAACTTTATTTTTAAACAATATTTCCTCCCATGCTCACCTACGCCGCCACGAAGGACGAAGCAGAACAGTACACAGCGGGCATCCTTGGGGGATCACCTGTGATTTCAGCTGGTTTGCATTCTGCATGGAAGAATGGAGGAAATTTTGAATCCAACAAACGATTCATATTACGTATTTAGACTCTGAAGATGGATATCTACTAATTCCTTATGGTAACATGAAATAAACATAAAGTGATATTTAACAATTATTCTCAGAGAACTCGAGGGCTGTCTACGAAAAGGAGGGCGAATGCCCCTGCAAATGGGGAAGTCACAGGAAAGGAAGAACCGATTCAGAAGAAATTGTACTTTGTATTTTAACAATAAATGAAGAACATACAAGTCTTTATCGTTTTAGAGGTATTATTTATTGGTTAGGGCAGCGTTACGTGTCAAGGAAAACGTTGATATCTCAAAGTAAGTACGTACGTAAGTAGTGCGTATTTTTTTCTAGGAAACATTGTTGACGATACGTGTTTAACGCTTTAAATGACATTGATATTTTTAGACAATGTAAATTTATTGGATTTTTGATGAGACATAAAAAAGGCTACTAGCAAAAAAACAAGTTTTTTTTCAAAGTTTGAATTTTACAGATTTGTTAAAGTACCTTGTGACTATCCGTATTTATTGTTGAAGGTTAGTTTTTATATGCGTATATGTATTCTCTTAGACTTACGGTATATCCAAACTTCCTTTTTTCTTTCTCAGATAATAATGATATTGGGAGTCACTGGTTGGTGTGGTTACTTTAATCCTGGGAGGAATAAAGACACATTTTAACATAAGAAAAAGTGTGATGGAAGCCGAAATTTAATCACGTTTAAAAATAGTTGTATTACATTTGATAAAATTCACGAGAAATCTAAATAATTGATAAGAAACCTCTAGCAAGAAATCTATAATAATGGCGTAGCACGTGTAATATTAATCCATTGACTCACCCTCGACATGGGCGAAATTACTGGAAATTTAATTTTTAGCCCTCTAGATGTTTTCAGCCCTATCAGCAAAATTTACTCCCGTATTATCCGTCAGGGAGTGCCACTTCAGCCACAGTAATATGTATCCATATGCGTTCTCCGGCCAAGCTAAAATGGTATCTGCTTAGGGCAGAAATTGGTCGGAGGGTTTAATTTTTCCGGGTACATATACAGGATTCCTTTGCATGCGGAGAATAGTACATGGTCACGGTGAACTTTCTACCCGTCTAAAAGCTACGTAAATCTTGGTTCCCCGGCTTACGTAGCTCAGGGCATCGGTAGATGGTACTATAATGTCTCAAACCGGTTGGTCCTAGGGTTTGAGTCCTGGTGGTGGCTACATAGCTAGGCCGGATTCAGCCGCTGCCTGGAGAAGAATTGTACCGGCCGACTGCTCTAGTTTTCCGTTGTTTTTCTAATCCTAGCCTGGCGAATGCCGAAGCAGTACCCTAACAAACGGGCCTCGGATCGCGCGCGATCTTTCCTTTCTCTTCGTTGTTCTATTCTCGCCTGTTACTCACGTACACTTCCATGCATTAAACGATCACGCTTGCCAGGAGACCAGTCGGGAGCTTAGAGCTTGTCCTGGCTGGGGCGGTGGCCCGCAGGTGGGAGATACCTGCTTGGGGACAGTTCCCACACGCCGACGAAAGTCGGTGGCGGGTCTCGTCATCCAGCAAAACATGCACTGTGCTTACGGGTCTAATGACCTCAGTAGTCGACGCCCCCGTAATAACTAATCAATGAATCGATCTCTTCCTGCCCCGCAGAGCGCCACGCCTTCTGGAACGAGGAGCACTTCCACACGCTGGAGCTGAGCCGCGCCGCGCTGGCCGACTCGGGCTGCTACGCGGCCACGGCGCGCAACGCGCTGGGCGCCGTGGCGTGCCGCTGCCACTTGGTGGTGGACAAGGGCATCCGCGCCTACGTCGCCCCGGACTTCGTCTTCGAGCTGGAGCCCGAGATGTCGGTGAAGGCCGGCGGCGACCTGCGGCTGGCGGGCCGCGTCGAGGCCTACCCCAGCGTCGGCGTCATGTGGTGAGTGCACAAGTGGCGTTGCGTAACGTCAACTGTATCGTAATTAGTGACGAACTGAGTAGGATAATTCCGTCGGTACGCGCTCTCATATTTCCATTTATTCAGTAAAAATCGAAAGTGTTTCATTGTTTTTGAATGTTTTCCGAGTTCTGTGTTTCTAACTATGTCTCTCTACACAACTCGCAAAAGGCTGCAGACTGCATAGTTTTCTTTCAAGTTCTGTGTGCGTTATAATTTAATAATATAAGTGACGACAAGGCCTATCTCTATTTTTTAGACAGTGAAATGGCAGTTAATCCATAAAAGGAAACCTTGTAAAACTTTTCACATTATATACACACACGAATTTACTACCGTTGCTCTCGATTGAATTTAGATCTCGCGTGTATGTTGGTCCTAACTGTATTGTGTATTTACTTTCACGTATACGTACGTATATGCAGATCAATACACGTAATATGGAGAAAGTTATATAATGCTGCGGAAAATCGATTTGGAGATTTCAACGGACATGCACGTTTTGGGGGTGTCCTGATATCGAAAAAGCATGGGTTTTTTTTTTCTGAAAGGCCGTCTCTCCGTCTGTCTGTCCATCTGTCCGTCAGTCCGTCCGTGTCCGTGCGTGTCCGTGCGTGTAGGGAATCGTCGATGGAGGCGAAAAGGAGAAGTCCGGGTCTGCGGGCCTGGCGCATGTGGGAGACTCCGGGCGAGGCGTCTTGGCGCCGTACGACGCCACTTGATGTCCGGCGATGACCGCCCTGTTTTACGGACTCGCGCTCGCAGCGCGTCAACTGTGACCACCCCAAAGGGGCGCCTAATCCTCGTCGAATGATAGCGCAAGCGCCGGCCTATGGGAGTTCAGGGCCAGACAGGAATTTAGCGCTTAGCCACGGAAAGATTTATTTTCCGTCTGTCACCTTTTGCCTCCTCTCCATGTCCCTTTTGTCTCCACTTCTCCGTCCTCATGTCTTTCTTGTTCTTGTCCGTCATCATATCCTCTTTCTTGGCCGGTATTTTTTCTTTGTTCTTGTCCGCCTTCTCCCTCTATATCTTCTCCGTGTACTTCTTCGTTTCTTTCTTTTCCTTCATATCCGCCTCTTTTTTTCTGTCTTACTGTCTTTCTTTGCTTTCTGTCTTTCTGTCTTTACTTTCTGACTTTCTGTCTTTGTCTTTCTGTCTCTCTGTCTCTCTGTCTCTCTATCCTTCTGTCTTTCTATATCTACTTCTGTACTTCTTCGTTTCTTTCTTGTTCTTCATCTCCGCATCTTTCTTCCTTCCTTTCTTTCTTTCTTTCTTTCTTCGTTTCCGACTCTTTCTTCTTCGACTTTTTCTTCTTCGTCTCTGTCTCTTTCTTTGCCTTCTTTCTTATCATTTGTTTTCTTCCTTCTTTTGCGTATTTTCTCTTTTCCTTCTCCTCGGTGTCTCAGTTTCTTGCTGCAACACGGAGCGCGTAATGTGTCAACGGGAAGCAGGTTACATGAAGTAGGGTGCCAGCGATTGAAAGTGTCTCAAAATGCATTATACAGAAAAACTATACTTATAATTTGCAGCCCCAGGCTCCGAAGCTCAGCGTTTTGTGATAATTCTACGAGTCTGAGATTCTGTATATCTGCGCCAAAAGCGCTTCTCCAAACGTGTTGTCTGTACATTTTCTTTGCCTTTAATATTCTCCGTAGTTGTTTTTAATTATTTTACACAGGAAACCATTCTAATAACAAAAATATGTTATCTACTTTGTGAATTTATAAGGAAGCCCGCGGGCAGAAAATAGAGCTTTGCATCTTTCATACTTCGCTAGCAATTGCGGTTTGCTATGCCGCGCCAGAAGCGTGGTCAACTTCTCATCATTTTGTTTGGCTGACAGGAATCACGGAAATATTGGAGAGCTGCTTTATCTGCTCATAAATCGCGAGCCGTGTGTTATGTCGTTGAACATAGGAAGATGGCACTAGCAGGCGTAGCCCGCTTTTTTCTACATTTTGTCGTTGAATAAGCACGGGTGGAATGTTTCGTTCTGGAAAACAAAACATGTTGAGGTTGGGTCTTATCACGCACTGCCACACCTTCACAATACTTGTACGGATTTCAAATCCTGACACTTACATCATAAAACGTGAAAACGGTGAACGCTACCTACTAAAAACAGAAGTTTAGAATAACTAAAATACAACATAATTTTTGAAATTCGTTTGATCAATATTTATTGATAATACAATTTTAGTTCTCAAATGTTAACATCCAAATAGCAATGAAACCAATAGAAGAAAACAAAAAATACGAAGATTGGCATCATATCATTATTGTTATTATGAATATTAATTATTAGAAATAATCGGAGGAAGACGTTAGTATCACATTATCAATCAGGCGACAGCTAGTCTCATTTTATGTGACGAAGCAATGTTTGAAGGTAACATACTATTTGGAGCACGTGGTAGTTTTCCGCGCAATCCATTACCCGCCCGCGTCCGGTCTGTGGCTCAGCCCCGCTGCCGCTAGCGAGATCCTTCGGCTCCTCATTTTCCGTGAGGTACTACAAGTTCGTCCCGTCCGTAGATAGCAGTGCGCTCGAACGTACCGGGCAGAGATTCGGTTCACCTGTGAAGGGAGAGACTGTAAAAGCGGGCGTCTGAGTGTGGGGTGAAACTGGGCACCCACGAACAAGCCTCGCTGGACGAGCGTACATCTCACCGGTTGTCGATCTGTCGCCGCTGCTACCTGCTATAATGTTCTCACAACAAGAAGCAAAGCAGCGGTGGCAGGTTCACATTCGGCACAAGCCTGGCTTATAGGTGGGTGTCATTGGCTCATATCCCTAACGTACGAGAGTAGAATTATTTGCACGATATATGCAAAAAAACTGAAATATGAGACTATATACTCATGTTATGAAAGATATTTTGAGCAGTATTTAAAATGAAAAATGCAAATATTTTTTACATTCTCGCACACTACATACTTACGTAGTAAAGCTAATGTTCGGGTTTTAGAGAGTCAGTGACTGGGGAACCCTAATACTTTATTAAATAAAACGTTTACTTCAGTTTATAATTAAATAAAAATATGGTCATGTTATTTTTTAACTTGAACAAAGGACAGTTTCTCATATGGATTCCGCGCGTGTGCGCAGGCACCGCGACGGCGTGCGGCTTCGCCCCAGCCGGCGCGCCGTCATGACGCTGGACCACGACGGCACGGTGGAGCTGGCGCTGGCCGGCGTGGGCGCGCGCGACGCGGGCCTCTACAGCTGCACGGCGGCCAACGCCGTGGGCCGCGCCGAGAGCAGCTGCCGCGTGCAGGTGCTCGGCTGCTCGCCCCCGCCCGACCGCCAGGTGCCCGAGGTGGTCGCCCCCGACGTCCCGTAAGTCCCTTGGCACTCGCGTAAACAACGGAGCTCGCTGCGAATGCTCTCGGCTGGCCGGGTGACGTTCCGACTATCTCGTCGTGGACTTCTGACCCTCACAGCCTTCAACGCGTCATCCCAGCCTGACGCCGCGTCCAAGCATGTGATACTGACGTTTCGACCATCTCGTGATGGTCTTCCTAAGCATCGCAGCCTTTCACGCGGCACCCCAGCCTGACGCCAAGTGAAAGGCATTGATGCTGACGTTTGGACCATCTCGTGGTGGACTTCCTGAGCATTACTGCCTGACGCCGCGTCGAGGATGCTTTGGCCATCTTGTCGTGGTCTTCCTGAGCATAGTGGTCTCTGCGCAGCGTCACTCAGACAGCCGCGAGCACTCGCAAGACTCTGGCAGCGCGAGACGACGACTTCCATTAAATCCATCATCTCGATTGATTTTTTCGTCTGGTTTCCGTTGATTTGTTTCCACCGTTTTTGGACAGTAAATCTAGCTTGACGCTATAAGCCCGTTTGATGAGCTCTGGGAAGTGTTAGCGGGGAATATAGTTATTTCTTAATTAGTCCAAATAAATAATCGTATTTCATGTTCTCGCATTAGTGAGTCACTTCTTTAACATAGGGCAAATCATGGATAAGAGCCGAAATTAGTTGTTCAATTGCCGATGCAAATTGTTTTTGCTAGACTGGAACGAATATTTCTTGTTATCATGTTTTTCTAAATCCATTATTGATATATTTAATCCTAATTCTACTTAGTACAATGTAATAGGGCTCGTGACCAGCTCTTGGTCAGCGTGCTCGCTTTCCACTATGCGTTCCCGGTCGAGCCAAGACTATAGTGTGCGTTTTCCTTGCAATTTCCCAGTATGTGTGACGACGAGAAAATTCACTTCTGAGGTTGAGAAGACCGGAATACGGCGTGGGGATGTCTACTAATCGGAGTAGGCATAGATCGAAATACATGGAAAATAAATTCGCTATTTGTGAATATACGCATCTTATTAATACTATTTTGAGACGTTTTTGAATATGAATTA
This sequence comes from Gryllus longicercus, assembly GCA_038098605.1. Classification (NCBI taxonomy): domain Eukaryota; kingdom Metazoa; phylum Arthropoda; class Insecta; order Orthoptera; family Gryllidae; genus Gryllus; species Gryllus longicercus. The sequence goes on from JAZDUA010000341.1 coordinate 759,841, forward strand.
AAATTCTAATCATTTTCTTTTTACTTTCCCGTCTCGTCCGTAGTGCATACGTAGTAAAGACAAGGTATTAAAATGATACAGCAGAAAGTGGCGGTGAGAAACTCTCGCCCGTTCTGGGACGCTGGTATCAAAATAAAATTTATAAATTTTGTTCCTACATGTAGTGTTTGTATTTCCTCTAACATGTTCTGTAGTTAGAATCCGCGTTTTATGAGTCCGGCATACGAAAAATTCGTTCACGGCAAAAGTCTCTGTACATTCTGTATCTCTACGAAAGCAAATACGAGTATTCGTTCCAGTCTAGCAAAAACAATTTGCACCGGTCATTGAAGAGTTCTCTCTGTATCTCTCCGTACATTCGTCTAGTCAGCGCAGGCGCCGTCTAGTCAGCGCAGTGGTAGACTATCGATCAGGCCGAACTCAAGGCCCGGCGAATTGGGAACGGATGTTGTGATTTGGGAGGTACTTTACAAGAAGTTTCAACCATATTTTCAAAATTTTATCTAAAATGGCCAAATTTTAGCCAGATTTTTGATAATTTATTCCCCTCGGACAGAGCAAAGGACGCCTAAAAGGACGCAGTTATAATTTTGATTCAACTCTCAACTTTCGAAAATTGCAAATACCAAGATTTTTTTCGTCGTCTATCTACAACTTCAATAGTTGTGGAAATATAGACCTTTTCCCTAATGAAATATTTACTCCAACGACAGGTCTTTGAATAAGGGCCTGTACAATATTTCGAAAATATGATTAATTTTGCATATTTTTTGTTAAATATGAACAATTTTTAAATAATTATTTTCTCATAACGGCTCCAATTTTTTCTTTATTTTTTTCTCGAAGAGAAAGCACCCTAAGAAACGGACCACGGACTGCGCGCTGTCTTCTTCCTCTTCCTTGTTGTATCCTCTCTCCACACACACACACACACACACACACACACACATGTACTTCACTATCATGTATGCTGGGAGACCTTGTCACGGTAGAGGCCGGTCCCCACTAGAGGGAGATACCTGAAAGGTAAATGGCTCGCTAGCTGACGTAGATTAGCGCCGGATCTCACCATCCAGCGGGAGAGAAATGATCGCCAACTACACTAATGCAGTTGTACCGGGAAACGTCAATCAATAAACCAAGTAAATGCCACATTAAGTCGTTTTTATGCATTCTTAAGGGTTTTATCTCATGGCTTGTATTAGCCCTGAAGGTTCACAAATCAGTATGCAAATCCATATAAACACTCATGCCGAAAGCGGACTTCGGGCCCGCGCTCGTTGAGCCCAGGGAGACAAGACACTTACGTTTCCGACCTCCGCTGCCCACGTTGTCCCAACAGTTCGATATTTTCGTGTCGAAATTAAATGAATCCCTTACTGAAAATTGCCCCTATGATGTGCTTGTGTAGCTACTCCAAGGAGCCGCTGTTCCTGACCAAGCCGCTGTCCACTGAGGCGTTCGAAGGAGATACGGTCATCATCCACTGCGAGGTGGTGGGAGACCCCAAGCCCGAAGTGGTGTGGCTGCGGGACTGGCTGAAGGTGAGTCCGACTCAGCGTTTTCGTTATCTTCTTGGTTGTTTCATACGTTTGAGAGAGATGTCGTTTAATCTATAACTTCATGTGGGTCAAATAATGTTGATTTCACAGCTACTATTGATTCTTATTCCTTTTCTTTCGAATCATTCATAATATTTTTATTAATTTTAAACAAAGATAATGTAAAATTGTTGAAAATTGTAACGCTCTCAGAAAGGGAGTGGTGATGGCGATTACCGAAATTTCTGAAGCGATCCTTTGCCTCATTCGCGCTACATTGTCTATGAAATATGTTAATTCAAGCAGAGAAAGTCAGTGTAGATGTGAAGCTTGTTTTTGTAGGATATGATTCATGGCGCATACCCAACCATTACAAAATAAATAGGGCGCAGTAACGAGATAATGTCTTCTTGGTTTCTGAAAACGATTCCTGATCGAAATTGCAATAGCCATTCTTCTTGTTACGTAAAATGAATTCCTTTGGTTGGTACCCCATTACTAACTCATTGTGCTCTCTATTGTTTCCATCTACCTACCTCGTCATGCTCTTATTTTTTATTATGCTAATTCAGTAATTCAGGTCTCGACTCACATGAGTTACGCTGTGCCTACTAATAATAGTCACAACCCTTTCATTTTATATCTTGATCATCAACATGTTCAAATCTGTTTTGCGGTGTAAATTATTTCTTGAACGTACGTAGTTCGAAATAACACTGGAAACGTATTGTCTTCGTGTCGAATATAAAATGAATTAAGTTCTGTTTTGTATAAGAAAGCGTTGCTATAATTCGATGGAACGTATTCATTGGAGACGAGATACATCTGTGCCAAATGTATTTGTATTTATTGTTATCCTCATTTCGGCGAATGTAGTGGATCGTGAGTTCTTTTCCTGGAGTGCTACATCGATCTACACTCTTAACTATAATGTTGCACTCACGTGACATTTCAGGAGATTGTAAACTTGTCCAGAATGTCGGGTTCGAGTGTGATTCTTCACGTGAGCATGATGTGCGGGAACAGAATACAAGTAATTATGAAAACGACTCTTCGAGATCTTTGATCTAAGAGTTGCGAACACCTTGTCAACCGGTTGTTGCTTCCATTGCACGTAGCTGGTTGACTGGAGCGACGCCGCCTCGTATTGAGCAGGAGTGGATGCGCGACTCCCAACTGGTTGGCTCATCCTGCCTTCTGTCAGACGCCCAGAATCTCAGCTTCCTTTATTTCATTCAAGACTGTAATGGCATTTGCAAATGCGTTCATGAAAGCTGCAAGGATGTTTCTCTTGATCTATCAATAGAAATGTGTCTGTAATGTCAAAGACTAGAAAAGTGTGGTGATATTTAATTTCCGTGAAAGAAAATATTTTTAAGCAATTTTATTTTGAGTAGTTTTTGGCTCAGAAATCACGTTTTCAGAATGCCATTCTTCCTGAGATTTTATCTTTATGCAGTTCTTTTTTACATTACGCTAAATATAAACCTGTTTGGAAGGATATAATAATATCATTGCTGTTAAACTTCACGACCATATTTAAAGATAATTCGGAAATGTATAAAAATAACTATGATTCTTTTCGTCATAGATGTAAAGGAAAATATATGAAGCATCAACAACCGGCAGGTGAAAGTGAATAACATAATAAAAAGATAATACTTCTAAAAATCTCAACTCATCATTTCCGAAATCAAGACAACATTGCAATACACACGCAAAGAGTCACAGTTGTTAGTCATACTGCTGATTGTTATAGTTAATGACTCATGAAGCACGATGGTTTATAATGCGTACTTGTAGAAGTAGTTAAGTATCGAAAGTTACTCATATTCGATGAAGAATAAAGTTAACATTGTAACTATTACAAACATATAATTTATAAAACATGACCTACATTGCTTTACATACTTTATCCGATCAAACTATAGACAATGTATTGTACAGAATTCAACGACGTACATACCTTTTAGGATGCGAAGGAGCTAGTAACTAACACGATGGTTTGATTGCGATGACTCATCACTGATGTTAATCAAATATTTGTCCTAAAAGTTTTGAAAGCGCCAGATTTAAACAAATGTCTTCATTTTTTCTAAATTGTTTCTCTTGCCCATTGCTTGTGCACGGATTTCTCCCTGTGGGTTAAAAGCGAAACTTTCTCAAGAATTAATAGTAAAACTTGAGGATCAAGAAAACTGAAATGTTAACTTCCACATACGAAGGACGGAGAAATTACCACACGTATAGCGATTGAGCAAGCAACAAAGAATTAGAGTTCTTGATTTTCGTTGTGGTGGTGGCAATAAACAACGCAGAGCAATCAATAAGTTATTTCGATAGTTTTAAAATAAAATATTCATTATAGCTTTATTCAACTGTTAATCCTATACAAACACTCCGAGGGCAAAAAACAACAATCCAATGAATAACGGCAATTTATGGGTGTTTGGAATGGAAGCCCTGGTTCTTTGGCTCCATGATTTCAAATGGAAGCCAAGAGGCATGAAAGCCCTTGGGAGCAACGCTGCAAGTTGGACCCTATTGCGATGCGAGCCCGTCGCCCACACGAAAGCCAACCTTCCTCTCAGGCGAGTTCCAAACGCGCAGGGAGCGGCAAGTGTCGTTGGGCCGCGCGTTGCCGCCGTCGGCGCCCCGCCCCCTTCCTCCCGCGAGCGGCCTAGGCGAGCGGGCGCCGGCCATATTGGGCGGGCGGGCCAGAGGTGACAGCCTGACCGGCTGGTCGTGCTGGAGGTGGCGCGGACGGCGGCCCTCGCCCCGCGGGAGAAAGCCGGCGCCGTATCCGGCTGTGGGGGTCCCTGGCGCCGGCGCCGGCGCCTCACCTGCCGTCCCCCTTCCTTCCCCAACGCTGGGCGCTCGGGGCCCGAATCAAGGCTCCGTTTGCTGCTGAGCAACGATACATTGGCGCTTCTAGCCATTTCTCATTTAGAATGTTGGCGCGAACGTATGAGTTTACTGTTCTATGATTTTCTACAAAATCATTTATGAAATACTATACCATCTAACATTAACGGCTTTCATTCACACGTTAAGTTTAAATCTTCCCTTTCGAAAAAAAAAAAAAACTTTCTACATACGCCTGTAATTCGCGTTTAAGTACCTGTACTTCTTGAAACAGTATATTTTGTCTTCTTCTTTCTTTTATTTTAGGCTGTACCCTGTCTTTTTAAACCAAGGACATTTTATTTTAAACAACTGACATTTCGTGTAACTACGTTCATGAGTGTACATTCTACGTTGTTCGGACTACCATAAATTTACAAAGTTCCTTTCCATCGTGTTCTTGGACGACCCACCCTTCTCCTTCCTTCAGATCTTCTGCCTCTCGCCACCTTCACCAGTCTATCTTCCTCCATTCTCTCAAGGTGGTCATTTCATTGTCTTCTTTCACGGATCCAGTGTGATATGATATGATATGGCAGGTTTGTCGTATATTAGTATCTTTAGCGTTTTATTTACTATTTTTCTTAGCATTTCTTCCATGTTAACATTAATTAATATCGGTAATAATGTCACCATACGCTGACCTGAGAAGAGAATTTCAAAGCCAAAGAGCCTCAACCTGCGATCGGAATTGACTGCGTCAGCTGCGCGTTTTGGCGTCGTCAGGAGCGGAGAGCGACAGAGAAGGACGATTCTTCCCAGAAGAGCAATTGTCAACTTACGGCACCCGGAATTTTCTGGTATAAAACATTGACCTCGAAGAAATCTTGCAGATTAGCAACTTTGGCCTCCGCTAATCCCATTAGAAAAATATAATTATCAAGAGTCTGAGAAGAATACTCCGTTTCTGGTCCTTCCCTTGCCTCTCTCCTAGTAAATGAGTCGTAAATGCGTGAATAATTACGCGACATTAATTATTCTTATTATTAGAATTAGCGCAATTTTAAGTGTATTACACTGTAACAGTGGCTCTACCCTTAATAATTTTATAGTGAAAATCATTGGTGCGTACGTAAATAAGACTGTATTAGATATTTCACTTCCTTCCTCCCCCCTCCTCTCTCTCTCTCTCTCTCTCTCTCTCTCTCTCTCTCTCTCTCTCTCTCAAAAAGTAAACAGAGACCTCATAGGGGCGCAGTTCCACTCATTATATTTGACACAAAGAGAAGCGTAATACAAGAGATAACGTTAATGGGTGAAAAACTCGTAAAGTCAAGCGAAATAACAAACTTGACTGGACGGAGCCTCTCCATAGGCACTTTAACGTCTCCATAATTGCTATGGTACTCATTGCATTCAAGTAATGGTTTAGTAATGTAAATTGGCTAAAAATGATCACGTCTCCAAACTGTCCTAGTTTTAGAATTCCAACATTGTCAAGGTTGTTATAGCTATGAGAGAGGCCATTGCCTGATATCTCTGAACTCTGGATGACACTCAACTCAATCTTTTCTCGAGAACCGTGCTGGAATACCGATAGCGTCTTTGCCTTTGACACCCAATATAAGCACCTTTTTAGGACGGCAAACATAATTTCCGAGTTTATTGCATTCGTATATTGAAGTCGTTCGAAAAACTACTCCAATATTTCGTTTACTAAAAGACTACACAAGATTACCATCACAGTATGGACTTCCCTCCAATTTCATTCCGTCTTCACGAAAAGAAAAACTTTCCAAGTGAACCATAATTAATAATATCTTTCGAATGAAATCAATCACAACGCCTATGTATTGAGTACAATACTTTTTTAAATACTGAATAATAAAACAAGTTGATGTGCAAGTACTGTATTTTGTTTCAGATCGCGATACGTTAATGTAATAATTACAATTTTAATTACGTAATAAAGTGCTAATATCTTTGATCAAACTTTTACTGTTCTAGCGTAGCACTTTAAAGTACATGATAATTGTCAGTTTATAATGTGCGTTTTTATAATTTTAAAATGAAAGCGGCATGTTACAGAAAGAGTCAGAAGTGCCCTAAACCTACAGATCCTTTCCTTTAATATCTTTTGGTGTTAATCGAAGACGTCGGCTTACGCCATAAGAAACGTCATTGCCATTGCACGAGGTCGGTAATACTCTGAGGAAAACGTTATCAAACCAGATATGATTCCGTCTAGTCCTTCACAGGCGGCCGCGCTAAATCAAAAGCGGACCACTCGTCAGCGGCAATATTTCTTTCCTTGCTTCTTACCTTGGCATCGTGGACGTGCAGAAGGCATTTGAATCGAGAGCCAGAGCGACCTTCGGGGAGATTTGAATGGCCGAAAGCGAGCGAATAAGAAGCGGTGCCGACCACCTCAGCATCGTTACGGGGCTCTTCATCGGCCGGCAGCAGCGGCGCGGCGAGGGAAAGTGGGCGGCGGCGCGGCGCTGGCATTGGCGCGGGGGGGGGGGGGGGGGGCGTAGCGCCGGCGCCTGCCAGCAAGGCCGCCTACCTGCATGAGTCAACGCGCAGATGCGGGTCGTCCACTGGCACCGCCACCCCCACCTCACTCCAACCCCCGCCACTACTCAGGCTCCGTCGCTCTCCCTCGTTGCGACCGGTTTAGGGGGCTCCGAGCGGCGATTGATGCTCTGCTTTGGCGTGCTTTCGCCGATCAACACCAGGCGAATGCCGGAGCCGTGCGATCTTTCCTTCATCTTCCTTGGCCTATCCTCACACACCTCCACTTGCATGCACTGCACTACCACACGTGTCGGGAGATCACATCTTGTCCCGGGGCACTCTGAGGTGATGCCACGCTGGTGGGAGAAAGCCCGGGTAGGTTGGTCCAATTGACCCACGGGTGCAGTCTCCTCCTCCGGCATTAAAAACACGCAGGCCATAGCAGTTGCCAGTAGCCGTAGCAGTTGCCGTACATCGCTCAATACATCGCTCAATCCCTCGTTTCGATATCCTGCCTCTGCCATGCCGCTACATCAAGACACCCAGACAACTTGACGCCCCGCCATCTCGATACGTCGGCACCCACGCCACCTCCCAACTGGGCTGCGGAACGTTCGGCTCTGCAAGCGTTGCCAGCTGCCTAATCTCGCATTAGTTAAACAACGGTTGGTCCTATGGGGTGAGGTTACAGTTACTCGGCATATTGCTACCTCGACGACACGACAATCCTCGTCTGTGCACCGTGCCACCCTGCTGCAGCGACAGTTGAAGGCAGTTGCTCCAATACACCTGACATGCTTCCTGGCTTTACGTAGAGTTCGCATGCCCAAGACACAAAAACCTATAATTCATTCTATGTCGTGAGGTTTCCCGTACTCGACACCCCGATATTATATCATCCTCTTTATCTCTGAATCGTTCAGGAATTTAAATATCGTCTGCTCGACTCACTAACAAACGATACTTTTTTAAGTGATATAACCGTCGCATACATTAACGTTTGATTTAAAATGAGTTGGGGTAAAATTCATTGCATTTCTAACCTTTACATTTTGCATGATTTTTTAACAATATGAAACGCTTTTACAAGTCTTTACTGTATATTTTCTAAGAAAAATCTTAATTTTACAATTGGTCTAATGTGTGTTTCCTAACTCAATCCTATCATTCCACTTCTAATTTTGCATTATTACAATTCTGAATACAGTTATTGTTCTCCTGTCACGGATTTAATGAACATTTAACGAAACAACATTTAATGAACATTTAATGAACAAACATTTAATGAAACAAACATTTAATGAACATTTAATGTCATTATTGGACGAACATTTCTATACAGTTGTCTCAAACTGTTTCACTTTCCTTCCCACCATTTTGGATTTCAAATATAAGTGCAAGTGTATTTATTGTATATAAAAATTCGTATTTGCAGTAATTGAATCTGAATTTCACACTACGGTTTTGGATGTTCGTAGAATAACTTATTATTATATTTGGATTAATTTCAGTATAAATGAGAATAACCATTTATTTAATGTTTATTCTCTTATTATTTAATTTATTTATTTACACATAGCCGGTAGTACGATACTGATAGGGTTTTCGTCACATCTCCATACATTACACATTGGGCAAGTCTAGCTAGTAGAGGCAGGGGCGTCGGCAGAAGGAGTCGGGTAGTAGAGAAAAATTGCTTTCTATAAACCACAATACAATAAAAAGGAACATTACATTAAAAAGGAGATACATTAAAAAGGAAAACTATTTTAAGGTTTGGAATCTTCTGGAAAGGCAAAAACCGGTCGTTATCTCTTAGTGCTTGTAATGTGCCGACGAGCCGTTGCGGATGCCGATGCCGTGAAAATCCACAAGAGAAAATTAATGCAAAATTAGTGTTTATTTGATTTCGTACAATCCTGAAAAAGTATATACATTACTGAGTTAGGAGAATGTGATTCGGATTCATTGAACTCGGAATAGCACATGGACCCGGAATGAGTCGGTGGATTTCTCGGTTCCAGAAGAGCCCGTCGATTTGAATGCGCTGCGTGCAGGCGTTGCGTAACCGCCACTGCAGGTGCGAACGTGTGTGCGTTCGCGCCGGCCGCGCCTTCTGAGGCAGTTCAGTGAAATTCGCGGCAGGGCGACGCACTTTCCCTGAACGAGTGCGACCAGTTTTCGGCGATTTATTGACAATGACGCGCGCCTCGCTCGGGCCCCAGGCCCCCGCCCGGGCCCCCGCCCGGGTCCCCGCCCGGGCCCCCGCCCGGCCCCCCGCCCGGCCCCCCGCCCGGCCCCCCGCCCGGCCCCCCGCCCGGCCCACCGGCTTGCGAGGCGCTGTCGGGCGCTGAAGCGGCCTCAGCGGAATCTCAACCCGGACTTCTGCTCTCGCGACACTCGAGCGCGCGACCATATGTTCGTCTACTTCTCACTAACCGCACCGCCCAAGTGAAAGGGACTGACGGGGACTTCCGTTGGAGCGCAACAGCTTGCAGCCATTGCACGGAAGTCATGCACTTGCCCTCCTATACGGACCTTCATTACCATTTCTGAAAGGAAATCATTCCCATTCAAAAGAATATTCCATGTGTTCGGGTTAATGGAGGACTCTTCAAAACCAGGTTTTTCGAATGGATGCACTTGGTCAATGATTAGCGTTACTCTAATGTTAATATCACTTACATTTACAAGAGTAGTTCACGCAAATCGAGTAGGATAGGGAGTTCTTCGCAGAAGGAGCCATTAGAAGATTGTAGATAAGTGAAACCCCGCCAGCGAGCTCTTGGTCACAAATGACAATTGCTTGATTCTCGTGTTTGAAAAGTGTGTGAATCGTTTACGGTTTTTAGACACTTTGTGAAAAATCGTTTGAGAATGAGACTTATTTTTTGAGATATTATATTATCATTGATTGGGTCTTGAAGTAGGGTCCAAGGGCGCGGAGCCCACGGCTCCGGTTCCGGGTCCTGTGTTAGTCATGAGTTTCCTCCCTGGGGTTGGTTCAACCTACCTTATCTGAGCTTTATCACATCAATTTTTATTTACATCTCCACAATTCGCTTCTCGCGTTCACCCTGCGATCCTTCGTCATACAATAGACGCAACAGCAAACCTCTATTTTATTTACTTGATCGTAAAACAATCTTGTGGCATATAAGAGGTTATGGTACATATGAGAGGACACTGTTCTGACGCACACAACTGTGATCATCTGTCGAAGACGTACGTCCAAAAGAGGGAACACAAAAGCGTACGCCTCCTCCGTGCATTACGCTCAGAAACGACGAGAATAGTACTCATCACACATACGCGCTCCATTTCTCCCTCTCTCTCCTTGTCTCTCCCTGCCTCTCCGTATCTCTGTCTCTCTCTCCCTGTCTCTGTGTCTCTCTGTGTGTCTCTCTCTCTCTCTCTCTCTCTCTCTCTCTCTCTCTCTCTTTGTGTGTGTCGCTCTGTCTCTCTTCGTCTCTCTGTCTCTCTGTCTCTCTCTCTCAATTGCGATTGTGGCGTGGAAGGCAATAGCAACTCATCATGTAATATCAACCGTGTCATCGTTCTTAAGCCTGTTTTACGCGATCATTTTTTCATCATTTTTCGCCGGTACAGAAAAGATACAGGGCAGACTGGATGTAATTTGTACGAAAAATGACGCATGCTTAATTTTTCGGTACAGATTTCATCCAGTTTGACTACCGCGCTCCTGGCGGCACTTTACGGAAGTTTCTCTAGTTTGCTATGCGTGTGGAGTGATATGATTATTTTGTAGTTGCCTGAGAGCGTTCTGATGTGTTGAATTGTAATGTGAAGTGGTTATGTAAAGAGAAATAAATTATGCACTGTATTCTAATATTGTCGCATCCGAGCTCAGTCCTGACCTAACCTAACTTAATTTGTTACCACAAATGCGATGTTCAAATGTTTGAACTTTAGCGCTATATGCGGCGTCCGAAGGAAGTATTTTCTTCATGATTACGTACAAAGACAGAAATGACCGTGTAAAACACTCATCCAGTTTCGGCACCGAAACATACTGCGTAGAAACAAACGTCCTTTTTCCATCCATTTACTGTACAGAAAAATGATGAAAAAAGGATGCAAAAATGACCATGGAACAGGCTTTACTAAATATTTGGTATGGTGTAGCGACAAGCAATTTTTCGAAACATTCAAAGATTGATGTTCGAACATTGAAACATTGAAAGACATTGAACATTGAATGATCGAATTAATCGTACCAGAAGAATTAATACATCGATACAAAACCCTGAACAACATTATTTTAAACCATTAATTTATGTCTCTTAAATTGGTAACACTTTCCACGATTTCTTAAAAAATTCCTATATTACTATGTGCGCATATTACGTGTTCCGCGTCTTTCTCATACACATAAGACTAACAATAGCCTTGTAAACGACTTTGCATATTGACTGGCTTTGAATTCTGAAAAGTCAAAAATGGAGTTGAAGTAAAATAACGTTTTACCCAAATATGGAAAATTATCTGAATAGTATGAAGGAAATATTCCTGGCATGTATTTTACCTTTCAGTATTCCTGGCCTAAATTCACGGCCGTTGTAAATTATTTTAAAATATCCCAGTTTATTATTATTATTATTATTATTATTATTATTACGTGTTAATTGAATCATAACGAAACACTCAAGAAATTTTGTTGGACTACCATGAAATGTTGCAATTAATGCGTATGTGACTAATGTATGACAAACGTGATGTGTTAAATGGTGCTGAAATGTACAGAAAATACATTTATTCAAAGATAAATGCTCGGAATCTGTTATATGCGAATGTCATTACTCTTCATTGGGATATTCTGTTAGAGAAATGTAATAGAGTCGTTTCTAGATTACACGCCCGGATGCGGAAATTGACCTCCATAAATTCGTTTTATGCTCTAGTAAAAGCCAACCGGCTGCGGCCGTCCTTTGAGCTGAAGAGAATGAGGTGGCTGTGGAGCTGGTGGCATAGAAACTTGCATAACCAGACAGAAGTTTCTCGATGTGTACGAGGGATCGTTGCTCCAAAAAGTGACTTCGGAAACAACTCAGCAGAATAGAAAGCTTTTGTTGTGTTCTCTAGGTGCTAAAGTATCCGTATTTGACAGCCTTCACTTAATACACATTGCGGTAAATGAAAAGAAAACAGTATATTTGCAGAAAATATGTAAGTGAGAATTGTAATTATATTAGCGTAATAATATAAAGTATAACCTGCCAATCCGTATCTGAAGCTTCACCAGACGTCTTACGATCCAGTCAATGGCATTTTGTTTTTTCGACACCACCTAAACATCTTTTTCAAAGCCTGCCGCTCTCTGGAAGAGGATTGTAGATGCCAGTAAATCTGCTTGGTTGTTTCCGTAGTTTTTCCAGATAGGTTCGAGATGGATGCCGGACGGGTACCAGAGAATTAAAGAACAGCTGCGCCCACTAGACGGCAAATGTGTCTCAAAGAGGGATAATAATAATAATAATAATAATAATAATAATAATAATAATAATAATAATAATAATAATAATATAATAATAATAATAATAATAATAATAATAATAATAATAATAATAATAATAATAATATAATAATAATAATAATAATAATAATAATAATAATCAGTTTCCGGATAATCTGAATACTTTTGGTGAAGAGGGACACTGACTCTAAAAAATCAATGATCAGGTGCACTTTCTTTTACGATTCAGATACTGAATGAAATTGTGAATGATGATGGTCGCTATTTCATAAATCTTATGTCGTACATATTGAATGTCACCTGGAGACATTTATTCTATCTGATTCGTCTGATGCGTTTTCTACAAAATGTCAGAACGGATGGTATAATGGCGATGACTCGTACCTTTACCAGCTCTCTGTAACAACAGGAATGGCTTTATTTCTGATTGGTCTTCAGAAGGAAACACGCATCGTGGTCATCAATATAGCCAGTCATATCGTATTACAGCAGTACACTGCGCATAATTTAAAAGGGATCTGAACTGATGTAGGAGAAATAGCTGGAAAAGAATAATTAATGTGAATGGTATGTAATGAGATCAGTTTTAATTTGTGAAATAATAGACCCTTAATATACTGAATATATTATAAACATACATTTTAATCAATAAATTATTAATAGTTGTTCATGTTAATATAATAAATGCCTCACCCGACGTAACCTGCCCAGCCTCCTTCCGCCCGATCGCGCGCCCTCTTTTGCTCCTATGATCCTCCTAGGAATCCTCCTATGGACACCTGCAAACAAATACATTGTTGTACATTCCCGGCAAGCTTTCAATGATAATTTTGATCTACGATTACTTAACGCCTAATTGCGCTATTGGAGTGAATAAAAATGCATTTACTAGAGCATTGTATAGGATTTTAGGAACATTTAACTATTGTTGATAGATTTACTCACTGTTTAGGAGCTGACGAAATTGCGTTTTATCAAAAAGCACGCATGATTTTGTGTTTTCTCATTTTTTCAACTTTTTGTCAATCATACATTAATTGAAATGAGAGAATATAAAATAATAGCAAAACCTCTTTCTCATACAGAATTTTTCTGGAGGTAAATGTGGAGCCATTCCTGCACAAACCGTTTTACCGTTTTTGAAACTGCGTAATTTGTAGCTATTTTCACATGAAAAGTTTTGAGATTTGAGTTACTTCATTACAAATATTCGTGAACGCAAATGCATTCAATTATAAAATACACTTGTATTCTTTTGGTATTATAAAGAATAAGGCAATTTAACTCACAAATACAACAGTATTTACAAAATGCTTGAAATATTCTTTTAACGGCGTGAGAGAACTTTCAAAAAATTACGTTTGTGGATTTTTTGAAAAAACAAAAACATACCCAAAAATGAACCTAACTTAATATTAAATTGTGCAAATTAGCACTATCCGTTCAAAAATTGTTAAAAAAGTTCGAGCCGTTTTTGAAAATTGGCGTTTGAGCGTTTCTAAAAATGCAGAATTTTGAACTATTTTTGACAAAAAATGGTTGAGTTTTCGAGAAACTGTAAATGACGTTATTTAAAACACATGTATTTATAAATATAATAATATGAGCATATTGCTGCTAATATAAATATTAACGACTTGTGAGACAAGTCAAAAAAATTATTCATTTTCGTAATTTTTGAAAAAATAAAGAATAGAGCAACATACCTATTTTTTCATATTATAGAGTCCATTTATCACTATTCCTACCAAAAATATAAAGAAAAAATTTGAAGTCGTTTTTAAGAAAATCTTGTTTTTGTAATTTCTTTAAAATTGCACATATTGCACGCAATATTGCGCGAAAACTACTCAAATTTTGAAAAAAAATGTATCATCAAGCTGCATCGCTATGAAGAATTCTCGAGCGGTGCAGGGTTAATATATATTATTATCTACACACTACATAATGCATAGTTTTAATTTCAAATAAAAGCGATCGTTTTTCTAATATCTTCAGAATTGAAATATTCCCCTTTTCGCGAAAACGATTTTTGACCGCTTTAGACATAAAACTGTCAAGACAAATGTAAAATCTTATAATTTAGTGGATTTTAAGGCATTGTAGAATGGATAAAATACCCACGTAGACTGAGAATCGAACCCGCTGCTTCACACTGAGTTATTTCACATTTGACATTGAGCCATTCTTTCCCTCTTTCGGCACTGCTTTTATAACAACACATTTTATATTTACGAAACGTGAAAGCAACATTACGTTTATAAAAGCGAATGTCAATTCAGTTTCATGGGCAGGAATCATAGAAGTCTTTTTCACCTGCACTACTAATATTTAGTTGTCAATGGACATTCAAGTATTTTATACGCTCTCTAATAAAATAAATTTAATCTTCATAGTTCGATTTACAGAACGTAGTTTCGAAAATAAACGTTAGATAGCTCTGTCGACAAGCAAAGGATGTCCAGTGCCATTAACCTCTCTGGCCAAGGCATTTTCTACGCGAAACGTAATGTTTCCAAGAGTGCACATTTGTGTCTTGTGGTTTGTGGTTTTCAGTATTTTTTATTTATCAATCAAACGGTTAATCCAAAATATCTAATTTGGTCATAGTTTTCATGAATTATTTGAAGATTTTTTGGACTAATTAGTTTACGTTAGATTACCGTGAATTTAGTTATAATTCCCTTTTAAATTGTGATTGTTTTCGTGTTCGATGTCCAATTATAAAAAAAACGTTTCTGTACTGTGTATACTTCATTTTACAATGAGAATAATATTATGCACCATTAGATTTTATTTTAGGTACTTTGAATAACATTCTTTAATATATTCAATTAAATGAATATAGGAGTTAATCAATGGAAAAACAGGTTACCGATCTCAGAGGCACTGAGCGCCTGTTTAAAAAGGAAAGGAAAATAATTTAAGTAGAAATCTATTTAACAGGTGACGAGGTACCAGCATGTTGACTGACGTTACATACGCCCTCTGGAAAAAGCTGCAATGCGAATTCGCTTGGGAAACATTGTGAAACACGAGTGTTCAGGTCACTTCTCTTGTACCTCGTGCTATCAGAACCGAGGCTGTCGAGTAATGCACGAAAACCTGCAGTCATCACAAACTGTATCGAAGTTAATTGTAATAAATTATTACGCCTTTATAGGCATCGCCTCTGCTGTTGTTCGAAGAGAGGGCAATGTTGGACATTTCAGTCCATTTAGGGAACATATAGAATTCAAATGTTCCTAATTGACCAAACAATAACCCTGGATGTAGACGTACTGCCAATTTTGCCATTTGCATCTCTACCACAACCAGTCACACGTATTATTCTTCGTGCAGCGTGTCTAGCATTAAGATGTTCACACTTTGTTGCAGGAACTCGTTCATTCTCTGTTTTCATTCTTCTGGCATTTTATTTAAGTACATTGATGAGTTGAAATGATTTTTTTAATAATTCGAATGCCATAAATTTTCCTCGTCAACATCACATTCATTGGTTCTCAATTCTTAGGCATTAGTGCTTTTGCTTAGTGGAAATACTCTTTTCCCTGTCCCGAAACATATTTTTTTATAAAACAAGGATCCGACAAGATTTTAATATTGATGTCGTTAATTTGGAGACATTGCATGTGCTTATTAACTTTATCCACGCGTGGACGATTGCCGCCAGTATTTAATTGTTACTCCGTTATTACTCGCGTTCGCCTTCAGAACGAATGTGCTCGAAATTCGCCCTCCGTCACCACATTCATACGAATAGACCTCGCGGCGCGGCGGCGCTCTGTCTTTCCCCTGAGCAGCTCGGAGGAATGTTCTCCTCGATTTCCCTTCCCGTTCCCGCCTTCACCGCGCCGCGCCGCCCACGCACGCCCTGTCCCCCCCCCCCGCTTTCCTCTCACAGCGCAGTCGCGAGCGAGCGCGATCCCCACCTTCAGCCACCCGCATACTGCTCGCTCACCGCTCCTCCGCGGCCGCCGCGCCGCGGGCCGTGTTATTGACCTATTTCAATTAAAGGCGACAGGCGGCGCGGGGATGGGGGCCAGGAGCTGGAGAGGCAGCCGGACCGGAGGAAACGTTAATGCTGTCGCCGCGTGGCCTTCCTTTATTAGTTTCCCGGTTTGTCGCCGGTTACCGTAACATTCCATTAGAAACTTTTTTTTTTACATCGGGACTCAACGTGAACATATGCCGGGCCGCTCGGTTAAATCCCTCCGAATTAAAAGAAGTTTTGGCTTGGCACTTTTACGAACCAATCTCTCGCAGCGTTCAAACGGCTAACTTGACGCTTGTCTCGTACGCTTGTCGTGTAGTTGATTTTCATGGAGATGATACTTCAATATCAACCACATCGGTTTTGAATTGCCGGTTCTTTGCCGTCGGTAACTTCTCGCCGGTTCTTAGCCGGTGCGGAATTACCGCACGCGCTTCTTCAAATTAAGCTTTTGTAGCAGTAATTTTTCAAACTCAATTGGTTACTGGATAGACACATGACTGTAAATTAGCATATTAGGAAAGAAAGTGATTACCAGATATATTTTGAAGTAATGAGTGTCATTTTGCTGGTGAGCTTCTGTTAACGTTTCCAATTATTCTTGATAAAATTGCTGAGATTCTTCCTTATGATAAATAAAAAAAAGATTCACTTTAACTGTTATCGGGGATTTTCTACGGGTTTGTACTTTTTATGGTAATAATTAAAAATATAAAGACACATTTATGTCGTTATTTCATTATATGTGTGCATTAATTTACTTATTTTGCCTTGCGTATGCAATTTCAGTTGTTCATTTGGTCTAGTCTATTTGAAATCTCCAGTGTAAATATACGAGATATTTTTTAAAAAATCATAAAACTGCTATCTTACTACGTAAAATCACACAGAATTAATTTACGTATTCACGCAAAATTACATCTCCTTTGTCCATGTAAAAAATATTCTCTATCAATATTCTCATATAAAAATTCGTGGCTGTTCTGACTCTAGACATGTGGGCGGATTTATTTTTTTATTTGATCACATTCACATCTGAAGTATATCGATACTTTGAGTTGACGATGCGTTAGTGGACTTTCGACACATTGAGTAGATAAGTCGAATGTACTACTTAGTTCATTAGCCTATTCTGTCACATTTGGAATATAGCATTTTTATGGATGAGTGATGGTGAGGATGATATTAATGCTGTATTCACCCAAAACACACTCATATATTTACAGTGTTAGTTGAGGTTTACATTCATTCTACGAACGGAACACATAATACAATTGTTTCATGGTTGACATTTCGACTATTTGAATATTGAAAAATACGGCCCTGGAAAATTAGATCAATCATGAATTTCAAAATATCAGCATGTGAACAACTTTAGAATATTGTATTTGAGTTTACTTTTTAATTTAGTCTAATAATGTAAAAAGAAAAACAATGAATGTCAATGATAAAATCCTGCACTGGAGCCAACTTTGATGTACTTTACCTCTGTAAAACGCAGCTTAAATGTCTTCATGAAGCAGCGGTCTATAAATTTGAAGATTTTATTTTATGGCCCATTCACGAATACTTATTTTGAAGATCTAGTCATTTCAGCTAGGACTGCAACATTAAATATGTTGCTTCGTGATTAAGACTGTACAGCAAGAGACAAAAAAGCTGACAACTTATTATTAATTATTATTGAATTTATTATTATTCGTTGTCTTATTCAATTTTTCTCGGACCATCATGGTAGTCTTAATGGTAGGCTTAATTTAACGGTCATTAACCTATAGAAATGTTGCATATTGATCTCAAGAGAATGACGCGCCGTAAACGGATGATTTTTCAAGCATGAAGTGAATTAAGCGGGAAGATTTCAAATTAATACAGCGCGGGCAAACGCTAGTAATGTGTCTGCACCTGTTCCCAAATAAAGCTCTAAACTTTTCATATTGAAAAAATAATTTATTATTCATGTGTAGAAAGGTAGTCAATTGTCAGCTGATCGGATACTACGTCTGGCTAAGCAGCTTTCGCCTGCAGATGGTGCAGAAAGAGGTTCGCAATATTTCTATACTACAGTTAATATTTTTTTTTCTTTCGTGCACTCGTAATCTGCCCCAATAAAACTCATCAACCTTTTTCAATTTTGGGATGTATTGCCAATATATCCTTTTCTGGCTACCATAAGGGCGTTCATACATAATCGAGATGCGTAACAGTTTTGTTCGTAGCAGTTTGCCCGTCCGGGTATAACACGAGCGTTTGCGGGCTGAATCACCCGACTCGAACACGAACTCCGTATTTGCGTCTAATAGTACGCACATAAAGTTAATGTAAATGTGAGTGCACTAGACTGCTGTACTGGTTAGTTTTGTTAACCCTGCGAAAGTGTATTTCGTTCCGTTTAGCACGAGACGCGCTGAACAAGGTCGGGTAAAAGTAGGCGTCTGTGAGCTCCTTCCAAGTACGAAGTGCGCCAGCTTGCACCGGGAAAACGGTCACGTATTCCGAACGGGATGAATTTCGCGGCCCTATCTCAAGCGGAAGTGCAGATCCGGTCGCGGCGGAAGCGATGCAGGTGGCGCCGAGTGCATTGCAGGTCCCAGAGAGCGGCTAGCGGTGATGGCGCCGGAGGTTGTGACGCCGCCAGCGTCGTGGCGAGAGTGTGCTCCTGTTACGACTCTCTGGGCTGCGCTGCACCGCCTGGCAGGATGAACATTTTCACGCAGGGTTTCGGAGTTTTAGCGAAAGTGCGTAAGCAGTTTGGTTTCTATTATCGGGTTCGGGAATCACGGGCCACACAAAGCGGCGTTCGCTAAAACATGGAAATCGCTCGTGAAAAAGAAGTAGGAAACTTGGCGCAAGGAATCTGTGCACGTTGCTGACATCACTTCACTGAAGACGGAGACGGATCGCTGGACAGAATTACGTCTCAAAATATGAACGTTCTAGCTTTCTAAGAATATTCGGCAAACTGAAAAGTAAATATTCGACTGGTTTGATGAAATTCCGGGCTGTTTATTAAAAACTTGCTGCTTCCTTTATACACACGTTAACGTCAACATTTTCAATATTTCTTTATTCACAGCAATATTTAAGATTTCCAAATATTTTCGAAACAAAAATTAAGCCAGTTTTTTTAAGTCAACAAGAATGAAATTCTAATTAACGTCCATTTTCTGTTTTGTCAGTTTTCTCAAGAATATTCGAGTTTTCCTACGTGCAAGTGTAAACGTATGGCAGGAGAAACGCGTTTTGAGACTCTCAACAGAGATTTACAAATCATATTCAACGCAAATAGCCTTCATTACTTTTCTAAAGATGCCGCTTCATTCGTGGATCAAAATGATTCATCTAAGCGAATAGCTTTAGATCTTTCAATAGGCTTTGACTTCATTGATCACGTGTTACTTTCGAAATTACCTTCATATGGAATTCGTGGGATTGCTCTAGATTGGATATACTATAAACTTAAAAGTCGTCCGCAAAGAATTAAAATACACCAACTTTTCGGTAGGCTGCCTCGCCCCCATAAAATAGTCACATTTCGCGGAAGGAAGCACACAAGTGAACTAATGTAAGATTTGTTTCGAAGCGTGCTGGCAATGGAGGCAAATAAAACGTTTAGTTTATTACTCTTTCATTATAAGTGCTGTATCCATTAAAAACCAATAACTGTCACTATCTGACCTTTCTGAATAACTCAAGATCTGAACACAATATTCATAACTAGTGGACTACCCATAATTCACATCCGTAGATTTGCCTATTTGTTATGACTTAATCGGCTTCAGATTAGATTTATTTACATTTATTTATTAAAAAAACTGTATGTGACGTATGGGGAAGAAGATTATCTGCGCCCGTTTTCGTGAGTTCCACAATCCCTCAACTATAAATAGTTGAAAGATGAGTAAAAGTTGTAAATAAATAAATAAATAAATAAATAAATAAATAAATAAATAAATAAATAAATAAATAAATAAATAAATAAATAAATAAATAAATAAATAAATAAATAAATAAATAAATAAATAAATAAATAAATAAATAAATAAATAAATAAATAAATAAATAAATAAATAAATAAATAAATAAATAAATAAATAAATAAATAAATAAATAAATAAATAAATAAATAAATAAATAAATAAATAAATAAATAAATAAATAAATAAATAAATAAATAAATAAATAAATAAATAAATAAATAGTTTTTAAAAGCGCGAGATTAGCAATATTTGAAAAAATTAGATATTTTCGTTCCGGGAGTTATAGAAAATTCATTTGCATCGGTACACGAATTGCAGGTATGATTTTTGTGCAATGCTAACAAAATAGTAGCTCGCCCTTACCTCTACTCCTACCATTACGAGCAAAAGGAGGGTTCAACAAAACGTGCGCATAGTGAAGCTACATTTACTCCAGAAGCAAAACAAGGGGTCATCTCAGCATTTGCTCAATGGAGCAGGGAAACTGAACAAAAACCTGATCACGATGGGGGTCATTGACCCGGAAGCTAAAGTACATTATTTGTTAGAAACATATTAAGTCTTTTCTTAAAAAGTTATACAATACAAATGTAAACTAATTCAATATATATCATTTTTTTGTTCAGATAAACATTTTTTTAATATTATTTAGATAAAATTCAAAAACGGGCCTCAAAGTTTGTAAATCACGGGTGCGTTGGTGACGAACGAGAAGAATGAGAGTCCTTATCTAAGAGAAGGGAACGGGCGCGTTTTTGCGTAATGTACAAGACATACAGAGGGGACACAGCATGGGCAGATATTGGTAAAAGATTACAGAAATCAGATTATAAAAGCGGAGGAGACTATCCTTGGAAAATACGATGTAGAAAGCAAAGAACTGATGTAGGCAAGTTCTCCTTTGTGAATCGCACTATCGTAGATTGGAACAAACTACCTGCAGAAGCACTATAGGCTCTTCCTTCTAATATAACCAAATTTAAAAATATGCTTCATTCCATCTAGATCATCTCGAATAATACTGACTGAGACATTTATCTTTATTATTATTATTATTATTATTATTATTATTATTATTATTATTTATTTTGATTACAATAATTGAAGGCGTCTAAAGTTATGTGACTCGCAAGGTTGTCTAAGATCAACAGCACCGGGTCCAGGGCAGTTCGTCAAGTAAGGCTTTTAAAGTGATTGAGCCATTCTTGCTACATGTATAAATATCACTACATACACTCATTCAGATCAATAAATTATTTGGTTTGGGACAACGGCAGTAAGCCGAGTAAGCATAGTGAGTATCACTGACTACCATTACCCCGCAAGCACGTTTTTATCATAACTATATATAAAATTTTACAAAATGTTTAAAATTACTCGCAATTGGTATCAAATGATTTGTTGAAGTACTTCCCTTCCAACAAATTTTAATTCTTCCAGAAACCTCCAAGTTCATGTAAGATCTTATTTTCTGAGAGCACATTTTAGCATCAACCTGCTACGGACGCGATAATCGTCTATGTAAGCTTTCTTTGGTTTAATTAAAATATTTATCGACAATTTATCGATGACACTTATTATCTCGTGACTCCGTCATCCCCGCTTCCCCTGCTATTGAATTTTGAAACGTCACATTGCACATTTTGTAGAGGAACCATATTTCACATATCTGAATCAAATTTCTGATAAATGGCTCATTCTCACTAGATATTCCACCATTAAGATACAATTCAAAAACTACTAGCACCCGAAATATATTTGTATGGTTTAAGATATCGAAATGTTTCTGGCATTTGATAGATGACATAGGGTAAGTTACTCGATTGACGTACAATAAAGTTTTTTATTGTTTCCCAATATTTTCTCTACGAGCGCATGTTAGGGAACGTTTCTTCTTTGCATGTGCTTTTAAACAGCATCGGCTTCAACATCGGTAGCTGTAGTTCGATTATGTTGTACCGTCTGAGATGGTTCAGGGCATGAACTGATGTCACTGCAGGTCGTAAATTTCGAGTCCTGACGTTGGCAAGATATTCGACATTAGCTAAATAGCTGGGTGAAATTCAGTCACTGACAGGAGGAGAATTCTAGGGACCGGCTGTTCTGATCGGTAGTTTTCCGTGGTTTCTCCTCTCAGGTCCAGGAGAATGCAGAAGCAGTACCCTTACAATCGGGCTACGGACCGCGAGTGATCTTTCCTCCCTCTTTCTTGTCCTACACTCACTCATTACTTACACACAGCGTACTCCCACAGGCACTACACTACCGCACATATGAAGAGACCAGTCGGGAGCTTAGAGCGGTGCCCCGCTGGCGGTATATATCTTGATGAGGGAAACTGCCAGACGACGTAGGTCGGCTCCGGATCTCACCATCCTGCGTGGGAAGAGTACTTACGACCGGTTCCCCGGACAAAAAAAGCAAAACACACACAAGACGGATATCCATATTAGTCAATCATGGTTTACATTTCGTATGTGCCGTGGTTTGAGCATCAGGTAAACTGTTTTTCCTTTAAAATTTTGCAAAGATAGAGCACAATACACTGGACTCAATGCCAGATCTGCCATTCTTATTAAAACTTTAGTATTCTGGAAAATTAAAGTTGTATGTTTTTTGTTTCAAACCTCCAAAGTTGTGTGTTTTTTGTTGGTTTGCTTGTTGAAGAGATATTATCAAGAGATAGCTGAAGTACTCGTAGGATAAAATTGACATTATTATAATATTACATATCCGTTTAAAATATTACGCGAAAGTATGGGCTGTTATAGCTCCACTAGTTTGAATCTAAAATGCCTTGAGCATTATGTATATCACTAGGACTCTTTGACACTTATAAACATCTCTTATTGTTTTCTCTAGATGCATTCCATAATTTAACTGTGGACAATGAGTCGTAAAATTAAATTACTTCGTTGGAACATTGAGGTGTGTCAGGAGAGATTATTTACAGCCACACTAGTGCAACAGCGGTCAGGACGAGTTGTCATCCGTCATTTTTGTTGGCAGTATTTCCGAAAACCTTGGCATCGTGAATGTGAAATAGTGTAATTAAACAGAGAACATGAATTATATCACGTTCACTGCAACAAAGAAGTTAATCATGAACCCGTAAAAGAGCCGATTTTTTGTAAAAATTCCTTTCAAATTTTAAAAGATTATAATGAAGGAAAACAGTGTCTAAGAAGTCAACATTTCGAGTAATGATCATAGATGTATAACTTGAAAAGTATACCGTTGCGTCTGGATTTTCAAAATATTCTTCCGAATTTTATAAAAACATGAATCGTAAAGATAAGGCCTGTGATTTTCGTTTAGTTTCTAACGATTGCTTGTATAAACTTGATGATCCCCATCCTGGCATCTCTGAATAATTTCGCTTTCTGAAAATGAGTAACAAATTAATCTATGATTTTTTTAACACTTAAATATATGTTTTGTTTATCGTTTTTCATTATACGTTGCCGACGTTCTATTTCAAATTAAATAAACTGATTCACCCCTCTCCGTCTACCATGATTGTTGTACTATGTTTAAATTTGCGTATTGTATATGTATCGTTTTACCATTTTCTTCTGTTTGTTCTTTGAATCTCAATTTTCATTCTGAATTTTATTGAACTTGGTAATTTGTTACAATATAGCACTCTCATGTAATTAGAATCCGATCGTATTATGTAATGTCACTTATTCTTTATTTTAAGACATAAAATGTTACATAACACTGGTACAAAGCTAACAACGTAAAACTGGAGAAAAATGCTGTGGAAGAAAACCAAGAAAATGATTTTCACAAGTAGCACGCACAATGCCACAAATAAAATCCTCTCGTATGACAGGGCTACTGTACTTAGCGCGACAACCCCCGAACGGGCTAGGGCTTACCGCCCGCGTCCTGGCCTCACGGCTGTGGGTTAAGGGGAAAGACATCCCTACGCCGTATTCTGGTTCTGTCAACCTGAGAAGTCAGTTTTCTCGTCGTCACCCAGCAACATGTACGAGGACATTGCAAGGAAATCGCACACTATAATCTTGCCCGACCGGGGATCAAACCCGGGGTCGCATCATATACTTTGTATGCGTGTGGATATAAAATACAACAGTTCTTTACTTCCTACTTATAAAAAAGTCGCAATTTCATAACCCAACTCGTAGCAAATATTTTATGGCGGGCAGCCTCGGCCTAGCAACTTTACTCTTGCATGGCGTCAGCTGTGCAGTATGCAGCTACGCAGTGAGTCGGAGATTTCAGTTGGTACGCACAACATGAGAATACGAAAATCCAGTATTTGCACTTTCGTACAAAATAGAAACTGTTTAATTGTTTTCGGATTTTTCCCGACTTGGGAATCTAACAAAACCTGAGACACCACTCACATGAACGTAGGCTAGATAGTTTTCTTTCAGTTTATTAGAGAATTAGACAAATTTGTATTGTGATTTTATAATATTTTCTTTTTTAATGTATTCCCATTATACGACTTGTCATTTCTCCTCATATACTTTATGTTTAATTTGTTATTATTTTTTCATACTAATCATTCGTTATCCTCATTCATTTATCAAGAAAATATTTACACTCCAATGATTTGATTTCAGGTCTGATAATTTGCAGGAAACAATTCGAAGTTCTTCCATAGAATCATAGAATCCTGACCTTTTTCCTCAGTGTTACCTGAATAAAAGGAAAGTTGTTTTAACATGAACCTTTTTTTTACCTCAGTAATCTACAATAAACCTATTTCTCGTTTCCTCTCTCCCACTCTTAATCACTCCGTTGTAACTTTCATATATCGGCATGCCCTATTACTCACACATTATGTTGCCTCCAAGTCCGTCTCCCCATCTTACGCCTCCACGGTCTGCTATTTACTAGGTACTTTGCATTCTTAGCGACAATATAATATTTAATATTCGTTCTACGACTGGGAGAGTGTTATCATGTTTATGTTATCTCAAAAAGGCTGTACATCGAGCTTGCTTTGGCGAGCTGTAGTGCCCTGCGTATTAATAATGAAGTGCCTAGAGAGGCACGTGGCGTCGAGCTGTCCTCGAACCAGTAACGTGGTAGTCCCACCTATCTTCGCCGGCAGTCGGGGTTCAAATCCCGGTCGCTCGCTGTGGAATTGGTGGAGGACAGAGGGAATGGACGGCAGTTTCCTCGGTGTTTTCCCCGTTCTTCTTGCCGTTGTTGTACCATTACTTCTACATCATTCATGAATGTCAAAATCACTTATCCGTGAATCATTTATCTGTCGAGATAAATTACGGGGCAAATCATTGTAAAGAATATACTACCTGTTGCATTAAGATATAAGCAAATGCTGTAAGCACACAGGACTACTAAACAAAGAAGTGCGAGTGGTTTGCGACACGGATTTAAGGACGACACGAAGTTGTCATTATTTCTGTATCGTTCTAATCCCAATAAGAATGTACTAGCCGGACTCGTGCCAACATTCCGCAATTTGTAAATAATTATTTTAGAGGGGAAAATAGTTCCGTACTGGATCCTAACGTCGGAAACATGGCCCCGGAACTATTCGTAACATTATTGTAAGCCCAGTATTGGGCATGAGTAAATATTCTAATATTGCTAGCATTGAGATGAAGTTTCACGGGAAATCGAAGAATCATTTTGATTTGATCGTGGAATAGTATCATTGCCTCCGCTCCTCGCTACGGAGTAAAGGGTCCCAGAATAGCTGAATTTTTGGAAAAGTAATAGAAGTTTCAAAAATATATTTTTTAGTAGAATATTGTCTAACAAACATAACTCGAACCCAATCTATTCCCCACCTGTTCATAGCGTAGCACCCGAGTCGTACTGCTCACTCTTGCACTGGCCCTCCAAAGCTCGGACCTGCACAAAGACCCCGAAGTCACCAAGCCCAATCTGTTTTATGCAGGATCAGGAATGGGGACTAACTCCGTCTTCATCTGTAGCACTTAAATTTTTCTGTCGATGGTTTCTTTGCGTGTTATATGTAGAGACGATTAGGGGTCTCCTGTCCGGACGAAGACGGTCGATGGATATGGAGATGAGACGCTCCCTACGAACCCAAATTCTAACAAAATCAATTTTGCATACACAAAGTTTTAGTAGTTACTTATTTAATTTATTAACAATCTTTGCAGTTTGTACGACTGCAGTGACAATTTTCTATCTGTTGGATGCAGAAGAAAATTATCAGCTGTTGCTTTCTTTATCAGTCTTTTAGTCTAATATTTGTACAAGTACTCAGCATGCAATTTCGAACAAAGAATTAAACTTGTGAATATGGAATTTAGTTTGGTAGTTAACAAAGTAGTGAGGATACAATTATTTATTATTTTTTATATGAAGGAGGGTTTTTTGGGACTAATGAAAAATTGTGAGAAATTTTTAACAATATCGTGATTGCGATAATTGGTTTGAAAATAAAATTTCATTTTTTCTCGTTGAAAGTTTTGCCTCTTGTATCTCTAGTATGTAAGAAAACTGTGTTCCTGTCGCTCCTAGCCACTCACACAAACATCAAGACACTCGCCGTGTTAGAAGACTGAAAGTAGTAGTATGCGAATGTATATGAACTTAAGTAATCGAATAAACACTTCAACACGTGTGCTTTTTACCGCCAGCATCTCGTAGTACATAGGCTGCCTAGAGGCGGCGGCGGTTGTGTAACGGGTAGTGTATTGGACTGGTATACCCAAGTTGGCGGGTTCAAATCCGATTGAAGCCGTGGATTTTTAAGGGCGAAAATATCCTTCATACGCCTTCCTTCGGAGGGGAAGTAAAGCCGGCTGTCCCATGTTAGTAGATTTACTTGCATGCTTGCCTCAAGCCTAAATGACGCCGGACCCGCAGTGACCCGGTCAAACTGATGTACGTCTGTTCAGACACGGAACGATGCGCATCCGAGAGAATTCAATAATCTCGTTCGGCTCATTTTCTCTCAACGAGTAGTGCGGGTCCCGTAAAGCAGCGCCGTAAAAGGCTTCGTGAGATTATTTGTTTTATTTGTGAAACACGTGTGTGCGCGACTGCGGTGGTGTCCCAGGAATGTTCCCGTAAACGTCTAGACAAGACGGAGGATTTGGACAAATGCACTGAGCGATTGTGAAACTTTTTTACCAGAACTTCCGCGAATGGCAATGCCATATCGCCGATTTGAGCTGAGTTACAGGCAAGTGAAAAGAGCTGATGCGACGCTCCGCCCAGTGCGAGCTGCGTATTGCCGTTCGCTTTCTTCAAGAAGAAGGGAATACGAATGAGCCGACTGTACATTATGAACTTCCAAACAAATTAGGAATGCTGCCACTGGAGATGTCCTTGTTCATGAAAGCGCCGACCGTCAGTGCTGCTGCAGCTATACATCTGGAGCAGATGAGACGTGCTGGATGTAATAGCGTGAAGTAATTTACATATCTTCCTCTACGTAATTAAAAAATTGGCTAGGATGCTGAGGATTTCAGACTAATGAAGAGCTTGAAAGCAAAGTTGAGCCCGACGCACGGCTCAGGGAATCGAAAAGCTTGTTCACGCATAGTACGACAAATGCCTGAATCTTCACGGCGATTATGTAGATCGTAAACATGTTTGTAGATAACTTTTGATAATAAATTCTTTTATTTTGCTCTTGTCTCGACATAGTCCATCGTATGTTGAAAAAACGACCCTCGTATGATTTTTGCGAGCATTCTGAGAGAGACGTTGTGGGTTCTTGGGTTCTTTTGGCCGGTTGGAACGCAACACAGGTCGAAGCTCCTTAATGCGTTTAATGTGAATATACTCAAAGAAATTTTGTTTTTAATAGCAAATTTGAAAAAGAAAAAATTAAGTTATTTTCTCGTATGGTCGGATCAGCATTGAAGTATCAAACATGCACTGTGAACGAAATGCAAGCAGAAAATGATTAGATCATATAAAATTAGCAAATTTGTTTTCAGGATCTGCGTGTTTACTAAAAGAAATGAAAGAATTTGAATCTTGCTAGGGTTAAATTGCAAGTATTGCATTACTTTCTATTAATATAATAACGCAAATATAGTATTGTATTAATGTATTGATTGTAAGAGTCTATACTAGAAAATGTTTGCAGTCAGAACTAAGCAGTAATAATAATAATAATAATAATAATAATAATAATAATAATAATAATAATAATAATAATAATAATAATAATAATAGTAATAATAATAATAATAATAATAGTAATAAATAATAAATGACATTCATAATATATAACATA
The DNA here is from genome assembly GCA_038098605.1 of Gryllus longicercus. Taxonomy (NCBI): domain Eukaryota; kingdom Metazoa; phylum Arthropoda; class Insecta; order Orthoptera; family Gryllidae; genus Gryllus; species Gryllus longicercus. Next base: position 788,444 of record JAZDUA010000341.1, read on the forward strand.
GTGCATGCAATTTTGAGGATGCTAATGGACCTTTTCACCTATAAGTGCGTAATGTATAGCACTGTATATGCTTATTTTAATTTGAATCATAAATTTTAAATCAATGATCACCTCAAAAGGTTTTCGTAGTAATGTATGAGAGATTCAAATAGCAGAGCTTCTTTGGGAATTTTGTTTTGAATTTACGCGATGGACGATGTGTCAGTGGTGTTCGTGGTCGACGATATGTCATACAAATCCAATGCCCTTCGATGTCCGTTGATTCTGCGCAATGAAGAAAGCATGGTGATGCCGCTCTCAGTGCGAAACACTTTTCATTCTTTTGTGGAAGAACAGTGTTCGCTAATAAAACAGTGTTCGCGTGGTTTTATCATGAACTCGTTTCTGCACATTTTTCTTCTGCGAAACATAAACGAGTCAGTAGGTCAAGAACTCTGTCGGAGTAGAGAAAGGTCTAGCAGGAAACAAATTGCGGCTAGCTGCGTCACCATAAAAATATCCTGCCTTTGAAGTCGCACGCTTCTCTTTCTTTCAGAAGAGTGCGCGTATTTGCAAGTCATGACTCATGGAATTCTTTAAAATGTGTTTATAACCCCCTCCTATGAACTCGTTTTCTATTATATCCCATGATATAAAGAGTAGTAATCTCTGTCCTGACGTCACATTTCCTGATCTGTGGTAACTGCCTAATAATGGGTTCCTTGGGTATTGAATCGTTCCGCAACTATTTTGGTGTTGGTGGCACCCATGCGCCATCTCACTCGTGTTGCATTTTCTTACTTTCGTTTGCAAACTTGTCGCCAAATAAAAATAACTGTCAATATCATACCTTCTCAGGTCGAGTTTGGTGGTCGAACAAAGTGTATTTCTGTTAACAAGGAAGAAGTTAGTATAATATAAACACATTTTTCCGGAGCGCAAGTGTTAGTGTACGTCATTGTCATTGTCAAGTGTCATTGGGAAAACAAGAAACATTTTTTCTTGGATACTATAATTCCGCTGTGATTTTGGGTGCTTATAATTATTATAATGTATATAATTATCTCTTTATGTAATAAATTGCCGTTTACCATTGAGAGTAGAATGCAGATTTTTAAGCTTTTAGTCATTCATTATAGACTGTGTCCTGTACAAAGCGTATGCCGGTTATCCAGCTTGGAAAGATATTTTCATTCTATCCGATAGACCCATTTACTTTAGTAGAGCGGATCACAAGCACAAAATTCAGTTCAGGACACAGAGAACAGATGTTCATTCACAAATAAAACAGTAACGGACTGGAAAGTTGCCTTCGACAGCTATGGAACCGTTTTCTCTAGGTGTACAAAGTTTTAAAAGTATATTAACTAAAAACATTTGTAAAATGTATTAATTAATAACTTAGGCTTATTAAATAGTTATTATTTTATTATAATTGTTATTTTTATTAGTAGTATTGTGATAATTACTATTAAATGCATTGCTTTATTAAATACACAATTATATTGAAAGTAGTAGTTGAAAGGGAGTGTCTTGAAGTGTTGTGAAGTGTAGTGCAGTAGAGAAGTAGGCAGAGAAGCGAAGTGCAAGTGTAGTGAAATGTAGTGGGAAATGTAGTGATGTGTAGTAAAGTGTAATGAAGTGAAGTGAAGTAAAGTGTATTTAAAACGTGTGTTTAGTTGTTAAAATATCGTGCAGGACTGTCATAAAATGTAGAGTTAATGCTCTTGTTATTATTGTCTTTATTGTTATCAAATTATTCTTATTCTTATTATTATTATCATTATTCATATTATTATTATTACTATTGTCTTAAAATGTTTTAAAATTACATTGTATTACTATTTCTAGTTGTAATATGTAAATCGTTGTGTTCTGCCACCAGGTTGTGTAACCTACCTGCAGAAAAAATAAATGTATCTATACTAACAATGACATACATGTACATTGCATGCGCAATATGGTGTGAGGCTCCACCAAGCACTGTCAGCTAATAACAATCCCGACCCAGCCACCTGTCCACAATGTGGAGGTATGTTATCAACGTCTCACATTATCGTCGAATGTTTGAGCCTCCCAAATCTAAGAAACTCTCTTGGCAGTAGACACGAAACTTACGAAATATTTAATTCAATTGAAGATTGCAAATCAATTTTAAATTATCTTAATATTTGCTGGTCTTGATAATACGATCTGAATTATTGTATAATTTATTTATTTAATGTTTCTGTTTTTTTCTAATTTATCAAATCTATATACGGTGAAGTCAATAGTGGCCGCTAATGACTTTGGATGTTTTTAAAGCGACCGAAAATAAATAATTTATAAGAATACTATCAACATGCTGAGTTCAATCGAAAAGAAATATCTTGTATAACGCGAAATGCACCATGGTTAACACCTAATCAACAATTCCGACAAGAATTAGTTGTATCAGAAATCAAAGAGACAAAAAACATCTGCCCAACAATTTCTTCAACAACTGACAAGACATTCTCTGTTCTACACGAACTTAGAAACACCGACAGATCCTCGCATTAGAATCAATCTTTTGGGAACCTTGATTTAAGTCCATACGTTTTAGACATCTCTCTTTCTCACACATCCTCCCACTACCTTCTTACACTGCACATTGTAGTCAATATTTAATATTCAGAAAAGCAAAGCCATCTCGCCTTACGGACAGTTATACACTAAACACTCTGGGTGACAATGTATCTTCAAGCCCTCGGAAGACAAAACTGCAGAACGAGGAGCAATAAATGAAAAAGAAATAATGTTTGTCATCACTTCAAATCTATTTTTTCTTCGAGTGATCTGCTCAGTATAATCAGTTCAATTGTTTATCTTTCCCTTCTGACAGTCAATAAATCTGGTACCGTACACCATTCGTGTTTTTTATGTTTATATTTTCAGTTCTGCTTTTGTGAGGTATTTGTTCCTTCCTATTAACCGTTTTGTCATTTATAAATAATACGCTTCCTGTTTAATGGTCTTTCGTTATCTGCGATTACTGTCTTTGTTGCGATAACTGTTTCTGCAGTCTCCCAGATCCAACGTCGATATATTTGCTTACAGTAGCCGAATGTGTTGAACTTGAAAACTGAAAAAATGATATATAGGTTTTTTAAGTAGACGACTCAAATCTCCTCACGTACGGTTTGAAGTTGTCAGAAATCAGTTTTGCTCGGTAGTAGTCAGGCGCCACTTTGCCCGTGATTCACAATGAAGACTGAAAAGCTCATCAGTGTTCAGGGTGCTTGACCTACATCTGAGATTACGAGCAGGTAACAGAGAGGCCCAGTCAGATAGACCTTTCCAGGAAGGTAGCGGAAGGAATCCCTTCGCCCTGCCAGTGTCCATTCTATCACCTGATGCGTTGACCTGTGTACAGGGAAAGGCAATCTGTTCCAAGAGTGAGGAAAAGCATTGTGTGTTTAGAGCGGAGCAGTTCGCTTTTCACGTTCTTTGGCTTCATCCATTCGCCTCTGTTTCTTTATGTTTATGGCTCAGTTTGTCTAATATATTTTTCTTCCTTTTTGTTGCGCATTTTCTGTCTCTCTCTGTCTCTCTCTGTCTCTCTCTGTCTCTCTCTCTGTCTCTCTCTGTCTCTCTCTGTCTCTCTGTCTCTCTCTGTCTCTCTCTGTCTCTCTCTGTCTCTCTCTGTCTCTCTCTGTCTCTCTCTGTCTCTCTGTCTCTCTCTGTCTCTCTCTGTCTCTGTCTCTCTCTGTCTCTCTGTCTCTCTCTGTCTCTCTCTCTGTCTTTCTCTCTCTCTCTCTCTCTCTCTCTGTCTCTCTCTCATTTTTTTGTCGGCCTTTATTTTTATATTGCTCTATATTATACTTGTTTACGTGCCTAGAAGATTGCACATTTGTTTCCAGATTACCTTAACCGGAAACATGTATTATAAAATGCAAACGTCGTCTCCTCCAAGCACGTACTTGATCATGAATACGATGCTAGGAAATTTCTTAAGAAGAATATTTTTCTTCTTGAAGATGTACTTCACCCGTTTTACAATACATATCCATTTGTAGTATAATTTTTATCCCATTTTAGTTCTTCAAAGCGATTTCACTTATTTCCTTTAAGGCAATTTCATCATTTTCGAAGCATGTAGTAGTAACCAATAGTGATGGCAGATTGAGAAATCATGACTAATATGACCACAGCGTTGATGCAATGCGTATGCAATGGAACTACTTCAGATGAGTGGCTGTAATTTCTAATATCTAAAGACTTGTAAGTGTACTTTTATGGTGTAGACATTTATGGGGTAGCGCATTCCTTTCCTTAATTGATTTTCCGGATAAAAAAACCGGTTACTCTACGTGGAATTTATGGTAGATTAAATAGGTTCCAGGAACCTAATTTTGATGTTTTTCCATTTTTTCTGCTTCCTTATCCATTAACTCGTCGTCATTATGTGTCTTCATTATTTATTCTATTCAATACATTAATCATTATCGTTGAAATGCGCGTCTAGTAGCGTTTGGGAAATCATCTTAAAATGACTATTAGTTGACCTACGACAGCACATAAGTACTAATAGTATTTGTAAAAGTTAACTAAGCATACTTTTTTTCACCTGTGAATTTAACTTTTTGAAGCCATAACGTTATCCATGGCAACTTTTTTCGGTATCAATGACCCAAAAAATATTGATACTGTCTAAACTAAGTATTAAAAAATATGAATGAATGTGAAAGGAGAGTATAAGCCAGTCTTCGTGATTTTTATATAAACTGTGTTTGTGTGTGTGTGTGTGTGTGTGTGTGTGTGTGTTCGTGTGTGTGTGTTGGCAGAAAATTCAGAATAAACGGGGACCACGTTCACATGCTGCGGAGAAAACATTAAGAAGAGATGTGGCGAAACTTCCTTGTCGACAAAACTACCGTATAAGAAGGAGAAACCGTTTTCCTGCACGGATTTTCGAAACAATCTCTCAAAGTTTCCGTCATTTTAGAAATAAAATTACTGTAAAATAGAATTACTGTATAAATAATACACTTTAATTTAGGTTAACTTAAAGTTTCATAGTGTTAATAAAAAAAACTAGTGGTGTAAAAACAGCACTTACTTTCTTGCCCTTACACATTACATTAAGAAATTTTTTTTTCACTTTTTGAAAAACCAGGAATATTAAGGAACATGAGACCTGCACCATTATGTTAAGTGTGCTTTACGCTATCTTAGACCCAAATTTAATTAAAAAATTCCGCTGTTCTTTAGGGGGAAAATGGTTGAACGAAAATAAAAATTGCCTGTGCAACACAAACTTTCGCAAAAAATATTGATAATTTCGAAAAATTGAACATGACATTATTTGAAGGTCTCTTTTTGCTTTCACATTTCATTAAGAAATACATGTTTATCTGCATATTTGGAGTTGTACGAAGACGCTGAAAGAAATATTTAATTTTTGTAATTTTCAAAAAATCAGTTTCCAGCGAAAATGTATAGTCCTTCATACTATGCAACACCAAATTTAATAACAAACGATAGAGATTTTTTTAATTTTTAAAAATATCCCAGTAGCTGCAAGTAAAGTACCCCCAATATTAAAATATCGGTCGTGGCTGCGGCGGTGGCGGCGTCGGAAGGGCTCTGCTGCTTGCAGGAAGCGCGGCGCCTTGGCGACGTAGAAAGACTAGAATGCGCCTTCCCTTGTTATTGTCCTCTAAATCAACAGCGCAGGTTGGTAATGGTTTTCTGTCTTTTCCGTGAAGGCGAGTTACTTTGATTACTGGGTATTTTTTCACTAGTTCTTGGAAGATTTCTGTTTCACTATATAGTGTGCGAATATCTTTAATAGCAATTGAAAATGTTTTTATGCTTGGGTCACGAAACGTGTGGTATTCTATGCTGTTTTCGTTGCAAAATTTACGAAGATCTCTGAAATCTTCTATTGAATTAAGTTAACTTTCACTCTGTCTGCTTCTATTTTTGTGGTGAAATCTTCTTTAACTACATTTTTAATGTCTTTTATTAACAGTTGAAAATTTTCCACTTTGTGTATAATTATAGGAGGAATTTTAATCACTGTTTCCACGGAAATGATGTGTTCGTCGTCATCTGTATCGTTATTTAATGTTTCGAACCTGTTTCCTGTAGGAATAGCATATCGTGAAACAGATCCAGTTTTTGTCTTTTGTGCTCACTGTGTTCTGTTGGGGCAGGTGCACTGTGTTGCAAGGGTGGCCAACTAGAGCGTTGGCTGTTTTGTACTTGCGTTTGAATGTCCTGTAGTTGCTGTTGCAATTGTACCAGTTGTTGGTGCTGTTCCTGAAGTTGATGCTGCTGCGCCTGTATTTGCTGATGTTGCTGATCTATGATGAGCTGTTGTTGGTACTCCAACGAATGTTGCATGGCGTCGGGCGTAGTGTTGTTCACGGCCTGCATCGCTTCTTTGATGCTCTGTCCGTGGTCAGAGCACGGTAAATCGCTTTGATGGAATAACTTTCGAAAACACTGTGGTGACTTCACGAGCACTCGCAACTCACTGAGGGCTCAGCTTGACGCCGACTGAACTAATAAGGTAGCGCTGCGGTCACAACCTCTCGCCACCGCTGTCAGCGCTGAACTGTCATTCGATTTTGCGGTATTAAGGACCCACAAAATATGGATTCTGGCTACGCCACATGTTAGGTTTTTTCTAAATTCAGCAACTGTATTTGTATGAGTTTTCTGCCGTAAATTCGCCATTTTCCACATGACTGTCTGCTGCTTACGTTCGTAGCTTCAAACTAAAGGCAGCACAGCGTTGTGCACGTAGTGTAGTGAAGTGTGGAGCAGTGGGGAACAGTGAATCATCGTGCAGTGTAATGCTATCGTGTGTAATATTAAAATTAATATTATAATACAATGTAAATTACAAAATTAGTTTATTTGGTATCACTGCCACCGAGTTGTTCTCAATACCATTTGAATGAATCTCATCCTAACTAAAATTACTTCTCCTTATTGGTATTCACTAAATATAAAGAAAATATCATATTCTCGCAGAATTACTGCATAATGATTTGTTTTTAAAGCCTAGTGGTTAGTACACTCTCGTACCTCAAGAATGTCGACTGAGTTCCAAGATTATTCATCCATCTTTTGTGGTCAGACCAGCGTAATTAATGGGTTTTTCCTTTTCTCGTGTCTTTCCATTAAAAGCATACTATATTTCTCATTGCGTCATCTATTCTTAATTATGAATCTTTGGAATAATGCGACAGGTCTATCAGATATTACTCAGGTGTTGGGGTATATCCCGCACTAATGAAATAATATTCGAGAGAAAAAAACCCAAAAACAATAGAATTAAATTGATTTTCGATTCTGTAGCCATTGAATCATTCGTGAGATTGAATTGAGAAACATCTTACGAAGTAATCACTATAAAATTAACTTTTATTATTGGAAAGGAATAAGAAGTACGACGCGGCTTGACGTCTATTACTATACTGTCTCTAGACGCGAAGTAAACCACTCCGCTCAAGTTAAAACAACTCTCTTACAAAATGTCCAATGTTCCGCAAATTATTTTCGTAACACTACGTGCACTTTACTATCCAAAAAATATAAGTTGCCTGTTTGAGAAATCAGATAATATTAATTGTAACATACCTCACCGGGCATTCTGAAGATTAAATGACTACTGCGAGACTGGTCGCAACCGAAATACTGGCTCTGGGCCTAGATGTTCTACTGTAGAAATCACACAATTTCAGCACTGTTTCTCTTCGGAAAATATTGAAAACCGCGAAAACTGGCGAAATTTGGCCATAATTTACTTTCTATGTAAACGATGTAGACTGAGAAAGAAAGAAAAACTCAGGAACCAGACTCAGCCTAACGTAAATTTGGTATTATCGATTTATAAAATTGGACTAACATTGTTTTTAAGAGCAACAGTTCCATACGTCTCTTTTAATCTGTTATTTACCTGTAGATGTTATTCATTATTCAGTATTTGACTACCTACTGGCACGAACATCCACGGATGTCGATGACCCGTTCAGTCAAGAACATTCGCACATTAAACGTCATTGTCGCCGCTTCGATGTCTCAGATGACGTCAGCTAGGCATCACAGCCTTCGACGCGGCGGCACTCGGACAGCCAAGACCCTTTCCATACACAGTTACAAAACGTAGCGGTTTTACCCGTCCGATGTATCCAGGAACATCGTGCCATATCCGTGGAGATATCGGGGGGGGGGGGGGGAAACGTGAACATGATGAAAGAAACACTCAGTAGTGACTAAGACGTCAATGGAACCATCACATTTTCCATCAGTTAGGATAGTACACTGTATTAATCACTAGTCAACACATTTTTTATAGCTTGTTCTGCTTTCTTTTCCATTGAAACATTCTTACAACGATGACAATTAAACCCAGAGGAGTGTTCAAAAGAACGGATGTACTTTCTAATGTGGTAAAATAAAAGATTCTTATCATACTTTCCTAAATAAAACAACTATAATTTTAAACGACTGTCGGTTAAATGACACACCGAGCTGACAGGAGGATAGACATTGTCGCGTTTTAATGACGGTGATACGTGATTTGGTTCCTAATCATTCAAAAATCAGATTTTTTCAAATAGTCCGACTCTAGCATGGTCAACATAGTATCATCAACTGAATATAACACAAGTAGCACAATATGCTGGCATTGCGTATTTCAATAATGTGGCGTCTTCAAATTTTATTATATTAATTTTATTATATTAAGGTAGTTTTCTCTACGTAAAGAAAGTAGGTCGCGAGACTGATTGTCACAAAGGGTTCTTTTCAACGCCCCGCGCCCTCGTCGCCAGCTGCCCCGCCCGCCCGCCAAGGGTGCTGTCCGCAGCAGACTCCTTGACGAGAAGTCGCCCGTCGCACGCCCTTCGGCAGGGTGCCGATCCGCAGGGAAGACCCTCCCCCCCTTCGGGGAGCCCCCGCGCACTTAACAAACAATGACCGCCCGCGTCTTGGCCCGGAGACAGACCCCGCCTGCCTGCCATTCGTCACGCGCGCGCGCAAGGAATCTCCATACAACACTTCCGGAAGTCCCAGAGGTATTGGTAATAGCTCGCCCGTCGCCGGCTGCCGATCACGGCGCCGAAGAATTATGTTTTCGAAAACAAAGCCGCCTGAACACGTGTTCGGGCAGCTGCAAGAAATGCTTCTAGAATTAGAGAAAGAGAGAGAGATCGCCCTGGAAAATTCCAGGAACAGTGCGTCCCGATGGGGTGACAAAAAATTGCGACGCAAATAGTTTCGGTCTATGAGACATCTCCCCGTGAGGGAAGGGGCAAAGCTACGGTCCCAGAGACGTTTTCGGGAGGGGGAAACGGAGAAGAGCTCGGCTGGGACCTGAGTAGAGAAAAACTTTATTAGAGAGAAATTGTAGGAGAAAAGAGGTGGCTCTTAACATTATTAGGGAGAAATTGTAGGAGAAAAGACGTGGCTCTTACATTATTAGGGAGAAATCGTAGGAGAAAAGAGGGCGCTCGTAGATAAGACTCGGAGTGAGGAACATTATTGTCGTCTCGGGCCCATTCAAGCCCGCATTACGCCCGCCCGGCGCCCGTGTGTCCTCGACCTGACTCTGAGCCCGCCCGCCTTCGACGACTTCGAGCCATGCCGCCATCACAGCACCGAATGGGGAGTCGGTGACCTGACCACCGCCCTACCGTCGCCGCATCACGCCGCCAGCCCTCGCCAGCGAAGGTGAATCACGAGACGAGGACAGCCGTCCAGCCGGTCTGCGGAGGTGTCGACAAACAGCGGTGATAATCCGGTATTTAACCGAAGATGAACTCTCTACCCCTGATTACGTCACGGGGTTCCATCGCTGGGTAGTCCGGCGAAAGTTTCAGCGTTGCCGCGCTAAGGCAGTCTTTTTAAGTATTGTAGACAAAACCCCGATGTTAGTGTTAAGATGTTTCTTCCTAGCTATTAGAACTATGAGCTCACTGCTCAAAGTTGGTATGCAGTTTTTGTCGCTCTCTTGCGACGTGTAACTTCCCTGGCAGCTGCCCTGTTGTCAAGAATAAATTAATTTTTGCCCAATTAATGAAACGATTTAGTCGATATTTTCACAACCTCCCTTCTCTTTCATCCATTCATTGTAGGAATGAACCAGCGACCCGACTGAGCTATAAAAGTTACAATACTTTTTCATATCTCCTCAGCGACGCGTTCCAAGCATTTCATCCTGGTAATGTCCGTCAACTTTTGATATTCGATGTTACATTTTAGGATGGTGTGAATGATGCAAGTAAATAGGCTGCTCCACTTAACACCTCCTACCATCATCCTAGTTCTTTCACCCTTCATCATCGCCCTATAATAATAATAATAATAATAGTAATAATAATAATAATAATAATAATAATAATAATAATAATAATAATAATAATAATAATAATAATAATAATGAAACCATTGGCCGCTGAAACCTTTCAAGCGAAGCACACATACTATATGATAGATGAACCAATAATTTTGTATCGACTTGGAAATAGAAAAAGCAATACAAATTCCTTGACGTTTTGATCTTCATTTCATATTCCGCAAAGATAGCCCCAGTTCATCATACCACATTGGTCATGCATATTCTGTACGTACGGCGTGCGAGTATTGAGTTTACTTCTGGTCAGAAGCCCTTCCACGTTAATCGCCCGAATCAACGTGGGCAGGCAGGTTCGAACCCGAGACGCCGCCCTTGCCGACTGCGTCATTGCGACGCTTGTGAGTTCGGTTACGCCGCGAAACGCTCGCAATTGGTAGCTATCAAGCTGCCTCTGACGGTGCCCAGCACACAGCCTAGTGGCGGATCCAAGCTTCGCGTAATGAGGGGGCGAGACGGTGTATTAGATTTTCCTCAGAGGACCATACTACATCTGTATTGAGTACACTACCCGCTGGTTAAGATATTAATAATCTACCTTTGTATATTATTCGTTTTCTCAAAATGCTTGTTATAGTCCCGAGTTTATGAGTTGGCTTTAAATTGCTCATCCTTTTTATCGTATCATTTTATTAAAACGATATAAAATTCGTGATCTGAAACAACAAAAATGTGTTTCCAGTAATTTCAAGCACTTTCAGTCACAAATGCAATAGTGTTTGCACATTGATGAAAATGTGTAAATTAAAGGCGTGAGAGACTTTCAAAAAAAATATTAATGTAATTAACAAAAAATGAATACGGAAAAATTAATTCTACGTAATGTAAAATACCCAGCACAGGGTATGTGTAAAGACTACAACGGTCCAAGAGGCAATGTGGATGCAGGCGAATATCACAGTGGCTTGAGGAGCGGAAGTAGCAGCCCTCTCTGCAGGGGTTTATACGCAGAGAAGCTGAGATAGAAGCTTTAAGATGGCAGCCCCATTACTATCCTTACCCTGCGCAGCGCTTGCAACGCGGCCAGGGAACATCACTCCGCTAAATTTCTCAAAGATTCATGCCGGACAGATTCCTCTATGCCAACATATGCAAAGAAAAAGGAAACGAATAAACGAGAACTATCGGAAATATTAAAGCTGGGAATAAGGAATGTTAGAGCTCTCTCAAATAAAGAAGCTGAATTAGAACAGGAATTAGATAAAGCTGGGATTGATATTGCTGCAATTACTGAAACCAAAAAAAGTTACAGGGCTCATCAGAATTACAAAATTATATAATGATATACAGTGGAGTCCCCCAAAAACAGAGGGCATCGGCTGGGATATCTATTTGGATCAGAAAAACATTGAAAAACAGAATAATATCGTATACTTTCATAAACGAAAGAATAATAACAATGAGATTTAAAGTAGATAGAGGTTACGTTTCAGTCTTTGCCTTGTACGCACCAGAAGAGGGGAGAACCCAAGATGCGATAAAATTCTACGAACAACTGCAGACAGCAATAAATAAGACTATCTTCTTTTATTAGGTGATTTAAATGCAAGAGTGTAATGGCAAATGCACCTACGTACATGTGAAGTACGCATTGCTTAAGAAGAGCAATGAATATTTCTTTCAAACTGTACGTGAAAGAAATATTACCCTTCATGCTTAAATTAGGGTCGCGTCGGGAGCAGGCGCCCTGCCTACGGTCAAGGGTGATTAGGCTCCCCGAACCGCTGTAAACGCTAACACGATCCAGGCGTGGAAACAGGGATGTTTGGGAACTTGTGAGTTTTCAAAAGGGCAAAAGTCCTCTGACAGTTATGTCGATTTATTGCGTCCAGGGCATGCCGAGTTCTGGCGGGGGGCGGCGTAATGGCCTCGTAAAACTCCCTGTTTCCCATATAAGGATCCTCTAGCGTTGAGATCGGGAGACAGCCTAGAGACTTTGCTGTGTGCACTTCACGCTGCTCTGCAGCTCTCTATTTTTCTTCGATTAAACTTTCATACTTCATCGGACTTGGTCTCTGTAATTGAAACCTCGCTCACCACCACGCTCCTCCAGGGAACTTAGCTTCCCTGCGAACCCAACTTTTATTGCATCCTGTACTGGAAGCAATTGTAATTGCCTGCAATCGCTGCTAGTAGCACGACACCTGCAGCGAAAGGCATTACAAGAGTAGGGAATACCCCTATAAAAGATATAGTAGGCACAGAAGGTGAATACACACTTAACAATAATGGGAAGAAATTAATAGAATTTGCCACGCACAATGAGCTGAGAATTACTAACACTGGTTAAAACACCGAAATATTCACAAATTCACATGGACAGCACGTGGATCCGCCTCTATAATTGATTACGTTCTTGCAAACAATATGACTTGGATAAATATCAAGGATGTAAGAGTATTTAGAAGTTTTGGTGTGTCATCTGACCATTTCTTAGTAAGATTGCACATAATGTTCCCAAAGAGATGGAAGAAAACCATCTTAATACCCAAACCAGAAATAGAAACATTTAAAGTTCACCTTTTACAAGATTATAGCATAAGACTTTTATACCAGAGTAGACTCAACCAGAAACATCTTATTAACCCTGTAAGTAACAATATAAATGAAGAATGGGCAAACATTAAAGAAATTGTAACACAGGCAGCAGCAGAAGCAATAGGGTCAAGGAAAAATAAATTCTCAAAACGAGGGCTAAGGTTTTGGAATGATAATATCAAACAACTAATTGAAGAAAAAAAAGAAGCGTATTTAAAGACTAACTCATCCTCTGGGAATATGAATCATAGAATAGAATATAAAAGAAAATCTGCTTTAGTTAAAAGAGAAGTCCGTAAGCTTAAACGAGAAAGTTGGAAAAGATATGTTAGCGAAATTGAACAACACTTATTTGGAAACCAAAGTAAGGCATATAAAATTATAAAATATTTAAATAATCAAGAAAGAGATAAAGTTCAATTAAATATAATTTCAGAAAGTAAATGGTTAAATTACTTTAAATCGCTATGGACCTCTGAAGATGAAGAAGAGAGAGGAATTAAAATTGATATATGTAATTCTATTGATTTGATCTCTATGGATGAGTTGAAAGCAGCCATTAACACAACCAAAAATAAAGTCACCTGGTACTGATAATACAAACATGGAATTGATCAGATATGCATCAAATCAATTTACGCAGATACTTCTTAACTTTATTAATATCTGGTGGTCCACTGGATATGTGCCAGAAGAATGGAATGAAGCCCTAATTTACCCACTATATAAAAAAGGCGACAAATCTCAATGTTCAAATTATAGAGGTATAAGTCTTCTAAATTCCTGTTTTAAAATCTATGCAAAAATTATCAAAGATTAGTGCCTATTGTTGAAACTCAAATATCTGAAACACAACATGGTTTCAGAAAAGGTAGATCATGCTCAGACTGTATTTTTGTACCGACACAACTTAATGAAAAGCGAAGGGAATTTAAACTACCGACATACTATGTCTTTATTGACTACGTAAAAGCATTTGATAGCCTTAAAAGAAGATTATTATGGGAAACACTGAAAAATATTGGACTCCCTTCCCATCTTATTACAGCAATTCAATCATTATACAGAAATAATAAAATCATGATCCGAATGCTAAGAAATGGAACAGAATCAGCATATATAAACCAGGGAGTAAGACAGGGATGCCCGCTCTCGCCAACGCTTTTTAATATATATTTATATGGACGTGATCATTAAAAAATGGTTGAAGACTTTAAATGATGTTTTTAAGATTAATAATGTCGAGATCTCAACATTACTTTTTGCCGACGACCAGCTTAATCATATAAAAATCTGAATATGAAATTCAAATAGCAGTCCACAAGTTAAGTCAAGTTGCTAATGAGTATGGTATGAAAATCTCACCAAGTAAAACAAAAGTGATGGCATTTAAAGGACTTGAACCTTTAAGAGCAAAGATAGTTATATATGACCAAATAGTTGAACAAGTTAATGAATTTAAATATCTTGGATATCATTTAATTATATAAAATCAAAGGATATGGAAATAAAGCTGAACAACTTCACATATTTCTGTGGAACGTTACAGAGAACTCTACATCATAATGCGCAAAAGGAAACTCTTCTCAGATTTTACAAAGTTATTGCTTTGCCATTACTACTTTATGGAAGTGAGAGCTGGACATTAACATCAGATCAGCTGCGTCGAATTGAATCTGCAGAAATGAGATTTCTTCGTTTTGTGGCAGGATATTCACTATTAGACCACAAAAAAGTGTAGATATCAAAGAACTAAATGTTGAGCCGGTTATAGATACCATAAAGAAATATCGAGAAAACTGGAAAGGTCATGTCCTGAGAATGCCAGAACATAGAATAAGTAAAACTATTCTTCAATATGTACCTAAAGGAAAAAGAAGTGTAGGACGTCCCTTGAAGAGATGGCATGAACAATTCTGAGACGGAACAGACCAAGAGGTCCTTGCTGACGGAACAGACCAAGAGAATCCTTGCTGTCGATGATGATGATGACCTAATGTAAAAATGACATGTAATATTTTTTGTGAATAATCAAGCAGTTGTCTGCTTGAAGTTAATGCAATTTATAAAAAATTCAAAAAACGCTTCCAATGTTTTCTTCAAATTTTCCGGGATGCTTAAAAAAATGACGGAGGTCTCTTTTAGTCGAACTCTCGAAATTTTCGAAAATTGTGAACGTAAGAAAAAATACAAGAAAGTATGCGTTGTGTCACCACTAGTTTTCGTGAAGTGAGTTATTGTTTAATTAAAAATTTCTGGGACCTGGCGTGAAAAGGGCGGAAAATGTGTCGAGTGCCATATCGCGCTTGTGAAATGTCAAGAGGACCGCCTGTTTCTTCGGCGTTGTCCACCTTCAACAGATTCCATTTTTCTCCGGGCGAGTAATGGATGAAGTGATTGAGGCCGTGATTGTGTTGGTGCAATTTGAAGACCATCGGTTACCAAATCCGAAATATTTTTTTCGTTATACTGTTCTGTTAATATATCTGCGAACGCAACTGAACATAGGAATTAAAAGGTAATTTTAATGGTCGCCGGTCGTTAAGGAATTAACAGCCATCGGCCTTCAAGGAACCTCGTGTTCTTCAAACTCTTTATTGTAGTTCTAAAACAAATGAAAACATAAGTAACACACACGTTAATATAACACTTACAAAAGTATTTTTTAACAGTTTAATTTAATTATTATTTTTTACTTACATTTTCTATTTACAATAAATATTAATATTGAATGAACAGTTTGTATTATTACTTATTTCCAAACTTTCATAGGAAGTGGAAGGTGCCGACGTCGACGTACTTGAATCGGTTGACATTGATTTATCCTCGGGGCTTAATATCCGTTCATAAATTTTAATTATTTTCGACAACGATTGTTCAATGTATTTTTCTGCTACTGACGATGACTCCTAGCCGCCAAGTTCATTCAACGTGTGCAGATCGCCTCCGTTTTCGACTAGCATTGTGGTCGATGATCGATGAAAACAATGCCCTGTATACATCTCAGGAGAATGCATTTTTAAAAGTTCCCCTATCTTTATTGCAATATCTCCTATTTTGTGTATACCTACAACGTGTTTAGTAAATGTTCCATTTCTATAACCTACATCAAGTTTTTAGGTTAGATGGAGGTGAGTCAGAATATTTTTTGTACAAACCATATTCATTGAATGGAAGACCATCTTTTGGGAATTGTAACATTCTATTTTTTGTGCATTGCAGCGTAACTAGCACACCGTTGCTCATGGTTTCTATATCATCTTTAGTCAATGACACAAGTTCATCTCGTCGGCATGCCCCAACAATACCACAAATTACGTTTTTGTATTTGTACTATT
Organism: Gryllus longicercus; assembly: GCA_038098605.1. Lineage (NCBI taxonomy): Eukaryota > Metazoa > Arthropoda > Insecta > Orthoptera > Gryllidae > Gryllus > Gryllus longicercus. The sequence continues at coordinate 804,689 of JAZDUA010000341.1, forward strand.
TTGTGTTTTGTATACTTTTTAAGTAGCCAAAAATAATCATTTGCTTCCAGTAAAAAGAATTTAATATATTTTTCCGATAAGATCTTGGCCTTTTTGGAAATATAACCTTCAGATTTTCGTCTCAAAATTAGATATAATGTTCCAAATCTATTAATGAATTCAGATGTTACTTACCAAATACGTTTTCTTAACTGAATCATAAAAATGGAAAATGTGGAATGCTACCCTTGATATCTCAACATTTTCGTTAACTAGTAAACAGTAACTAGTAAACAAAGTTTCGTTAGAGAACTTTGTTCACAACGATGTGGGAGAATACTTCTGAGATATTTCTTTGGCTGACGCCAGCCTGTTTCATTTACTTTGTCTATATTCTTACATTGATACAAATGTTCAAAATCTTTGTATTGTTTCTCATACCTTATCTTGGTTTTCACGGCAAACGAGTGGCAACTTGCACCACATGCAATTTCCAAACCATCGTCTGGAATATCATCCATCCTTAAATGTGGAACACCCTCGTACATCTGTTAACGTGTGTGTAGAAAGAGAACTGTCGCGTCTGAAGTGTCAATCGAATGGAAATACAAGAATCTTACGTCTGAAGCAACAATCGAATCGTATTAAAATAGAAGATGGCTTTGCACTCCTACGTATTAAAAGCAAAGGTATTTCTTATTTATATTATTTTTCTTGGAGAAGATTGTATTACGAAAAGTATTCAACGACACACGCCCAATAGCACAAATAAGACACTTGGTTCATAACTATAACAGTATCCACAACCATATCGTGGGAGTGCCAAATGACATTTTTCCAAAGTCTGAGTATTACATAGCCAATAGCAACCGCAACAAGGGCGACGACGATGACGATGAAACAGCCGATGCCCTGCAAGGCCTCTGAGCGTGGTGCCCTGGTGTTCGAGTCCCTACGGTGACGCATATTCGGCTGGAGGTAGGTCGCATTCAGCTACAGGCTCAAGGAGAATTTTAGAGATCGCTGCTCTAATCGGTAGTTTTCGATCAATGCCCATCGAAAGCCGTGCAGGACATTAACAAACGCGCCCGACCGCGCGCGATCGTTCCTTCCTCAGCCTTTTCCCTCCTTTCCTCTAACACACACATATTCACACATCCATGCACTGTACTAAAAAAGAACAGAAAATGGTCAGTCAGTCAATAAATGAAATCCCATGCGCTCGTCCACTCGTGCGAGAAACAGCGTCCTCGGAGACGAGCGTTTGCGACCGAGCCGGTCTCGCCGCCGGGCGCCGGGTGCGCCGCCGCTGCCTTGGAAGCCGCTCCCGCGTGCGTGGTTACGGAGCGGAGAAGGTTTCCTCGGAAATAACTTACTTCGATTCGTATACAAATATTTAATGAATGCTGAAAATCAGTTACAAGTTACAAGCGAGAATGACCTCGGCCACCTCGTGACGAGCAACCGCACGGCAGCGAGACAGTGACTGATCTGACTTGTTTAGACATGGGCGCAGAGCTTAAATACCAATGCCTACGTGACTTACTCCGCGTGTGCTGGCTTGGGGCGTCATTACAGTCAAAGGCTAGGGCTCGTAGGTCGGGGGGTAGTTTAGTCATGGTCCCTCGCGGAGTGGCTCCGTCTGTGTGGCCTACGTGACCTCTGTCTATAGTAGTCCTTTCGTTAGGGTGCCTCATTCGTCAGGGTCCTTCTTCATGGAGTCAGCGGTCATGGAAGGGGGTGGCTCCGTTACTATAGTCTACGTGACCTCTGTCTATAGTAGTGCTTTCGTCAGGGTGCTTCAAGGGGTCAGCGGTCATGGAAGGGGGTGGCTCCGTTACTGTGGCCTACGTGACCTCTGTCGCGTGTAACAGCGTCGCGGCGAAGAGTGCGCGTTGAGCGGCCGACCATTTCCAGCGCACGAGCCTTGGGGACGGCGCGTCACCTCGCCGCCCCGCCGCCTGCCACGGACTGCGCGCGATCATTCCTACCTCTTCCTTGTCCTATCCTCACCCCTTACACATACCGGGAGACCGGTCGGGAGCTTAAAGCTAGTCCCGGTTGGGGGTGCCCCGCTGGTGTGAGATACCTGGTTGGGAAAACCCGCCAGCCGCCGGTAGGTCGGGGCCGGATCTCGCTACGCAGCGGGGAAGATACCGCTACCTCCCGAGCGAAATATGCGCTCCACTTACGGGATGAATGACACTAGTAGTTGACGCGCCCGGAATCACTATCAATTAATCAATCTTTTGAAGTTGTCAGGGGAGCTGCAGCGGATATTTCCTTAAATAGAAAAAAAAAGCAGGTTAAGGAAAACTATTTTAATTCATTGACGTTTTCATTGACAGTTTTCATTTATTCTGCCCGAAATATTCCTAGTAACTGGGGGTTTGTTGAGATAATCAGAATGTTTTATGTAGCTGACCCACGTTGAGAAGTGGACTTGTGTGGAGGTATTCTGAATGTGGTCGCGAAGCCTCATTTAATCCGCGCTACAGACGCGTTGTCTTCGAGTCTAATATTCAACGACTGCTTCATTAGAATTGATGATCTTGGAGCTGAAGTCGCCTTCTGACAGCAACGCGTGGCATTTGCAATCGAATTCGGCTGACGTTTCCTGCTTCATAATGTATGGTGCATGATAGGCTACCTTGTTTGCTCGCTCGTCATTGCTTATAGTCAAGCCTTCTCGTTCGAAGACAAATTGGTTTTAAGGCTTGACAGATACGCTATTCCAATTCAATCTTCTTTGGATCTGACTGTCAAATTCAGAATGTTAAACACCAAATAATATTATTACGATTGACCTGTGAAATGGGTCTCAAAATGAATATTTCATGATCATTGAAACCAAATAGTATTATGATTATAGCATATATAATTTTATTGTAACTAGTTTGTTCTAAAAATGGTCAGAAACGGCATATCGGCATGAATTAGAAATATATATATATATATAATGCTAATGTTTGAGTTGGTGGGCAAGTTGTCCGAGGAATAACTCTATTCTCTTTTGAATTCTCTCTTGAATTCTCTCTCGAACCATCAACAATATGCGATTTCATTTGCATTGAGGCCATTCTTCATCTCAAATATTGTCTGAGATTTTACAAGAAAATGATCTACACTTCGTGGTCCAAACGTCTCAATTATTTTCTTCCGCCAAGATGTGTGGTTATTCTATTTAATTCTGTTTAGCTGCACAAATTACTAAAATGGGTCTATTGGAATATTTCTAAGAGTAAAAAAGCAATATCCAATACTTCATCGGGAGTATCTCTTAATGCTTTCTTCTCAAAACAAATAGCAAATAAATTTCTCTTTATTTGTAAACAAGAAAAATTGACGAGTTGCTACATTGAATTATGTTATAAAGTAGTATACCAAGGAAATACGTCCACATGTAATGGGAATGTTGCTTATGTTACCCATATTGTTTCATTTTTTAAGCCTTTTACATTGGAAATTTTCAATCTACTAGGAATAATATCTTCTAAACTCAAATAATTGTCATAAATAATGTAACTTTTAGTTTTGATGAAATAATGTTTATTTCTTATACAAATATATTTAATACATTCTAATGAAATGCACATGTCGCAAATCGCTAGACCGATAGCAAGTGTAATTCCGAGAACAAAATTATTGTGTTTTCATAAACATAATAATTAGAAATCGTACCTTCTACGAGTATTATAAACGTTTTAGTATTATTAAAAATCTGAACGTTGTCAGTCATTTGCGTCGTTCACCTGCTTCAGAAAATCTGCATCTAACGAGACTTTCCGCGCAGATTTTCAACTGTACTTGCATCCGTATAGTGGTGTTACCTCTCCGAACAAATAGCAGTGTCTGTGAACACAACCCAGTGAGAAAAAATAACAAACCAAACCAGTCGGATCTTGTTTTATTGAAGATTCGGAATCGTGGTGGACTACCTCATGAAAGTCTTTGAACAAAACAACGAGTACGCACAAGACTCACAACCATATTCAGAAAAAAACTGCTCCGTAACCTGATCGCATTTGGATTCCTTAACTCTAGAAGAGACACGCAATATGTTTTTCGGTGAAGTTGTTTTTCTCTGAAGTTGCTCAGGTGACATTTTCGAGAATTAGACTTGCCAGGTGTGAAATGTGTATTCTTCTTTAAGATGGAGGGTACACCGAGGGCTTGATTTTTAATTTATTTATTTTGGGTCGCTTCTGAAATAGCTAAGGTCATTTGCGACCACTGTTAATTTAGATACATTTGATAAATTGTAGCAATCAGAAATATTAAGTGCAATAAATTTTTACAATAATTCAGATCATTTTATCCATACCAGCAAATATTAAGATATTTTAAAATCGATTTTTACCCTTCATTTGAGTTAAATATTTTATTTATATCGTTATTGATACCAAGAGAGTTTGTGAGATTTTGAAGGTTTAAGTATGCAAGAATAATGTCAGAAACTGATAACATTCCCCCACATTTTGGACAGTTGGCTGGGTCGTTTTTTTTTTCTTTCCCATATACGTACATACATACGGAGATTTCAACAGAAATACATGTTTTGAGGCCTCCTGATACCGAAAAAGTGTTGTTTTTTTTTATCAAAATATCTGTCTGTACATCCGTCCGTCCGTCTGGTGTTTTTGAACACTACTAAGGCCTAAACCATGCGTAGGATTTATTCCAAATTGAAGAAACTTCTCGTAGGATTTTTTCAAAATTTTCAAAATTTTTGGACGTATTCTTACAACTACAAAATTGAAGATCAAGATTTTTCCTTCAACCAAAATTTGTTCTCTATAGTAAGTTAGTTCATTAAGGTCATGTACATTTTTGTTAAATTAGTGATTTCACACAATATTGCGATAAATTTATGCAATTTAAAAAATACAAAAGCAAGGTTTTCTGAAAAATGATTCCAAATATTTCTTTAAACTTTTGGTAGGGATTGTGCTAAATGTACTCTATAAGATGACATAAACGCCATATTGCTCTATTCATTTCATTGCACTATTGCATTTGTGACTGAAGGTGCTGGAAATGACCTTATATGAAGTTTTTCGGAAACTCAATAGTTTTCTGAGAAAAGAGTTTCAAATTTCGCATTTACAGTTGCGCTTAAACGCCATTTTCTTAAAAACGGCTCCAAATTTTGCAATGAAAATTGCCCTTTGGGACGAGGTTTTATTATTATTTAATAGTTTTAAAGTAATAACTCAATGTTACTATTAGGAAGCCGAAAAAATAAGAATTGTTTTAAAAAAAAGTCCGAATAGCTAGCCGAGACCAATGGAAATAGAAAATTAATACGGGAAAGTCGGTGCCATTCTGTAGCACCACTAGTTTATTAAGTGGGAGTGGCTGAGTGAAGAATGGTCAATTTTTAATCTTGTGATAATAATTTGTTCTTTCCTTTTTATTGTGTTTGGAATATTTGTATCTGTTACCGATTTTCGAACAACATTGAGTTTTGATATTGAAGATTTCCCCTGGTGGTTTCATATCTTCTGTATTCAAGAAATGAGTCAGTATTCAATAAACGAGTTGCATTTTTAGCAGTTGTAAGTTTTTTTTCATTTTCAGTATTCGGTAATGTAATGTAATGTAAGAGTAGAGGTAAGGGCGAGTTGCTATTTTGTTAGCAATGCAGAAAAATCATACTTGTATTTCGTTTGCCGATGCAAAGAAGTTTACTATAACTCAGAAACGAAAATGACTATGTTTCAATAATGCTAATCCTCCGATTTTTAAAAATTATTTTTAAAATTTATTTTTATTTATTTATGTTAAACTTTTCGTCATCTTTCAACTTTTTATACTTCAAAAGACGGAAAGGGATTCTGGAACTCAAGAAAACGTGCGCAGATGATCATTCCCCCGTACGTCACATACAGTTTTTACTGTCTTTTTTTTTTTTTTTTTTTTGACTGAATAAATTAAATCAAATACCGGAGTTTCTTCGTATATTCATTCTGGGGTTGATGGGGCGGGCTTTTCGTGGACGGGCAAGCCGCTACCCGCGCTCCTAATCATCTTCCAAACGCCCTCGCGTCCGGCCAGCGTTGGGGTTTTGGAGAGGGACTGCGCTCCCCCCCCCGCCCCTCACGCCATTTCTAAGGCTTTCGCGCCCGCATCAACGTCACAGCTTAACGGATTGTTACAAGGCCACCACCTCACTGGGCACGCATACACAATGCGTATTTTAGAATGTGGGTCGCATGTGGGTCGCAAACGTCTCCTTTGTTACTGCAGTTTACTACCCCTCGCCAGCTTCATTGTAGTCCAACATATTCTGGTTGACCCTTTGATGACTTGGCATTTGACGTTCTTTATCTGCGATGCAGAAATAGTGCTGACGAAATATCTTTCATGCTATATACAACGATCGGTTACGCATGTGTAGCTAATTTAAATTGTCTGAAAGAGACTTACGAGAAACTAATAATTTATTTGAATATTAAAATTCTCTATTTGTAGCCAGAATCCATGTTTAGTTGATTCTTCATACCAAAAATTCGTTTGACGGCAAAACGTCTGTCTGTCAGTCCGTTAGCGCCTCAACCGTTCAGCTGATTTTCTTCAAAATTGATATTCCTCCATCGATCTGAATGAACTCGTGGCTTTGGGAGTTTCGAGCGCATATTTTCATTTTTGAGGGTACTTCACCTGAAACCTCAGAAACATATTCAAAATTTTCCCAAAAATCCATTTTTCCCAGTTTTTTATTACGTTTTGTAGTTGAATAGTGCGAAGGACGTTCAAGAGAATGGTTTAGATTAGGTTTTCGTTGACATTCCCTATTTTTAGAAAAATTGTAAATAGCAAAAAAAGTTTTAAAACTACAAAAGTGAAGATAGAGGTTTTTGGCTAAGACAAAGTCTGTTGTACATTATTAGATCATTAAAAATAGGCTCCAATTTTTTTTTTTAAATTTTGTCCACATATGTAATAACGTACGGTAAGAAATGTGGTGCTAGTCTCATTTTTTAGTATTGGTGGTTTTTTTCGGAAATTGCGAAAACAATTCAAAACAACCAAATTGAAAACATTTTTGCCTCAGAAAGTTTGTTGTCGAAAATCAGCTTTTTAAATAAATAATAAACTAGTGGTGCTATAGAAAGCCACGGATTTTCTCGCAGTATTCAATTTACTAATCTGATTAGTCTCAACAAGGATTTCAGTTGTAACTGATTCTCCTCCCAGATACCTTCTTGGGTCGCCCACAGGACATTTCTTTCATATTTTTGTGATTTTTGGCGTCTTGAGGCTAGGACTGAAACCACCATACGCTTATTACTATTATATAAGTGTGAAACCCACGCGCTACCCTGGTGGCCGGGTGGCTGATTTGTGTTTACGGACTCAGCTCTTCTGAAGGGAAGATCGCTGGTTCGAGTCATGGTCAATGCATTCATCACAATTCTCTGTTGCCACAGGAAACAATGGATAATTCCAGAATCTTTATTGAAAACCATTTGAATCAATTTTAATCTCAAATACAATTAATTAATCTTTTTTTTCGCTTCAATATAAAAAAAACAAAAAAAACAACAAATTGTGTAAAATATCAAGAATGTACTATGTGTAAATTATCTAGATTTGTTAAATATATATAAAGTATGAAACGATTTAAATTAGTAGTAATATACAAGAGTGAGAGGTTGTATGCCCAAATGTTATGTGTTAAAATTATGTACAAACCCCTGAAAGGCATAACTGCCGAACAGGAAGAAAATAAATTTAAAAAAATACAATTAATTAAGATTAATAAACTGGAATTGTCTGTATGTGATTTTCGAATTTTCAACTTCTAAACCATTTTCCAAATGTCTAATTGGATTTGTAAAACATCTCGACAAATCAATTGTTGTGTTTTGTCGCTTATGAATATTATAGAATTGCCAATTTTCTGTATAACCCTGGTAGCTGAAGTGGTGAAATGGCAGGTTCGGACTTCGCGTTTCGGAGGGGAGTGCTAGTGGTTTGTGCCTGTCTCAGGGGTAATTATTTGTCACAACTTTCTGTTGGTGCAGAAATCTATTGGGAATTTCAGGAGTGCTTTGGGAGTACCACTAGTTTTTATTTTATTTTATTTAGTTTCTAGTTTATGTGCAACTACAAGAAGCAATTTACTCATTATTTTAATTTCTCATTTTTTAATCAATAATTAATCATTAAGCTTTTATTTCAAGTATGTATCAGCATTTTCAGACAATTTTGGTCGGAAATAAATTTAAACTAACAAATCCTTGAATAAGAAATAATGTGATTTTACAAGCTTATATCCTGACACATAAATGTGTGCTGCCTACTTAGAAAATTTGATATATGTGTAGTAGACATTTTACCACCTATGTTAGGTGATTTCTTGTTTCGAGGAATGCATTCCCAAATTGTTATCATATTGCACCGAAAATAAACTGTGAAAGTAAGAAAAGAGGAACGTACAACCTCTTAAAATGAATTGGGAGTTTGTTTGCAACAAAAATCAAATTGAACTGGAACAAAATAAAACTTTAAGAGAAACTCTTCTCCTATCACTAGTGACTGTAAGTTTGCATAAATCCATGATGCTTAAAGAGAATTGTGTTACAATATTGCAGTGGGAATGTGCGCACGCAATAGTATGTAACAAAGCAAACGCTGTCTTACGTGACGGTATAAGTGACATGTTATAAATTTTAAGAAAAATATATTTAGTTTAGGCTATATTTAGTGGCAATATATTTTTATGGTTTTAATGAACAACTGAAATGCCGTGGCTTCAATGATGAAATAAAGCACCACGACTTAACAGTATTATTTACTTAAACACGTTTCTGAGAATTTATAAAATGTCACTTATACCATTCTGATTTTCACCCATTCATATGTTGAATTGTAGCTTTAACATTTCAAGTATCATAACAGACCTTACACACCTACCCTTGCTTTGATACGTGCAGGTACCTATTAAAAGTGTAATAGGAGGTAAACGGGAGTGCATTATGTTAGGGGTCGGGGCCAAAGAATATTCATGCATAATATATTGATATATTTATGTACCTAGTGGTGAAATTAATTTGACATCAAAATTCGAGTTCCAAAGAGATATGTCTTTATCAACATTTTTTAGGTTATTTACTATTAATGTCTTATTTTCCTGCTACCAGTACATAAAATGTATGTTATGTTGCGTATTGGAGTAAGTTGGAGATTGTTTGCGAGTATTACGAAGCAGAAGAAATCAAATTCAAAATAAACAGAAAATATTTCTTTTAAATATTAAGAGTAATTTTCAACACCATTATCAACAATGCCATCGTCAGTGCCTTCCACCGTTTATGTTGGTTTGTTCCGGCTACACCTTAATATGGTTGTTCTCGGCGTGTCCCGTTACACTTTGCCTTCCGTGGTGTTGTATTGTGTTCTACAAGTATTGTTTTGACCCTCGACACCTCGAAACCTCAATGTTTGTTCTGTTTTGAATTGGATCGGTTGCCTCTACTACGTTTAATATCGGTCGCATGTCATCATTTCGCTCCTGAATCATCATAAATAGCCCTGCTCCTACTTTCGGGAAGCTCACTATTCTGAGGGAGCATTACTTCTCTCTGTCTTGACCTGTTGGTCGGCCTCTCAGTCCTCTAAAGCTGCGTAGGTATGGCCATTGTCAGGTCGTGTATAGTTACAGTATTTTCATGTTTACTTTGTTACTATTGTTATGAGAGAACCAATTAATTGTAAAATATTCAATTTATTTTCAAAATTCACATTTATGATTAATGATATGTGACACAGCATGATCTATAGATATTGCCAAACCATCGTTTAAATAAATCGGTAAGAAGTCCGGGGCTGGTTGGCAGAAGGCACTGGCTCAGGTTTCTACATCGGCCACGTAGCTCCCATACGCTCTAGCTTTGTGACACGTGTTCTTCACGACTCAGTCGTGATATCAAATGTGTTTACAGCTTGGAGAGTAATATTTTCGTAGTTTATTAATTTTCCTTTGTAACTTGGGGAAGGAAAGGTTTTGCATTCCTCCCTTTTTCAGCTAAAAAGCTTTTTCAGCTTCTTCAACCACGCTATTGATTTTGTGTATTGTATATTTTGATTTTAAGTTGTTTTTTTTAGTTTATACTTCCTTTGGCACTTATTTAGCTATCTTTAACCAAAACTCCCGTTTTGAACTGGTTGGCACTTTTAAATTTGGTTTGGTTATCACAGTATCAACCAACACCATTATCTGTCTGTCAACCATCTCCACAAAATAATATTTTCTGATTTTGTATTTTATACCCAGAATAAATGTACCAATCGTGGCCACAGTTAAGAATATTTTCTTAGTTTTCTGAAAATACGTGGGCAACTAAATTCATTATGTGAAACTCAAGGAACAATTAGCATTATCTCTTCAATTTACCTTCTTCTCATAGCACGTCACACACACTTTTTAACCGTTTCTGCCGTAAGTAAATAAATAAATAAATAAAACTCTTTCTGAATAGAATCAATGCTTAAAAAGAGCAAAGTTTTACTTTGTTATATTTTTATTAATTGTATTTAAAGTTTGATTTTACTTCAGTAACGACCACTTACAAAGTACAAAATTTTGGAAGTGGTGAGATACTGGGCTTAGCAATTGTCAATCGACATTCTACCGCCTGAACGTGACTGAGACCAAAAAATTCCAAAAAGGTATCCTTCATGTTACAATATAGCAATGTCAATATATAAGCTATTTTTATGTACAAAATATGTAAATAATTTTCGTCCTAATCCTTACTACTAGAAGGCATAGGGTAAACGGTCTAAAAGTTTGAAACTTGTGTGAAGCTTTAAATTATTTTTCAAACTATGTACTCTAAATGGCCACTGCCGTCATAGTGGCCTGAAACTTGGCCTTGCACATCTACCGCACGTTTCAGTTCTCTAATCTCTAAATTGAAAACAAACTTAGCCTTCTTTATGGGAATGAAAACTAACATTCTGCAGCGTCTACACCTCTACATCTGTGACCTGAGCATCTTGTAGGAATCAGTAGAATCGAATCTATGGAAAATTGATAGAAACATCTAGTACAGAAAAAGTCATGAAGTTGCCTATTCATTGTTCAAAAAAAGACAAGAAGCATTGTTTATTAAAATGACGTTGAAGTCTTATTAAATCAAATTAAAGACTGATTTTTTTTAAATTTTAATTTGTTCAACCATTGAACTTGAGAATGAGTTCTCTGTCAAACTTTCTCGAATAAAAAATGCTGTAAGGTAGCCTAATTAATGTAGTTTCCATTGATCGCATCAAACTTGTGAAAACTAAACCGGATTATGAAAAATTTACCAACTGGTACTAGCCCGGCCCGTGTCTCCCCCACCGTGATACCGAAACGAAATATAATTGCGTTGACGGTTTTTTCAACGAACACTTATCTGAACGTTGATTTGAAAGTAAAATCGCATATATAATAAAATATTTATTAATATAAGTGCTGTGTAGTGCGGTGAAGTGCTGTGAAGTGCTGGGCAGTGTAATACAAAGCAAAAAAATGTAGTGTAATGAAGTGAAGTGAAGTGAAGTGAAGTGAAGTGAAGTGCGGTGAACGCCATCAATGCACTTTTCAATGCTGCTTTTCGTCTTGTACTGTATTGTACGGTACTATTATTTTTATTATTATTATTATTATTATTATTATTATTAGTTTTATTAATATTAATGTAAGTGTTGTAATTTTTGCAATTATTGTCACTTAACTGCCACCGAGTCATACCCAATTGCAGTTCTAATAAATGTATATTGTATGTATAAGTAAATCATTGAATTGCGGGAATCGGGTAGTTGAGTGAATGTACGGATGCTGCAACACTTATTTGTGAATACATATAATTCATTAGTTCATGATGGTCGTATTGCATTGAAATTAATGTACACCAGCGTTTGAAATAATTTTTCTATTCTGATGCAAATGTAGCACCAGTCATGTCAAATGACGTTGGCTAACAAGTATAAGTTAGAAAACCACAGCTCAGCGTTCATTTCATGACTAAGTGCTTGCATCTACGATATTGGATGTTGCCAAACCAAGCAACGTGGTCGCATCTGAGTTGTTTGCGATATGAGGTCACGCACGTCAGTGATACTATTTGAAACTATTAAGCCGTTGGAATGATATACAACAGCACTCAACTCCTCAATGTAAGCGCAATATGGCGTAATGGTAGCACACAAGCCTCTTATTGATCCTTTACTCACTGAGATATTCAGTTTGAAGAAGCGTGGGTCGAGATATATCATATGGAGCCTAGATCATTCATCTTGGAATAGCATAGAAACTGGTTTGTTTTTTCAGTTTCTATAACAAAAACTCTCAGCGGTTCAGAGAATTTTCGAGAGTTGCTTCATACTTATTTTTAAGAACTAGTGGACTGTTTAAATATTTACATACATTTTGTGTGTTTGAAGGGATGTGTTCGCCTTGTGTATTTCCTCGCATGAGAGTGTGGCACGTACAGGAAAATTATCTTTTATTATTCACACATTTTCTATACGAATTGATTGTTTATTACTTCGCAGCAAATCTTTACAATATAATTGTCTAAATACCAATTCTCCAGAAATAAGGCCATGAATTATATAACTCATATGTGTCAAGAGTGATGGAACGAGTACTACTATAGAAGTTGTCCATAAGAAGTGAGATAGAGTGACTGTCAAGTAATCCTTTATTATATGTGACAGGTAGTGGTATTTAGCTGCTTTGAATGGCTGATGGCAGTAATTGTGCGAATCTCAAAGACCCGGATTAGAGAAGTAGTCTGCCTTTCTTCTCAACGTGGAGATGAAAGCTCTCGTAGATGGGAAAGCATTCGCGCTCACTGCAAGGAGGCCCTCAACACAGAATACCGCACTGAGAGGTTTCGTATCATCCATTACAGGCGGCTCTATTTGATGCTCTGCTTTTGTTTCTACGAAGATGATATGTCTCCTTCGTTTGTTTTTACGGCCAATCTTTTGTGTCAGAGGTGGATCCACAGAGGTATATTAGATAGGGAGGTTATTAAGATTAAGTTGAATTCGTTTTCATCCACCTGTTTTTAAATTTTGTTGTTATGTATTACTGGATAATATTTTATGTATATTAACTAGGTACCCTACTAGAACCATTCATCTATTTGGTTCTCAGAAAGTTCGTTCATCTATCGAAAATTACAAAGGGATCTGTCTTGAGAGGAAGATGTGATACCCCTAATTATCCCCACTGCAATCTCCATTTCTTGGTATGTTATAATTTTTTGGATACACTTCTTACTTAGGAATTATAATGCCATGTTTTAATGATCATTTAGGGGCGTTCAGTTACCATTAATAATGAAGCAAGTCCAGAACATCATATAAGTGGGCATGTAATAATCCAAGAAGAAGTATCATATTATTGTCATTTAATTTAAGATTCTTTATTGTATATTGGAGGCATCATTCTTCATGGTCACTTGCCTTTTTTTGTAGGTAAGTAGCTGTTTGAAGAATTCTCATTCTTACGGACATTGAATCTGACTTTAAATGGTGAGTTGATGCTTTCTTAAAATGTCCTCTCCTTACGAATTTGGCTCGTGACCCTATATTGTTTTTTAATCAAGGACATGATTTTTTTCATATTTTCTAGAGAACAGTACATCTGATCGATTATAGACGAAATGAATATATTTGACGATTTTTCTCAGGACCTCACCAATAATTTTAACGCCAATTAAAAACGACCAAAGTTCACGTGTCAGGAAATCGTGAAGTTTCTGCCCCTAGCATTGATTGATTTTTCCCGAAATAATAAATCCTCCTTTCATTGATAAGAATAGAAGGTTAATCTGTTTCCTTTATACTGGCCAAAAAAGGTTCCGAACACAAAACGTATGGGTCTCTCCATATATGTACGAGCCATCTAAAATCCTGAAGTGCACGATTAACATGTATTGTGCTACTGCTGCCGTAAAACAGGGCCAGTTTAACTTTGTTTCATGCTATGAACTCCGCGCTAACTGATTTCGAAAAAATCCTTTTGTTAACTAGTTACGCAGACTTTCGTTACAATTATCTATTAAACGACATGTTTTGAAAATATGGAAAATACTGTGTGTAGATTATCGATGAATATTTGTTGATAATTCAATTTGATAGATATCATTTGGAACATATTTTACTTGTTGCTCTTTTGTATACATTCTTGACTTAACTTTTTCTAGATTTAACGATTTTGTTTTCTGAGATCTGAAAAAATTGACATCGGCTAGCTATTAGGTGAATTAATTATATTTTTCGCTTATGTCTCGAAATATTTGTGTAAGTACTTTGTATGCGTTGTGTAGTCCCCGATTAAGTCATGAGTGTAGGGGCTCTTGAACCCGGCCCTAGTGAAACAGTACGCTGCTGTAGTCGCTGCTTTGCGGATGCAAGTGGTAGAACGGCGCTGGTCTTCGCCCGTGAAGGTCACGTTGTGGCACAGCAGGTCTCAGCGACGCACATGAGGCGGCGATGTAAGGCTCTTTGAATTACTAAATCGAGTTCATGGAGGGACGAAGCACACCACGAGTAGCTAGTTCTTGGTCATCATCATGTAGATGGCAGTTCTCAGGAGTAACATCTTAAAAATCATAGACAAATATGCTTCATCGATGGTTTGAGGTGAGCATGAGAATACATATCATGTTTGTATTCTTTCTTTTTCCTATGCCTCAATCGAATAGTTCTAACAAAATGAATTACATTCGCATATCATGCGAAGGCGGTTAAATTCAATTATATACGTAACAAAGACACCGAAACTTCAGAATCAATACAATATTAGTTATTTATGTTTTTTCTATGAAGTACTTCGTATCTTTTTACAATCAAAAGATTTTTTTGAAATGCCATTTGTTCACAGGATATGACGTTGGAACTCGGAGGCATTTCAAGCACTTGCACTATATGCTGAGAACCACACAAATTGGTGCCCTCTCTTGATCAAAGGCAAATTTGGAATTTTGTGGAATAATTAAATCAAAAAGGGGTTAATTGCTGAAAGTTTGAGGTCGATTGTTCTAATAAGATTTTCGTTTCTTTCGTTGCCACAGGAGAAGCGCGGTAGATAAGAGACGCTAAGGTATAGAGGGACATTGACTTCGGATTATTTCCCCCACCCCTTTATTCTTCGTAGGATAGATCGAGTAATTACCATTAACTCCGAAACAGTTGAAGGGGGACGTTCAAATGGGTATTGAGGTGACCCTAAATACTGCGATGTAATAATGCATGAAGTATTCAGATAGAAGAGAAGACATTTTTATGGTCCCAATGTCTGAGAATGTGTTTTTACTTGGATGAGCAATTTGATGGATAGAAGATAACGTTGAAATGATATGAAAAATGATGGAGTGGAGACAGAATTACAGGCTAGGGTAGTTGAAGAACCTCGATAAACCCTATCGCCTGCTCTGTTCCCCGCCGAGTTCGAGCCTCGGGACCGGAAGCAGGGCAGCTGGCGCGCGCGGGGCTAGGGCGCAGGGAGCACGGAAGGCGGCGGCGGGCACAGCGGCGCCGCGCGGAGCGGAGTGGAGCCGGGGTGGGGCGGGGCGACGCCGCAGGGGAGGGGCGCAGGGAAGGGCGGCGGGGCGGCGGTGGCGGCCCGCGAGTCGCGAAGCGCGCCGCCTTCGCTGCCGCCTCCGCCTCCGCCTCCGCTGCCGCCGCCGCCGCCGCCGCCGCCGCCAGTCCGCGGGGAACCCTGGTCGAGCGAGCGTGCGAGCGCGCTCCGCCAACGAGACGACGCCAACGACGTCGCGCGCCAGCCGCGCCGCGCCCCGGTGACGCCCCTCCTCGCCTGCGCCGCCCCCGCCTGCTGCTGCCTTCTCCGCTCGAGCCCTCCGCAGCAGCCGGAAGTCGCCCGTCGCGCCCTCCCCCGGGCTGCGCCGCGCCTCTGCACCGCGCGGACGCGCCGGCCGCCGCCCACGCCGCCCTCGCCGCCCTCGCCCGCCCACGCGCCGACTCCGCACCCCCGCGGAGGTAAGCTAGCCACGCGCGGGCGAGCCCCCGCGCGCAGCTGCTCCTTTCAACTGGTTGGGGCCGCCTAACGAGCGGAGTTACGATCGGCACTTATTGCCACCGCGGAAAAGAAAATTAAATACTAGCATGCGTGCAATCAATTTTCACATTCAGATGTAATATTTTGTTTAACCCTTGTATAGATTTTTCAAGCAATATTTGAAGATCATAAATTAATTTATAATCGTTGGATTTCTGTCTAAGGTAATAGCTACCATGGATATTGATGAGTTTATCTAGTGTAAGGTGAGAATGCAGTATCAGCGTAGGGTTCCTTGGCAACTGCTCTGCCCGCTGACGAATGGGATGAGGAATCTTACGTCAAGTGAAGTGTTGCAATTCTTACGTCAAACGCACGCCCGGCGCCGGGTGGCGCTCCGAATCGCTATCGCGGTCTGCGTCTCGGCGCAAACGGTCCACGTGCTCCTCGCCCCCGGCGATGCGGTTGCGCTCCGAGGGGGCGCTCCGCCAGAGGGCAGAAGAGGCGGCGGGGGCTGTGCGGGGCGCCCCGGAGCGGCGGCAGCCCGTCCCCCTGGCCGTTGCTGCGCGTACAAGTGCGAGGGCACGCGCAGCGCGGCGGGGGCGGCGGGCGGCGGCCGGGGCGCGCACCCCCGCGCGCAGGTGGCCCAGGCGCGCAGCCCCGTCCGCCCGGAGGCTCGCCCGCCCCGCCACCGTCGCTCCGCGCAGCGCCGCCCAGCGCCGCACAGCGTTGCACAACGCGGCCCCGCGCGCGCTACGGTTTGGCGGACGCCGCCGCCGCGCGAGGCGAGCGGGTAGCTAGCGGCCGGAGCTGCTGTCCCGCCTGCTCACCAGACGCCCTCGTCGGCGTTTGGGCTGGAAACGCCACAAATTACGAAACGCGGCGAATACCCGTTTGTAAAACATGCGAAATCAGACGGCCTTTTTGCAGAGTTGCGGAAAAACATAAAAGTAACGCTCATTTTCTGCCAATAATTTGTGACGAATGATGGATGACTCGATGGTCAAAGGAATTATGTTAGATATCTCAGAGCTATTGTTGATATTGCGAAGTTTTCGAGAGATTGTTGAGTTTGGAATAGACATTAGACACAAGTTCTTTTAATATAATTAGTTGAAATTTATAAGATTCACAGGTGTTCCACATTGAAAGCGTTTTACCAGTACTTGTACAAACGTTCAGCATGTGCTGCGAAGCGAGAGTGTTTTGTTCGGAGAATTTTCTCTCATTTTTTAATAAATTTTGTTTATACAAAACTATATTTCGTTTGGTCCTGCAGAACTTTTTTTTAGCTTTTGTAGGTTCATTCGTTACTTTCCTCAGAATTCAGAAATGAATTTAGTAATGAACAACTCATCTCTTTGTAACTATTTGAAGATATACATTAAATATTTATTTCATTTCCGAATTCCTATTTCTTCAGCTATGATCTGATTCTTACTTAACCTTATTCATGAAAATGAAAATTAACATTCTCTACAGTTATACATATGTAGTACGTGCATGAGCACCTTGTGTATTAGGAAAATTGATTAAGACAACACCTGTAGAAAGAGTCAAATTTCGTTTTTCTTCTACTCCGTGTTCCTTAGACGCCCAATGAGGTGCACTTGTACTACTTGTACTAGATTCACTCGACTAGGGGTCAAAAGGCCCCGAGACCCGTCTGCTGAAAGTTGCAAGCTTGCTGAGTTTGTGCAGAAATTTCTAAATAAAGACAACTCCAGGGTGGTCAGCAGTGAGTGAAGGGGTCATGGTCATGAGTCGAGTCATATGACGAGCATTAATCACTCAGCCACATCTCCACGCAGTAGAAAAACGCTCAACGCGGAGTTTCATGAAATAATCCTGTCATCCTCTTCCATATGTCACGCGACGACAACGTTTGCTTTGTGTGCGTATGTGGAATAGTTAAGACCTTATTCCGCCAGGGCCGTCGTCAGTCGCCTTGAAATGTACTATACCGATTTTACGTATTAAGTAATAGTCAACATACGTATCGTACAAAGGTTATTGGTTCGAATCCCGCGGACTGGGATGTTTTCACACAGTAGTGTCACAGTAGTGTCATTGTCATTTGTGTCACTTCACCATCCATATCATCATTCATTAAGTAGGTAATTTCCAACACACACACACACACACACACACACACACACACACACATATATATATATATATATATATATATATATATATATATATATATATATGTGAGTGGTTTACATCTATCGATGTTTCTCGGTTCCTCTTTTCCAGCCTTCTCTATCTATTCCTTTTTTTTTCTAAAATTTGTTTGATGCAGAAAATGTAATCTACTCATGAAGACGAGCTGTAAAACTTGTTCTTTGTTCTTCCAGATTTTCTATCCCTGGCTCTATTCTTCCTTTAATTATTCGCCCGTACAGTCTACTACTTTAACTTGTGACACTAATGCCTGTATAGTTTTGACATATTTCTTTATTGCCTTTTTTATAAATGGGTATGATTTCTTCTTTTTTTCCATTCTTGAGGAATGTCTTCTTGAGCAATGAGACATTTATTAAATAAGTTTACAATAATTTCTTTCATTTGATCCTTAGAGTGTTTTAACAGTTCAACCGGTATCCTCCTGGGCCTGGGGATCTATTATTTTTCATCTCCTTTAGAGCGACATTTAGTTCTTTTAGAGCTATTTTTGGGATATCATCCTGTATTTGTACATTATCTGCATTATAACTGATGTACTTGTATTCTGTTCTATCCTCTCTCAGAAGTTCTTGAACATATGCTGCCCACTGTTTAGTAGTGATTGGTGACATTCTGTATTTACATGACACATTTGTTTTGTTCTTTTATTGCTTTCCATGCTCTCTAGACCTATTGCTTCCCATTAACCTATTTACTTCAGAGCATTTTGTTTCCCAAGCCTGTGTCTTAGCTCTTGCTACCGCTCTTTTAACTCTTCTATTGGTATTACTATATGTTGTTCTATCTTTGAGGTATCTTGAGCTTTGCCATTTTTTATATTTCACTTTCTTCTCTTCAATAAGTTGCTTCAAATCTTCATTCCACCAGTGTGTTTTTCTTTCCTTTATTTTGGACTTCTCACCTAATGATTCAAATGCCGCTTCATGAATTACTGTTTTTATTTGTTCATATAGTTCACTTGCTGGCCGATTTAAATTTATTTGCAATTTATTTGCCAATCTAAATTTATATAGGAAACTAGTCGAGTCATTTTGTAAGCTATGCAACTGATATGTTTTTGGATTACACGGAGAATGAGTTTCTGGTAGTTTGATCTTTTGGAAGTTTGGTTTGTGAAAAAAAGAAATAAGAGCTCTAACTAAATAGTGGTCGTTACCACAATCTGCTCCTCTTAATACTCTTACGTCTTGGCATTTTAGATGTGTTCTCTGTCTTAATATCACATAATGAATTATTTCCAACATCTAGTTTAAATTCTATGTAATAATGTACAAGGTCTTGATTCGAGCGCAAATCTGAACTCTACACTAATGACAATAATTTAAATGAATAAGGGTATTTACTATGCTAATGCTATAGTAAAGTTGGTCTGTTAGAAACTGGATTATAAGCACATGTACGAGGAATATTGAAAATAATAAATTAGTATTAAATGTCTTAAAATGTTTAAAATGGAGTTGGTAAAAACGATTCACATTACAAATCGAATTCCAGCATCACCTCAACAGCAGATCGCGAGATATTATATGACCTGTAATGTAATTTCTGTCGCACAAGTGCATTGGCAAACGAATCGCCGAGCGTAGAAATGCATTTTCTTGGACCAAACCTCCGAAAATATTGAGTCCGAGTTTGTCCCGTAAGTTCCATTATTCTTACGCGGTGGCGGGAGCAGGCCGCTTCTTTGCCCAGCAGTCCGCCTCGAGCAACGGAACTTTATGTACTGGTCACCACGAGTGCTTGGTGCTGTGGTTTGAGGCAGGGCCCAGCGAAGGGTATCGCTTTGCTGCTGGCTTGGGTTTCACGCGCCCACAGGCGTTTACGGCGTCCGGTCGATCTGTCTCGCCTGTTTGGCGCGTGGCGACTCGGGCAGCATACAATCGCGCCGCCAGGAAGATGTGACCCAAAAATTGTTCGAATATTATTCTATCATATTTGTTACATCTAACGATTCTAAAACGCACTAACCCGAAAACAAGTCGTAGGTGACAATTGAACAATATGTTACAACTGTCATGAAAACAAATCAAAACTAGTCAATATTTTATTACTCTACAAAACCTACAACTTTCAAAAACACTTGGTAATAAAATTAAAATTATCCAAGAATCTAAGTTTAAAGTCTCCAAACATTTAAATTAATATTATTTAATGAAAAAAGATTTTTATAATTATATACTTTTTAATACTTATTAGAAATCATGTATTTACTTTTAGATAATATAAATAATTTTGTTTTTTGAAGACAAAGACATTAATAGAACAAAACATTGATATTTATTTCTCATCACGCATTCAAATTACATAAATTATTGTGGATATTTTGTTAGTGCAATAATGATATTGTATTTTCTTTTTCTGTGGTAAATCAAACTATATTTTCGTAGTACATTTCGGAACAAGTATTACTTCATTTTCAATACCACTTCCCTGCCGCTGGAATTACAATACTCATTC
The DNA here is from genome assembly GCA_038098605.1 of Gryllus longicercus. NCBI lineage: Eukaryota > Metazoa > Arthropoda > Insecta > Orthoptera > Gryllidae > Gryllus > Gryllus longicercus. The sequence continues at coordinate 825,342 of JAZDUA010000341.1, forward strand.
TCTTTCCGAACAATTTTTGTTCATTTGGTTGCACAAGAATGTGCGCGTTAGAAAAATAGTTATGGCTATAGAAATGAAATTTAACTTCCATTAAGTGTTTCGTCATATCTTTTACAGTTGCTAAAATAGACCACGTGACTAAACAACACTGTACCAGGCGCTACAACTCGTTCTCCTGACCGCCCTGTGACCTCATGCGCAATCTGGCCAGTCTCTCCGAATGTGCAAGATTGTGTAGTACCTGTCCCATATATATCCAACTACGCAGAGTATTACTGACTCTCACTCGTAGTGTTACATATAATTGCAGCGAGCGTGGAAATTACGTTTCCAGTTGAACCATTTTAATTCGCGTAGATGCAGAGGAAGATACTTCTCTTGAAAAGTATTTGCCCTCAAGGGAATTTTGCGCTCACAAAGAGCTTGAAACACATTATAAATGAGGTGACTAGTCTCCGCAAGCATCGCAGATCGACAGTTAGTTTTCGTATAATACCGTTCCAGACGCCTGGGCGTTTTTTCCATACTCAGTTTGGATACCGACACTTTGGTAGTGTTTGGTGGTTTGACCAGTCTAAATAATGGAGTCCCCCGGTCAACCATTTCATTTGTAAGACATTATTATGAAAATTGAAAGAGTATTTGGAAAGATAATCATATCATTTACAAATTATATGTTAATAAGGTACAATATTATGGTGTTAAATGTGATGCTTTTTGTCGCTTTGTCTATTTCATACTTTTCAGATATCTATCTGAAAAATTGATCGTATGTGACCGTTCATATTCAAGTTTCTGTCGTACAAGCGAAGTGGTTGGCAATCGAATTGCAAAGCGCACAAGTTCCGTTCCCGGAGTCGTTTTGGTTTGCAAATTGAAATAATCGAAAAATAAATGGATATACGTTCCATAAATGAATGAAAATATATTACAACAAAGATAGACCTAGTGCTACCTTTGCTTTCTCATCCTTGTTTTCTTGACTCCCCTTACAAAGGCACATACACTTGCATGCACTACACGACCACACATGTCAGATACACACATGGCAGATCTTGCCCCGGCTGGAGCTGTGCCCCGCTGGGGAACTACCTGGAGAGGGAACCCACACACCAACGTGTAGGTCGGCGGAGGATCTTATTTTCCAGAGGGGGAGGGACAACTCCATCTCGCTGGGTTTAACACACTTCGCTTCTCACTTCACGGCTCAAATGCTCAAATGACTTAAGTAGTGAACACAGCGGAAAACAATAGTCGCAGGCTGAGGAGGCTCAATGCATTTCCTGCCATCACTGCAATACGAGTGACCGGGAGGACCTAGCAGGCGGCCTCGCCCAACAGGGCGCTTGGGCTCGCCCAACAGGGCTGCTGAACTGGAGAGGGGCGGTCTGTCTTGAGCCTCTGCTGCCCGCACAGCGGGAAACACAAGGTTCGCCGAACTCTTTGCCAAGGATTTACTTGCTTGATTGTCGAGGCAAGATGATTTGTCTAGTGTCAGAGAGGAGGCTCAGGGCATCACCTGATGTCATTACAGTGCCTTTGACCAGGAGGTGCTAGTTTTTCAGTCCTAACGGTGGCAGGAGTTTAGAAACAAGGTAGACAGCTTTCAGCCTCTGTCTGGAGGAGGATTCTAGCGGCCAGTTGATTTGATCGGTTGTTAACCGTGGTTTCTCTGATCAGTGCCGGGCGAATGCCTGAGCAGTACCCTAACAAACGGGACACAAACCTCGCGCCTCACCCCGTACTTATATTTCCATGCACTACACTACTATATGTTGTGGGAGATTAGTCGGGAGCTTAAAGCTTGTTCCCAGCTCGTAGGAGAGTGCTGGTTGGGGAAATCCCCGCAAGCGACATGTCTCCGCATCCAACGGGTAAGAACATCGCCACCAAAATTTAAAAAAGCACTAGACTTACGGGATGAACGACCATAGCCGTTTGCACGTCCGGGATCAATAAATTTGCCCCCCGCAAGCAGTGAGCGCGCGAGTGCAACCATGAGCTCGGGTGACCTCCTTCGGCTTCCCGGGCGCCCCGGCCACGCGCCGGCCGAGCGCGAGGAGCAGAGCGCGGGCAGACCCTCGGCTGCAAGGCGTTGCGTTGCAGCTCGCAGCGGCGTTGAGTTATGAGCGCATTAGTTGAAGAGCTGCGGACGCAACGGCGCGGACAAGCGAGTGGGCCAACCGGACGACTTGGAAATTCCGGGCAAGGTGGCGTACGCACGCCCACTTTGGGCTCGAAATTACCGGACTTTGGACGGCCTTCGCTTTAATTGTACTGGTAGAACACTTTCTTTGGATGTTACGATTGCCTTGAAATGTGTAAAACCCCTTACGACCGCATATAGAAAAGCGTAGATTCTTCGCATTGCGGATGATTCTTTCTAGACTCACTTCTCGGCTACCCGTATACGAGTATAATTGGACAGTAGATTCAAAATCTGTTAATCATCTCAATTCTGAGGAATATGCGTCATCAAACCTAACACTTTGACTCATAAGTTTCTACAACGCTGTGTCGCTTGCAAAAACACGTTTCTTGTTACTTCCTTTCTTCTATTTACTACTGGACTCGAAGTCTCAAAAACTCAGGCCAGAAGTAGATTTGTCATTATAAGGCGATATCATGAATGGTATAAAATTATTCGTGTATGGAGACTGCCGAGATTAAATGAGATTAATTACAAAGATGGCATTACGTTGTGCTAAAGGACCGGGAGAGGTGGTTCAGTGCATCCACTGATGTCACTGCCATCCTCTGACCGAGAGGACCTAGGGGTCGAGTCCCGCTGTTGGCAGGATTTTCGCCACTAGCTACTTAGGTATGTTGAGTTCTGTCGCTGTGTGGAGGGGAATTCTAGAGGCTGCGACAGGGAGTTTTTCAGGGTTTCTCCGATCAATATCAGGCGATTGCCAGCACTCTATCCAACTGGGGCGTCGGCACACGATCTCTTCTTCTCATTCATTGTCCTAGCCTACCCCTTAATTACACACAGACTTACATCACTACACTACCACAAATGCCGGCAGACTGTCGGGAGCTAAGACCTTGTCCCGGTCCCGGCTGTGACAGTGCTCCGCTGGTGGGAGATATCTTGTCGGGGAAACCCCCGATAGCTTACGGCAGGTCAGTGTCGGATCTCGCCATCCAGCGGTGCAAATTCACCGCCAACTACTCTTATGGGAAAACATACACTACACTTATGGGAAATATTTACCTTAGCAGTTGACGCCCCCGGTATCACTAGTGATCAGTCATTCTGCGAAAGTAATATAATATAAGTAAATATATTTTAATTTCACTAACGATCACCCGGATTTTATATGTTCGTACATCCAATCTCACAAGACATACACCACGTTTGCACGCATCCAAATTTTAAGGAATTTTTGCCTTATATATGAAGCATGGAAGCATGCTCGAGTTAATGGCCTTGATGTATATATATATATATATATATATATATATATATATATATATATATATATATATATATATATATACACAATTTCATTGCGACCAAAACACGATCGTTGTAGACTTGTGTTTATCAAATAAGTACAAGAAAGAAAAAAATCCGTTTAATTTAGGTTTCTCTTGTATGAGTGGTATAAATGTGTGTAGTCTTTTTAAAGCAGGGGAAACAACGTTGCTACAATCGAAAAACATTGAAGCTGTAGATGAACAGACAGACTGAAGGCAAATTCGTACGCGTTTGGCTTTAGCCAAGGTTTCTCATTACTACAGTGTAGAATTGCACATTTAAATTTGTTAGTTCTGAAATTACCTCTGGGCATCCGATAATGACACATATTGTCGATGCTCAACGTTCCCAAAATTTTTATTTTGGAGTTAAGTTGTATCCTGAATGGAACACTTTATTTCGCGACCAAAGATGAAGTGTTCAGTATACACCTGGCGGTCTTGTGGACTATCTTGATCTGGCCTACTCGCTGCCCGCAGGTCACGTGGATCCCAGTGTTAAATTCTGAGGCCCGCTGGATATAACAAATACCAAAACTTTAGTTTCACTTATTCTAACAAAACTATTAAATAAATGAATATGTGCATGTGCTTCTCTTAGCAGTTTACTTATATTACTATCTTAAAGTAATAATGTAATTTAAAATGATTGTGTACTGACGATATGTTGCAACCTAGAAATATTCCAACTTAAGATATTTTTCACAATGTGTTGAAAGTGTTTTGGATCTACATATGTTTATGAAACATTTTTATCGTGTATAAAATTTAAAAACCATGGATCATATGCTATATTAATTGATAACTATTTACAAAAACAGCTAAGATGTACTACGTCTAATATAAATCTAGATTGTAAAAAATACTTGAAAGAAAGAAAGAAAGAAATACTTTATGACGTAAGACTCTTGAGTGAAAGTATATAAGTGATATTATATTAAGTGAAAGTATAAAGATTTATTCATTTTGTATTTTTATTATTTTTTAAAATAAACATGTTCACCTTAAGTTGTATGTTATCAAAGTGACCAGTGAAATCATTTTGGTCATGATGAAACTTGACCTTGATTAATGTTTTTCAAGTAAAAATATACTTCTTTCTTAACATATTTCTTCAAAATACGACAACACAAAGTTTGTCGGTTTGTATAACTTTCCCTGTGTACCGTCGATAACACAACCAGAGGGTAAATTGGGGGACATAACAATGATAAGTATTCGTACGAACGAATGTATGAACCATAGTATAAATCGCCTATGTTCATCGTGCACAAACGTTGCATATTTTTGTATGGAAAACACGATAGTTGCTATTAGACTATAGAGGAAGAGTAGGTGTCGTACAGCGAACTTGAAAATTATGCAAATGGAGAACGCAGATCGAAAGAAAGTTGTCTGCTCGTGAAATATGTGCATTGTTTTCCCCACATCCATCCTAACATTAAAAGTGAAGAGGTGAGAATTAAGAAGAGGCGCACTCCGTCCAGAGGGTCACCAGTAGCCTGACCCAGAGAACAGATCTCATCGTGTCTATCCGCATTCTAGCACAGCGGTAAACCGATGGTCAGCGGATCACTAATTGTGCATGTGAAAAAGTTGGTGGTCCGCAAAAGGATCTGAACAAATTAAAGTCTATAATTACATAAACGTATATCAAACAAGCAGGCATTAGTGTTTCACTAAAATGAGAAATGCTAAAATTAGTTTCAATTGTTTTCTAATACTTAACCTAATTTTATATATAGTTTGTTACTACTAAATAATCTCTAAGGATGGTTCAGTGATAAAGGTGCATTTCTCATGTCTACAATGTCATTTCTCTGATAATTATTTTATAAATATATTTGTCTTTTTAAAATATAATATTAGTGGTCCGCGGAACTAAAAACTAGTAACGACCAGTAAAGTCTTAAAGAATGGGGACTGCTGCGCTAGCGTAAACTAACATAGCCTGAGCATTTGCAACCTCGCGGACTAGACTCTAGAAAAGGTATCGGAGTGGGCTGGCCCGCCAGTGGCGGGGGGGGGGACAATAGTAGGAGCGGGAGCGGGGGCGGCAGCGATGCAGATGGCGGCGGGGGGCGGCGGGGGCAGCAGTGGAAGCGTGTGCGGCGCCGGGGGCGGAGCACGGACACAGAGCGCTTCTGTTGCGGGGGCCTGACCCACACTGCGCAGAAGGGAGCCTCCATATTTGCCGGGCGACGCGTGGCCCCAGGCAAAGAACGCGCCGTTCATGCGGCGAGAAGCGAAACAGACGTCCCAGAGATACGGATCGCTCTTGTGAAGGCGAAGCGGCTGGCTGGGACTCGGACCACCGATGAGAGGCTTCGCACAGCTAGCCTTCAGCACGATGCAAAAGAAAATAGTATTGGAAGAGCTGGAAATAGTTGTTGTCGAAGAGAAATAGTTTCATTCGCATCACGAGATGTTACAGAATGGTCAACAGAATGCCACCGCCGCAAGTTGCATTCACCACGTAATCCACCAGCATCACACAGCCAAATGACAACATGGTTTGTTTATAACTTGCCGCTCACAGGTGGCGGCGATAAAGGCGGGCACTTTGAAATGGTCTGTCAGGCATCAATTTGCATCTCCCTAGTATTTTTTTAACTCTGACTAAAAATGTACGTTAGGACAAAGTTTTGAACAAGCTTCAGCTTTCCCGAAAGATATATAACAGCTTCCGTGGCTGTTTAAGGCATTGCATATTGTTCTTTTTTTCATTTGGATAGTACTATTATGTGACAGTTAACGATGTAGTAGCTAACACACAGCTTTTACTCAATGTTGTGTTTTGTGCAGTAAAATTGTATTATGAGTTATTTCTTGCACATCTTGGTGTGCAGTTGCTTTCTTAAGGGACTACACTTTATTCAACTATGTAGAAGCCTCTATAACCTTTGCTTTTCAATAAATCATCAAAACAATAATAAATTTTATTTTTTGATTTAATTGTCAGTTATTTTTTGTTTTTTGACTTTAAAGCTGCAGTTTGGGAAATTTGAGTTGCTCTCAATGCGATGTCCATGAAACGTCGTAGGTTTGAAGCTTTTGACTTTTGAGATACACAAATAAAATGCCAAGTTTTCAATTTGTGAAAATCGTTTCATTTTTTTAAGGTCGCTTCAACTTCTAGGTCATTAGCGACCACTATTGCGTGTAGCGGTATAGTAACTGTGAGGATGACACGGATGCGACTAATACAAACCCTTAAACTCGCCAAACAATGATGAACGAAGATTGAGAATAATGTACACGTATTCAAATGCCAGTAAGAGATTTTTCTGTGTCAACTAACATAAAATATTAATGTTTACTTCAAAAATTAATCAATTATGCGAAAAAAAGAAGTCTTCCATATTTGCTTGCGGTCGCAGACCCAGTTGAAAACACTCGCTTCATGTTTTCGAGAGATAAATTAGACACTTTGATCGATTTAGAGTGCAAGTCATCAAGGGCTTGCGCATGTTCGGCCCGTTTTGGGATCGGAATTCGTAAGATGGAATAGCGATGGTTTATACAGCTGAACTCAAGAAAAGCATGTGAGGAGCAGAAAGATTAGACGACGCTGAGCACTTGATTCCAGCTGAGCAGTCGAGCCAAAGGTCATTAGAAGTTCTGTTGAAAGAAAGGATCGTGAAAAATGCTTACAATTATTCGTCCTGAAAGCAGCAGCAGTGTCATAAAATATATCTTAACACGTTGTGTAGATTCCTTAAGGAATATTCGATGTGTATTAAATATTTTTTAGATGTTTTCAACAAGAAGAAGTTCCAAAGTCATTCGTTGAAGTCATCCATTTTTTCGATTGAACATCTCATCTTGGATGGTCGATTCAGTCGGTCTCGTGGCAGCATTATATTTCACCAAACTAATACGTCTCTGACTGTCAAACTCAGTCAATCGTCATTGAAAGTATTTACTTCGTTTCATAATATTTTATTTTGACGTTGGCATTCTTAAGAACCAATAAGGGTTTTTTTGTTTGTTTTTATGAGAAAAGCTATGGAATGAGGTTTGTATCGAATTTCAGAACATACTTTTCTTTTTAATATTAATGGAACAAATTTAATTCCTTCGACTGATGCAATTCATGGCATTTTTATGTCTACACGCTGCAAAAAAATCTCACTTGTAACCTTTTCTACGAAATACAACAAATTTGTGTCCAAATAGCAAAAAGTAGTTTCATACTCTCTCAGTAGAAACTGTAGAGTCTGTTGTTCCTTCCTGTTTAAATTTCTTATTACTCTGGGCTTCTTCCCTATCTAACAACGTAGTAGTAGGGGTTTGGAAATGCGAAATTAAATGAAACTTGTCGTGAAGGTAGTATGTCATGCTAAGTTTATGTATGAGTAATCTTAGTGCACAAGTGCCACGCGTTTCGTTGGAAAACGTGTCAAAATATCTGGCATAAACAGACGTCTACTCGAGTAATAAAATTTGCTATAGTTTACTGTGTGACGTAGTGGAATAAGGCAAATAATTTCAAATAACAACAATAGAGGAAGTATATTAATAAATAAAATCAAGTTACAATAGATGCTTAAAATGACCCCTCCAGCAACCTTTTCTTCCCCAGTAACCCCGCTTTACCGCAGAAAAAGCCACGCGTGATGCGCGCTGTCGGACTTCCGTCCCGTGACTATCACCGTCACATGGTCCGACGCCAAAATGAAGACCGGTTGCCGTCTTAATTGTGCCTTCAGCACCCGACATCGTCTAGCTCTCCGATCCAAACTGAATGAGACCGTGGGCGCAGATAAATGGCTGGGGCCTGCACCACCACCACACAAGTTTCATAGGTTAGGCTCGCCTGCTGTCGGCAAGCGAGGACTCGCTAGCTAGCTTCCTAGGAGATGACTGCCTTCCCCAAGACGCTTTGGCTCTGGCGCGCTGTCTGAGTGCAAAACCAGGCAGCGTCGCGACGCGTCGGGGCCCCGCCTTTCTTCCCCTGCAACGTGCTTTCACCGACCGAAGGGTTCGGGCCGTCGTGTTACCGACGCCATAGCTGACGGCACTTGGAGGCGAATGCAACTCGCGCGCTTAATCTGTTTTGTTCAAATCCTGTATGCGACCCATGTCTGCGTTATTGTCATATCTTGTTAATTTCGCCTTCTTATGTTTTTGATGTAGAAAAAATGTTACGAACAAATCAAATAAAATCATTATTCATCAGATAACTAAAAATTCAGAACATTTTGAAACACTTAATATATTTCTGTTTGTTTATCAAAAAATAATCAAAAAGCAAAAATAAGAAATACAATAATCTGAAGAAATATGAGACTGAATTTCTTAATATTATAAACAATAGCAAAATTAATTACGCGAAAATATGTCGCATTGGCCAGTTGAACAAATTCTGGATAAGACTTCTCGATTCTGGTCCTTCGCACATGATATTTTTCTTCAAAAGGCATGGTCATTAGATACCCATACGTGAACTCAGAATAATGACCTACCTTTACGCCATATTTCCCAACTCTCTATGCCCCCTTGTAAGATTTCTAGAAACGAGTGTGTTTAGCATATGAGTATACGTAAAGATTATATGACGTGATTCAAACGATAAAGTGGAATATTTAAAGTACGTGCTTCTGGGAAACGGAAGTTATTATTCTTTGATCGTTTATCTGAAAACGCAGGAAACCTGATCTTAGTGAGCACGTTTTGTAGATGACGTGTTTGGCAATGTCCATTTATATTGATTCCTTTTTCTCAATGCCAGTAACTCATATGATAAAACATTACATATCAGTGATGTTCGCCAAACCTTGCATCATTAATTCTGTGCTTGGCCATCGCTTAGAGATCTCAAGTCTAATTCTTTATATCTGTCATACCAAAAATATTGACTTCATAAGTAAATGGTAGTAAATGGCTTTCAAGGTCATACTCATTGGTAAATGAATCAACGTTCACATTTATAATTTGTGTTTTATTTGTAATATTAAAGTACAATTCATTTCAACTAAGATTCTGTGCATTGTGATATTAATAAGTGGTACAGATGAGCAACACAGAACATAGAACACGTAAATAGGTTTCCCGCAACTTGTTAAGCTCATTACTTATACTAACAACAATAATAATAATAATAATAATAATAATAATAATAATAATAATAATAATACATTACGCCAAAACATATATTTTGTCTCTTACGTTCGGGGAGGAATAAAGTCGCATTTACTGCCCATAAAAAAAAGGCCATCTCAACATTCGTTCTAATGGTAGAGCTGAGTAATTGGACAAACGCCATGATTAAAATTGGACACAAGTTTACACTGAAATGGATCAGAAGTGTTTACTCCTTTTCTCACGTCTGTATTTGTGCATTGAGGTCCCCGTGTGTTTGTTTTTAGATGAAGTACTGCTCACTAAGGTCATATCTTACGTCTATTCGTATTAATATACACATTTGTGTCTGTCTTTTACTGTCTATAAACTATCTTTGAACGTGTTAGAATTCAAGTTACATGATTTGTGCACGAGAACAACACTTATACGCTTTGCTTTTCCCCAAATCAAGGTAACTGAATCCTGAATACTGAATTTTTAGGAAGTACTATCAGCACTTATAGGTCTTTATTTATTCGTCTATCTTGACAAACTCTCGAAGGATGTAAATTTTGCTGTCAAAATTTTGTTCACAGTTTTATATTTACATAACGTTTATTTACAACACAAAATATAATTGACATACACAGATGCAGAACATACATCCCTTTAATCCGTAAGAGCCTTAAAGTAACACTGTTTCGCTAATGGCAGCGTCGATTTCTTTTAGTCTTCTCCTCACCTGAACGAGGCAGATTCTTTTCGTCGAGTGAGTTAGGTATCCTTAACACAATAGCTAAAATGTGTCCACTTTCAAGATTATCGGTATTTGACAGCTCCAGGAATTGTATTGGGCCCGTTCAGCGTCTTCCGTTTCGGGCTCTTAACTCTTGGTCTCGCCAGTCCTTCCTGGAACCGTCAAATCGAGTAAATGCCCGGCACGCGAGCTCGGACGACTGCCAGTGTACTCTGTTCCCATTGAAGATAGCATTGCGTTCGCTTGATTGCTGTTATATTAATTCGTACTTTGTACATTACGTATTAATATGTTTTTCATTATTCATTTTCAAGAGTTTCATTTCTTTTCATTTCTAAGAGTATCTTCTCTCCTTATTATATGGAAGTTTCATGATTAGGACCGGCGCCTAAATTGGATCGCACACGCATGCATATGCATATGCACATGCATAAGAGCATTTGGATCTCACAAGTTGACTCTAATGCTTGGGGGTGCTCTGATGGGAAAGATTGCCAATTTTCAATGAATAGCAGAAATTTTAATGAGCAGGTTTTTCAGGTGAGCGTATTTTCGTAGAGTCACTATTTCTGTTCTATATATCGTAGACCATTGTGTGCAGAGGGAGGGAGTAATTAAAACTTTAATACTTCGCGTTACAAGTATGCTTCATTATCGTCCGAACACTCGTCGTAAGACTAATGTGACCGTTGAAGAAGTTGTGCTAGAAGAAGCTAGATAGTTCGTGTACAAAAACAGCTAAGCTGACAAGAGGATAAAGATAAAAATGTTTCTGTACACAAGATCACACACATAACATCGCGGTGATTTTTAATCTTCTAGCTGTTTTTGTACCAGAAGAAGGTGAAATGAAGATATGATAGTGTGTCTGGGATGAAGATAATAGGTTGACTTTTGACGTGTTCAAATGAAACACAACATTAAAAGGAATTTAAATATATTAAACATGGTAGGGATATTCAGTTTAATATTTTAAAGTGATTACCTTTAGATATATTCATACTCATTAGAATGGGGTTTGAAAATCATTAAACAGAGAAGGTGGATCCGGTTAGCCGAGATCGCTAAGGCAGTAGTGTCGTGGTGATCTCGTATCCAACGATTGCGGTTTCGAATCCCGCCTCGGGCGTGGGTGTATTTGTGTCCCTTGTGATTCACCCTTCAACATCATCCTATCACTTCATTAAAGAAGGATTAATAATTCCCTGCGCGAGCAGAAGGCCTTTGCCGTTAATGGGATGTGCAGTTTGCCAAGTACAGATTGTTTTGGTATATTTTGTTTAATTGAATCTTTCCGAGATCATGGAAAGAAAAAATATCAAATCGGTCTAAATTAGACAACTTTCTCTTATGAATTCCTCGTTAGAAAAAAATTAAAAATTAAATATTTAAACAAGTACATGAAATCGAAACTATTTCATTTTAGTAAATGTACGGGGGAAAAATAGTATTTAAACATATTTCTAACAACATCTGTTCGCTTATAAAAAGTAATTATCAGGTCTGTAAAAGGTAATGGATACATTTTTGTAATAAATTTTGTGCTCTCGATTATTTAAAAAACCAATACAGTGTAGTCATTCAAGCAAAACAACGAATTATTTCAACAAAATATGTCTCCGTGACCCAATTATTACTTACAGCGTTTTGGTAGAAACTGCAATGTGCCAATATCTTTTCTTAAATGATTCGTGGGAGTTGATACATCGAAACTTAAGGCTTCCAGCTGCTGAGGCATCACCATGCTGCCGACGGGTTGACGAAAGATGGCAAAGAGGTCACTGTGACTGTTTAGACAATGCAGCGCCGTGTTTCTCGATATCGTGGCCTCGCGCCTCTGCGACAAGCCTTCTCCTTTTGAGGAGCGTTTTGCCCCCATAGCTTCCAGAAGATACTTCGTCGCTCGTAGAAAATAAACAATCAAATATGGCTCTCTAGTTTATCAAAATGCTACAGTAGAAATACCAAAAATCCATTTCGAGCCTATTTTTAATTGCTTGTTTAGTCCTTCAAATACATCACTTGGAGATTTTCTTTACCAATACGTAGATCTCCCATCTACAACATTCAACTACAGGTGCAATCTTCTAATCTTCTGTGTTCTCTGTGTAAAGAAATGTTGGTGATGATAAGTAATAATAATGATGTTTAAATGTCAAAATATTTTTACTCTAGGTTTCTTGACATCTATAAAAAGATGGAAGTTGCTTAGCTATTAGAATCTAAAAGATAATATATGCTCAATCAGTAAAGTCCGATTATCCTCTGATTAAGTATGAAATTCAGTGTGTTTAAACAGCTGACGTTTTAACAGTGCCGCAAATCTACTATTCAGCATCGTACCTCATTAACAATAATATATCAATTCTGCCATGGAGGAATGTTAAATTTCGTCGCAAACATTGTACGTAATTATGACATTTTCTATTCAAGAATTATTGCGTAATTAATGTATTACATTAGTACTTCGTCAACACCTGTCTTGACGCCGTTCAAGAATAGACAACGTGATATTTCTCGGATCGACGAGCGAACACACGTAGAGCGCGGCTAATGAATGGGGGTACTAAAAAAAACGCCTTCTCCAGGGAGGCGCCAGGCCCGGCCCCTTCCGCGTTTCCCAGCCACGCTCTTCCCACGCTCCGACACGCCCCTCACGCCCCACCGCGGCCCTCCCCGCCATGATACGCTAAGCTCTCTCACTCCACCCCACCACGCCACGCCCCACGCCCCACGCTCCGCATCGCCTTCACTCAGAGCGAAGTCCGCGCCCACACACACCCACACACACATATGAACTCTTCATGCACTTTTCTTAAGTCGCATGGAGTTTCATGACGTTGGTAACGGTGATCTAATACGCAACCGCCCTCATACGAGTAATTTTTATATTATTTGCTCTTCATAACATGGTTTGATTTTCATACCTACTATACATAATATAATTTTAGTTGTTAATTTAGATATTATTTATTAGTGCAGAATCGTCAAAATATCAAGAATAAATTGACATGTTTGCAAATGTCAGAATAACATTTTTATTAGTTATACATAACATATTATAGATACAAACTAGTGGTGCTACAATACCGTATACTTTTTCGTGATATTTGAAACTACGCAAGATTTTAGTACTTTTTTCCACGCTGCGATTCGAACTGAGGCTTAGCACGTCATACTTGTGATTCCTGATTCCTACGCAGCTAACCTATCGGCAGAACTGACACCACTTTAAAAAAATTTGCAATTTTCAAAAATTTAGAAATTTCATTGACATTATATCAAGAGCTAGTCTTAAATAATTGGTTTCATTAAATTACGCAAAATGACTCATATTTTCAAAAAATTGTACATCACATTATTTAAAAATCCAAATTTTTTCAAATAGGTTCAGAAAACAGGTCGAAAAATCGTTTGCAGCAATTATGTTGTGTTGCAATGAAAATGTTTTGTAATTTTCGAAAATGAGGCTTGCGCCATTTTTTAAGCGTACAAGAGAAATATTTATTCAAAAAATTTGGAACCGTGCTAGTGTGACCATAGCCGAACCCACGGATTGTCGTCAATCGATTTTTCGGTAACAAAATCCCACAAGACATGGATTCTTACTAAACAATGTGTTGGAGGAAATAATTCACTCCGTATTAACGTGTTGGATGATTAATCCACTTTTTCGTTAACAAGGTCTCAAAATTTGAGTTTTTCTGTCGGAAAATCGCCTCTTTCCACTGCAATATCCATTACTTTTCCAAGAGCCCAAGAACACCCACACATTACAATTTGTCGAATGATTCCGGCAATGGACTGAATAGTCTCAAACTTATGCTTTAACTCGAAACCATTATCCTCTTTTTCATTAAATGAGATAGTAAAATAGAATATTACATTTATCACTTTAAGGACCGTTTTTCCATCGAAAAACATTACGGGAGATACTTTTATAAATATTTCTCTTCATGTATTTGTATAATAATAAGCTGATATCTTTTATTGTATAAAATTCAACTGTATGAAAGTTAAATTTTCATTTTAGTGTGAATTTTCATATTATCTTGAAAATAACCACCATAGCCGCCAATGTAAACCAATTAATGATGTAATACTTGGAATTGGACATCCTGACTGCGTTTCTAGGAAAAAATGGAATGATAGAATGAAGAAGAGAATTCAAGAGGTTGAATGATTTGCCTTTGACATTCATTAAATGAAAGAATTCCATAGTTTCCGTAAGCTTTGCCAATCGCACTGTGATCTGCGTGTTATTCGTCACCTCATTTCAGACAACAACTGGTCACAATCAACTCCTCTCCAGCACTTATACTTTGTTTCTTCTGAAGCTTTGCAGCTACTATTATAAAATGGCCTACTTACAATTTTTATATTTTTTATGGAATTGATTAAAGAAGTAGTCCACCCGAACGACACATAACGTTTTAACTATTTTGGGTCACACACACACACGCGCGCGCGCACACACACACACACACACACACACACACACACATATATATATATATATATATATATATATATATATATATATATACAGAGAGAGAGAGAGAGAGAGAGAGAGAGAGAGAGAGAGAGAGAGAGAGAGAGAGAGAAGGAACGGGTCATTTTTGCTACTTTCGAGGAGGGAGGAAACAAAAAATTATACTGTCCATATTTTCTGTGTGAATTCACTGTGATAGCACTATCACGGCTGATCTCACGTTTTTTCAATTTTTTTAAAATAATTTTTTAAACTTTTATTCATCTTTTAAATATTTATAGTTCAAATGTTGGGAAAGGGCTCGGGATCTCAAGAAAACGTGCGCAGTTGATTTTCTCCTCCATACGTCACGTGTAGTTTCTGTTTTTGACTAAATAAAGCAAATTAGAAAAAAACTCGGATCGAATAAATGAAATGGCTATTGAGACATGTGTTTCTCGAACTGTAATTGAGTGCATTGGGACTTCGTATGTTTGGACATGTCCTTTGTGCGAATCATGGCGGTTCCGTAATACTTAACAACTGAGATTGTAAGTTGTATTAGTGAATTGTGGGATACGTCAGGATGATTAGGATGAGCAAGTATAAACATCCTTCATCCATGTTTCAGATGGATTTGGAATCTCTATCCCACGATCCTTCGAAAGCAGTCATTAAAACCTTGCCTAAATAGTTAAATGTTAGATCAGCGTTTCCGACCATCCAATATTTAAATTGGCTTTCTCTTGAATGACTCTCCAACATCAACGAATTTATACAAACCCTTAATTAATATTTTGCGCTATTACATTTTCGTTTATTTCTTAAAGCAACGAAATTCGTTGTAACAAATTGACTTTACCATTATTTTTTTCGATATTTCTAATGTATTTTGATTTGATTGGGTACCGTGCACCTTCCGTGGAGTCATAGAACAAAACAGAAAAACATTCGTACAGTAGCGAATGAGAACAGTCGTAGCATAAGGAGAGTATGTACCAGAACGGGAACAGATATTGACATGAGCAGTCATCGCCTTCCTTAACACATATTGCCTCTATCTTCGGGATTTTCTCCACCCATCCCTGCACATCTTATACTCTCCGTCATGCACATACGGGCGCGCGCATACGCACTCATACACACACACAAACGTTCACATACATACAAACGTCCTCACAGAAACGTACACTCATTCTAAGGTACACACATACTCGTACGGACGTATACGCACACACGTAGGTTTTTAGTTGAAAATAGATCTCGAGGTAATGTTTGCTTCATTTTGCATTGTATTGCGTTACTCATCACCAACGTATACTGTCGCGCGTACGCGCCAGCACACTTATCAGATATCAGAACGGGCATTGCCGCGCCATTGACTCGGGTCCTAGGGTGCGCGTCCCGACCTAGGTGGATTTCGATAAGAGCTAGATAGTTAGGTTGCTTTCAGCGCTGTCTGGAGGAGATTTCGGGCGGCTGTTCTAAACCTTTGCGTGCTTTCTCCGATGAACACCAGGCGAAAGCCGGCGCAGTGTCTTAACAAACGGGCCGTACACCATGTGCGATGTTTCATTCTTTTTCGTTGTCCTATCCCTCCCCTTACTTGCGCCCATTAACACTACCTCTCACGCCTGAAGACCAGTAGGGAGGTAAGTGCTTGTCGCAGCTGGGGTTGGGAGCGCTGGCGGAGATACGTGGAAAGGGAATTCTTCGCAAGCTGTCGCCGCAGGTCGGCACCGGATCTCGCCATTTAGAGAGTGAGGGACCCCACTGCCAGGAGCGCAACCTCCAGGGAGAAAAACATTCACTTGCCTAACGGGATTACTGGCCTTATCAGATGACGCGCCTCTAAACATTAATCGATCTCCTTTACACACTCACTGGCACCCACCCACGCATCACACATCCTTCCCTGCTTGCGCTATCGCTGCGCCGGGAGAACGAGCGTGGACGGCGGCGGCGCGCTGTGCGTGGAACCCGGTTTCGTCTGCGCAATAAAAATTCGCAAGTCCCAGTTTGAAAAGTGACTCACGACGGAGGCTTGCCTCATACGGCCAAGCGGCGCGCAGCCCCCCCCCTCCTCCGCATCGCCCCCCGCCCCCCGCCCTCGCCTTCGCCGCTCCGCGCGCCGAGTCGCTGCGGCTTCCGAGCACATCGCCCTGGGTGTGGTGGGGATCCTTACCCACACGAACATTCCCGAGTAAGTGATACACCCAATCGGATTGTATATCTTCATAGCGACATGACCGACAAAATTGATTTGCAAAAATTGTTGAATGAGTTTATATAAAAAAAATTCAAAACGCTGCTTTTGCATTGCAAAATTGAACTGCTGAAGTTACATACGATAAATGTGGTAATATTTTGATGCCAATTTAATGATAAACATGACAATTTATTAAAAAAAAATCTCTCTTCTGATTTTTCCTTGACCTGCATTTTTGGTAGGAGATGGAGGGGTGGGCGGACTCCCTCGCCTTGCGTCTGCCCCGGGCGGACGGATGTGCTTCACACGAGATCTTCCTTCGCACGTGAATGTTTCAAGATGTAACTTCGCTGGCCCAGACGGCTTCGAGCCTGGAAATGACCCATTGTTCGTATTCAATGGCGATGGCCTTTCCGTCTTACGTCTTTCGCGGCCCTCTTCCTAGAAAGCTTCGTAATATGCTCTTCGGCTATCACTCTTGCACAGCCTCTTCAGATAGGAACTTATCCTACCTACAGCGTTTCATTTCTACTTTTCAATCTGTGCTACTTCTTCCAACCTTAAATTTGTAGTGGAAGTGTTATTGCCTGAGTTATGGCGAAGTGATTTGTAATTGCACACTATTACGTGATATGTTCTACAGTTAAGTACAACGATGGCCTCTCGGTTTACGAGCTCTTCCATGAGTGTTGTGAGAATCTAAGCTGCAAGGAGCGGAGAGAGGTAGATTTTACAACACACTTTCTCATCGTTACGTTCTGTTTCAGAGTAGTTCAGTAATTATTTACATGCACTTAAATTACTCACTTCAAGAGCTTACACGGTTTTGTTAAAACTCACAAAATGAAAGCTGTCCAGTTGGAACTACGAATTCAGTTTCTGGCGGGCAGCACTGCAGGCGCTTTTCCAGGGAGAGGAGCAGAGGGCAGGTGCTCCCGGCCGCATAGTGGGGAGGCGGCAAAATCACACTTGAGTGGGTAAATTAATTGTGCTAAATATGATAAGACTGCGTGAGCAACTTGCAATTCGGTTTATGTGTGTGTTTGCTTCTGCTGCAATATTTCTTTGTGTCCGAAAAATTTGATCTCCCCAGCATATGTGTGTGTGTCACCCATTTCACAAGTCCACTCTACACGCCTAAGTTATACACCCACCTTTTTCAACAGACTCCTTCCTCGCTAAACCCTAAATTCAGGGTCATGAAAAGAGCTCCACCCACTCCTGTGCAATTTTGAAAGAATTCGAGTGTTAAAGCAGGCCTTATCCCGTCAACAGAAATTTAAAAAAAATCTGTTATAATTCCAATCTCGGAAACATTGCTTTGTCGATATAATATAAAGCTATATTTGATCGTGTAATGAAATTTCATTTGGATTCGATCTTTGGTAACTGTCAAAATAAATCGTATCATTCATAAGACATTCAATAATAATGAAATAATATACGTCTTAAGATGAAAATTGCGTCGAACGTCAAAACACCACCTGCGAGTAGATGAAAAAATAGTTTTTGTTACAACTCTAGATCCTGCTCACGTTAAAAACGTGTCTCAAATTACAAACGACTTGTTGAGGCTAAACAAGATATGGTAGACATTCGATGATTCGGTTGCATTCATAGATTTCATACTTCTCGAAATGGAATCGGATGACGGAATCGCAGAAATAATTATGCAGAAACTGGAAATAAATAGATTCAATATTAGTAATTGTAGATGTCAGTCATACGACAATAAATAACAATGGCTTGTATTTATTCAGGAGTTCGACAAAGAATCTTGAACTCAAATCCATTAGTTTGGTTTGTATCTTGAATAAATACAATTAATTTGGTTGGAATTCATTATTTTTCATTACAATTATTTATTATAATGTTTAGGTTGTGATATTAATTAAGTAGAACATCTTATATCTTCTTTCTAACACTTATTCTTCCCCTACATATAAATAGAATATTTTAAAAAAATATGTAAATAAATCTGTCAGACGAATTCAGATACGATTCAGAGAAGAAGCTCTAACAGCAATTTTTAACCGGCTGGACGACTTAATTACTGCGCTTGATCTTCAGTAAGCTACGCCACCCGAGAAGAGCTCGAAGACCAGAACCATCAGTAGTCATCGATTGATTATAAAACTTGATATTTTGTCTTTATTTACTTCTTTTGACTAAATTCAAAAATATGTGCTATCAAACGAAATCATTTGTGGACATCACTGGAGTTTTAGAATCGTTGATACACGATAAACTGATTGGGTTTATTTTTTAGAATGATCTGTGTGGCAACGTCATCATTGAAGTGGAGAAAACGTGCGCTCAATGGGATGTTCGTTCCTCAAAGAGATTTGAAAACAAGAAAAACATACTATATAAACAATAAACAACGAATAGGAAATGCGTTACTGCTCAATAGAATTTATGGGCAAAATGTCACTAAAGATTTTGGGACATCAAATCGACTATTCAAAGATATAGGAGCCTTCAACACACTTACGTCTTTAACAATTTAAAAAAAATAAAAATAATGTGGAATAATCAGTAGAATTTGCTAAGAATCGTAACAAACATTTTCCAATTTTTGTTTTTTCTCCGAGAACAATACCTTTTAATGGGTCGTTTTTTAAGGCGACTGAAAATAATCAATTTCTATAGCATTTTATGGCAACTTGAATCTTTTTCGTGAACAGACTATGTGGTAAGAAACCTCTCTGCAACACTAAATCATGTATCTTCATGATACGACACAAATATATTATGTGGACTAATACTAGTACTAATTGATCATTTTATCAAACCCATCATTTGGCAATGTCGTGCGGCATTTAGTGTGATTTTTATGGCGTAGTAAACAGTTTAACGTTTTTTGTCATCGTGCGCGTTGTAAGAAGGAATGACTCATCTCGCGTATATGGAAAAGCACTTTCTAATCCGATGGGCGCTGCCGTGTGCGCGCGTCTTCGGTCGGGATGTCTCGGGACAGAAAGTCCACAAAGAACACTTCGCTACGATCAATTACTGCTTCTTATTGAAGATTTTGTATTGCAGTGAGGCTTTCAATAACCGTCGCTACTTGTTATGACTCTCACAGATAAGATTGAGGGAGGCAAGAAGGGAGAAAACGAGGCAGAACCAAAGAACAAAGATAGAGAAAGAGACGGAGGGAGGGAAGGAAAGAGGGAGGGAGAGGGAGACATTACTGAAAACAGGATCTGCGTTACCTCTATTTCTCTCTTGAAAAATACAATAAAAAAATTTGCAGCTTCCTGCAAAACCTTTATCTTTTTTTCACAGTCATTCTTTCCCACAACTCAAATGGTGCCACTTGACACCTCGAATTGCATTTAATCTTTAACAAAAGTCTTTTTCTGTAGTCTATCCTTAAA
This sequence comes from Gryllus longicercus, assembly GCA_038098605.1. Lineage (NCBI taxonomy): Eukaryota > Metazoa > Arthropoda > Insecta > Orthoptera > Gryllidae > Gryllus > Gryllus longicercus. The sequence continues at coordinate 845,711 of JAZDUA010000341.1, forward strand.
CCATAAGCAATAATAAGCAAATAGAATATATTTTGCTCCAGTTTTTCACATTTTACGTTTAAATCACATTACATTCAATCAATTTAAAACTGCTAAATTAGTATACACTTTAATTATTAGACATTCAATAACATATGCTTGTACAATGTGATCAAACGCAGATAAATCGAATATTCAAAAACGTGTGCTCGTTCGTCCGTCCGGAAGCTCCTTCACCTTACGTCATATTTACTACGACCGTGATAAGCCCCACCTCTTTAACTTCCTCCCTAGTCGCCATCCTCTCATTACTTTAAAGTGAATTCCTTTCTATTTTCTCATCATACTTTGTATTGACGTAGAAAATAGGAAGTATTATAATACTGCAGAGGAAAGTTGCGAATTTTTGCCAAAAAGTGTCGTATATCAAACGAGTGCGACAACAGTGTACTTTCTCGCCCTATTTGCAACTTTTGTGTTTTTCGAAAACTCAGAGTTGAGCGAAAATGAAACCGGTGCGATTTTTAAGTATTCTTGCTCTATCATGGAGAAAAGAATAATAAAAAAAATGTGGTGCCATTTTTAAGAAAATTTTTAAAAAGTTGATTCTTGTAAAGAACCCCCATAATCGAAATAACCGTTTCGATCTCGCCGGGCAACGAAATCGACTAGATCGACTGGAGAATATCAAGGTTGAAGAAAATAGCCTGACTTGGTTAGTCGCTAGCGGTGACCACTTACAGACAATCGCACAGATGGACGTTTTGTCGTCAACCAATTTTTCGGTACAAGAACTCACAAACCATAAATTCTGACTAAGAAGAACCATAAATTCTGACTAGAAGAAGTAATTTACTACACATTGGATACAAGTTTAACCAATTTTCTTTTTTGACATCGGAGCTCCACAATACGTGTTTTCCTGTCAATCGCCGTTTTATGTCGCAGCATTACAATACTTTCTTTATACTACAGAAGTAGTAAGGGATAAAATAAAAATTAGATAATGTACAATGCCATGTAGCATTGTTTGAAAATACACGGGGATTTCGTGTATTCGACCAGTAATTTTTGCTTGAAGTACAGACAATTTATATTTTTTTCTCTGGAAAAAAAAAGAGTCCGCTTTTTTTAAATTTTCCCCTCTAATAGGGCAAAGGACGCTTAAAAGGTCTCACTTTCGTTAAAATATTTAAATTTTACAAAATTGCAAGCATTACAAATTATGCGAGAGAGTATTTGCGGTTGTAGCCCTACATGTTCTTTTTTCTTCCTCTGATCCTTACTAAGCCGCCATCCATTGCGTCCGTTCTCGTCTATGCAATATATTTTCCAGCTTTGTCTATTCTTTGCACTTCGTCTTTCCCTTTGCTCCTCATTTTTCTCCCGATCCCTCTTTACATCCTTTGGGCCAGTTCCATCTCCTCCCTCCACCGCAGGCGTGCAAATGGCCTTCAGGCGCCTCGGCGGCGAAACATGCTGTGCATTGGGAGGATGCAATTTCACGCCTTGAGCAAATGGATGGGTTCGTATCAACAGACAAGAGCAATTCGTGTTCTTATGTCCGGCTGCACGTTTTCTTGTCGGCGGCGAATATAGATTTAATGCATTTGTCCTTTGACGACGACCAGAGCTTTTGCGCGTCCGCTGAACTGGTGGCCTGCGAGTGTTGAGGATCGTGTGGTAGTTTTGTAATCCCGTCTCTAATGATGATTGATTACATTTCGAAAAGATTGTTTGAAAGTTTAAACAAATTATCTTTAAGTGAAAATTGTTCATGTGTCATATTCTACACATAGTAATTGAGGATGTTAAAAATATAGTTAAGCCAAGTTTTCTGTCAGGCTGTGAAAACATCATAAGTGGACGTTAACTGTTTTAACGCTACCACAATAGTAAAAATCACATTTTGTCCTCTATTGTATCCCAGAGAAATTGCCAGGTTTGAAACCCATCTGAGCCCAACTGAGATAAATGACATTTTCTTGGTCACTAGAAAAAAGGAGAATGACTCCGACACATGTGTTCATCGTACTGTTTGTGTTTGTGGGCACAACTCAAAATATCAGCTGTTGTGATAAACGAGTTTGAAGTTTTTACTTTGTATTGAAATGCCTCATTCTTAAATTCTCACTTCTACCATTTGTTGTCGGAATACTGTATTCTACGATATGCTGTTGTATGGTAGACCAATCTGTAATTTTGGAGAGCGCATTAACTCAAAATTCGTATTTTTTTAGTTGTGTCACTAGTGCAGCCTACAAGCGATAAGTATATTGTTTATTTAACAGCCAATTACAACGTGCCATTAATTAATTCTAATCGATCATTAGGCCATTTCAAAGTTACCCGTATTTTCCGATAGTGTTTTATAAAGTATATCGTCTCAAAATATAACTTCGAAATATATAAAATTTAATCTACAGCCAATTTTTAAATATTCAGAAAATATTCACGATTGTTCAAACGAGGTTAATAACGTCTAAACAACCAAAAAAAGCGCATCTTCTCAATTTTTTAGAAACATATTTCAAAAATCGTTTATTCGTCAAACTTCAATGTTAGTGTTTGCGATAGTGTAGCGATGGCATGAGCCTCTTATACAACCTTTCATTTTCTGGGAGAGACCCCCACATGCCAATGCCGCCCTGACATTGAAGGCGCTTATGGGAAAGAACGTGGGCGCCCCGCGAACGGATTGCAGTCCAGCCACCAGGGCGAATTGACAATTGGTCCAGGGAGGAAGTTGAAAGCACTCGCGGAGCGGGCGCGAAGCCACGAATGCCACGAAGGCCGACTTCGCTTCCGCAGCTCACTCGAACGAGTCGTAAGAATGCTCTTTGAACATTTTATTTTCCAATATCCTTTATTTGGGCGGGGGGCGGGGTGGCGAGAGGGGGCGGGCGGTGGGCGCGGGGCGTTGAGGCCAACTCGGACCACGCGTGCATCCTGCAGCAGCAGGTGCAAGTATTTTTCGGGAGGCAGATTTGCATTTTCGTTGAATCCCGATTTTTTATCCACTAAGGTTGTTAACCCTGGGGGTATGGACGATGTGATCATGATGTGAGGGGTGAAAAGACGGCACACACATATAGGTATACACAAACACACCTGCCAAAGGCCGGACTCCAAATGGCGGTCGTCTGGTCTGAGACCGCTACGACACTACTTCCCTAACGATCTCGTCCATCTGACCGCACCAGGTCAGAATATTAGTTTCGTATTAACCCCTTCAATAACATAAGGTATTAAGTTATTAAATATGAGGTTTCTATCTTAGAAAACTGTACGACAATGACTAAAACACATGCTAGAAACATAGATGAAGCATGATGTGAAAAACTGAGTGTTTCAGGAATGATAAGGGAGATATTTTGACTTTGCAAAATACGCGCTCCACAGACGCACACTGCTGTGAAAAACGGTAGGGAATTTGTAATAGTAGTAAGTAATTTGCAATGATTAATAATACCCCGTTCCAACTTTTGACGCAGGGAGTCCACTTAGTGGGCTTAGTATACGTGATAACGAATTTTTATTACAAGAATGGTAACAAAAATGCACGATAAGTTCTTTTATATTTGTGTGTTCTCACCTTTGAGCAATTAATAATATGTGAGTATTTTCCTTGTAAATTAAATCTACTTGTGTGGGGCGTTTGCGTAATCGTTCACGCTGAATTAGAGACCAGAATGACGTTTGGCGCTCACACAGCCTCGTTTGTCTCCCAACGTTGTGTAATTCCTTCGAAAAGAGCACAACAATATTTTGAACTAAATTCATGTTCCATAGAAGAAGGCAAAGTCCGATCAAATAGTTATTTATTATGGTATTGCCCTGTTTAGCAGTCGTCAGCTCTCTTCAGCCACAAAGCGCCAAAATGGTTTCAGCACGAGCTAAGAGTATTTCTAGTAATAAATATGACGATGTGATTGCATTCTTCTGAAAACGATGCGAAGATAATCTTAAAATAGTATTATGAAATAAAATATTATTGAATTTTGTTAAGTACATCTAAAATTTTGGTCACGAACTACGGCTAACTTTCAATGTACAATTATAGTTCCTGAAAATGATACCAAATCCAACGTCTCGAAACGTCGAGAAAAATAATAGATGAAACTCATCTCATAATAACATCCCATGAAAAAATGAACAATGTTTAGGACTGTCAGTATTAAAACGTAGAACAAACCGTTTAGAATTTAATATAAGTGTCAGTCCAATCTACAAGTAACCAACTACCCACACCTCATGCCGGCCGCACCGTCAGAACAGAAGCAGGGGAAGCACGACGGTGGCCGAGGCGGCAGCGCAGGCGTGCTCGCGTTGCGCGCCGTGGCTCGCCACGGTGACCCATATTGCGCCGCCGCCGCCGCCGCCGCCGCCGCCACTCGCCAGGCCGCTCCGCGCCGCGTGGATCTGCCCGCCGCGCGCCCCGCCCCGCCCCGCCCCGCCCGACGCCCACCTGCGCGCCTTGTGCCCCGCCGCCGCCTGCCCCCGACCCCCGCGCCGCCCCCGCCGCGTCACGGCGTCCCCCCCTGCGTGACACCCCCCCGGCGCCGGCCACGCCCCCTCGCGCCGCCCCGGGACCCCTGCGCGGCCTTTTGCCCCGCGGCCCCGCCCTCCACGATGACGCGCGCCTGGGGCGGGGCGGGGCGCGCAGGCGGGGACGCGCTCTCTCGAGGTCGAAATAAGTGTGCGATTGACTCAATTGGTCTGTATGATACAATGCTCTCGTGTGATGAGGTGAAACGGCGTAGAAGGATCGCGAAATTAAGTTACTTTTCATTTTCGCTCGTAGGCGACAATTGCCTTGTTCGTAGGCGGCAAGAAACGGTAGTTTGTTTGATGTGTAAACGCAGGCACTTATGGAGCGCCTGGTGTTAACACCCATGCGGCAACAAGGAACTCTCTCTGAAGCTTATAAGGCAAGTAGTAAACTAACCGCTGGTCAAAAGCGCTTCTTCTTGCCAGCGTGTTCTTTCTTTTCGGTTCCCAAAGGCTGTATCTCAGAATCAAGATGTTTCAATATTGAAGTTAACAGATCCTGTTTTCACTACCAGGGCACGCGGGAACAAAATGCAGCTTTGTCGTTTTTTGGCTTCTTTTCTCTCCCTCCAACAAACGAGCGGAACGTGTTTTGACATATGGACACGCGTATATCTTAAAGTACGCTCCAAACAATGGGAGGCTGCGACCCTCTCCGAGTTATACAGCAAACGGCGGCCGGAACCTCAGTAAGAAGCGTCGTTGAAGAGGCCGAGCAGTAATCTCAAGCAATTTGGTTGCTGCATCTGCTGTCTAGACGTTCATTCTACTTATTCCCAATTACTCTAGTCACTCCGGACGTATGGCCAAACCCAAGTATATGAAAGACATGTTAGGAATACGATCATACGTTCCTCAAGAGTATTGTCGTATGTGATGTGTTGGAGGGTTAATTCTTTGGATTCTGATATCTTCATTTTCACAACGCTTTTCCTTATACATTGTCGTCCAGGTTTGAAAAAGCAGATCGCAAGATCTCATTACAGTAATAACAAACATACTTTATGAATGTTCCTATGAACGACTGTGGTTTCCAGAAAGAGCTCGCTGCACGACAACATTGATTTCAGTAATTCTAATATCGAACTGTCAGTTATCTTTACTGGTACAACTGCTCTAAGCTATTACACCTGTGACAGAACGAGGTTCACGAGTGCATCACCTGGACGTCTATCGACAATCACCTCTTTTCACGCCGAGAGGTTCCACAGCATGTTCCGATCCATGCTCGTAAAGTTTGTTAAGTTTCGAGCCCTGGAATAATAAATAAGGCTTCGTAGTTACGCGAGTGAAAGTGACTTCTATCACGCTTCCTTCTCGATCCCAAGATGTGCGTGAATAACAGGCTCAGTAGCCGTAGAAGAAGTTATGAAATACGGGAGACTAGATCTCCCTCTCAGTCTGTCGTAATTAGGCGTCAGACAAATATTGTTTAACCGACATTCATCTTTCTACAAACAATAAAGCGAGCGAATTAATGATTTTCCCGCTGAATACTGTTAATTAGATTGATTTAATCGTAATATTCCTTCTAGCTTGTTGCCTTATGTCATGAGACCATTCGGTAAACGTAAATTCGCTTGTTTCTAGATTAAGCAAAGATTTAGAGACGTCTTCCACAGCGCACGAAATCAGCCGAAGAACCTGCAATGGTTTGCGTCAAATGAGAGCAAGTTGCAGCTGGTTCCTCGCACGCAACACTTGTGTTGAGTTATGTCAATCAGACTCGTTCACTTTGGGATAAAATATTTCGTAGCTTTGAGTTGCGCCACCGTTCTAGATTGTATCATTGATTTTTCTGTCTGTTCAATGTGCAGTTACGATTCTGTGGATATTCTATTTCTGAAAATGGGCTTATGTGAAAACGCCGCGTTCTGTAAGTACGTGTCGTTGGAACTAACGTAAATCATCCATATGGCGCCGTCTCATTTGAGGTTCTCGCGCAACATAGGACCCCGGGGCGCAGGTTCAGTTCTGATTCGAAAACAACTGGAGGTGGTGGCGGAATTCTGGCTTCAGATTCCGATTCAGCGCGTCGACATACAGGCAGAAACATGTGTCAAGTCTTTGCTTCTGACGTTTATTTATGTGTGCCTGTGTTATTTTGTCGGTCACTACTGGAAAATAAAATCTGCTACTTGTTTGCCTTGCAAATTATTTGTATTACTCGAAAACATTTTTGACAGCAAATTTTGCTCACAAAGGTCGTTGATAGTTTTCAATCGCATCCTTCGTTTTCATTAAACATTCAATTGCTTACGGTATAAAAGATGGAATAAAGATACTGCTTAAAAAGCCTTGCGCATTCTAGTGATAGTGATATACAAGACAATGTGAAACCACCATGTATCCCTTAATGATTCTATTTCATCATTCATCTGAAAACTAAAGGCGAAGGAGAGAGAGGAGAAGGAAGTTCCATCGAGAGCGCTAATTCACAAGGATATCATAATGCACAAGCAGATTATGCTCTTGCACGAGACTCTCACCGAGTGGGACTCCAAATAATACTTTGCACGAAATTATAATTTACTTTATGAATTTGTAAATATATTTTGAAATTAAATGTTTAAATGGCGAACGTTATTGTTTTATATATCGATTTTGACGGCATCAGTTCAAAATTTCAATAATATGAGGGGGCCCTACAAATCGGTCGGCCTTGGGACCCCTCCAAAGATTAATTCGGACCCTGTCGTCATCGGAAGACACTCCGCAGGCGGCGGTGGACGTGTCTGTCCTCACAGCTCAGCTGCCCGCGCGGATACGGGATCTTTCAGCATAGCGCAGCCTTTTTTTTTTTATGTCGGCGCTGAACCTCGAGACGATTTTGCCAAGGTTGCCAGTTGCGGTGCGTGTTCGTGGGCGCACTCTTTGCGCCTTGCGCATATTAATATATGTTTGGAATTCATCGCTACTGTCCCTTGAATTTAGCAAACGTAGATGCTAAAATGTTTGCAATTTCTTCGTTCGGAGAGGTAATTCGGATGTTGTGTTACATAAATTTAGGTTGGATGCACTGCTTGTGGCAACCAATGATAGCTTTGATTTTTTTCTAATTGTCTGTTGGGTTAGAGAAACAATTTATTCATGAGATGAAGTCAATCCAGAACTGCCTTTTACTTTCTTTATCTGTCTCACCTTTGCCCGAGTTCTGTTACATTCAATGTGATTTTCTATGGTTGGATGCCTCTTGTATTTGTTGAAGGAGTGTCTACACAATTTATGAGCATTTTTTCAGTCTTTATTCCACCAAGGAAGTTGTTTCCTCATTGGTTTTCTGAACTTTTTGGAATTGTTTTATCAGCTGTTTTGAGGATGATATCAGTCAGTTTCTAATTTTTTTCAAGGAAAATTGCGATATTTTAAATTTAGATCTTAGTGTTTACTTTCTTTTAACTTTCTTCATGGTAGCTGAACAATAATCAGGATATTTTCTATTACGTACAATTTCAAGTTAAGACGGATTCATGAACGCATAAAATTTCTAGGCGATTTGAGAACTGATAATGAAACAAAAATGAAACGAAACAATGAAAGAAGTTTAAACACTTTTACGATCAATAATTTATTGAAAATTCAGACCAACATCTTAACGTCAGTTTCAGCATATTTAGTAATTGAATAACCACAAATGAATCTTTTGTCCATGGCTTACTTGCGTACTGCTCTTGATCTTAAAAGTAAAAGGAGGGCAAAACTTCTAGATGTATTGGTAACCTACGTTGAAATTCTTACTTTCCTTTGATAGAATTTGTATGCTGTGTGCGTTGAAATCGATTTTCATAACAACACCAAAATAGAAGTCGCTGACCAAAGTTGGATTATGCTTTCACAAACAATTTTGTGGCTTTGGACAGGAAACCTTGGTCATATATTGGAGGTGAAATTGAATTTAGAACTCTGTTCTCGTTCTTGATCACATTACCGTGACATTTCTGTCACGATGATCTTTTTTTGTCCTAAACAGTGAGGTTTCAGAGAATGACTCTATTATCGGATGCAATGCATGTCTAATTGGCGAAATTCAGTCATAGTATTGCTGATATTTCGGAATAGTTATTGTTACGCAACATTCTATTCTTCATCCACACTACTGCTGAATGGTTTCTACGACGTTATAGAATATAGATCAGGATTCATTTACACAATAACATACGTCGAAGTAATCAATGAAAACATATTTTTCCATCTGAGGTAAGAAAATTATGGAGATGGCCCGGCAATGACATTGCCGGCGGGCACGCCTGTTCATTCTGAAATGAATAGTAAACTCAATGATTTAGAGGGGAGGGTTGGGCTGAAAATAATATGTAAATGATATGCGTCATTTACAAACATTGTCAGTTTTCCAGATTGAGGGCTGTAGTTTTGGCTAAATTATTTCTTGGCCTATAACATCATCATATATTTCATCCTCGATCATATCATTTCAAAAATCGAGTCAATCTCTTGGAAGTACTTTGCGAATGATTTTCATTTAATATTTTTTGTAATCTATTTCATATTGGGTATCTTGGTAGTTACTCTCAAAAGGTCTAAATGGGAAAATATGCTTGAATATGGTAAACCGCTAAGCAAAATAAAGTAAAATGTATTGAACAAATAATGAATCTGGCTAGAAATATAAAAAATCAATGGCTTTCATTTCCCTAGCTCCTTCAACCCTTCTTATACACCAAAATATTTTTTAAAATTTTCGGAGTGCTCTTTGCTTCTTTTTAACAAATAAATGATGACAATAAATTATTACAAATTCGAATTTTTTTAAAAAGTTCAAATCGTAAGTAGCCACCTCAGCGGAAGTTGAAAGGCATGTGCATTGAAGTCATTAGTAGATCTGGGGGACGTGCGGTTCTCGCGTCGATATTGCTGTGTTGCTATTGCGATATTGGTGTGTTGACTGTAAGTCGAGAAGCCTTTAAATGAACGCTTAGCAGTTGCTGGTGTAAAGCATCAAGATGAAACTGTGAAGGAAAAGAAGATGTACTTGAGTGAACGGCTCTTGCCGAGAGTAAAGAAACGATTATGCTAATTATCAGGTAATAAATGGCCAGACATTCACTGTACAAAGAAGCACGCTATGAGAACATTGACCATAAGTAATGAAACGTCTGTGCGGTAAAGCACTCACTAGGAACACAATAGATCTTAAGGTGAAAGTACACACTCTGTGTGAGCGTAGCGTTCGAAAGATAGCGGAAGCTGCTGTAATTGGTTGAAATTAGGAGACTAATAAACTGCGAACGATGCAAAGTGGACGTATAGACATTCGTTATTAAAGAAATAGAACCTGTTTCGAGAGTGGTGATTGGCAGTCAATTTATTTTCAAAGTAGAAGCAGTATTCTTAGGAGTGGATACCAAATATTTATTTGCTATTGTTAAGTGTGTGAAGCATGGAAGACGTGTTCAGATTGCATATCTCCGCGTAGAGTTTTTAACTATTTTGTCGTTAAATAAATGAATAAATAAATAAATGTTACGTTGTCACGGCCTGTTTTATGTATGAACCTACAATTGTTGTCTAGTATCAGGATCAGAACACGCCAAGATGCCTAGACAAAATGCGCGACATCATGAATTCTCTGTTCACATAAGGTATAACATGTGTGTGTGTGAGAGAGAGAGAGTAACAGAGAGAGAGAGAGAGAGAGAGAGAGAGAGAAAGAGAGAGCATCATATTGAAATTGTCTAGGAACGTAATCCAAGGGTCCAAAAGCTGGAACATCTGTCATATCAGTACAGTGTACAGTTCAGTTTGGTCGCATCACATGTATTCCTTACTTGAGAAACCTGGACGTTCTCCTTTGATTGAAAGCTCAGACCACTCGAAGGCTGATTTTCGTGGTGAGGCAACCCAACGACAGTCGCGTCTGCATATTTCTGTGCGGCGCTGGCTTCTCTTTGGAAGTTGGAGTTATCCTTAAAGTTCATCGGGGAGTTGTCGGAGGGTGGGGGCGAAATAACGTTCCTCATTGTTGTGGCGGGTCGCGAGGTCGCCTGAGCGGAGGCGGGGCGGGGCGGGGGCGGGGCGGGGGCGGGGCGGGGGCGGGGCGGGGGCGGGGCGGGGGCGTGTATTCAAATGAACGCGTCCGCAGCTGGCAAGCCGCTCTGAGTATCGCTTCCTCCGATCAGGCAGGCCGCTGGTGCATATTCATTCCTTCCGATGCGTCGACGCAACGGGCTTCAAGCGGCGCATAATTGAATTCTTACGAACCACCGACTGCCATTACTGAACAAGATAGCCGGCCACACGCTTGAAAGAGCCTGACTTCGATAGAGCGCCGGGTCTCGTGTAGGAGACTTGTGGTCGACTGCTCGGGGACGCTGGATTGCACGTAACAGAAGGCGACTGCGCGTCCTGTTACATTGTTGTCAGGGTGTCTCGAAGTGGGAAGGAAGGACTGTTTGACATGTTGCTGCGCAATTGCGGACGTTTCTTTGCTGAACTGCTTTTCGTGGGTTTTGCCTCTTCCGTATCACTTGTGTTAACAAACACGCGCCGCTCTAAAACAAACTCTCCTGTGGAGAAAATTCTGCCCTATTTGAAACTGGAAACACCACAATTTGTCATAATAATATGTACAGGTTTTCTGCTTTACAATCAGGCTTTATAATCAAATTATAGAATTTTCTACGTTTCCTGTATGGAAACACCTGTACCACCTATTCCTGTACCACTACTACTTTTCCTACTAAAATAGTTTTAATAAGTTCTTCAAAAATATTTAATAAAAAATTGTAATCTTATACAACAGCAATGCAAATGAGTGTAACTGTCTTCAACGGCAACTGGTATTACCACGAGTGTTCAAGAAATCATCCGGTACTGAGCAGTGAGTTCGGTATAGCAACATTATTCTTCTGATTATTGTGCGTAGTATTTTCGCGTATGTCATCGGTTTCTGCCATCAATTCTGTCACTTTATTTTCTAAACTGACCCAAGTGTTGCACACACCATACATACTTAATCCTCTCTATCCTTTTATCGAAACTGTCATTCCCATCCTTTGAGAAAATGTTAATACGTCATCTAGGAAGCAGATTTTTTTTAAATTTCTTTAGTCTCACTTCATATCGCAATCATACATTGTATGAACTTTGTAGGTCATCCAGCATCCAGACTGTAGATATGTGCTCATGTTTCTCCACGATTTACGACCGACGATCTTTGGATAACAGGTCCTGCAAAGAAGACCCGCTAGTAAAGGTCTGTACACCACAAGAGTGATTGCTCATAAAGAGGAAATATTGCTGGAGACGAGTAGTTTCTTCCAACATTCATCGATTGATTGATAATTATGAGGCATGTGGAAATTGTTAGGCGTACTTTACTCTTCCACTGACGAAGATCATGTGTATGTAATTATTTTATAAAATTACTAAGTTTTGTTTAAAATATCGGTAAATAAACGATTAAATCAAGTAAGACTTCAAAAATAATATTTTCGTTGACCTAAATTATGAAATGAATGTTATGTATTAATTAGAATATTTAATTATCCAACGATATACGGAGGTTAAAAGATTGCTTTGTGGAAAATAATTCACATTATTTCCATGTAATTGGCATATTACAACTTCTTTCAGATTTAGCAAGCTGTATATTAACAAAGGAAATTTAAAATATTAGGATTAGTGCTCAATGGCACGAATATAGAAATCATATCATAGCAAATATGAAAATATTTAATTTTCGAAGTAGTTCGTTACTGAATGATCGAGCTCCTCTCTTTTAGTTACTATCTCCCGAACACGCCAGTAAATCCTTATTTAACTAAAAACCTTTAAGATGCAGAATTTCTTTCCATCTTGCTAGGAAAAATAACTTCCTTGTCATCTCATATTCCCATTGTATCATTCAACATCTATTGAAATGTATTACGTAAAGCTCTTTATAACAGTCAATAATTTATACTGATTTGTGATACTGCAGGATGTTAACTGAAACAGACACGAAAGTTAATTACGCCAAGGTAAACGAATATTTCTAAACCAGTATTAATTAGACAGGGATATTATTCAATAGTTTTGCAATTTCGTCATGTTTGAGTCGGCGACATCCTTGGATTTTGTATTATCAAAGATTTATTTGTCGTTATCTAATACTAATGGTTTCACAACATATAGTACTCGCTTCAAATCGAATACGCAATGACCGAGAACTACAGGCCTCCCGCCTTGAGGATCGGCCCTAACTCCCGCGCTACCGTTCCCGTCATCGAGTCTTGAGGCCCCGTCCTCGGAGCATTCGGCCTCGGCGAGGACTCCGGCCCGATACGGAGCGGCCATCTGCGCCATCCGGCGTCCCTCCGCGGGGGCGGGGCGGGGGCGGGGCGGGGGCGGGGGCGGGGCGGGGGCGGGGGCGGGGCGGGGGCGGGGCGGGGGCGGGGCGGGGGCGGGGCGGGGGCGGGGCGGGGGCGGGACGGGGGCGGGGCGGGGGCGGGGCGGGGGCGGGGCGGGGGCGGGGGCGGGGCGGGGGCGGGGCGCTCTCGCCGAGGGGCGCCCGTCGCTGCGAGCAGCGCGCCTAAGCGGGCCAGATCGCGCACGGTGACGCAATGTAGAAAAGATGCAGGAAGGTGTCATCTGCCAAAATGTAGCTATTCAATAATATGTTAAGTTTCTAGCCCCTCGGGTGGCTCTTGGTCAGCGTGCTAGCTTTCCGTGGTGCGATCGCGAGTTCCTTGCACGGTGGGGGCTAAAACAGAACTGTAGCTCACTATTACAGTCGTCACAGTTTGCTGTGTGGCGAGAGAAAAAGCTCAGGCAGGTCAAGTAAGCTAGATATGGTGACAAGAATATGCACGGCACATGTCTCTCTTGCCCCCAGGATGGATAATAAATGAAAACAGGGGGCTCAGGCCTGGATACACCGCTAGCTGCCCAAAGTTCCGTAATCCGACTCTAAAAATACAGATATATTAACTTTTTAAAGGGATATTTCCGGTCATTAGTGGTTTTACAGCATACACCAAGGTGAATATGAAAAAAAAATTAGATATTGTTCAACTATCAAATTGTATTTCAATTCCTTTATATATATTTTATATTGTCTTGGAATATATTAAGACATCGGCAACCAGTCTGTCGAGCCTTTAATTTATTTCAACTTAATAAATGATCGTGCTCCAACCTGTCCGTTTAAAAATGTCGGCCATTGAACGTTCGCGGAAAATCGGGGCGATAAAGTGTTGCAGGGAGTCAAAAAACCATCTCATATTTCACTCATGTATGTTTGACATTATTGTAAATTGAAAATGTATTTAAAAACACAGTGCTGGAACTCAAAATCTATTATCACATTTTACTGAAAGCGTAGGCTTCCGCGGCCGGAGTAAAATTCTTGTCCGTGGCACAAAGTGCTTCATGTATGAACGTCGTTTTCTGAAGGAAGTATTTGCGAAGATTGTTGATTTGCTTCGCACACAAGTACTAAAAATCCAGAAGACATCTACCTCCTTCGTTCCGAGGTAAGTATAGTTTTGCCACTGAACTGTTGGGATGGTGCATTTTTATACTTGGTAAGAGTGGTCCTAACTTTTCGATTAAGCTCGTGCAGTGCAGTTGTTGCTAGGCTGTGCGGGTGACGCCGCGTCCATGCCGAAGGTGCCGACGTTTCGGTCGCCATTCTGCGACCTATTACGCCCTGGGCATTACGCCCTGAGCGAGGTCGCAGAATGGCGACCGAAACGTTGGCACCTTCGCCATGGACGCGGCGTCACCCCGACAGCCTAGAAAATAAGAATTTTACTCCACTGAACCTGATTTAAGCGGACTCTGAAGGACCATGTATCATGTACGGACCATGTACGAAAGAAGATACACTGAGTGAGTGGACCCTGAAACGTTTGCACGGTAGGTTTCCTGCTGAACTCAAAGGAAACGCCGTGAATATATGGTCGTCAATTTCCTGGCTAACAAAATCTGGCCTCTTTGCTGAGACAGAAGGCTTCGTCATTTCTATTCAGGACGAAGTAACCTCCACTCGCAATTACCAAAGGTATGTAATTGGGGATATGAGTGTAGAGGACCGCAGCCGCCTTAGCAATCAACCCGGCGGAACCCTCCAACACATCATGGGCGGGTGTTCTGCTTTGGCGCAAACAGAATACCTGAGTCGGCACAACGACGTTGCTGCGGTTGTCCATCAGGCCCTGGCTGCAAAGTCGGAGATGATACAGATAGAGGTCGCATACTACAACTTCAAGCCGGATCCAGTTTTGGAGTCGAAACGGTGGACGCTCTTTTGGAATGTAGCAGTCACCACTGATCGCAGGGTCGAAGCCAACAGACCTGACATAATATGGATTGACAAGGCTTCACGGAAAGGGATAATAGTCGACTTAGCTATCCCTTTAGACCGAATTATACTTGCTTCTGTTGCCGGGAAGAACCGAAAATATCAGGCCTTAGCTATTGAACTCAGCGACATGTGGCGCTTAGTATCTGTTGAAGTAGTCCCTGTGGTCATCTCTGCAAATGGACTGATCTCCGAAGAACTAATTTCATCGTCTGCAAGGCTTTGCCTTAAGAACTGGCACATTCAAACTATTAATAAAGAAATATTATCATTATTATTATTATATTAAGAATAAGAAAACGAAGAAATATGTGTGTGTGTGTGTGTAATATAACTGTTGATGTTATTGAAGTATTGAAAGATTTACGTCGGGAGCGTTTTGCAAAGAGCGTTGTGAGTTTAAACGTATAGGGGACATGCATTACTCCTTAACCTTCTACTTCATTGTATTTGATTTGTTCTTTGGACTTGACATTCATATGTTTGCTCGTTACATCTAACTGCCGATCCGGCTTTCAGCCCACTTACATTTCCGCCCTGTCGGCGGCCGCCCGAAATTCATTTGTGAGAACGTTCATTTTTTGTCGCGGCACTTGCCCACTCGTCCGTTCCCATTTCAGCCTCACGCGTTCCATGCACGGTCGCACCTTGCTCTAATGATGTCGATTAGTTCATCAGAGGATGGACCACTGTTCTTAACTTGTCCCACATGGCATTTTCATAGGTCCATTTACAGTTTACTCAAGGGAAAACGAAATGTTGATCCAGCGGGAATAAACAAAGTTTATAAAATTGAACACCTACATTAAGGTGATGAAAATACAGAACGGTTAATTTTGTGTGTGAGTACATTTACTTTTCATAATTTTTAATTTTCGGGGTAAAGTAGGTTTATTCTTCCTGGAATTCCGCATTTTCAATAGTAATATTTTGTAAAGGAGCAACAAGAGGATTTGTTGATTATGTTGCATTTTAGGCTACTCTCATTTCTTCCGTTTAAAATTTCACCTCGCTTTACAAGTGATGACATAGAGAAATTAATGATGAATAGATATTTTTAAACTCCTAGTATTTAAAACTTTGGAGCTTGAATTTGAATTTGAATTTGCCTTATTTTACGTGGCGAGACTCGGGCCAGAGCTTGCTAATGAGAGTGAAAAAGGTGATGCAATTGATGTGGAGTTCAGTGGAAATTACAGCATCACTTTACAGTTGGTCAATCAATCAACAATGTTCCGTACCCCAGAGATAAAAGCTACTAAGCGATTGCTATATGATGCCTCCTGCATGAATCCTTACTAAAGTAGCCTGCAAATTAAGAAAATAAAGAAGCCTAATATTACACAGATCCAACCGAAACCGTAATACCTAAATATCATTTCAAAAGTGAGACTGAAACTCAAACCATTGATTCATTAAATTTTACCGCTGGAACCGTACAATCTTATGAAATGGTTTAACTTTTGGTTTCTAAGAGTTCTTCATGATTTCGTCCAACTGGGTACGTTGGGATCTTTTCCGGAAATGCCTCAGAGTGTGAAATTTATTTACAACTAGCCTTCCCGTAATGGAAACTTACTGCACATCGTTTTACACGGCGGTGCGTTCCGTAACTGCGTTCGCGCATATTAACGCTGATCATCTCGACTCACAAATAAGGAAGTACATAATTTTAATTAATTCTAAAATCACACTCACATAGATCAAACGACACAGAGGACGTGAAATTATCCAAATAAAAGTCGCGAACGAAAACAATTCAGGGAATGTGTGCGTTTCTGGCAATTAGGGATTAATCCGATTGTTAAATGACTCCCAAACGAAGCGTTCTAGGGAATTAAAAAGTACAATTGTGAGGGCAAAGTCCTCAAAGAAATGTTTTTACACCGTAATCTAGAAGATTCTATTACATTGTTTCTTGGGGGGGGGAGGGAGACGAGTGACAGAACGTCTGTCGGCTTCCGCTAGCATAATGTAATAATATACACATAAATGCAGTTCTTGTTAGGCACATGCATGGAGGGGCAGACCGCCGTGCTCCTCGCGATGGTCGATTTTTCCCCAGCGGCGCCCCCGCCGGGGCCGGAATTGCCTGAAGCGCCGCCCCGCGCGCTCGGGGCCGGCCCGATGGCCCGGGGGACCAGTTTGCTCCTTGCTGCGTTAACCCCTGCCACATTATGTATTTCATATACTGGTCGGTTTACCACGGTTTAATGCAGTTTACGCGCACCAGTCAACAGGGCTGTCTTTTTTTTTTTAAATGAGCCTTCTGAGAACTAATAGAAAATATTTTGTTTGAAGCACTACATTGTTTGAAATGAATTTCATGCAAAGTTTTGAAATGAAAACTGTATGCACTATTCTACGATAGTTCTTATATATTATCTGAAAAATCTCATATTTTTCAGTCCTCATTCAACTATGTTATTGCAGAATTTACCCTTCTGACATGTATGCTTCTGAAACACTCCCAATGCGCTCTGTTGGGATAGATATTGAGAAGGCATTGGCTTGTGGGACAACTCTTAGAAGAGAGCTCCGTGGCCGAATTCATTTGCAAGGCCGCCTTGGGCGAGCAGCGTGCGTGGGCATGCAGGCTCGTTGCGAAGGTGTGTGCGTGGTTAAGCGCGTGTAAACCACTCGAAGGACCAGGTGTTTCCGGCTGAATTGCTGCGATGACAGGGCTCGAACGCGTGCGTGGGGCTGTTACAGTTAGCGGTGTCCAAGACGTGATCGATCGCACCGAAAACGCAAGCAGAGCAGAATGGAACAGAATTTTCTTAGCTTATTTCCGCAAATAAAAATATAATTTTATTGCACATTATTTGGCGCACGGTGATATGAATTTTGCTACAAAATTATAGCTGTTAAAGAAGTGAAGTTGTCTGTCTTTTGTCCCTTGTATAAAACAAGTATAAGTATAAAATGGAGAGTGTATGTGCAAGAATTACAATAACAACAACAACAACAAAAAATATTTTTTGTTCACTCACCTCTAAATTTGGATTTTACGGATTTTTGGCCTCTTCGGAAAATATTCTTTTCGGCGTAGATACATTCAAAACTATTATAAAACTTTGAGTGGGTCCTTAGTTGGTTTAAAAAAAATACAGATGGTTCTTCGAGGATTGACGCCTATACATAAATGTGATGCCATACGTAGATGTGATGCCCTCTGATTAATGTTAATTTCGAATTCAATAGATTCAAGTTTAAAATTTCGCAAATCTGTCAATTGATTTAATGCAATGAGCGAAGTGATTACGTACATGAAGTGCCATATCCTATTTTTCCCAACTTACTGCACTGAACAAACTCGATATCTTAGTTGAATATCAAGAGGAATCTCGTGCTGTTCTCCTTTTAAGCGCCCTCTCTTGTTAGGGGGACGGGAGAGACAAGAGCGGAGCTGAGAAGAGAGTGCGCCGCGCTCCCGTGCCGATTGCCATCGCGGGCGTCAGCCCAGGTGAGCCCCACCCCAGGCGCTCTCGGGGCTCATCGTACACTCACGATCCTTCGAATCCGAGTGTCTCTGCGGTCTCTCTGCGACGGGACTCTTCGGTGAAACGTTTTCAGGCTGGAACGGGCTCAACAAAGAAGGAACTGATAGCATCGCCTGGACCATGTATATTTGCTGCTCGATGCTCAACACAATGCGTTTATACTTGTGTATGTATGTAGATGTGTATGTGTGTGATTTATCGTAGTCATTTCAACATAAAAGCTCTTTATTGTTACAATTCGCATTTTTAATTTAATTTCATTTGCTTCAGGACGTTATTGTCAAATTATCCATTGTAACACACATTGTGATGAAATGTGTTTTCTCGTTAATTACGCAAACGATTGAAAAAAAAATTCTAAAAACGATTATAATTCACCATTTTATGGATGATATGATTATTTCTGATTTTTATAATTTGACTATATGACTACTATATGACATTTGAATACATGACATATATGAAATTTTATGGCTCTGCATTTGGTTGATATGCACGTATTCTGTTCATTCATTGACATTCACCTTGAAAACATACAGAAAAATAAGATTGACATAGACGTCTTTGGGAGGCATAAAAAGAAATTTCTACGGTGCAATATACCTCTAAAATTTCATGTTCAGGATATCACCGTCGTTTATCAAGTTCAACGGATGGCATGAATAATACGAAAAACACAAGACATTCTACCGTTCATCAGCTGCATTTGCGATTAAGTAGAGCCAGTACTGTTAAAACTGGGCATATTTGAGATTCTTCGGGGTAATGTTTAATTCGGAACAGGAAAGTCGAACCGTCGATTTCGTGGGTACCTGGGAGTTTTAGGTTGCACCTAACGTTCCTGAGTCTCCTTCCCCTCCCAGATCTCTGCCAGATCACGATCTTCTAAAAGCTCCTCATAAAACTGAGTAAAGTGCTTCCCTAGCTAGAAGCTAACAGCTCTGCGTTTGGTCGAGTGATAAGATATATTATTCACTCTGAGACGGGACGAGTCTCTGTTAAATGTCTTCTTGTGGGGGAACACTTATCACTATGAGTTTGAACCTAACGGAGTCTACCCGGTTAGAATCCGGGGGCTCGCCGTCTCCCATCTTACTGCACACACCTTTGCGCTAACGACGCCTTTGATGTGAGAAACCTGATGAGAGTTTCCAATCCTCCGTCAGGCGGGGAAGCCATCTTGCCTGTGGGGGCGGAGGCGAATCCAGCCGATTGGGGAAGGCAATAGATTTTTGTTAAATAATGAACTTTTCAACTGATTAACTGATTCAACTGATTAATTGAATATTATGTTTGTAGTGTATACATGATACTATACAAGATTATTTTTTATATAATTACATAATTCTACGAAAAATAAATATTTAAATCAATTTTGGTAAATAAAAGGAGATAAATAAACTCTAGGCCTTTGAGGGGGACAGACGGGATAGGAAGGGCAGGTGGGGCGGGATGATATGTTAGGGCGCACGCAGCCAGCCCCCCGTGTGTGTGGGGCGGGGGCCTAGGCGTCGCCGCGCAGGACGCGTGGCGCTCGGCGCCGCCACCTACCGCCGACGTGCCGCGAGCGGGAGGGTCGGGCTTTGTCGGGCGTGCCGTGCATGTGAGATGAACCCAGTCTCCCCGGTCACGTGTTCTTTCAGATGGGCTAGGTCAGGCGGCAGATGCAGCAAGCGCGAAGCGAAGTAGGACGAGGTGTTTGGGGCACAGTGGCACCCTGGGTGAAATCGGAAGCTAAAAGTGCAGGACAATAACACAGCTTTTCAATATCTGTATTATATATCCACGATCTCTCTGTTGTCTTACTATACACAGTGCCGATATACGCAGTTCTCGTTTCCGTGCCATCTGTCGCTGGCCTTTACCTATGTATGGCGGTAAACTACACTGTAGCGAGTTTTTTTTTTTTTTCTTCTTCAGCTTTTTCCCTTTAAGGGGTCGCTGTTTTTCTGGTTTTGGCGAAAGTTTTACGGCCGGATGCCCTTCCTGACGCCAACCCACGTGGGGATGATATGATATATGAGGATGATAGGAGGTGAAAGGACGAACACAATACAACCATGCCCGAGGCGGGACTCGAACCCGCGACCCTTCGGTCCGAGATCGCTACGGCACTACTGCCTTAGCGATCTCGGCCACCCGGACCGGCACACTGTAGCGAGTTGTGACATCATTATTCTACCTTGGGATCTGGGTTAGTTTTCGGACATAAAAAGGTTATATACCCGTGTAATGAAATTGCATATCATTTTAAATAGTCAATTAAATTTATATGTATCTAGAGATTTTTCACGCTTCTGACCACCCATGTGATACTGCGTGGATACCCAGAACTAAACCGCCAAAACTGTAATAAAAGATTTTTAAAACATTTATTGTAAAATCTAAAAAATCTACATTTTTATTTAGTCTCCAGCCCTTATTTAGAATGTAGGTATTGTGGTGAGTTTTCGTTGGCATTTCCAATAAAATAATTATATGTGTCGTCGTTGCCAACAATATTATTTATTAAAAAAGCAGCTTTCGATGGCTTACCCATCATCATCATATTATTTACAGTAAATTCTACAGATTGGATTTAGCAGTATCGCTTTAAAATATATTTTTGTCGATGGTTTGCTGTAAATCATAAATAGTCAGGTTTCAGGAGAATGTTGGAGGCAACTGCGACCCCATGTGACCCATATTATTGCTGTCTACGCGGAACTCACTTGTCAGCTTCAGAAAAGGCAACGTAAAACATTCGCCTCGCTCGCTTTCAACATTGCCCTTTCGCATCGGATGGATATAATGGACACGAACTCGTACCTTTGGTAGTTTGTGTTCCAATTCGAAACAATTTATTTCATTATGTCATCATCATCTGCAACCATTACATCTCCTAGCTGTCGATAATAAGCATTATTAGAAAAAGTATAGGCCAAAGTTAATATAAAGGAAAATATTTTTATTTTTCTTCAATGAAAATAAATGTGTGTTTCTATACTGTGCAAAAACGTTTTAATCGATAATCCAATTTTCACGTAATTTTCAATATTGATGTATCTTAACTTTGAATAGTCCGACATTATACTTTCAACTCGAAATTCTCACAGATTTTCTTTTAAATTTAGTTTAATGCAATTCATAATTCATATGAGTTGAGTAGCGATGCAGGCGGGTCAGAGTGATAAATATAATTATAATTATAAATATACCGAGCGAAGTGGCTCAGTGCGTAGCGCACTGACTTCGTAATCGGGAGGTCCGGGTTCGATTCCCGGGCCGGCCATCCTGACCGGGGTTTTCGTGGTTTCCCTCGGTCATAAAGGCGAATGCTGGGATGGTTCCAAAAGTCCACGATCACCTATCGCCTCCTAATCCATTCCTATCATCAGTCATCTTCCATACCCCCGGGCTAACAACCATGGGGATAAAAATCGGATCCAGCTAAATGCTGGTCCCCCCTAAGAATTGTTGCAAGCACCTGCCACCGCGATAATAAATAAAACCTGAGCCACGGTAAATGCAGAATGCTTGCTTGCGTGGTCCTAGTCGGCCGATTATCGAATATATATATATATATATATATATATATATATATATATATATATATATATATATATATATATATATATATTCAATCAAGTGTAAACTACTCGCATAGGTGTATGAGGTGTGTGATGTAATGTTGCCTAAGTCTATGTGTATGTAATGCGAAATGTGTGTTTCTTCAGGAACAAGTTCTACGTAATCGAACATTTCAGGATTCGAGTTCCGGTTCTTTCAACTCTGACAACCGACTCCCAGTATTTAATGAATTGGATGGATAATTAATCCAAGAGGCAACATTGCCTGGGCAAACTGCTGTGGAACAAATGAGCGTCATGTCAATAATGAAGTATCAGTGTATGTAGGGCGGGGCAGCGGGAGAAGTTGGCCAAGGAGCGAGATAGTCCTGCTCCCAAGTACTCTGAAGTTTGACGAACGGAGAACAAGAAGAACGAGAGGAGGGGGCGGGGTCGCCGAGAGCGCCTCGGGCTGCGTCCGCCCCCGCGCGCAGCAACGGTGAAGGGAGCGCGTGCGTTCATTAAGCAGCCCCCGGATGTAATTAAGAGCACGGTGCCTCGCCACTTCTGGACGGATCTCACGGGCTCTCACTATCGGAGGCGCGAATGCAAGGGAGTGAGGCCAGCCCGCCCCTTGCACACGCAGCCGTGTCGGATGACGAGTCACTCAAGCGGCTGTGCTGGTTAAGTGGTTAAGGGCTGGATAGTGTCGTCCTCGGAATGGATAGGAAGACTAATTTTACTTAGCGTAGAGCAACATGGAAAAATCACGAGAATACCTGTCTACTGAAAGTTGTAACATCAAGTGTTTGTATGTTTCAACTGATACACAGAAGGGAAACAGAACGAATAAGAATATTTTATTTTCATTATGCAAAACAGGGAGAAGACAAGTATTACTAAAATGTAAGACTACATTCCCAAGTAATCTCTGATCTAGTGCAATATTGAGTACTTGCTATTTATTTGCGAATTTGTTTTCTCTTCTGTCTTAAAGGTAAGTTTCAAATTGAGCTACCGTGTATGAATTTTTAATTTTGAATATTTTGAAACCTGTAGTATGTCTGAACTTTATTTTAGTTTGGTGTGAATGTGTTTAGTGTGCAGAGAAACCAAATGGTTCCCTATTTAAATGGTCTGTGTCGTTTTATCGTGGTCATTTTACAGGGTTCCGGACCCGTAATTTCGACGCTAGCTTCCATTGGTCAGTATAGCTCCCGCGCTGATCTATAGAATCTTTCGAGTACGCGAGCTTCTTAGAAGTCCCTTGTACCGCTGGGTGGCTTTCTCCGCCAGATGTAGGTCTAAGTTAATAAAATCCCTACTGTCATATTCATGGAATGGGTAAGATCTCATTAGAACGAGAGGGATTTAATTTTTTGAAGAACGTACCAGGGTTATTTTGCCTATCACTAGCGCCACTTGGCACACTGAAGATTTTCCGCTCTTTGAAAATGCACTGTTTCCCTTTCATTTGGCTCTTAGTTCGTATCTCTTCGTCCAATTCTTCCAAAACAATTTCTGGGACGACTTCTAAGCGAGATTAATGTTACTCAATTAATATATTACTAACATATTAGTGTTGCAAGCGTCGCTCTCGAGAAAATATGAGGTACAGGTCGAATGAGCGCGCTAATTACACGCGTACTTCTCCCTGTATCTTTGTTGCATCAAAGCAATGAGTATAATAAACACACTCGATGAAAGAAGTGCCCTTGGAACGGAATGTGAGAGCCGAGAGGCAATTTGGCCATGTCGAGTATCCGCCCACGTCGTCTTGAAAAGGGGCTCTGCACACCAGCTGTGTGAGTTGCCGCGACTAGTGGAATTTAAAGTCAACAATTTTAAATGAAACTTGTGGACGGAACTTTAACAGGCTCTGCATATTCAGTCCCACCTTGGATTTAATACGTGACTGAGGCGGGCGAGCCGTCAAAGGGGTCTGACTAGGACGTCCCCGCTGCTATTTTTAACGCTTATGTCATGCTTCACCCTCTTGCTCTTGCGAGAAAAGGCTAATCGCGAGAGGAATGAATATGTAATTTCTATGCTCCATTTCAGGTGAGAAGCGCGCTGCTTTGTGCTTGATGCTTCGCGCCAGTTCGGAAACGATAGGTTTCAATAACATTAATACTATTGGTATTTGTTAGTTTTTCTTGACCTCTTGAGTTATAAAGGAATGAATTTTCATGTTCTTGAATTTAAGTCATGGTAGAAAAAATAAATCTACATTCTTTTCTTTTGTTGCAAACGTTTACAGAATAAGGTGGAAGCCCTGATGAAGGCCCAATAAAGGGCAACAAAAAAGTACATTTCTTTTTTTTTTCATGACCTAATCTCAAGAACATCAAAATACATATTAATGATATTCTTGTTGTTTTACTTTTCGGTTATATTACATTATCGCTTTATGCTTTCTACATCGTTTATAAAGTATGTGCAATAGATTCATAAATGTAAACAATTCTAAAAATAATTTGACATTCATCATTCTCCTTTTGTTACGTGTTATTTTCCTATTCCACGTCCAAATCATTAATGGTCGTCATTTTTCTTGTACATATTGTTGTCAGTCAACTTAGTGTTCTTTGATAAAGTGTTTATATAACCTGATCGAATGATAAAAGACACACGATGACTGAAATGTTCTAGTGATGAGTGTATAATATCCCGTAGCTGAGAAATAAATTACACGAATTACAGTCAAAAAAGTTTCTCAAACAAAACGAATATTTTCTGAATCTCTTCTGAATATTTTCTGAAATGAAATGTTGATGATTTCATAAAAAAAAATTAGATAGCATGTTATTAATTCTTCGAATTTGTAGCAGAGTTTTTACTTTCTTGCTTACTACTTACTGTGTGTAAGATAGAGAAAGTATTGTAATGCTTCCAAAACAACTACAATTTTTTGACAGATAACGCCTTATTGTGGGTACCTAATATCGAAAACGTGCACTGGCCTTGTTCCTATGTGCAGTAAATTACTTCCTCTAAGTTAGTGGCTCTAATACGAGCAGTCAGATTCCACGTTCTGTGGGCCATTAAATCTATAAAATAGTTTATGACAAAGCTATATGGTAGTTCTTCCGTGAGTGATAAAGACTAGCTCCAATCCCGCTCAGACGGTTTTTTCCTTAGTTGAATTTCTCCAATCAATTTAGCCGAAATCGAGGCTCAGCGAATTTGAAACAGATTCTTTGTTTTGTATAGTTCTTTACATGAATCTTCAAGACTTACATTTTATCCAAAACTACTCAAAATGTTTGCATTAAGTCTTTTCCTTGGAGAGAGTAAAGGACACTTAAAAAATGGCGCAGGTCTCATCTTCGAATTTTCAAATATTACTCGAGTTTTAAATTTTATCGACGTCTTATTGCAAATACATTATTTAAAATAGATAGCTTATGTTAACGAAATCTGTTCTTTAAAAATATACTTTAAATACTGTTATGTATAATTTTTCAAAAATATGAATAGTTTTCACGTAATTTTGCTTGAAATGCTGGCAAATTTTAAACAATTATTTTCTCAAAAGTGGTACCAATTTATTTTTTAATACTTAATAAATAGAGCAAAGCACTTTTGTAAATATTGTGGAGATTTCCTTTTCGGTGAAATCTCTGTATTGTAGAAAATTGCAAAAATATTAACATTTCAAAACCGCAATTTGATAAAAGAAATTATTTTCTTATATGTAATCTGTCGTAAAAGTACAGTTAAATAATGTAATATACAATATTTTTTGCAAAAACAAGAAATTTTGTCTACGTTTTTCATTAAGTAAAGATAATTTATATTTTTTCTCAAAAATGTCTCCAATACTTATTTTTTCTTCAGAAGATACGAGGCCTAATATTGGCATTGGTGTAATTTTCTTTGACCAGTCCGAATTTTTAAAAATGGCGAAAGTTACAAATAATTCAATAGTATGTGCCGTTGTAGAACCTCTAGGTTCTTTTAGAATAATCGTCTTAAAATAAGTGTAACATCTATTTGTAGGTACATGCAAATAAGAAATACCTTTGCATTATTTCTAATTTAAGGATGTCTAATCTGACTTAGAGACAATGATAAAATTTGTCTCACAGTTGTTTTTCTCTTTTTTTTACAGGTAATTACTTTTCTTCTTAGCTGCAATTTGCTGTGTAAAACCTTCCACGCGGTAAAGTACAATATAAATAGTTATAACATGTGTGATTCTTTCCTTCATTATCCTCACTCATATCAATTATGAGTGAGTTATGTGAAAACATTTCCTTTACAATCTTTTCTGTTTTATTCTTCTTTGGCGTCAAAACGTCCTCTCTTTTGTAATTTGAACATTTTGCCGAATTCTAGAGCCTTTTATGCAAATATATAGAAAGAAGAATGATGTTCCTATTCCAGCACCATGTAAAATATTTGAGAAGGATTATGCTTTTGTAACCAACAAATTTTCTTGAGGCGCTTTAGAAAATTAAATCTCTCTTTTCACTAGTTACAATATTCCTAGTTCACAAAATGGTATCATAAGAATGTGTAATTGATTTACAAATTAATGTTTTTTGAGGACAAAATTGTACGTAGTATAGAAGTTAGTTAATAAGATTACTTTGTTGAATTGATCTCCGAGATCCGTCTCTTGAGCAGCGCTACAATTCAATGATGGCGGCGCTGCCTCAGAGAGCCAGGAGCTCATTAAAACATTTGAATGTGCTTTTTATTCTGGACACTTAAAAATAATAATAAAAAAATCAAAATTATCTTCGCGAAACACAATTATCAAGTTTGTTTGCAATTTCTGATAAAAAAAAGGCAATAATTTCAATAAATACGGAAGTTCTATTTGTGATATATTAAATGACTTAATGCATTACCAATGTTCGCTCTTCGGGTATTTTGGACCTGATTACATTATATCACCTTACAATAGTTTATATCACACAACATCCTTAGATTTCATGCATCATTATTGTGTATTAGGAGTGTATTTGGATATATCTTGAGTTAAGATTGAATAACTAATTAAGGGAAACTGCATCAAAACTACTTCAGAATTTTGACATATGTTATGCACATTCTTAACGCACGATAAGGGTGTACATTGTTAATATTAAATATTTAAATTACCATACATTATCTACGTATGTAATGCATATGTGACGCAATTCTGCATATATAATGTATTTCTTCTTCACTTTTATTCCGTGCTTTGTTACGCCAGAGACGATGGACAGCAGCTCGAGTGTAAATATTGCCTCTGAATTTCATTCATCAATGCTACGGTTCTTAGCCCACATTATAATGAGAACTTGAACGGAAAGATTGGATAGTCACTACACAAACTTTTTGTATTACTCACACTATACAAACGTATTGTATTTTATTCTAAAAGATCCACGTAAGATATTTGAAAGGTTTCTGAAAGGAACCTTAAAGATCAAAATGAAATGTTTCAACACGAACCGCAGGTTGAACTATTCGATGACAATAGACAGCTAGAGATTAAATCTCCGTAACTGTAAGCGACTGATACGGCTTACTTGACAGACGATCATTCATGTATCTTATATTTACATTTCTAGGTGGCTATCGTGACGTGTGTTAAGACACGCAGTATCACATTCCTCTTGTTTTTATAGCAAAGAAAACAGTATATACTTGTGGTCTCCAGTAACGAAAGTTGCCCATCTGTTCGGTGTCTATAATAGTACTAACCGGACGGTTATTTCCTTTCTAAGCGCCACAGCCAGGTCTGGGGTCTGTAGTGGGTCGGTATGTCGGATTATAATTTTTGCCAAGTTACAAGTGATATTTCCCCCTGAAAACTAGATTAGCAATCTTGCATTGTGACAAGTATACTTTCTGACGCAATCAAACAGATTCCGTAAACCCACCAAACATCAGTACAAGATGAGTTGCCTAATAATCAAGATATACTGTCACGTGAGTAAAGTCGTTACACGATATTTACCAACACCTTTTTATTGGCAAAACGTGATCATTTCCGATCTCAATGAGTGCGTTTAGAAGTTTACATCACTTATCATTACATTCGTGTTAATTTGAGTACTAGGTCTACTGCAAGCATCAATAAATATTCACAAACATATAAGCTGTGTTCAAACCAACAACCACCTTAAGGGCCTCATCTGCGCTAGGGATTAGTGGCATTTTAAATCGTTTTGTTTTACCCGTCGGGACAAACGCACGAGTCTAGTCTCAATTAATGCTAAGCAGTGACTTCTTAATAGTAAGTAGATACAAACAATTATACGGAATGACACGTTTCTTTTACTGGATATTATCGATTAAAATTCATTGTGCTGCAACCTGTTACGTAAAAATTTAACTACAGGCACTCCCCGCATTTACAGAATTTGTTAAAGCAGTTACAAGGCAGCAAATACATCAAACTGTCAATATACGTTAGCTATTATTCAGAAGAATCTTACTGAAGCTTAGGTCTTCAGCCCGTCTCTGGCGTCAGTGGTATGATCTTGTACTTTTAATATGTACATGGATGTACCTATGTGATAACGATCGTATGTGATAATGTTGATATCATATGTGGTAATGTGATAATGATCGTAAATATGAACACGACCACTCATTGATATAGGATACAATAACTCGACATACAGTAATTCTATTTCCAATCCGGTGACATGTAATAAAATGGACGAGATCATGCTTGAATGATAATTATTTTATTTAGCAGGAGCGTCGTGAATGATTCTATGAAGTGTTTCACTAACAATTACGGTAATGAATGGCTATTTATGCTCCTACAAACTGGGCTAGTTCCTGTGAAACGAAAACGCTAAATTTCTTTGATTTCCTGAGGCGCGCAGTAGTGTGGAGTTCTCAGATCATGTTAACGTCAACGTGGAAGCTTCCAGCTTGTTTCACGGTTTCATCTCATCTACGTTCTCGTTCACGTGCATTGTTCCGTTCAAAATCATTGCACAAGGCGTTTGCTCTACGCTTGCGTTCAGTGTCCACCTCGAAAGGGCAAATGGAATGGCTTCTCGCCCGGAGAAGAGCGACAACAAACGGGGACGGGGATGGGGACGACCTGGCAGCAGATTTGCATACGGCCGCTGAGTGAGCTTCACGCAAACACAACGGCCCAACTCCCGAGCGCGTCTGGGTTACTGTGCGGCAGGAGCGCTCAAGTAGGAGCTCCCTCAGCGAGGGAGCCTATAAAAGCTGTGCCTCATCGTCTACCCCGGTTGGCGTAAGAAGTAAGAATTGATAGTATGTATGTCCGGTTCTTTATATCATTGATAGGTCCATGTATTGTTTGACAGTCACCTGGTCTTTTATTGTTTAAATTTTTAAAATGAAGAAGATGATTTTCAAGAAAAGCGAGTTCAAGGTTGCGAGAAAGAACATATGTGAACACACCTTATCCTTCTTGTATATTTGTGAATGTTTTGTTTTGGCATATTGTTTAATATAATTTTTCTAATGTAGGCAGGATGTATGTGTATCTTACAATTCAATTTAGCTGGGAATTGGAAGCTTAATTGTTATCGTTCTGAAATAACTTTGTGCCTAGTCTATAGAAGCAGAGTGGGCGCAACGCAAACTGTGCAAGACACACAATCGCAATAAGGTCGTGGGTCTCCATTCACTGCTTGGGGTAGTAATATTTATTAGAAAAATTACCTTTGACATGATGTATAATATTGAATACTTTTCTCCAATACTTGTTTTTATGTTAATGTAATAATTTTTTGTGTGTAATTTGAAGGTGGAGGAAATAATACCAAACTCCAAAACGTTATTTGCAGTTAAAAAAATTAAAATAGTGTTTCGAGATTCAATTTTAATATGCCATTTAAGACATTTTAACAATAAAAGATCAGGTGATTGTCAAACAATATATGTTTCTATCAATGATATAAAGACCCTAATAAAAAACTGTGACAATATATAGAGCAAAAATTCAAATGCATAGTGTGTCTGTATTTGGCATTTTAGAGCATGATTAATCCGACTGTTGGCCGCCACCGGTGTTCCTAGACCTGCTCCTGCCTTTCTTATGCTCGCCCTCGGGTTGGAGAGGCGTGTGGCCTGCGCTTTCTTTTTCCTTCGTGCAGCTCTAGCAACTGAGACGCTTTGTACAGTGCGCCAGAAAAGTGCCTTCGCGGTAGCACCATGCTGATGAGAGTGCTGTCAACAAAAAGTCAGGTTGGATGGCGAGCTCCAGGGCTCCAGGAGCGGGGGTGGCGGGGCTGGCGGGGGCGGCGGGGGCGGCGGGGGCGGCGGGGGCGGCGGGGGCGAGGCGAGGACGCGGATGCTAGCGCGCCGCGTGGCCAAGTGGAGGGCAGATGATGCGGCTGTGGCAGCCCTTGACTCGGCTGGGGGTGGTGAGGATTTTCTGGCCTGCTAGCTTCATTTTTGCACCGGCCGGGAATCGAACCAGGGACCGCCTCGCAGAAAGCTGTCCATGGGCCGCAAGCGGAGTTTAATTGATATTGTTAGTAGTGTTATAGAGATATATCGGAATCATCACTATTCAATCAACCATAATCTAAATGCCATTTTAGCGTCTACATTCTGACAACCTCGCTATTTGGTGTACTCAGAGACGATTGAACGGATGTACAGGTGTTTAAGTGATGAGAGTGTTGATGATTAATTGATAATGAAATGAAAGAAAATTGTAATGGTAAATGCACCTACGTACATGTGAAGTACGCATTGCTTAAGAAGAGCAATGAATATTTCTTTCAAACTGTACGTGAAAGAAATATTACCCCTTCATGCTTAAATTAGGGTCGCGCCGGGAGCAGGCGCTCAGGCTACGGTCAAGGGTGATTAAGCTACCCGAACCGCTGTCAACGCTAACACGATCCAGACGTGGAAACAGGAATGTTTAGGAACTTGTTAGCTTTCAAAAAGGGCAAAAGTCCTCTGACAGTTATGTCAGTTTATTGCGTCTAGGGGATGCCGAGTTCTGGCGGGGGCGGCGTAATGGCCTCGTTAAACTCTCTGTTTCCCATATAAGGATCCGCTAGCGTTGAGAGGGAGGGGAGACAGCCTACAGACTTTGCTGTGTGCACTTCACGCTGCTCTGCAGCTCTATTTTTCTTATATTAAAATTTCATACTTCATCGGACTTGGTCTCTGTAATTGAAACCTCGCTCATCACCACGCTCCTCCAGGGAACTTAGCTTCCCTGCGAACTCAACTTTTATTGCATCCTGTACTGGAAGCAATTGTAATTGCCTGCATCGCTGCTAGTAGCACTACACCTGCAGCGAAAGGCATTACAAAATGAAAAGGGATGATCCCCGACAACACCTGACGGCTCCTATCTTTGTCCACCACAAAATCCACTTGGATGGATTAGACAATTGGTCGCAGAAGCAGAAGGCCTGATCGCTGCCTCACGGGGCGCCTGTACACGAGACCACTCACAGTGCGAGAAAACGACTCGTATCAAAAAACAGTCACTTCATTCAAATGGTACAGATATTTAACTCGAAGGTAATTTAAAATGATACTGTGTTAAGCGATTAGCAAATAGTAATTTAATATAATGTTATATTGTTGTATCTTTGAAAAGGTCCACAATGTTGAAAAAAACGTCAGAAAAATGGCAAAATAAACTAAATTTGAAAGCTGAAAAGTTTTATCCACAAGGTCTTTGTCGACAAAAGTATATGACTGCGTGTTCAGTTCGTCCGTCACTTCATTATTATTTTGACGGCTAGGCGCCGCGTCGCGACGGCTGCGGCAGCAACTGCGGGCAGGGCCACGCCCCGTGCGCGGGCGTCGACGGCCGCCGAGCGCGTGCCGTAGGCGGAGGCGGAGGCGAGGGCGGTGGTGGCGGCGGCGGCCGCTGCCCTGCGTCGACAATCCCGGCACGACCGATTACCGATTACAGATAGTGGTGCAGGGACGTCCATCTCCGCGGACCCGACAGGCCTACTTCAGCTCATTGCCGCTCTCTGCGCGGATTCTAACCGGGAGGGCCTACACTTCGAGTTCAGGTGGTGGCCGGTTTTCGACATTAGCAAGAAAGTAACTCGGTCGGATTCAACCGCTATCTGGAGGAGAAGTCTAGCGGCCTCTTGCTCTGATAGGTAGTTTTCTGTGATTCCTCTGATTAATACCAAGCGAAAACTCGAAGCAAAACCCTAACAAACGGGCCACGGACCGCGCCGAATCTTTCGTCTTGCTTGTCCTATCCTCTCCTCTTCCTTACAAACGCTTTCACTTAAATGTACTACACTACAACACATCTTAGGAGACCAATCGGGAGCTTAAATCTTTTCCCTACCGAAGTGACGTCTATTTGAGGAGATACCTGGTGAGGGAAATCCCTCGCACGCGAACGAGTAGGTCGACACCGCATCACTCAGTCCAGCAGGGGAGCAACATCGTCACCTCCCGCGATAGAACATTCACTACACAATCGAAACGGATGACCATTGCTGTTGTTGTGCCTTCAATGACACTTCAATCAATTAATCAATCAACAAATTACGCAGAAGCGGAGATCGCGGCTTCGTTCCCCGCGTAAGGCTTGGGTAATTTCGCCATGTGATTGTGATATGTTTGGCTTTCATATATTACATTTCCCATTTGAACAACATCGCATTCTGTTACATTTATATATCGTCAATCATTATTTCTCAGGATTCTTCATCATATAAGCAGTGAAAGCCAACTGTAAACCACCATTGAGGCCACACAAAGAGCATTGCCGCCGCTCTAGAAAAGAGAGATAAAAAACTTTCTCCTTCCACCAGACTCGGTAATGAGCGTGACCCTCATTATATAGGATAATTGGTGACCCTTACTAATAACTGTCCCGTCACCAGTTCTGATGGAACATGTTCTAAAATGCGTCTTTTATTTCTTAGGTTATTGCCTTCCGAATTACCCCCTCACCATACACCAGACAATAACACTTACGAGTTCCTCGGCACAAAAGAACGCGGAATCCTCACGCAACGGACAAAGGGACATGTTCAGAGCCCAATTCAAACTCCAGAGCGATTCGAACCAAGGCAAGCAATCAGAATATTCTCAAACCATATCGATCAATAAGATCGGTTAAATCCTCATTTTTGACTGCAGGGATGTCGTTCGCGTACGGTTGGACCCTTACTACATTTTGAAGATGGCGGATATTAAGTGCCAACAAATAACTTCTCTGGTATCTTTTAAGCAAAGTAAAAGGTTTCAGAAAAACCTTCAATAGAGAGTTTAAGCACGGCTAGCGTGACAGTAATCGACATCAGTATCGAGATCAGTAGCGAGTAAAGTCGAGAAAGAGGTTTTGCCCAAATGTTTAGGTCGAAATGGAAGAAGTTTCCAGCTGTGGCGACAGAGTACTCTAGATTCCAATAATGCCTCATCCTCTTGATGTAAGTTTGGTCGACAAGAGCCGCCCAGCAATTATGGATATGTTTATACTCGTATAAGTGTATTATTATATTATATTATATTATATTATATTTATTATATTATATTATATTATATTATATTATATTTATTATGTTATATTATATTATATTATATTATATTATATTATATTTATTATATTATATAATTGAATAAACATAATACCATATGTATAGAAAATGATATATTCCGAACAATGTCACTAACTTCACGTTGCATCATAGGAATATACAGGTCGCAACACATTCTATCTCCATAGTTGGGAACAAATTCGATACAGCATGACATTGATCGATTAGCAAGCAATATACGTCGCCCGCTAAGTCCGGAGGATTAGTGGTTTCCGCTATCACTGCCAGTTCCATTTCGGGTGGGATCATACGCAGAGGCTCGCGCAGTCGACGCTGTCCGTTATGCCTGGCTTCAACTCCCTAATGGCGAGGCAGGCATCTCTTTTCGAAGAAGGTCAACGTAACTAGACCAAAATAGTTTCGCCTTTCCTCATTCCAAAGCGCACCTCCACCCGCTTTGTCGCACGGGGTACAGCGAGGTGCAGCCAGTCTCAGCTGCGATGTGCTATCGTCGTCATGTTTATTGTTGCAGCCTGCTATACCATTGTATCATAATTTACGAACTATTCCATTGTTCAATAACTAGAGCACCTTCCAATATGTGCGTGTAAATAACATGCATCCCACGTAGCTACTGCTGCAAAAGATGTTAGCATATACTTTCCTGCCGTGTTTTATTACAGTAGTTGCTCCATTTCTATCATTGTTACTTATGGGTATTTTCACCAAACGCTACTATATATTATTTCTCCTCTAGTACTCACAATTCAATGCTAAGAAAGTATGATCAGTCGGGTGGGTTTTCCTGAATTACAATCTTAACGATGATGTGTTGGCCTTCTCTCTATCGGTACGCTCAATAACATAACCCGCTCCGCCGCCATTACAAAAGCACCTCCGTGGCCACCACCTCCGCCTCCTCACGCAACAGGTTCAGGGTGAGCGCGGAAGATTGTATCGGCCACTCGCGTGCCCACCGCCTCCAGGCTCCAGTCGCAGCTCCGATTCACCGTCCTCCGGCCGCCGCACCAACATGACTGCATCTGCTGCATGTTCGCTTAAAGACTCTGGTATTTGAGTCCCCACGGTGGCATATTTGCGCCCCATGTATTCATAGCTTGGTAGAATTCAACCATGGAGGAGAATTCTAATGGCCGGCTGTTCTGATCGGTAGTTTTCCGTAGTTTTGGGGATCAATACCTGTACAAACCGGCTATGGGCAACGCGCGACTTTACCTTCCTCATCTTGATTCTCTCTTATCCCGTTACATATTCACTAACAATGACGTGGGAAGACCAGTCGAGAACTAACGTGTTCCGGCCAGGCGGCGACACCTGAAGGGATATAACCCCAAGTGCCGTCGTGTATGTAGGCGCCGGATCTAATATTTCTACCGCGAGGAACTCTGCCACTGGCCGGCATACGACACGCACTCTACGTACGGCAGCAATGACATCGATAGCGGACGTGCTCGG
The DNA here is from genome assembly GCA_038098605.1 of Gryllus longicercus. Taxonomy (NCBI): domain Eukaryota; kingdom Metazoa; phylum Arthropoda; class Insecta; order Orthoptera; family Gryllidae; genus Gryllus; species Gryllus longicercus. The sequence continues at coordinate 880,551 of JAZDUA010000341.1, forward strand.
AAACAATCGATTGGCACATGTGCTGCTCCTTTGCTTCGGCCGTGTGGGTTGTGTTCAGCGGAAGGTAGCAATCGGAAATCTCTTCTACTCCCCCTCCAAAAGATATCTGGTGAAGTAATCCAAAGGAGGTGAAGCGAATTCGAGACCAAGGGGTTCCTGTCTGGGTGACCGTCTCCGAGGCCAATGCCCCCACGGGCCGCCCTCAGAGGCGAAGCCCGCAGATGCCTTCGGAGAGCAGAGCCGCGCAACGCGCCAACGGAGAAGCGAGGAGGGACCACCCGCAGCCCGAAGGCCGCGGACGTACAACATGAGATCCGCACTCACATCAAACGCACCAGCTAAGGAATCGAAATAGTCTCGGAGGGTAGCATTTGTGGGAGAGCAAAGAGAAGAAAATAGAACGTTCGCTCTCGTCTTCCGAACACCCTCCTGTGATTATGGGCCTGAAATGGAACAATTAGGCTGTCGGCACATGCAGGTGTTAGAATCGGTTTGCCAACACTAAATATTTCAAGAACGATATTATGTCACTTGCCTTGGCTTATTTCCACATTTCGATTACCAAATGTCCGCGGGTTCACGACAACTGGGTTCCACGATGTGCGCGCACATGGAACATCAATTGCGCTGCCAATAACACACGGACCTCAAATGCTTTCTGCTTTGCATGACACCAGTAAGCGACCAGAGAGGCGGTGCTCGCGATTCAACAAGGCAAACGGACGGCGAATTCTTATGACTTGATTATTTTCTTGGAATCCTTTAGAGTGCTGGCTCGCCGGGACATGCCGCACTCTGTTAGAAAGGATGCGAAGTACTATTTTAAGTACTATGTAGTACTCTGTTACTTTTAAATATTCCTGAGGTTGTTGTTTACTTCGCCGGTTTTGGGAGCGACAAAAATACTATCGCGCGATGTTTCAAATGCACGATCGTAACCCGAATTTGTGCCAAGGCTTATAACAGTTTATTTGAGGATAGGCGTCAAATTTAAGTAAAATGCGACGCAATGTGGTAACATCAAGTTAACCTCATATTGATGTGAAATTTAGAGATCTCTAGTGAAAATGATGGGTTAAGTTGTTTTACTAGTTAAAGACTCGATTATTGGTGAAACACTAGTCAGGTAACAATTGTTCTGAATTGTGAGAAATGAAAACTACTAAATTTCGTTCTGTTGCCCACACAATATCTTTTTAGCTACGAAGGCTAAGGCGGGGCATGTCGAGTTGGCGCCCATCGTGGTGACTGCTGCTGTTGTAACTCTTTCCAAATTGTAAGGATACGCTAACGAACAGGCCGTGCTCCTGAGCCCTGCTTTCCGCGGTTGTACTTTTACAACTTGGAGGTTCCCTGTTCAGTGTCAGCGGCCACTGCGGTTCCTCGCCTCCAGCGCCGCTCCCCTCCGCCACTCCGCTGGCCGCGACCTGCGCCGCCTCCCCAACAACGTGGACAGGAAAGAGCTCGCCTCGGTATCACTGCTTTCAAGATCGGCCCTTCGATTTCGTATTTGAAGACAGGGAAGAGGAAAGAAGCGAGTGCTCCTTTCAGCGAAGTTCATTTTGTATTGCTCTTGTATTGCAATGGTGAAATAGAGTAAGCAGAACATGTTACTTTGGAATTAAACTGTATTATTTAATACAGTTTATTTAATTCTGGATATATTTTAATTTATCCTTAAGTAATTTCTACGTATATCGCGGGCTTCTCCTAGGAGGAACAAGGGCACCATGGTCGTTCCTTAAATATGCAGATTTAAAATAATTTTGTCTTAGATAACAGAGAGGTCCGAAGATTCTGCCAGGTTCACCTGTGTTTGAAGTTTTATCTGGACTGGATCATCAATATGCATTACTTGTGAATGGAAACTTAATTTCAGAGAAAAATGGAAATTTTCGGTAGAATAATCGAGATCAATTTCGTAACAGTGATTACAACGATTATTGTTTCGTCCTTCCGATCCGTGTGAGGCAATCGGCCGAAGTCGCCGCCAAGTGAGTCGCCAGGTGGGCCGCTCACTTGGGAAGCTCTGCTCCGGGAGGCGAAGCGCCGCCGCTCCTCACCTGGGCCAGTTCACCCTTAAGGCCTGTTCACAATGCAAACATAAGAATAACGCATTAAACGTCAACATTAACTAGTGATAGACTGGACTATTCACAATGTCTAACAGAAACGTTAGCAAAATAAGAGTTTCTATTGGCTTTGAGACATTCTAGTTGACTATTGTGAGAATTGATTTCGAGATATCGACTGTATCCGTGATCTTTGGGCTCGATCATGACCATCTCGATTAATTATTCGCGATGGCCATGGTTCGGTTTAAACTAGTGCCTACGCAGCACACAATCAGTAGAACCAAACCACAGCCTTTGTCAAGAGTCCTGTGCAGTACACTTCTATAGTACTCTTTTCTCTTTTGTTCGTCCAACGCCATGTAGTGTAGATGGCGTTAGTTCATCTATCGACTGCGATCCTATTCGATACTCGATTTTGAGTAAACGTTACTGTGATTGGTCCATTTCTTATGTCCTACGTAAACACAAAAGCTTGAAGCTTGCAAGCTTTGAAGTTAATGTGTTATGTCTAATGCTTATGCGAACGCCTTGTCAATGTCCGCTTATGGACGTAGTTCTAACGTTTATGTCTACGCCATGCTAATATTTATGTTTGCAGTATGACGGCGCACCGACAGTCTCACGACACGTCGACTCTTCGTCTCCGTTATTTGTCTTTGAGTGGTCGTCTTCCGAGATAACAACAATTGGGTCTATGTTTTCAGAAAAAAATCTTTAGAAATGGCAGACCCAGATATGCACACAATGAATATTTTTTTGGGGGCCCGGCCGTGGTCATTTCTGGGCGAGTTGACACGAGATATCGCAAGGTGCTCTGACTAATTTCCCTGTTTGTTCTCAATTAGCGAGGTAAAATTGTGGGAGTTCCGAATTCTTAAATTATACCTTCATGTATCGAAATGAGACGGCATAATAACAAGTTCTAACCCCATCAAAGTTTATTAGCATGCTGATAAATTCTGTTGCAGCAGGGGATAACCATTTTCTTTCCTCCACTCTAATATATTCGCATCGTTCCTCATTCTTGGAGACTGAAGAAGAGTTAATAGAATTCCGACGTTATGTTAAAACAACTCGTTATGAGGAGGGGAATTCTTGAAATCTAACGTGTCAGGAACAACCGAAATATGGCGGCCCGTCGGGTAGTCTTATCCTAAGGAATGCTAATAATGGATCAGAAGAAACAGTAATTACTAGGAATTCTTCACAAAATATATTCATTTTAAAATTCTTGTTATTTTATGAAGAATGTGATAATGTGTTTTTTTCTGCAGGTTTTTGTGCACAGTAAGCATTGCAAGCATGCCTTCGAGGCACTATCTCCATTCATGAGGACATACGATATTCTATACGTATCCTGTATCGGTTGTAGGGATGCAATTTAAAGAATGTAATTCACGTTAGGAAGTCATGTGATGCAATTATTGAACATGTGATAAGAAATTGCCATTTTTTTAAAGCGGGAATTTGAAAAGTATTCTCGCAATTCATTCTGCCTAAATTGAAACAAAGTAAGGACTATTTAATACGCTTTAGTATAAATGCTATAATTTGTGTTGTGATATACGAGTGTCATTTGTTATTGCCTAATGCTTGGAAAGAGGCAATCTTTCTATTGTCCTTGCTAAGATGTGGATTGTATTGTTTGGAAATATAGAACTTAATATCACTTGGATTCCTTAATCTACCATCCAATGTTCGTTTTTATATTTACCGTCAAAGATATAAAGAAAACCCGTCTCTACCCATTTCTTGCGTTGTTCTCTTTCTGAAAAATAGAGGCCGTGTTTAAGTGTAGAATTGTCACTGGATTAATTTTGTCAGGCATTTACCCGAAGTTCTTTACATGCTAGAAGTGTGGTAGCACGAAATGATTTATCATCCACTGCTGAAAACCCTCCACATTCAGGTCAGTATGAAGCCACAAACTGGATTATGAAGGCCAATGTGGTTAACCCTATATCACTGGGATCGGCCTCAATACTTTCAATTTCTTTTGCGTAAAATAAAGATAAAAATGTTTGGGGATGAAGTGTAATCTGTGCACGTTTCCTTGATCTCAGGAATCCCTACGCCCGCTCATAACATATACTATAATAAGTAGAATTATGAATGACGGTAGCAACGAGTGTTTTTGGAAAAACTTGATACCAATAAACGTGTGATAAAAACGTTTTGCATCGGCAATTGACGTACAGCAAATGAGCTGCAGATCATACCTTATCGTACCCTACGTCAAAACAAGAGACATTACCGCGAGGACTTCCAAAACGATTATTTGATGTACTGTTGCAAAAATAAGTAAATTTCCAGTAAAAGCCGAGAGCGCTGAAGGCAATGTGCGTGTCAGCTAGTGAAGCTCCGCTGACAAGAAGAGCAAACGCGACGGGCAGAGAGGGGCGCGGGCGGGCTGGGGCAGCTTTGTCGCCGGGCTTATCTCAGGGTTCCGGCAATCGTTGCCGCCGGCCAGAAACACGTCAGCCAGAGGGCCGCTCACGTAACTGCGGTCGGCGCGGCGCGCCAGCGTTGGGCTGCCAGGAATGCTGTTATCTGTTGACACAGCCTCGCTGTTATTAGTCGTCGGTTCCGACCGCCGCTGGGGAAAAGCATCTCTGCTGCCTGTTCGCAGATAAGGAAGCTTCTTCCTTGAGCAGCTCCCCTTGACTGCGCTTCATTTCCCCTCCAAATCCAGGAAGCCCAAGGCTGGACGCGATCAGCTGAATTGGAAGCTGAAGTTGAACGATCGTTTTGGGTTTTATTAAACCGTTTAGCTATTTGTTGTAAATAGCAATAATGTGAAATAAATTAGTAAGTGATAATAACTGAACAATTTTCGCTTACGACAGTTATTTTCAACAAACAAGAATCTTTGTGTACCTGCTAACATGAATGTAGGTCCCGGTTATTGCAAGTTACTGCAATTATTTCTTTCTTAAACAAATACCATTACAAAATAAAGATATTTTTGATTCTAAATGTTTAAATTGACTACAAATTGACTATTTTAAATGTGACTGATGTATTATTGGATATTAATGGATCCTTTCTTTGCTTTAGTAGAGGAAATGGAGAATAATACAGCTAACGTTGGAACAATATTTGTCAACTTTTTCAAAAGACTCTATTGCACCAGGTATCTAGTTATATACCTCCGGAACTATTTGTGCAACCCTTACTTTGAAATCTCGCATCAGTTGCTCTGGATACAGGGCCCATCAACTCTACTGAGCTAATCTCTTTGCCCGTGGCCTTGACATGCTTGGCATAATGCTTTCGGTATGCCCTGAGTGTCGGGGCCAGAATCTCGACGGAACATCTAAATACGTGGCATGAAAGAGTATACGTTAGAGTCTCGCGAATGGCACGGTTGATTTGAGCGTGTTTATGGCGTTTTTTGGCTTTTAATTCGATCCAAGAATCCAGTCTGCATAGCATCCTATCCGTAATCATTAATCAGTCTTCTGCATTCGCCCCTCGTGATTATGCGACAATTCTTCACACAGTGGAAAGCAGGGCAATCCACGGAGGACATCGAGGAGCAGGCCTCTCCCGTGGCCTACGCCGAGATATGGTCAGGCCACGATGGTTACTAATGAGGAAGTCATTAACATTATCTTGTTCTCATCAAAGAAACATTTTTCTCTAAGAGGTATTCCTCTGACAGCAGAGAATATTTATTCACATATATTTTCGGCACCCGTTTTTGTTTTCTTGAATTATGGAATTGTTTCGTTTCCCGGTAGTCGGGTGATTATAAATGGGTGAATGATTATTAGTAGATAATGATTATATATGTATAGTTATTCCGAAGAGATTCGTGGTGATTTGAAAAGCAAATCACGCCACAACTACATGAAGAAAGCATTTGTATTCCTTAGGCGAGCATCGGGCCCACAGCCTCTAGTGTCGTGTACTTTGTTATTGCCCTTGAACACCGGAATTTAATTTTCATTCGACGAAAGACATTCACTAAAAATAAATTAATATTCTGATAAATATGGTTAATGACAAAAAAGTGTGATTTCATGAATAATTGATAACAAGTATTGAGAGCGGCTGAGACAGCATTGCCGCTATCCCTGTAGCGTCTCTGACGGGGGTGTGCGACCCAACGTTGGCAGATTTTCGAGACTAGCTTAATACCTATGACAAATCCAATTGCTGTCTGGAAGAGAGTTGTAGCGGTCGCCTGCTCTGGTCCGCAGTTTTCCGTGGTTTCTGTGATCAGTACCTGGCGAATGCCCGAGCACTACTTTCAGAACGGACATCTCTCCGTTTTCTGCTCGTCCTATCTCTCCCTTCTTGCACGCGCCCTGCGCACGGATTTCGCCATCCAGTGTGGGAGAACACTGCCACATTCAGTCCTAAAAAACACTCACTACATTCACGGGATCAATGAACATGGCAGTTGACGTGCACGAAAACATTAATCAACTAATCATCAAACACTCAAGAATTGAGCTATACGAAAGAGAATTACACTTCTTATAATACAAACTGCATTTAATGTCTAATTTTTTTCCTTCTGTATGTGAACGGCACCGTTGTTGCCAGAACACATGAAAACGAAAAGAGTCTCAGATTCAGTTTCTACGTACGTGAGTACCACGTATGACAGTGTATTATATGCATTTAATACATTGCATTTAATGCATTTAATCATGTACCCTCCACCATTCAATGAATATTTTGCATTGATTTGTTTCGTCAATATTGCCGCTGGTTTTCTTTTAGGTTTCATATCCATCACTACGGCCGCAGTAGCTCTCGTGCGTCTTGAACGTAACATTTGGCGACAGAAGTGCGTCCTTTCTGCTCGTCTCCAGAGCAGCGCGGAATGCAGTCCGAAGGTGCTAAGAGCGGCGGCCGCTTCCCTCTCGGCCCGCCCCCCAGGCCCCAGCCATCTGGCGCGGCGGCCGCCCGCCCGGCCGACAGCTTGGGATTTCCCGGTTCAGCCGGGCGGCCGGGCGCCCCGCCGCCGCCGCCGCCGCCGCCGCCGAACCGCGGGAACGGCCGACCGGTTCCTATCGCGTGGCGCGGCGCGCGGCCGACGCAGTCATTTGTTTCGCCTCCGACGCCCGCCCCAGAAGCGTAGGCGTGGCCCGCGGCCGGCCCGCGGCCGGCCTGCCGTCTCGTGCATATGCATGCCCAGCTTCCCGCTGCGGCGCTTCCGACTGTTTGGGTCGCGTTTTTGCCCTCTGCGGTTTGCGTTCGCGCCATTTACGCCGCCGATTTGCATATCGAGGAGCTCAAGGTCTTCCTCGGAGGCTTGCTGCCTATTACTGTCGGATGCGGAGCGGCCGTTGCTGGGGTAGGTCCTGTTCCTTTCGGGTTTTGTATCGGGGTCTGAATCCACGTCAGAAACACTTTCGTGTGCGTGATTTATTATTTCCCACAAAAGAAATTGATTCAGAAATGCACTAATACTAGTGTATAAGTGACAAGTTACTTTCTAGTTGTGAAATATGTCAGCAAACTCTAAATATGGAAAGAAATTTTCAAAGAGAGCGAACGTTTGTTGTGATACATAGTCGCTTAGTGTAATTATCAATGTGAACAATGATATTTCCGGTGCAGTCATCGCAGTAAACATATTATGATTAACAAGGCATAAAACGTAATACATTATCTAAAAGTCAAAATATTAAAGTGTCAGGAATGTTTGAAAGAGAAACTATGCTATAGTATGAAACTTGAAGTAGCAATGTGTGTATGTATTTGACATTTTAAGGTCGGATTAATTTTACTTCTGCCGCTAACGGTGTTCCCAGGCCTGTGCCCATTTCTTATTTATTACCAACTCTTGGGGGTAAGGGAGATATGTAGCTAGCTTGACGTATTCCCGTCATTGTACCTAGCTTATTTGACATGTCGGATCTTTTTCTTTCTTCACACACGCTATATAATCTAAGATGTTTGAATTAGAAAGTTATATCTTTATTTTGCCACCCCCGGTAATCAAACGCGGAACCTCCTCAAAGAAAGCTAGGACGCTGCGAACCACTCAAGGGGGGGCAGTGCACACGTAAGCTTCCGCGGCCCCGGGAGACGCCGCGCCGCAGGACACTGCCCTGAGGAAGGCTGCGACATGGCAGGCGCAACGTCGGCCTCCCTGCCCACGACGCGGAGAATTCAACGGGCATAGTAGCAAGATGAAACTATAAAAATGCAATTGTATGAACTGCTGAATTCTCTGTACTAGTCTTTTTTAGATGGTTCACATTTGTGAATGTCTGTAGTTAACTGTACAAGGTTTAGCTGAGAAATCTGTCATCGTCAGTGTCATTTTTGCAAGTGTAATAACAGATCGAAGTTTCGTGCTTTGCTATAAAGTCTTTGGGAAAGAATAATTACGTGGGTCGAGGTCAAATAGTTTGCAATTGTGAGAGCACAAAACGACTAGTAGTAGATGGGAGGATACGTCGCCGTCCTTAAATTTGTGTCGTCAGATATTTTCGATTAGTTTATCGCAAGACGTTTACTAAGTACTTGCGATGTGGCAGAGTTTTAAATATAGGGGTTGATGGATTGTCAGATTGTTTCCCAGCACAACTTCTATGATCATTAGTTTCGTTAGTGGTGAGAAAGTTTTAGCCTTGGAGGTGGCGGTGTTCCTCACCGGCTGGATGGTGAGATCCGGCGCCGACCTACACGTTGGTTGGCTGGGATTTGCCTCTCAAGGTTTTTTCCATTGTTTCATATCCTCGGCCGCAACAAGATCTAAGCTCCCGACTTGTCTCCGGACATGTGTGATGGCGTAATACATGTGTGTGTGGGTGGGCAATGGGGGGGACAGGCCATGGACAGGAAGAAAATATCGCGCGCTGTGTGTGGGCCGGTGGTTACGGTACTACCGTAATATTACAGTCACATAGCGCCTGAATTCGACTTAGTGATATAGCTAGGACCAATCCGCCGCCGTCGTGATTCGAACCTTAGAACTCCCTGTCTGAGTCGCTGCAGAGACAACGGGAATGCTGGACCTGAGTTAACTCAGTTTGTTTAAATATCGGGAAAAAATCACGTGTTACTGGAGAATAAAATGTTTTACTTGCTTTCAATATCAGTGAGATATGTGTACATTATGACGTATATAACAGCTCGAATTAATATTATTTTATTTTTTCCAAATATTTCCCATGACAGGACAATTCTCTACTTGTTTGAAATTAATCATAACAATCTATCTAAACATCAATTTACTCTTTTGGCTCAGAATCCTCAACAATGACCCTGTATTATTGAAACAATTTTTATAGACCTCTGTGATAATAACATGTAAGTTACAAGTTGTTACAGAAAAAACTAATCTAAATGAGCAATATATTTTTTTTTAAATTAGTATTGGAATGCTATTTCAACGTCACATCCTGAGTTTTGTTTCGTGTATATGAAAGTACTTAAAAAAGCAACAGTGATTTAAGAGGTAGTCAAAAACAGTCATAAAGTTGGTGTTGCTATTGTCTTCGGAAAATTTTAGAATTCATTAACGTCCAACCCAGTTGTCAAGAGTGGCTGTTCTGAGAGACAAAAGTTACAGTAATACTGCCTAGATGACGCTTAAAATCCTCGAAAACATTACTCCAAACCTTTCTTCAATGGATGAAATATGACACGAGGTTGGCCAGAAAAAACGAACCATTTTACGAGAAACGGTTTGTGGCGTTTGACTAGTGGAGCATTTCCTGCAGACGCGCGCGTCGAGAAAGGCTGTTCTCACACTTAAGCTATGCTCTCCGCGAAGATGCACATCATCTCTGCGACGCGAGAAAAGGACACACAAAATGAAGGCCATTATCGCATCAAACTTTTCATCTTTCCTTCCTACAATTCAACAGACGGGGCCCTGCGGAAGACTCAAATGACATAAATACATCTCATTTGAAGAACATGTTTGAAATACTTTGACCACAACGAAACGGGTATTCACAAAACTAGAACATACGTCATCACATGCAATTAGCAGGGATATTGATGAACCAAGAACTGGAAGAAATTTCCACTGAATCTGAGTTTTACGGCAGTGATGCTCATTTGTTTTTAAAACATTGGGCGCCCGGCAAATGACATTTGAAATTCCTCGAGGCATTCTCAATAAAGGGGAAACAGGACTTTACTGAACATATTTTCGTGGACAGTAAAACCGGTGTCAAAACTATCTTTCTCACGAAACAAGCTCACAGTCAGACGTCGCCAATAATTTTTTATCAAGGCAGGTCCCCGCAGGATAGTTCTGCGTTGTGGCGAATAATTATTCGTATTCTTGGGAACGTCGTACAATTCTTCATTCATTGACAAAAAGATTTTGAAGTATTATTTTGGAAGTTTCCCTTCGATTGTGTCCGAAATGTACGTCGCGACAGTGCACCGCTGTTTTCGTCAAATGCCTGCATTTCGCGGCGCCGGCGGCGGCGGAGCAAGAGCCACGCTCAGAGCCACGCTCAGAGCCACGCTCCCGGCAGCCGAGCGCAGCGGGCGGCGCGGCGCCACCGCCAGCTGGTCGCTTTCTCTCCTTATAAAGCGGCCGAGACGTGCGCGCGCGCGCCGCCGCCGCCGCCCCCCCCCCTGGCCGCCGGACGTAGACGAGCGCCCTCAAGGAGATTTTGGACCTGGAGGAGCGCCAGGTGGCGCATGGGATAGCTCACACGCCATCTAACGGAGGGATCTAGGTTCCAACCCCGACCAGTCCACTACAATTTGTGGTGCGCGAAGCGGAAGTCTTTCTCGGGGCTCTCTCACCTCGCCTGCCTTTCGTTCCGTTCCCCATCAACACTCATCATACACATTACATCGTCCCATGGGCTTCGAAGATCTTAGATGTTGAATGGCTCCGAACGCCGATTAGCCTTTCAGTAATCGGGTTTGGAGCATCGTAGTGTTGACTCCTTTTACCTTTCGCAGCCTGGGATTCAACTTCGGCCCACCCATTGAGGATTGGGGGTGGGTTAGGGTTCGCAGTGGGATTTCCCGACAACCTCAAGATTCTCCTACCTCTCATTCCTCTAGGTTTCCATTCCTCTGTTTTTAAACCATCGGTTCTTTAAGGCAGCCCAAATGCGGTGCTAGTGCGATTCGCAATAGGAGATACTGAATATGGACTTGAGAGACGATTGTGCAAATTTTAGTTAGTTGTATATGATGTTCACGTTATAAAGTATAGAATAGGTTTTCCATCTTGTTCAAAAATCTTTTACATTGGCGGTTTTTCTTTCAGGGGGGGGGGGTGCCGCACATTATGTCCTCTATCATACAAACATAATATCAACGAACTTTCAATTTTATTCTTATGATGTACTAATATAATATTCAAACACTTTGCTTTCAAGATGGCTATGCATTATAATACATTTTTGTTTATTTCGTGATTTCCTCATTATACCGCTTAATGTATTATTATGTAATGTATTATTTTACAATATTTCTCTTTAATCATGTTTACGTTTTTGATAGTATTTTTGACAGTGCATTTGATATTATTCATCTCAATACAACAAAAATGTAATACATTAAGTATTAATGCTGTCTCAGTCAGGCTCTCCCATAAGGGCTTTTGAGAATATTTAGCAATTTATGAGAAGTAAATGATGTGAATGTATTAATTGCCTTATTTTTTGGACTTCACTGGATATTTGACCATCGACAGCTGAAATGATGAGAGCCTTCCTACAATTTTATCAATTGCATTAAGAAATCGCCAGCGATCAACCATCTTCCTGTGTACGCATGATGTCTTATTTATATATTGTGATTCAAGTGTATTCTTGTATATCAAGTAATTAATAAAATACAAACTGGTGAAATCGTACTAGCACTCTTGTATCTGCTGAGGTATGTAATTTTGCCAATTAAACAAGTTATAAAGAATTGGCATTACCAGAAAAGAATTATAGTTACTAATAGAGCATTTACTGTAATAGAAATTTTTATGAAAATTATTTTATCAATCTGTTTCACGAACATATAATGAAGTAAAATCCCTTGATGGAAAAATCAAGAATCCGATCTACTACTTTGATGGTGCTTGTTTTTCACCTTAGCGCATAATTTTGGAGATTCTGATCTCAGATCGCATCAACGAATCGCTTGATCTCTTTAAATGTGTTGCCAAAAAAAGAAACAAGAATTATGTTAATACCGCCAACAATTTGTCAACTAATCTTACTGTGTGATTAAACACTGTAATTTCAGTAATTTTCTAGTGCTACTTGCGTGTTTGTCTCATACATGAGACTGTATGTACATGATAAATAAATACAAAATTTCAACTATTAGGTAATTTTTGGTGTTATAAAGTTTTATTTTGTAACAGCATTATATGACTCCAAAAATAAGCAATAATACTAATACATTATAACGCATCCAAGAAATGCTTGACTCAGAGTTTGCCAAATTTTGAAAATGTTTTGATACCTATTCATAATCAGGTTACCGCAATTAGAAATTACTTACGATATATGATATCAAACGCCTCCATAATACATTATGTATATAGAAGGTGTGGAGCACAGCAAGAAATCATCTAACATATCTGGGTTGACTCTCATCGCCTAAACATTTAGAAACTATGGAATGGGGAAAATCATTATTAGGTCATTACCGCAAAAGTACGAATTTGATTGCCACAATTTATCATCTTACAAATACTATCCTGCAAAAATTTTGAGAAAAAAAGAGTGGATGTTTTACTGGGACAGAAACATTAGTTCAGACAACACAATTCCCAACAACATGCAATATATAATAGTTATAAACAAGCACAAGGATACAGCAACGGTAATCGCTTTTGCAGTCGATAACGATAACAATCTAGACTGACATTACGACTTTGAAATCTAGGCGTAAGTAGCGTTATCGCAAGAGCTTAATCACGAATGAAAACTACAGAATATCTGAAATATTGCCACCCGAACACAGCTCACATAATGCTTACTTTACCTTCCTTCAATGAAAAAATAGGCTAATATCAAACAAAATTAATAAGGTAGGAATTGAGATTTTATTATGCAAGAAAGGGGCAGCTAAGCAAGTCCTGAGCCTGTGTGCTATAAAATGTGAGAAAATAAAATAAATGTATTGTTTCTCATGTCAAATATGATCCTCCGAACTTTGTATTGAATCAAGACATCAAAATGTTACGTTGATCGTTTTCAGAATGGTATCTGCTTGGTTGATGTACCATAATCTATCCATTTTGACGTTCACCTACCGGTGACAGAGGGAATCACATAACACCTACTTCAAGATATATAAGACTCCTTTCATCGGGAACTGTTGACGTGATCACGCATGCGGTGTGAAAGAAGCTTCACTTGAAGTGAGTTATCTTTAAGAGGAGGTGATGCACCGGATCTCCTGCCTCATCATTTCTCACTCGGACTGAGCCTGAGAGCTCAGCGCAGAGAAAATGAGCGGAGCTCACGCACATGGAAACGAGCATCCGAGCATGCGGGCATCTTCGCGAATTCAATGCAAAATAGGTTGGGGAATTGCGTCTTTTTTAGCGTAGAGTGTTGAGAGTTCAATATATTTCGCAAAAATGTATATTGGCATTGGAACTTTAAACACACGACGCAACTGCGCTGATGAACCAGTCAAATATTAGAGAAGAAATATTATTCTTTTGGGGGAAAGAATGCGTCTCTACTCTTACAGTTTTCAAACCAAATTAATGCAGTTCAATAAATTTTGTATGTGTGGGATAATATCGCTAAGCATGAGCATAACAGTATTGAAGGTTCACACGATGGAAATATTAGTATTCATAGTAATAATAATAATAATAATAATAATAATAATAATAATCAACAATGTAAATTATTAATAGTTCAATAATGTGTTATTTATGTAATATACCGCAAGGAGAAATATTGCACAAAATGTTGCTGCACTGGGTCACACTGTAGATTCTGTAGATGTTGCACCGTGGAGGCGTTCATGTGAGTGTCCCTAGAGTCGAACACCTCGAGCCGGTCGCGGCTGATGAAACAGGTTGGCTGCGGCAGCGCTCTGCCGGCGGGCGGGGGCGTTCTGGTCGGCGGGGCTCGCGCGATGCGACGACGAGCAAACCGCGCCCCCCCCCACTCCCCCCTCACTCCCACCCAGAGGTTCGGCACCCCCCCCCTCGCTGGAGATCCCCGGCACTTCTACTCGCACCATCGGCTTAGGCAGCGGAGGGCTTCAAGTCATGTCACTGGAGGTTCTGGGCATCGAGTCCCGACGGTGGCAGGATTTTCAACACTAACTAGATAGCTGGGTCAAATTCAGCGGCTGTCTGGAGGAGAAGCCTGGCGGCAAGTTGCTCTGATCAGCAGTTTTTCGTGGTTTCTTCAAACCAACACTAGAGGATTTCCGAAGTAGTACTCTAACAAATGGGCCACGGACCGCGCGCGATCTTTCTTTCCTCATCCTTGCCTTATCATTACCGTTTACTTACACACACGTGCGCTACACTACCGCATATGTCGGGAGAACAGTCTGGAGCGTAGAGCTTGTTTCGGCTGAGGCGATTCCTCGCTGCTGGGAGATACGGGTTGGGGAAAAGCCTACAATCCGAAATGTAGGTCGGCGCCGGATCTCGCCATTCACTGAAGGAAAATCATCACCACCTCACGTCATAAAAACATGCACTTACAAAAGAAGTTTAGAAGAACCTTAGAAGTTGACACGCTCGGAAACAACCAATCAACCAATTTCCTCGTACAGTCGCCAAACACATGCGACTGTACATATAACCTCGCAGATAAATCTTTCACGAACGAAACCTGCCGGCTCCTTGTTTTTTTCAGGTTCTAAGTTTGTGGATGACCTTCTCCTGGACTCTTCGCGCAAACATCTGACCCAGTTGCCGTTTTGTGTAGCATCTGGAAGGCGGAAACCAATTGCGAGGATTTTGTTGGTCACAGTTTGCTGATTACTATTTCGTGTCATTCTGAATTAATAAAAGGCATGAATTTCCATCTCTACATGGGTGATCTTCCATGAAGTTGCCACAGATTATAATACCAATTGATGAGATTTATCTCTATTTAATAAGTAAACATTTTACCCTTTTGCAGGACAGTTGATATTGTAGACAGGAAAATATTGCTTACTTGAGGGTGAATGGCTCCTGATTTTTTTTTGTAATTTTGGAGCTGAAAGTAAATGAAATTTATATACAATATTAACTTTTTGAAACCTTTTAATAACCTTCAGTACTTGTACTAGTACAGCATTCTCTACATATACCGATTAATTGTGGCATAGCTTCCCCTATCTGCATATTCAAACTTTGTGGTGTTCATATCTTTAATATTATTTCATACCACATGAGACCCATAACATTAACTGTGCTAAAACAGCAGTATTTTTGCTTGACTTTATTTCAAAATCTGTCTTTAAGTATCACATTTTACTTAGGGTAAAATGACTATCTTCATAACTGTATTTTAGGAAGACGTCGAAAAAATTTGAATTCTTGTAATTTTCAAAAGTCAGCGTTTTCAATGAAACTGAGACCTGCACCATTCTCTTAAACTTTCTTCACACCACCCAACAACAGAATTGAATAAAAAACGATAGTTGCAGACGCTTAATATAAAATACCCCTCCAAATTAAAATATCGATTTCAAATTCAAGGGGCGGCGACAGCCAGGTCGATTGGGAAATAACGGTTTTGGAGAAAACGGGAGAGCGGTTTAGCCGCTAGCATTGTGCACAGACGGATGGACAGACGGACAAACGGCCGGACGGGCGTACGAATAGACCGGCGGGCGAAAGCGACGGACGGACGAAAAGACAGACATTTAGCCGTCATTCGATTTTTCGGTATAATGGGCCCACAAATGGTTGATTCTGGCTACACCACGGGTTAGAGGATTTTTTCTAAATTTAGGAACTGGAATTATTCACATTTTCGTTACCGGGACCCTGTAATGAGAATTTTCTGCCGAAAATTCCCAATTTTTTTCGTCCAGCATTACATAAGTTTATCTTTGCTTGCATATTCGGTAGCAAGAACATAAAATGTTCGTGCAGCTTAGACGTAGTCTTACTTTTGAACAACGTTCATGAAAAGTGTGTCAGAACATTATGAATTCCTCCTGAGATGCACTTAGCATATTAAGCGTGCGGCCGTTGTCTTTGGCATTCAACCGTGTCATAGCTTACCGTAAATTGGCGGAAATTGTGAATTACTGTCATCCGAAGCGCGACGATCTCGTAGCCGCCCGCAGCAGCTGCCGTTCGACGCACCGCGCCGGAGACGGAGCCAATGCACCCAAGGAAAATGGAAACCTTGAAGAATACGTCTTAACTTTATTTGTGGTAGGTCTTTTCATATTATCATCTTTGATATATTGCCACAATATCATCGTTCGAATCCTTCGTTAAGACTAAACGCACAAAACTGGTTATCTACACATAGCTCTTTAATACTTCCGCCAATAAAACCGCTTTCTTTACCAAGTAAATTTAATGGCCATTAGAAATCAAGTATAATTCGCAACGTTTCATCTTTCGAATCCATCTTTCTTTCCCAATATGACAAATTTCTCATGTCATCTCTCTCTCTAACTTAAACATCACGTATATTCACTTTAGTGATAGGTAGATGCGCCACTATTGTGCGGTCCAAAACGCATTGTAAAGAGAGGGAAGACATTGCAATCTCTTAAATCCTCCGGGTGACATCAGAATGCTTCGCACCAAATGCTCCTACAAGCGCCTCCGTAGCAGTAGTGAGCGCCCTCCCGAGCACAAGAGCTCGGCATTCTTGAACGCGTTCCAGAACACGCTGGAATGTGGCAGCCCTGAGCGCCCAGCGGGGCTATGGGTGGGAGCAGAGCGCCCGACCGCCCGACCGCCCGACCGCCCGACCGCCCGACCGCCGGACCCGCATTGCCTCTGCTCACTGGCTGATGCACCCCGCCAGACGCGGTGCCCGCGTCAGTTGACTTGTTTGTGTATTACGGTCTTTCTGTATCAGATCGCTACTGGAAATCTTAGTGGTTCTAGTTTTCTGCATTTCGTATTTATTCTCCTTACATGTCATCTCTTGACATACGTTTCTGTTTGTTAATAATGTGGTATTCGATGATCTTTGTCATTTTTTTAAATTGTACTGTTTTCTTGTCAGAGAACAAAGATTGGATAGTTAAAAACTTTTACGGGTATATCGTATGTATTTTTGAGTATTCAACAAAATACAAAATTCAAGTAGAAATTTTCACAGTTTATGACTTCAAGATTTATGATGGATAGACATGTGGCTATTGAAGAATATAAAGTAATTACATTTTATTTCAACGGAAACGCAATTATCTCCAAATTAAGTAAATTGAATATTTTGAATGGTAATGCAAATTATTATTGTGCGTTTCTGACACCAATCTTTCTTAAAAATACACATAAACATAAATACTTTCATAAAAATACATTAAAATTATATCGTTTTACATTAAATTTTACATTAAAATTTTGATGGTAAAACAGATTTTGTTTCCCGTGGTGTGATGTAGGAGGAGCCTGAAAAGATGGACCAATTGATGTATATTACATTTATCTTGGGGAAACGTTTGATTGGTGTCTCACATATCTGTACCAATTTTCTTCTATCGTTTGGTTGAAGGATTTGAGCATCTTGCCGTGATGAATATTATGCAAGTTATCCATACAACGCGATAGTTTTGACCTGTTATTGTGGAGAGGTCTTCTCTCAGTACTTCAACTAGTAATCAGTATCGTTTTAATTTGTCCAAAGTTTAAAACATTACTGTTAAATGAATTACCTATGTTACATGAAAATCTCGAAAATTCCAAGAGAATCTAAATGCAAAAGAAAATGACAGTTGATGTTGGAATTCCCCCTTGAGGACGTCCTTTGAGCTTACCGCTCTACTTTAGTTTTTCAACAATCTACTCAGTTTCATTCCTCAGATAAACATATTAATAATATCAAGATTTATTTCTTATCACTGTTCATGATGTCAGTAACTTTTATTCAAATGTTAAAAATTATGTACATGTTTGCACTCGTCAGTTTGTGTAGTAACCAAAATTCGTATCGGTTGAAGATAGTATCTGCAGAAAATGTTACTGAATTCCTCTACTGAAAAAGAGACGGAGGCAATTATATTCTTGAATTATTGCATTTTTGGATTGTACTGAATGTATAATGATTTATTTAGCACAAAAATTGATACAATAATTGTTTTTAAATAAACTCAGCTAGTGCATATTAAAACAACAACAAAATATACAAATTTCAAAATCGGAACTAACCCTTATGTTCATAAAATTAAAAGTAGGAGGGGGATTACTGATATTTAAATCCAACAATAAAACATCAATATTAACTTATGCATGTGGAATATGGAAAAACGTTCCAATAAACAACTACAAATTAATTACAATTGATTACACAAACAAATACAATTTTAAGGGAAAAAAGGTATACTTCATTAGGAACTATGAAATTTATGTAAAGAGCGCATCGGAGATCCACTGTAATAGGCCTCTTCATGTGAATACAACACATGTGAATACATGTGTTGCCAAACAGGTTTACCTTCTCAATAACAAATCTAACTTGCCTTTCAAAATTCAACCTTGCGTGGCAGTAATTTGAGAAACGCACGACCTATCCGTTCTCTATTCCAGAAATATTTATTTAGACCGCCTTAATCTTCACTATTTTTAGGTAATAAAACCTATAATGTTATTCAATATTCAACTTTTTTTAAAGAAAATTTTAAGTACTTTTCCAGTACTTTTTTCTATAATATAAAAATCAAACCAATTACACGATTAAGAATGTCCGATTCTCTACATCAATTACTGCCAAAGAATCAACACATTTGTAAGAAAGGATAAGTGGGTAAAAGTAGAAAAGAGAAAAAAGAGCGATGTGCGAATTGCGCGGCGCGGCACAGGATGTGGGAAAGTGGCCGCGCCATCGGGCACTTCCTAGCGCCCGGGCCAAAGAAAATGGCGGCCGGCGCTGGAAGGCGGCACCGGCGGAGCGGGCGAGGCCGCAGATGGAGGTGTCCTGTGCATAGCAAAAATTCGTATGATTTTGATGTACTATTTGTCGAGTTTCTTTTACAATTTCTGTATTGTTGAATTTTAATATTTTTAACTTTTGCACCGAGTCAAAATTTATAATACTTTTACTTGAAGAAAATAATCACTCGTATTTATAGTATTAAAAATATAATTTAGATGTTTTATTTTCAAGCTGTTTGATTTTTAAAATATACACATTCAAAGTTATATATAAATTAAAGTTTTCACAGAACAGAAACACTTTAAAAAATGCTTTCCTTTATTTCTGAAGAATACTCCCTCCTAAATATTTTGTGAAGACGCCCTTGCGCCGGCGTGAAGGCCGAGCACACGTCCATCTCCCGCCAAGACAGCGACGAGGCCAAGGTGGCGGGGGAGGGCGAGGGGCATGGGGTGTGGAGTGGGGCAATCCTTGCCTGCCCGCCCTCGCGCCGCCACCTCGAGCGGATGGTGGGCGAGGGAGCTCCGGAGCCCTCGGGCCCATGGCCCGCAATTCGGCGTGAGGCTACCCGACACTACTGTTTCATTGATTAATGAGATTCCGTTCAAGAATTTTTTAAGATATAAGCTCACCGACATTTCCGAATTGTTTTACATCCTTAGGACCGCGACTTGCTTGTGAAACGAAACTTACTAATCCACATCACTCGACCAACCGGCTCTCAGTGTTCTGTTTTACCCATCTAGGGTGACAAAAATCAATTTCTCGAAAACTACTCGTCCAAATTCAATGAAGTTGTACACAACAC
The DNA here is from genome assembly GCA_038098605.1 of Gryllus longicercus. Lineage (NCBI taxonomy): Eukaryota > Metazoa > Arthropoda > Insecta > Orthoptera > Gryllidae > Gryllus > Gryllus longicercus. The sequence continues at coordinate 900,419 of JAZDUA010000341.1, forward strand.
AATTGTACACATTAAGAACATTTATTATACTTAGTGTTTTGTAAATATATGCTTAATACTTTAATGTTTGAGTTAATGAATATATATTAAATACCTCTCTATTTCTTCGATTATAAACAATCCAGGTAATTTACTATCCGCTGCTTGTAACAATTCGCTATCTGAAAATAATAAAGATACAAAATGGCCAATACCTATGAATTATGATGATATCGTTTAAAATAAAAATTGCAGACTTGTACATAAAATCAAAGGCAATAGATTTTCCACAAAGGGTCCTCAGACTTTGACCCCGCAACATGTTAGGCAGATTCATTATGGTCGCAAATGTGAAGTAAAACATCTTGAAAGTCGCCTTTTTTGTTTGGAAGTTTCCGAATGCTACAAATAACAGGTTCCGATGTTCCTTCCACATGTTCAACAAATCTTGATTTGAAGCCGTTCTTGATGTCTTGTGGGTGTGAGATTCTCTAAATCGTGTATTGTCTTTGACACGAACTTCTTTTGCCTCATCCGATATCTACCCTATTGGGAGATCACAAGATTTCAATTATTTCAGCCCCATGTAGAAGTTTATGTACCGTGGGAAACAGATTAAACACATCTTTAGTTTCTTTGGCATATTGTTCCAATGCATTCAATGAATATGCTTTCTGAAAAACAAATGCTTCTCTCGTTTTGCTACACAAATCTTTCTGTATGTCCTCCACATTCTCTCCATTTGCCTTCATTGTTTCTACGAATGCATGTGAACCATTCGTAATCCTATGCGCAGCACCTTTGGAGCACTGCTGGATGTTTCGTTTCTGCACAGTGTAATTGTGAAGTTCAACACACGCGCTCTTTTTGTTGCCCCGTCCCCTAAGTTCGATTAGCTCGCGCCGGCAGACAACGCTCAGGCACTGAAAATAATACATATTTCTTAAACGGGCAAGAATGGGCCCCAGATAAAACCTATTAATTGTTCCCATATGTGTGCAGATAGACGCCATGAAATATCTCGATGTCTTCACGTGCATGCCTTGATTAAACTAGAATTAAGATTTTTTTATACTTCTCTAGACTGATTTTAAAGCCTTATTGAAGAAAGCCTGCACAACACAACGCAGTGTTATCTTCTACTTCTTACAAAATACTTACATCTTCAAAATCCATGGCACAATAAGCATATAAGACACTAAATATCGCAGGAATAGAACACATTAATCGAACTACGAAACGCACCTACGACCGGCTCCGGACACCGTCAGCGTGAGTCTATATTTAGAGCAGTGTCTTATTAACACAGTCCGATCAAAGACGCTGCAACCATCGATGCAGTATGATTTAAAGCTTTTGCAATGCGGTGGGTCATGAATGGAAACCCGTACGCGAAACGAAAAGGTCGATGTTTGTCGCTCTAGAATGGGCAAATAGAACGCAGTGCGGTTCCTTATTCGTTTTGAAACGCCGTCTTAACTGAGGTCTTCTAATCGACTGTTGCTACCATCGGCCGCTTCCCTGCTTTTGAATGGTGGATTTAAAGCTGATGTCGAAAGGGCGGACCGCGCGCGATCTTCCATTCCTCATCCTATTTCCACTACCTTTGATAAGTCCGGGTGACGGGTGAATTTCCCACTATCGCATGGCATACCTCTTGGTCGAGAAGGTCGCCAGCAGGCGTCGGAAATCTAGGATGCAGCTATTCGCCCTAATAAGAAAGAAATATCGATCAAAGGTTTTCTTTAGTGTGGGAAGACCGGTGCTGCTTGGCACCAGTTGGTAGTTTTTATTTTAACACAACTCCGGTTTAGTTTTCACAAGTTTCATTGCATCAATGGAAAGTAGGAAACTACTTTTAAGTTTTCACGAATGTTCCCAATAGCGATGATTGACTGTTATTATTTTGATGAGAGGTATCCTTCATTTTTACTGTAAAAATAACAGTATTTTCAACAAAAAAGAGAAGAAAGAAAAAAAGAAAAGAAACTGTATTAACTTGTCACATTACAACACACGACGATTCTTGCCCTAATTTGCCAGATCACCAAGTGCAAATTTAATTAATAAAAACATAAAAACTAAATAACTACAGGTCATAAGAAGGCAAAATATTAACAATTTAGGAAAATCAATTACAGTAGAAACAGAATATACAATTTGTTAATACCCAAAATTGGCCTTTCAACATGTATGAAATTAAGGATAACAGTGTACTTTTGATGGGTATATGATTATGGCAGATTAATTGAAAATGGAAGGCAAGATGTGCAGATGGAAAACGTGGTGATACGAGAGAGCCAATCGCGGGACGTGACGCAGGCGCAGCCTTCGCAATAGACTGCTGCTCGCAGCGTGTGCAGCGCCGAGGCTGGCGATCAGTAAAGAACGGCCGGAAATGCAGTGAAAGTGAAACGAAAAGTTCGGAACTCCTTCAGTCAGCTCTTTACGCGCGCATCAAAGCCCATAAAGAACCGATTTCTAACCCTAGAGCATTCGTCGAGTGCGGCGGTACTGGAGTCTGAAAGGAACGAGCGGGGCCAAATGTTTCCCAACGGCGGCGGCGGTGCGCGGGGACGCTTGACGTTCACATTTCACCTGCGGTGCATCACTGAAGAGGAGGCGACCAAAGTTGGCCGCAGGCGCGAGGTGCGCGGCCCGCAGCGCTGGGGCGCCCGCCCGGCGCCGAGCTGGCGACGCTTAATACTTTTCAAAAGATTCAATTCATAAGAAAATGTCTTAATGCTTCGTGTGTCTTTCCTTTCCCATGATGTTGTGTAGATGACTCGCAAAAAGGCAAAATGTTGAGTTGAACGATCTTAAATTCACCCGATTGTAGGAACCACATTTCTTACTAATTAATTATGCTATAATGTTGCAGTTTTCTCTCGTTACCCACATTTCTAACGACATTTCTTTCAAAGGCAATATTTATTAATTTAATTCTTAATGTAAATACTTTTTTATATTTTTTTATTCTACGAACATTATTTAGGGTGTTTCAATAAGGACTTTACAAGTTTGAAGTCTCGTACTGATTTATTCATATAGCTTACTACAAGGTTTTGGTGTTATTATTAGAGAAATACAGCAAGTTTTACTTAACAGATTCAAATTTTTCTTAATCAGATTCAATATGGCTTCCATTCTTCATGCGGCACACATCGGATCGGATGTCGATTTCTTGCTATAGCTTGCTTTCTTGCTGCAGCTTGTTAGGCGTAACTTGACCAATTGCGAGAATTCTAAGTCTCAGCTCTGGTAGAAAACCTGGTAAGGGTGGAACAATCGGTGACATTGATGAACCCCCAAAAGAAAAAAATCTGGGGTGTTAGATCCGGTGAATGTGGGGACCATGCGATTTCCGCACCTCGGCCCATCAGGTAGCATTTCCAAACAAAAGTCCTTACGAGCGATCTTATCAGTTTATTTTCGTTCTTGCACTATTGTAAATTTGTAAGATTTAAGATGCAACGGTTTTCTTAACACATCCCAAACACTCGTATGTAGAATGCCCAGCTGTCGAGAAGCACACTGAAATGATATTTAGGACTGTTAACAACGTTTTTCCTCACTTCTTCTACATTGTCAGGCGCTTTGCGGTCGACCAGTGGCTTTGCTGTGTCTTACCGCACATACAGTTTCGTTAACACACTTATGCCACTGATAAACAGTTGGCCTATATGGAGGATCTTTACCACACTCTGTACAAAAATTACGTACAACAGTTGTCACAGACTTCGAATTTTCAAACCAAAACATACAACGAGCACGCGCGAGGCCATTAAATGCAGGGACAGGATCAGGACCGCTAAATCTTCTAAATCTGCTAAATTTGCTGCTGAGAATTTGTACTAGAGTACCACGTGCGACAAAACTTATTTCCCTTCAAGAAGGCGCCAACCCTAGGTCTGTGGTTCCTGTAAATGAGTTTGTACCAGCATTGTAAAGTCATTATTGAAACACCCTATATTTACATTAGGACTCTAGAATATATTCGTGAAGATTTTACTTCAACATCCGCCTGCCATGTAAATTCGATTAACTTTTAATGTCGAGTTGTAGCTTGAGAAGGAAGGATCATCCGCATTCCTTCAAAAACAGTTCAAGGCCCCTTCGCCAGCTCGGGCCCAGCGTTCATTTGCGAGCTGACGGCCTGTCGGTGGCGCAGCGGCGCGTCCGCCTAGGTCGTGTCAGTGCAATGAACCGCCTCGAGCAATTTGACTCCAAATTTCGCAGTTGAGTAATCCAGGTTTAAAGCACTTTTCCGACATTTGCCGGGCATTGATCGGGTGAAATGACGGAATGGAGCTGTCGGAGCATTGCGGAAACATCAACATTCATCCGAGGAAATTAAATTTCTTTGATGTAAGAAATCGGTTGACATGCCCAGTGTTGTGGTGTAAACTGAATTTAGAGATGAAAAAGAAAATATATACTGGTGAAACTACAGGAGGAATTGATATTTCGTGATCGATTTGGTCGAGCTCACGTCCCTGTTAACATAAAACCGTTATTTTGATTTTGGGGGGTATTTTTCATGATGTCTCTACAAAATTTTCCCAATTTCGTATTTTTCAACACCCTTGCCACTTCATGACAATAAATCATGAAGGAATTGTTGATAATTATGTGTTCGCTGTTCAAATATGTTAATAATAGTAATAAGAATATGAATTAGAACGAGAGAAATTTACATTACACGACTGTGATGGCAACTTACTACATCACCGAAACAAAAATTAGTCGTGATTAAACCGCACGTTCCGCGCGGTTACAAGGAATTTCAGAAAATTTTAAATGAGACCTACTTCAGTTCTTTAGTTCTTTGCTTTATGAGAGGAAAAAATTAAAGAAAAAATTGTAATTATATTGAAATTACAAAATTGCGTTAACTTCGAGCACAAATTTCACAAAAACAATTAGTTTTTCAAAAAACACAACCTTCTTTAAAGGTTTATTGCTTTAAGAATTGATTTCAAATTGAAGAAAGAAATCTCTCATCAATATTATACTTTCGGAATATTAGTTTTGAAATTTTCGAAAATTCGGGTTCACTGAAAATGGGACCTGCGCCAGTTTTTATTGTCGTGAATACGAAAAAGAAATTTAAAGAAAAACATTTGAGCAATTTTTGAAAACTACCTGTTTTAAAATATACGCAGTTTTTGAATTGTCTTTATTGCACGCAAAAATACGCGAAAATTACAAATATTTTCGAAAATCGATCAGGAGATATGGCTTAGGGCATCAGTTCATGTCCTGACCGAGTAACTGTACCACCAAAAATCAAATTTTTTTTTCAAACTCGTAGAGCCTTTAGTTCGGCCAGGTCGATTGTGGAATGTTTTGAAAAAAATCATCTGATCGGTTTACGAGCTAGTGTTCTTCATAGACGGACGAACGGACGGATGGGCACGCACGAAGTTTTGGCGGCAACAATTTTTTTGCGTATTAAGGATCCACAACACGTTTATTCTGACTACACAATGTGTTAGAGAAAAAAGAAATACATGGAACACAATTTATCCATTCTTTCGACACCACGGTCACATAGAGATTGTCGATTTGTCATCGACTTTTGCTGCAGCATTACAGTACTTTCTCTCTGCTACAGAAGTACGGAGTATGGCGAGAAAGTGAAGGTAGAGTAACGGAACAACAGTGCTCATTGGGAAATAGGCTCGATGAACAAGTATATCGCGCTTATTTCAATGGTTTCTCCAAGGCTTTTAATATCTTCTGAACCATTGGTAAGTTTATTTAATTATGTGAAAGACATAAAAAGAAATGAAAAACAATTCTACGTAATTTATGAAATTAGGAACGAAAAAATTGTAAAATCATTTCTAAAGTAAATATTGAACTATAAAGCTACATAAGTAAGGTTTTAATATTTTTGTCTTTCTTAACTTCAGTTAAAACCCTTTCGTGTACATTTTCATGAAAGTGCTTTCATCTTGTCATATTACCTTTAGTACTGGCATGGTGCAGTCGCCATCTTGAATAACCGGTTATCCCATGTGTCGTTTCAGATATACGTAACTACCACGTCAACCACAGAATGATGGCAAATGTGCAAGCGAGTACATAAAAGAGTAAATGAGGTGAAATTGCACGTCATAAAGATTTTTTTTATCTTTAAACAGTTCAGCTTATGCACTTATTTCTTATGCCAGTAGATAAAGAACAAACTACATCACAATAAATTTAATTTTACGTAAACCGATAGGGGGATTTACAATATTTTATTTGGATGTAAATTCTAAGTATAATATTGTAAGCTTGCATTATTCATTTCTCATAAGAAATGGACAAATATATTTCGTAGAAAGATAATGTTATTGACATTTATTTGTTTATATTTATTTATAGTAATATGGTTTGAAATATCGTTTTTGGAAATTTCATGCAAACAATAGTTTGGCATATTTCTCCAGAACTTTCAAATTCACATAATTTATTCACATAATTAGAGAAGTTCAACATATTTTATTTACATGATGTTTCTTGTGTATTCTGTTAAATGTTGTCTCTAAAATGGGCATGTTGCTGCAATGTATGCTTGTTTCATTTACGTGTTACGTTCCGCTTTGTGTAATTGCGCATCTGTATTTTGATTGACGCAGCAAACGATGTTATCGTCATTCAGTTTGAGACAGAAGGACATGGCCACTTCTGAAAGTTGAACTCGATGCGTCACCTACCAACGCTTGCAGTGATTTGTCTGGAGACCTCCGAGGCCCCGGTTCGCAATTCCTCCTCGCCCGTGCTCCAGTTTGCACCGCCGAGGTCGATGGCAGCTAGTCGCCGCTTACGTGCATTGTCGGCCACTGGCTGAATTTATTTGCCTTGAAATTATGGTAATTTAACACTCATGCCGTAGTCCATTTATGAGAATCAATTTGACATTTTAAGTGAATTGCAAACCTAAATTCTGGTTAAATTAAGAAGTTCATTCATTTATGTGAATTCCCCTGTTTAATCAGCAATTTCTGATGCAATTAATTCTAAAAGTTGAAACCCCTTCCGTGAGAATGAGATGTTTGAATAAAGAAACCATCTATTGTTTTGCCTCAGGCAATGAGGAACAAAATAGTTTCATAATAGTTTCACAAATGAGTTTCATAATAGTATATACCCGATTGCGCAAAAGAAAAAGATGATATTGGAATATTCTGAAAAATCAAAGTGAAGAACCATTCAAGTTGAATACGCAGGACCGGGAAAGTTATAATTATCATCAGCACCGTCATCATCGACCAAGTCGTTGGTACCACTCGCAATCTAGACCTTAGGAATGAATTATTCATAACACATAAGAAGAATTCTCTACACCAAACATTCACACAATCCATACCTTAATATTCTCACATTCACATACTCGAGTATTCTCTACTGATAATGGGATCAGATAAGTGAGTCGTTCGCAAAGAAATACTAAAAGAAATGTTGAAAAACAAATATCAGACCAGATGGAAATATAATGTCTCGCTCTTTGAATATAGGATGCGAATTGGTTCCCATTTGGACTGCTTGCGTGAAAGTGTTACGAGAAGCCTGCATCAACGTTGCAGTTTACAGCCCCTGCAGCTCCCGGGCTCCACTGGTGGCCCAGAGCAATGGCATTGGAAAGCGTTGCAGGGGAGATCCGTTCAAGCTCCTGCTTGCTCTGGTCGCCACACACACCGCTCGCAGCGGCGTCGTGCGTTCTGCATTGGGGGACGAGCAAGGGCGTGAAATCCACTGTTAACGACAGATTAATAATTACTTTTTTTAATTCAGAATTTATGAATACATCTAGAAGGCGTTTAGTGAAGCAAGTTATATTATCCTTTCACACTATCTTGAGCATTGCACGCCGTAATGAGCACTTTTTATAGTTAGATGTCCACATAAACCATGTACTTTATATGATGTAGCAACACATTCAGACTACCTCAATGGAATTTATTACTTCTCATTTGCCTTCCCCATATTCTTGACAATTTTCACATAAGGTTTCCTGTGGATTATTCGCTTTGCAAGAAGAGATGATTAAGTAGGGAAAGTATACCACCTGGTAAATCGATATAGCCCTGACCTGTTCCTATGACAGTACTCTCCGGTTGGCAGCATCCAGTTGGTGGGTTGACTGAATAGTGATTCCGGGTGCGTGAACTGCTAAGGCCATTATTCCCGTATGTGTAGTGCATGTTTTATTGGTGGCGGTGGCGGTGAACTTCTCCAATTGGATGGGGAAGGATACGTCGCTTTGCCAGCATTGTCCCCCAAAGTATACCAGGTATCTCCCACCGGCATGGGTCCGCCCCATCCGCGACAAGCTCCAAGTTCCGCCTGATCACCCGACGAATATGGGACGAGTGGAATGCGTGTGAGTGCGTGTCCATGTGAGGAGTAAGGATAGGACAAGAACAAGAGAGGAAAGATTGCGCACGATCCTTAGCCCGTTTGTTAGGGTACTGTCTAGTGGTAATCGGAGAAACCACGGTAAACTACCTACGAGAGCGGCCGGTCTGTGGACAGCCGCGGAACTCGGACTAGCTCTGTAGCAAGTGTCAAAAATCCTGGCACCTTCCAGACTCGAATCGTAGAACGTTGAGGTCGAGGCACTGGAGTGACATCGGTTGATGAGCCCCAGGGGGCAGCCCCCAGGGGCCCGCTGCGCTCAAAGGGGATCTGTTCGCGGCCAAATACGCTGGTGCGCCTCCCAGCCCTCGCCTTTTGATGGGCGGCCGGGCTGGAGGCTGGCGCGCGCGCCCCGCTTCGACGGCTGCAGACGCCTCAAGCATCACGAAACTGTGCGGCTACTAGCAAATTATTTATTTATTTATTTATTTATTTATTTATTTATTTATTTATTTATTTATTTATTTATTTATTTATTTATTTATTTATTTATTTATTTATTTATTTATTTATTTATTTATTTATTTATTTATTTATTTATTTATTTATTTATTTATTTATTTGTTAATTAGTGATGTGATAATGGCGTTGCTTTTTAATTTTAATTTTCATAGACCCTGTTACATTTTGTGTTCTTGTTTTTATCTCTATGATGCTCATTGCTAAACTGCCCGTCTTAAGGCACATATGTATGGGCATATATGTAAGGCACATATGTATGTGTCTGCGGGTTTAGCCCTAAATTGCTAAATTACACGTTTATTTGTTTCATGTTAGAAGCGAAAGTATCAAATTTAAATCGTCCTGTCCGACTGCTATAATGATCAATTTAACATAAACATCATTTGAAAAGATGTCTGTTATTCTGCAACACGGATACCATATAGCCAAGACAACGCCAATAACAGCAAAAAATATATAGATCCCATTCAAGCATCCCGTAGGTCGTATGAATGGCTCGGACTGTGGAGTGCTTGCTGCCCACTCCGCTTCTGATGCCCAACCATAAAATGTTACGACCACCGCTCCGCCCTCGAAGAACGCGCACCTTGTAAAGAAGCAGCCCGCCGAACGCGGCCTTCTCAGAAGAGCCTCTTGGGATCATGGTCCACTGACGTATTTCCGTTCGCGTCCGAACCGGGACGGGAGCCCGTGCCCTGCGCCCTTTTTTGAAGGCGTGGGCGGGCGGTCACTGCACGCCGCAGTTGCGCAAATCCTAGTGGAAATTGATATATTGACGTCTTTATGGTGACGTCTTTATCGTCAAAGTGAGTGTGTGACTGAAAACTGTGTGATTGTTGTCTAGAGCTCCGGGATCCCTACCCCCGCTCTCTTTCTATTTTGAAATAAATTATGAAGAAATGTAGCAAAGAGCATTTTTGTCAAAATTTTGTATCGAGAAATATTCTCATTCTTATAATAGAAACTATTTGCACCAACAAATAAGGCTCCTTTTCTTGGCTCTGACCTCTTATCGTGCCCCACGCGAAAGAATCGACTCCCTACCGCGAAAACATATTCTTTTATGAGACTGTTGACGAAATATTAAAATTTTTCAACATCCCACGGATCTCGAGAAAACGTGCGCAGATAATCTACATTTATGTTCAGAAACAAAACAAGAGTCCGTCTCCGCATTCACTCAATGAATGAAGGGAAAGAGAAAGAAAATAACAATAAAAAATTCACACTGATCGGCAAGAAATTATAGAGAACTAATGATGACCTGAGCCCATTGTAGTATATACTTTGCGGCCTTATATGTTACAGTATCATCTGGATCTCATATGGACGAATCAGCTAAATCAGAGGAAAATCAGATAAATACAGAATTTCGGAGTAGGTGGCAATTTTACCCGTATCATTTTCCCCTCTTAGTATGTCCGACCGTCTCTGCCGGCTGCAGGACCACAATTCTGCAGACAACGCTTACGAATGAAAATATTCAGCTCTTTGTTTTCTTAAGGGATGCAGATTCGTGGTTGATGATACCCTGAACGTTGAACCGCATAAATCTCTACCAGGTACCGTTTTGTTTCCAAGTTAATGAGGTTCCGGGAAGCACATGCCGGCGGATAAATGTTCATACCTAACCTCAAAGTGTGTCGGCGCCTTGCACTTACAGAGTTGGTGCGACACATCGGTGTACTCGGCGACCGTTAAAACAGGAGTGAGACTCACAAGAAGGAGCCACTGGCCGTGTGTAGCAGTGCCCTCTTTGCGTACTCGCGCTGGTCGGAGAACATCGGGAAACCTAATGCGAGCTAGTGAATTTAACCATCCAGAAATTAGTTTTGGATGAATTAGCAATTTAATTCATTGGACTACTCGTGTGCTTTCTTACACTAATGTTATTTTTTGCCGAGACTGTCTAGTTAAGAAGCTGAAGAGTCAACGTTTTTGAGACGGCATGCAGTGTAGCCGTCTTCGCCTCTGAACGTCAGTCGGGTGCGCAGATCCTTCGCGCGAAGCTTTCATACGAGGTCTTGAGACTGATGAGACCCAACGCAATCGATCATTGCTTTGAAACACCCATAACTCTGTGCATACACTCATATTGTGGCGTTCTAGTGTGTTGAGGTTGTTTGTCTGTAACAAGCAATTCTCAGGATACCTGAAATGAAAAGAAGGGATAGTAATATGTTTATTTAGCAAATAAGTTTAAAAGTATATGACGTTTGAGGAGAAGTACTAACTGTGCACTCTTTCTTGAGATCCGGAATCACATTTCTTTCTCTTTTATTGTAATTAATTGAATTATGGTTCGAGGTAATAAAGGCCGTATTGGCAGTATTTGATAACAAGGAACATTATTTCGTATGCAAAATGAACTATTGGCATTGGAAAGGTCGTTACAAATTTTACTTGACAGTCCTGCTGACGAAATTATCAAACTCCCTACTAAAACACCACGAAGCTCAGGACCTGGTGCTAGTGAAGCCTCATGCTCCATTTACTTGCTCAAAGGATCAACGGCCACTGGACGGAAACCTGATCGAGATGGATTCTAACTCGTTTGTTACGGGTATGTTTATTTTTGGACAATTTTACAATACGAAAGGTACTGTAAATAATGCATAATAACACTATTTAAAAAAAATAGTGTTTTCGTTTTTGATGTTCAGTGTAGTCCCTAATTTTTAGAAGCATTTATGCAAGTAAAATATTTTACTTTAAATTTAAACGTGTGAATCTACGTAAAATCTACAAATATCTTCAAAAAATATGAAAGAAAAGACTGATGCAACAACAACATTTGCAGCATCTGATTTTGGGAGCAAAATATACATTTTGTAACGTTGTACAAGTGTGAAGCATAAACTTTTGTTGGCGCTCTTTTCGGTTCCCAGAAATCTCGCTTAGACTCTGACCAGCTTCTGTACTTCTGTGTACTATACGAATATTTCGTTTGAATGCCCAGGCGTACAAAATATAATATTACAAGTAAGCTGCTTACAGCAGCAAAACTTCTCCTGAATAAAGTCCCACAAAATGGTTTTCCAAAAAGAGGCCCAAACACTGCTCACGAACTACAAATCAAATACTCTCATATAACATTACACTAAATTATTCCAACAAAGTCTTAATGAATACGGCTATAATATATTACAGTGTACATAACATGCAATAATTTTTTACGTCGCAAGAATATGAACAACGTTTCTGTTCCATAACGAAAATCATTCAGATAGTTAGCGTATTAGCACTTTTCCACATTCACATCTGAGAGCCACAGCACATCTGGTTGCATCGTCGGCAACCTGTTCATGTCCTGTGCAACGTCATTCAATGTCCCCTTGGAAGTTCCGATCAGAGTGTACAGGGAGCGTCAGAGACAAGCCTACCACCACGGCAGGGCCGTTCTTTTCCAGTTCTCCCCCCTGCGCCTTGCGCCGATTGCCTGCGTGCACGCACTTCCACGACCTCTCTGCTCCAGAGAATCGTTCTCTCTCCATGTGTGTGGGGCTGCTGAACCACCAGGCTGAATTACTTGTGTTTCTGACATTTTAGGCCCTCCGGAGAAGGACCAGTGTTTTGAAGACCCGTTGCCACCGCACCACTAAAATGTTACTCGCACTAGGGATTTTAACGGGTTTCGAGGAGGAGGAGGTATGACTTTTCAGTTCTTATGTCGGAATATAAATCAGTACTAGAGTACCACTCACACTCCAGTCGCTTAAATGTGGAAAGGTAAATAATGTGTGTTAATACGTATTAAGCAGCAGGTGATATGGGCCTCTAAATCTTTCTGGAAGCCATAAATGACTAAAAATACGTAATGCTTCAGTAGTCATCTATAAGGAAAATTGCTTTACCAAATAAAAATCGTTTCAAGACTTTAAGAATGTTTAAGACATATTCTATCCCATAATTATGGGGTAGAAGACTAAGTCTTCAGTTTTTCATACTCTGCTGAACATACATGAAAATATAGTTATTTAACGTTTGTTTAAAACGTATGGGAGTACTGTACTGTTTTATACACATTCCAGAGCTGTGCATCCAATAACCATTATCCATGTCCTCAACGCAGTACGTCGATTCCTTCACGTGAAGCACTATCAGAAATGAGGTCCAAAATGTTTCATTTGCCGCTTTCAATTGTTCTTATTACACAGGAATATTTGCTGTAATAAAATTGTGACAAAAACGCTCGTTGAAACTTTTATTCATAATACACGTAAATATGATACAAGAGCGAGGCTGGATGCTAGAGCCCAAGAAAACGTGTACAAGTTGCACTTTTCCCTCAGACGTCACTCTTCCACGTCCAGGTATCAGATGATTTTCTCAAAGCACTTTTTAGTCTCCTGATGTTAGTGCTGCAGATTTCACGATGGGTTTTGTTTCCGGGGTTATATTTTTCTCCAATCGATCGTGCTACATTCTTATATTAATTTACGGTGTTTAATAAAACTTTTCATTTCGGTATTTCGTTAGCGATTAGAACGAGAGAAGCCGATGTAAAATGTTCTTGCGCAATGTTTCCAATGGGATGAGAAAATGCCTTATGTTTTAAATTACATTAAAAATAATTTTAAAATCTCATTCTTAAAAATATCTTCAGAAATATCAGAACATATTTTGTTTTTCATCACATATTGTCTTTTCTCAAATATTCAACAGTTTCATAAAAAACAGTTATTTACTATTTGACTGTTACACTAGTAGTCACGAAATTTTGAAATAAAAGTGCAGAACAAGAAACATGCTTAAACACGAGGAAATAATGAATATCGTGCTTGTCATCGTCACTCTAATACTTTTGTCTATGGTTGCGTTAGTAGAAAAAATTATTGGTACTGATTAAAATATTGATTTCTTTTATCTATTATACGAGCATTTTTTTCCAACAACCAATTGTTCACTTTGAGATCTTGTTCTCAGAGAATGAAATGAAGAACATGAAATGAATGAAATAAATGTAGCTTTACTATGCGCACGTTTTGTTGAACTCTCCTTTTGCTTGTAATGGTAAGAGTAGAGGTAAGGGCGAGTTGCTATTTTGTTAGCAATGCAGAAAATCATACTTGCAATTCGTGCACCGATGCAAATAAGTTTTGTATAACTCAGAAATGAAAATTATTATTTTTCAAATATTGCTAATCTTGCGATTTTTAAAATTATAATTTAGCTAAAATGGTAATCGTATTCAAATCGGACACAACATCAACCAAACCGAGACGCAACAAATTAGGCCGTTTAACCACAACCGGAATCCCAATTATCGCCGCCATTTGTCTACCACTTTTCAAAGCTTTCCTCGCAGCAAGTGCGTTCGAAAATCGCTTCGTGCCCTCTGCTGCCCTCGCGACCGTTCGTGCCTTCCACCCAAACTGTAACATCGCAGACAATGGTTTTCTCACCCACACAATGAGATACGGCCTCAGCAGGCGGATAATGCAAACAGGAAGCCAATCTGCATGACTGAAGCGCTGTCGCTCTGTGCTGACGACGTGGGAGAGGGTCTTCGTTTCAGACTTACAAAGCATACGTCTTGACTTTCGTTGAACTCGGGAAGAATAGGGCTACTCTTCCGCTTGGTACCCTCGACGCTGGAGGTGAGTTTATCGCGGCAAAATGCAAGAGATCACGTGAATGGGCTATAGAAGGATCGCGAGCCGGGCAATATTAATTTTTGATAACAGATCAGGAGTTAACGATTGCAGGTACGTCCATGCCAGTGCTGCGCATCTTTGCGTTAGCACAATATATGCGCGAAAGGCGGATAAGACGTGTCCCAACTATTCTTATTTTCACCAAAATATGTGTGCATAAATGTAAATAAATGTGTATATATTATTAGATTCTCTTGTCTTCTTTTCAATTACGACGCTATACTAGGACCTTTCTACAAAGAGTTTCCCCTCTGCCGCGGGTCGCGTCGCGTCCTGACGTCACTTCCGTTTGCGACGGTGAGATCCGCGGCGGCGCCTCCCGGCAGACAAATGGCTTCATTTGTGCGCCCGCGCCTGTGCGCGTCCGCTCCTGCAGCCGCTCGTAGCCCAAGAGAGAAGCCGAGCGAGCCAACCATTCATCCTTTCAATTTTGTGATCACAAACAAATATGTTTGCAATGTCTTGACAATAAGAAATAGGTGATTTGAAATTTATTAGGAAAGTATTCCCGTATTTCAAACTATTGGCGTTTATTGTATCTTCGTTAGAACTCTCCATATTAACAACGTCAATTCCTAGGGTGACTAGTGTAAGAATAACGCATACCCTTCCATCTCTGGAGCCCAGGCTAATGCATGCAGAATTTATGTTTAAGGAAGCGAGATCTCGGGACGTTTTCTTGCAATTCTCTCGTTTCTTCTGCCTCTCGTTTCACCATTTTTTCATCATCGTTCATCGGTACTATTGTCATCTACTCATTATATCATCACATGAGGCTCTCATTACCTCGGGAGTTAAAAGACCCCAAAAATACGAATTGTAACCCGTAATTAAATCGTATTTGTTGCAGCTCTTTGTTATAATACAACGCCATTTCAAAAAGATAATCAACATTACATTAATAATATTGATGAAGCATTTATTTCTATGTTCAAAATTTCCTTCCAGGTGTTTTATGTCCATTTCTCCATTTCTATCGAACGCATTCGCGTGGGTTGGGGAGTCAGGCGGTTTACGCCTCAGTGCCCTGCCCTTTCCGTGATCACCCGCTTCAGATGGAACACGTGGCAGCATGGGAAGTCGGCCACGCCATTACGTGGTGAAAGCGGAACCTATTCACACAGTAGTCATCATAGCCTTACTGGGCGCCGTTCTTTGTGATGGTGTGTTGTGGTGATGGCAATTCAGAAGATGGTGATGATGTAGTGGTGATGGTGCGGTGGTGCTCATGATCATGGCGATGGTGTTTATTGAATTGGTGCTGTATTACGGATGGTAATGGTACCAAAATTATCTCGATCAATTAGTCATAAATAGCATACCATATTACTAGCTTAGCATGTTTCAATATTTCACTTATTAACTAATTCTCTTAACTAGCTTACTGTGGCGACCGTTTCTATATTAAACAAATTGGCGAATTTTGGTGACGAACGAGACAGACTCGACTCCTCCGCAGGAGCGCGGCGAACGCCGCCGCCAGCGCCAGCGCCAGCGCCAGCGCCAACGCAGGGCGGCGCATTTCCAACCTCAGCCTCGCTACGCGCGTCTTACGCCACGGCGCGGTGCCGGCCTTGGACCTCCGCGATTAACATACACATTCTTGAGTCTGTTCTAAGCAAACTTTTCAATTGTCATTCCAACTACGTTAATAGAATGCCCTTATCAATAACATCATTCATCATAAAATCTATTCCATATTAATCACAAATCATCTCTTACCATGTAATGTGGGAAAACCGTGCACAAATCAATAATAACGCCATATGCGTGCTCCGTATTGGCAAAAGCACATTACCATATTAAGAAGTTACAGATAATGCAAAATAAATGACTTAGAAAAATTACCATGGTTCATTGGTAACCAACAATTACACACAGAGCTAAACATCAAACTCCTCCACGACTACATATTAGAAACATTCAAACATTTCTACGAAGCACTACCCGATGCACCTGCCTTCAAATCATACCAGCTAGGTCAAACATACAAACAGAATGCAGAATAATTTCATGATAACCAAAACATGGTTTCACCTCCCCTCAAAATCCCAGTAGACAATTGCTACAACTATTTCAACCATACTACACCTTAAATCAAATTTGTACCTAGGTATCTATTGAAATTAACATCACCAAATGAAAGTGGATTGGTTAAGTTATGAGGATTATTAAGTGAAGAACTACATCTATGATCAACTTTATAATAACTAGTAATAGTAATTGCTTTCAAGTAATACTTTCTTTTAATTATTCTATTTAATATTCTTGCACAATATTCTAGAAGGATGGAGTTGAAATACGCCAACTTCATGTCGAAAGGAATCGAATTGATCACCTCTGTAGGTGCCTTAACCCCCTCCCCAAATTTTGGGGTGCTTTGTCCCTGAGGCCCGTGGAAGTTGTGGAGGGATCCGACCGGAGACGGCGACGCGTCGTGTGCCTCCCCGCTGGCCCTGTGAGCGGAACCGGCCTCGAGCCGCTGCCGCGATGGCGTGTGGCGGGGTGGGGAAGCCAGGCGTGGAACGTGCTCGCATATGGCTAATTAGATGGGCGATGACCTCACCTACCACTTGGCGGCTTTATCTGGAAACGACGATGGTTTATTGCGGGGAACGGCATCGCAGCTCTGTCGCTTGGGAAGTGCCTGTTTCAGCCGGATCGTTCACGTTAGGAAATTAGGGAACCGGCTTCTACATATATGGCTATACGAACTATTTGATGTTTGTTTGCCTGTGTAACGAGTGTGGCTGTGAGGGAAGAAGAGAAGCATGGAACGGGATTAAGGACGAAGTCGGAGACAATCGATTTCGAAAGATAAGTTTTCCGTGGGATAATACCGCTAACATAAGAATGAGCGAGAGTTATGTAAATATGTGACTAATCTCTGAAGATTATAATTCATTTTTAAAGATGTAAAATCACGAATGACAAAGTGCAGCAAATGGAATATTTGTGCGGAAATATTTAAAAAATCTAATTTGCCTGTGTCTGGAATACTAATAGAGAGGCACTTAGAAATCGTGTTCATATTGGATTGACCAAATAGAAAAACGAGTTCTGGAAGCAATTTGTTCTGTAGTTTGTTGTTATTGTGATATTACCAATGATAAATAAATAAAGATATTGTCTGGTATCAATACTTTTTATTCAGCTTAAGATCGTTTCGATCGCGTAGCGATCATCCTCAGAGCTAAAATGTGAAATACAAATATTATTAACAGGTTGTAGTTATTGTATGCAAGATGCGTAAGCAAACTGGATCGTACATACCTTGCATAAGCTGAATAAAAAGTATTGATACCAGACAATATCTTTATTTATTTATCATAATAAAAAGGTATCTACCTCACCAGCGATCCAATTAATGATATTACCAAATAAATTCTGCGCATAAAGTAACGAAACAAATGAGCATACCAAGCACATCTCCGGACGTTTCCCCCTCGGCTGCAAAATGAGGTTACTCCAAAGACAATGGCGTTCCACAAAACATTCTATACAAGACATTCAGTCACGTTAGAATGGACTGAATCAAAGCCACATTCTGGGAAACGTATAAGTATTTCCACGGAAGATTGCAACTATATAACCTGTACAGTCTGTACAGACTTCGTTTGTGTAGCAGAATAAAGAAATTGATCAGGGGCTTCTGAGTCTATGTACTACACTTTAATTGAACGTCTCATTAGGCGTAATGACGTGTTCACGCGTCTGCGACCGGAGTCATAATAAACTCTAATGTCTAGATACAAGAGAAGCGAGTTCGACTTACGTTTCTACCGATTTGAAGCTGCTTTCTTCGTGGTTTTTTCACAGAGCATCAGCGGATTCACAGCAGGGCCTCTGACCATCAGGTCCTAGGGTTCCAGTGCCGACAGAATTTTCGGCACTAGCTCTTCAGCTAGGTCGAATTCAGCTGCTACCGCTACTGCTACAACTAGGAGAATTGTAAAATGCCGGAGCAGTACATTAACAAACGCACCGCGCATGACCTCTCCGTCGCCTTCCTTGACTTCTCACCTTCCGTTCCTCACACACATCTGCACTTTTTACACCGTTCTGCCACTGCCAAGGTCCAGTCGGGAGCTTAGAGCTTATCCCGGCCGGGGTTGTGCCACGATGGAGCTTGGCCCCATCCAGCGGGGGACCAACACCGTAACATCCTGTGAATAAAACATGCACGACACTTATGGGAATAATGACCATAACAGTTAAGGCGCTGGGAAACGCGAAATAATCAAGCGATCAATCGTGGCCATTCTGTTTTTTGCACATTCTGTTCTACAGTCCATATTAGCTCCCTGAAGTGCCCATCGTTAGAAACAGTTCTAAAGTTGCTGCACCATGCGCTCAACGAAGTGAATTTCCGCCTGTTGAGTGTTTACGACTCCCAAGCGTATTGGTTACAGATGCGAATTGCATTCGTTCCAGGTCTGTGACGAGTGGCAAGTACGACGCCAACCTGGCAGTGCGCGCCATCCAAGCGCAGACCCCGTGGGGCATTACTCGCACCTCCGCCAATAACGCGGCCGCCCCGCATCGGGACCTGCCGTGGGACAGCTTAATACCGTAATTAGGCCATCGTGTTTGTTTATTGCCGGCGGGTGCAGCCCTTCGCCGCGCGTGGGCGGGCGATGGATGGCGGCCGGCGCGCCGCTCCTCGCCCACCCGCGGCCGGGGTTTCCGCGTGGGCGCTCCCGAGCCGACAGCCCGCGACCGCTCTAATAGAAGCAGCCTCGTCCATCCACGTCAAACGGGAGTAGCGGGACGTCGACGCGGGCGGCGCCACCACGCCCGCTTCCTAGCGCCCGCCCTCGTCCTCGCCCCCGCCCCCGCCCCCGCCCTCGACCTCGCCCCCGCCCTCGCCCCCACCGCCGCCCTCGCCCTCGCCCCCGCCCTCGCCCCCGCCCTCGCCGCCGCCCTCGCCCCCGCCCCCGCCCCCGCCTTCGCCCCCGCCCCGCCCGCCTCCGTATGGTATTTTCTCATCGTTTCCCTTTAAATCCGCTCCGGGTACTTCAATTTACTAACCCCCCTCTCTCTCTCTCTCCCCCTCTCTCTCCCTCTCTCTCTCCCTCTCTCTCTCCCTCTCTCTCCCTCTCTCTCCCTCTCTCTCTCCCTCTCTCTCTCCCTCTCTCTCTCCCTCTCTCTCTCCCTCTCTCTCCCTCTCTCTCCCTCTCTCTCCCTCTCACACACACACACGCATACTCACACACACAATCCCACCTTGACGCCTACGAACGATCTCATAAAAGCTGATTCCCATCCGGAGCAATTGGCGATGTTCATAACCGCCTAAGCGTAATGCCGACCCGCCTCGCAGCGCCGCCCGCTCACATGTCGAGACGCCATCTGGCTGGATGCTGCGCACGCCGGAAGGCTGCGATGACGCTTCTATGGGGGATCCCCACTCCCTCTTTCCTGGGGGATTTGGATGAAATGTCGTTTTTTTCTTCTCACTTTCGAACAATGTCGTTTAGCACAGAAATTCATTTTATGTTATAAGGAAAGGAAATAATGTTTTTTTATAACCGAACCCAAACTTTGCAAGCTCAGTTCACTTGAACAAAAGGAAGAAGCCTTCATTACATCATTAACATATCCAACAGCTTAAGTTGTTCATCTGAAGTGGTTTTGATCACATTTTTTTACGTTATTTTTGTTTGTTAATAACAAAGATTTAATTGTTTGCCGACTGCCACTCCTGGCAGAGGAGAGGGGTGGGGCAGAGGTTCATGGAAACGTAGTGTGTGTGGAACGGGACAGGATAGAACAACGAAGAAGAATAAATAATCGCGCGCGGTCCGTGGCCCGTTTGTTCGGGTATTGCACCGGCATTCGCACCTACATTGATAGGAGAAACCACGGAAAACTCAATTAGAACAGCCGTGTGCTAGATTTCTCCTCCAGACGATGGGGGAAAACGAACTAGCTATCTAGGTAGAATCGAAAATGCGCCACAGTCCGCACTCGACCTCGAGGAGCTCCCTTTGCGAGTCGCCGCTTCCCGAGTCAGCGCAATGGTTTGTCTCTGGCGGCCATTGCGTTAAGTGCTTATTATTTATTCATTTATATATTTTTTAATTTGTTAATTTTTATTTATTTACCTTCAAAAATAGTTGCAAATGTTTGTGACGTATGCGGAAGTACATTGTGTGCATGTAGGTAGGATGATCATGTGTGCTAATTGATAATGTTGCCGATAGATGAATGAATGTGGAGTGGCTGATTCGTAGAAAGGTTTTGTAGAACCGCGCCCCAACGAAATGGTGGAGCCACTCATGCCGTACACGGCACAACCTCGCAGCCTCCAGCCCTTGCGCGCTGGGAAGCAGCACCAAGCTGCCGCAACCCGATGCCCGGTCGGTCCACTGATGAGTATTTACGACTGGTGATTGGGGATTGTTGTTCGAAATGGCCCCCGTCCGAGCCCTCGCAATTCGGATCGCGACCACGCGGCGCCGGGCCACCCCGCGCAGAGGGCCAGGCGCCTTCGAGGTACGGGGCAGTTTTCCGCCTCTGGGTATGCGCGGTTCGTGGTTTACCACAGCTCGTTGAAGCCAGGTTTTAACCGTTCGGGTTAACTAGGTCTCGTGCAGACTAGAAACACTTTTATCTTAGAACGTTTAATAAAGCTTCACCCGATACAGGTTTTCAGCGCACTGAAGTGTAGGATACAATCAACCGCGAACATAGAACTTAAAGGAAACCTGAAGCTTACGGGTTTTGTTCGTGATAGCTTGACACGCAAAGGTGGGCCCACAGGACTCCTGTTTACCCGAACAGGCGAACTGTACTGTAAAACTGGCACTTATCCCGAACGTGTATGAGCCTCTTACGGAGCCACCTCTGTCGCCCACTCACGGCACCGGCGACGACCCGGGAAGACTGACTTTCTACACGGGACCGTGGCGTTAGATGGCTGCAATTGTCGCTTCGAGTTTACCTCACAGTTAGTGTGTAGGCGGAAGAGGGAGGTTAAAGAATACTGATTGCATATAATTATATCTATCTAGAATTTTTGTTGCAGTAAGTGTTTTATAGATGGTATCTTCATGCCGTAACTTTTGATTTTCTTGTATTTCAAATCCCTAATATTGGATGCACCCTTGAGCAAGTTTTCGATATGTTCGTATACAGCCGGTCTCAGATTTTATCTAGGAAAGGAATAGTACTGTCGCTCATTTGATTGAGAGGAAAAACAGGGCGCTGGAAAAATCAAGGAATTATTCAGCCCCGATATGACACGTTTGAATAATAAATTATAGTTGCTTAAATTATGCTGCAGGTAGTATGATGTTAATCATCTGACGTTGAAAATGCTCCAAGTATAATTGAACTGTGTTGTGTGAGTTGCTTAATATACTATTACTGGCATGCAAATGAAGTGATGATTAATCCGAGGCATAATCACTCCCAAAACAAATGTATAGAGCAAATAAGTATTGGAAGTATTTAAATGCGTTCAAATACAAGTTTGTCCGTTACAAGTTTTTAAAACAATATATGTATTACTTCATTTTCACTGCTTGGGACACAATAAATCTCTTTTCAGCTTATCTGTAACACGTAAAGAAACAATTTAACAACAAAAAGTACCTGAAAGGTGTAGAAAAGTAGTGAAAATAAAGTCAAGAATTGAAGCAGAGCCAGAGCACGTCTGTCACGTAAGCTTTTTCTATCCGATTTTTCTTACCGCTTCTACCTGTTGGCCAATCATAAACTGGGACTCATCTATCTCAGGAGGCGGTATACATCGATCGCTATAATCTGACCTCTGATTTTAACATGCGCTTTCAGTTATTTTCAATATTTGGCGCTTTCTATAAATTCTTCTTAACTTTATTCAACCAAATAGAGTGAACAATGAGATTGCCCTTTAAAGTTTGTCATGATTTCTTTGAGCATTCTTAGAAAGTCGTGTTGTTCTTTAATTATGAATCAGTGGTCTGAGTGATGTTCTCTAAAAAGACGGTCTCTACTTCTAACTCACTTTAAGTGACTCTGTAAGGATTTTGTTGCATAGTCGTTTGTCCTTGAGGACTGACGTTGACACGTGGTTAATGATGTATTTTATGGCTTTCGAAATGTCGAGGGAGAAACATATCTCCTAGTGGTTTTTATTTAAACATATTGAACAAATGCCCTGTTAAGTTCACAGTGTGGGCAAGGTCATTTGTCTCGACATTTTGCGAGGGGCAAGAAAGTGAACATGTAATGAATCACTTTTATCAAGATAGATGAGAGATATTTGTAGCAGTGAACTGGACGTCACTTATTTAAGAACTGCATGTTTATGAACAAATGGTCAGTCTCTGGCTGGTTATCTTTAATTTCTTCAGAAAAGCCTCCTCTTTCTTGTAATCTCTACATCTCGCACACAGAACTACTGTATTCATAACGATATAGTGTAGTCTTGATCCGGTAGTTTATACGCAGTATCTGTTTCGTAAGGAAGTCTTGACGTATTTTCTTGCCATCAGATAGGCGATAAGAAATATTTCAACATCACCAAGAACTTATGTCGCGTTCAATAAAGGTCTATTACGAAATGCATTTCTCGCTTCCTAATTAATGCCGAGAAATGCAGTGTATGCAGACCATTAAATCCCAAATGAATTTTCGTGCGTCCACAGGAGCCGTTAGAGTCCTCTGCGTTCGTTTATCTTAGAAGGTCAGCGTCTATTGAAGAAAGAAAATTCGCGACGTTTTACAAAGAAGCACATTTGAGTTGACCGGAAATTAGCGCAGATACATCATACGATGGGCTGAATGGGATAAGCAATTCCTGTATTTCTTTGGGGAGTAGCTTTAATGAAAATCGAAACTACAGATCTGATTTTCAAGAAAGATTATATTAAGAAAAATGTTTATCTTTAAGATTGCAGTTGTAGAAAGACGCAAAAAATCTTTGGAACTTTTGTAACTTTCAATAAATTAGAGAATACATTTTGATTTTGACCTGCTCCATTTTTAAGCGTACTTTTCCCTATTTGAGAAAAATTGCAGCCGGTTTTGAAAAAAGTGGATAATGTTGAGGCTTTGCGTCAAGTAGCGTGTCATAGCAAGCAGCATGCACGGTGAAGAATTATCTGTGGGGATGATTCGGACCTTCCATATACCATACTTATCTCGACTATCTAAATGCGTTGTAATGCAGACGAAAAGTCTCATTGTTTATTACCTTAGGCCACAGAGTTAATACTTTGGGAGTTCATTACAGATGAGCTTACTTATTCATTAATTAGAGAATGAGTTTGCATATGCGTTAACACTTTCCTTGTCCCATTTATATTCAGCACCACTCGACATAACGCAAAATGTCTTTTAACTGATACGTTTAACAGACGTATTAAGAAGATATTTTAGGATGACATATGCAAACATAATTTGTACGCACAAATATGCAACGACTCGAAAGAAGGTTTTTTTGCGATTATTCTAGCGATATTCGTGATTATTAGTGGCCTGAAGTAGCAAATACACAAAACCTACAAAATTATTTTCTAAAATGAAGCACGCACACTGCTCAAGAACTGCAAATAAGATACTATCATGTAACACTACAATAAATTAGATACTATTTTAATAAAACACTCTTCACTTCTACAAAAGCATAATGTAAAGGTAACTTCAAATTAACTTCTCCCCATAGCAAGTCACACACAGTTTTTAACTGTTTTTGACGCAAATAAATAAATAAGTAGCACGATATAATAGTTTATACACAGATACCCATTACAACAGTTCTTTACATATCCAGAATAACAAAAGTAGCTGTTTCATTTCGCAACATGTGACTAACAAATACATAACAGCGTGTAAGTCTCTTCCTTAAGGCCTTGCTGTTGTATTACTTCAGCATACTTCAAAAGCACAATCTATGAGAATTCTCCTGATCTGCGCAATATAAAAATAAGCGGAATAAAACAGTAAAACTTTTGTTGATTTTCAGTGAAAATTGAAGCCGTTTCATTTTTTGGGATTTTTCAAGTGTTCCTCGGTGTCTAACAAAGCCTTAAACAACTCTCAAAAGGCGTAATACTGTATAATTTTCTTACAATTTTGAATTGGATATTAGTAATATTGATATTTTTATTTCATATTTGTAGCACTTCTTAAGTAAAAAAGAATAGAAGTGGGCTTTAATGAAAATCGAAACTAAAATTTAATTGGGGAAATTACTTCTGAAGAAAATCTTATGACCAGTTTTGGCGCTAGTGTCGTCCACACATGGTCGCACAGACAGAGAAAATGGTGTTGAGGCTGCGAAATATTGCGTAGATGAATGGAAGAGCATTTTCAGATACTGCGGCGAGAAGTTCTGTGCATTACCTCTCTGTGTTCTCGTCTGACGAGAAGGGTCGGAAAAGACGACACATAATTGACAAGATTAACACCTTGCCGTAAGAATTATTAAGTATTGAAGACATTGTCATGGTTACCTTTGTCTGGACGAAAATAAACGTTCTCCTTACGAATTCTATTCGTCATTAATTGCTTTCTCCGTCTTGCCGTATCTCAGAGCGCGGGACATGGAGACTGCATACTGGAGTTGCTTGCCAACGTACCACTTTCAATGCGCCCAATACGCATATTACGTAGCTTCTCTACAATTGCCCGCGGCTCCAGATTATCAAACAATGCGATCTCGTCGCGTCTTATGTAAAAAAAACTGCCTTCCAGGAAATTTTTACAATGTTCAGAGCTTTCCGCCGGCTGCCCAGGAGGTGGTGCGAACCACCGGTCACATTTGGAAGTATTTTGAAGGTTTATTTCAAAGAGTTTCTTACAAAATTAATTTTTTGCTGCTTGTGAGAAAATTCGTGGGATTTTCGACACGGGAAGTTTGAAATGTCAACCTTTCTTCTTAAATACCTCAAAGAGAAGCATAACTCAATGAGCTCAGAGCATGACAATTTGAATTAATTTTGCCACCTATGTGCCTAAAAATTGCTTTGCTGAATGAAATTGACTAACAACAATTTTCCATATTAGAGAAAGTAATTTACTGCACAATAGAGTAAAAATTATACAATTTTTCGGTATCAGACACCCACAATTCTGGTTTTTTTGCTTAAATATCATAACTTTTTGCTTTTAGAACTTTCTCTATACTATGTAACCAGTGTGCCAGAAAGTAAAAACAGAAATAATGTTAATCCCTACGTGTGCCGCGCCAATATTATCAGAAAATTCACCATAGACAGTGAACCCTGTCGCCCAGCAATGACCATTCAACTTAAACGTATACACTGGGATTTGTTCATCAAAAGAGCGTAAAGTTGAAGCATTTTATGCGTTCGTCTAACTCTCTTAAAATACCTTTCACTCCTCAAGAAACAGTGGACCCATCTCAGCGGTTCCACCCTTGGTAACTCTGGTGGAAATTCCACAAATTGTGAAGTTATTGCTGACACTCCAAAATCCCGCATCAATATAGTCCCTCTAGCGATATGATGATGAAGGTGAAACACGAAAATGAAACATACTCTATTGATAATGATGTGCGCTGAGCGAAATACGAAATAAAACATATGGCAATGGTATCCCCTTACCCCACTTGCCCAATATCACCTTGCAATATGAGCGATAATTTCCAGAGGGGGACGGGTTCTATAATACTTTCAGTGATTCCTACATAATAGACCTTGTGAATAAAGAAACCGAGACAGTGTTTCGAAATATTCTGAACGAGTGCATTGCCTCGAATTGGCCAATTTGCGTAATATTTCATGAAATTGTTTCAACAGTGCTTTGAGATTATCGAGAATGAATATCGTTTTCTGGCAATTTTACTTATTCGTCCATCGATTCTCACTGGCTGAGTTTCTATGAATAAGTTATAGTCGAAATAATTAATCAAGCGATTATGAGTAATATGTATCAATTTGCCTAAAGTAACGAACGATGTCCGGCCTCGTGGCCAGCTGGCGGTCAGCGCGCTCGCTTTCCACGACGCGGCCCCGGATTCCATTTCCGGTGAGGCATGATTGTAGTGTGCGTTTTCCTTGCAATGTCTCAGTATACGTAGTCAACGTAATACCAAAGCCATTGGCTCCGATAGCAGAGCTAACGGCAAAGCGGCAAAATGACCCGCCAGCGGAATGGCGCCGCGAGCAGAATTATTATAATCTAAAACATTTAGGACATAGTTGACGCCTCTCTACGCGTGTCCAAGTTAGTGACGAGACTCTGGTCTTCGGCGTACACGATTAGCATTAAACATCTTGGAGTCTCTCCAACGTATATCTTCCAAAATTCTTTGTCAATAGTTTTTTTTCTTCTTTTTTTCTAGCAATTCGTTTCGTATATGCAAATGAATATGTTATGAAAATAGTCGAAAGAGCTATGAGAACCCGAAGAAAACCTTGCTTCCTCATTACCCAAACAAATTCCACTTGAATTGACTGGCAATCGACCTGGGACTCAGAAATGAAACACGAGTCATCCACCACTGTTCACCACTTAAGGTGTGCTGCATTCCTTAAGGTTAGAACAAGTGCATGTACGGGTTGTTTTCGCGCATGACCGCATCCCCCTTATGGGTGAGCCACAACACCCGCCAAGAAAAATCTGCTTCGGCAGCGAACCCAGTCGTTTAACACGAGCCTCCTAGCGTAAGCAAGCACGCGCACACATCACCCGCCTTCACCGCGAGCGGCGGCGGGGACGGGGGCGGGGCGGGGAGGGGGCGAGGGTGGCGCTCGGCCCCCTGCCGCCAAGGCCATCCGCGCGTCCGCACGGCGCCGCGACGACCTTGCGCCGGCGCCCGGCGCCTCACCGCCTCCACCGCCTCCGCGGCCCCCTCCCTCGCGCCGCCTCATATCCGGGTCAGATGGCCGCAGCCTCCGAGGCGGCCGAAGCCCTCTCCGTCCGTTCCCTTCACCTGACCGGTCGCCGCCCCGCGCCGCGCCGCCGGCCTGGAAGCGCGCGCCCGCCAACCGGATTGTGAAGGCGCTGAGAGCGAGCACACCAAGTGACGTGGCGTGCGTGCTGCACATGTTTACATACGAGCTGATTCGGAACCCTTAGGGAATCTTTGAGATGAGTTATATGAAATGTTCTCATGACTGCAACGAAGACTTCGCTGTCGTTGGTAAACAAGCATATTTCACTTTTTAATTGGTATCAGTTGCCTTTAAATAGTGCTATGCCACCGCTCGGTTACTCAGACACTCTTGATGTAATTGTCTTAAGCAGTGTTTCTTTTTGACCTAATACGTTAATGGTAATTTCTACGTTTCTGCTCCCACGTGCAGTTTACTTTTCTGTGAGCTCTCAGACGTATTTTTCATTCGTTTCTTTCAGTTAATGCGAATATTAAAACTGTTTTCACTTGAGAGCAACTAGACGAATACTGGTTATATTTGGAACAAAAGGGAAACAAAATATATATTTTAAGAATTAAAGAATAATTTTCTGAAATTACCTATTACACTTTGAGGATAAGGAAATAATTTAGTTTGGAAAAATATTCTAGTGTCTCAGCTCCAATTAAGAAACCCGAAAGTCGCGTAACATATTTTATAATATATGTTCTGGATAAACCAACACTTACACCCGTAGTAAAGGGTTTCATTCTGTTAATGTCAGTGCTAGTGTTATCTTCATTATGTATTAAAAATAAATCATTAAAACAGGTTTTCGACGACATGTAAATACTATTAATGTGATTTTCTCAAATCATGATTTTCTGATATACGTCCCTTGTACTACATATTATGTCTCAGTTGTTGATGTTTGCCACTTGTTGCGTCTACCTTCGTGTTTTATCTCCGGGCATTGGGCTTCTTTAGGCCGATGCTTCATTTCCTTAGGTCTTTAGCGCGTGTCATGAGTGCACTTGCTGGAACACTGCTTTCCACCCCTTCAGCCTCACTGCGATCACTGCGCGTTCTGGAAGTGCCCACCAGCACGGTGCGCCCGGCAGCGCTGTTCGGTTGGCGAGGCGAGGCGAGGCGAGGCGCGGCCCAGATGCACGAACACAGCCCAGCTGCTGGCCACGAGGTCGTCAAAGAGGAACTGTTGGATTAATTAGGTGCAGAATTAAGGATAATGTTCCCGGTTCATCCAGCCTTTTCAGCTTATTTTAACAACTCTTTCTATATTTCAATTGGGACACTACATTATTCTTGTCGGTGGAAAACCTCGTTCTAAGTGTGACAATGACTTAGTTGCTTACAGCTGTTGGTTTGCAAATCCCGAGCCTGACTTCGTTACTATAGGAGCTTATATGTAACGATTGTGGTATATTGACTCTCTTTTAAATGAAATTTACAAATATAAAAATATCAGATACTAATTGTAGTGATCAGTTCTGCCTTAATACGGCAAATCCAACAATCTATTTAAAAGTCGTGAAACTATAACGTATTCCATGACGAACCAATAAATTTCGCAATGGAATTGGGTTGGTGCACGCTGCCTCACAGCGATTTAGGTAGGTATCTTTGGTCTTCTCATTCATAAGTTTATTTCCCTCCTCGATTAAGTATTTAGGAGTACTCTTTGGAAAAAGTCTTACCAAGTAAATGCAGTCATAAACTAAATTAAAATTAAAACCTTCAAATTAGCACCAAATATGAATTGTCGTTCACTGTTGAGGTTAGATTGCAGGCTACTTTATGCTCATTATGGGGAGGGAAGCATTAAACACTGTCAAGAAGCTAATCACAGTCCAAAATAAATAACTCAGGTCAACACGAAATGTATCACGGTTTTTACACAATCAACAAATCCAAAGGGAATGGATTATCAGAATGCAAGAAGACAGTAAAACATCTGGCCAACAATTTCTTCAACAACTTACCGAACTCGCCCTGTTCTACAATATTTAACGTAGAAACAACAACAGACCCTACATTAAATCAAGATTCCCAAAAGACCTATTAAAATGTTCGTAACTTCTAGACATATTTTCTCCGTGGTCTCTCTCCACCCTCTCCCTCTATCTCTCTCACCCATTCCCCCCACTGCCTTCTAACTTAGCAGTATATTAGTCGAAACTTAATATTCAGATAAGAAAGCCAATCTCGACCTAAGGGTGGCCTAAAAGCTCTTAGTGACAATGCACCTTCGAGTCCTTGAAAGAGAAAAGTGAAAAAGGAGGCGCAATAAATAAAAACTCTTTATTTACTGTCATCTAATACTGGTTTGAATATCTAATAATTCATTGTTTATCAGCCAATTATTGCCATCGTTTCCTGATTTTTGTTGATTAGCAAAGGAATTCTAAGCACGAACACCAGATAACTCTTGTTTGTACCTAACTTCCATCATTTGCACCTTGACTCGTTCGGGTGGTGCGATGGGCTGACGGAGGTACGCCCAGTAACCGGGCGACAAGCGCACTGGATTAGGAAGAAGAGGCGTGGCTCGGAAAAGGAGTCTCGGGGCGTGGGTGCTGCATTTGGTCGTGATGCAGGAGCTTCATGCTTGCTCACAATTCATCACTGTGTCGCTGATGAAGAAAACATTGTTCGCAATAGTAATTTCATCCCCTTCATCTTAGAACATGTCTGCTTTCGTATTCCATGAGTGTCATAACGTTTAATGATATGTGTAATTGGCTGATGCTTCATGTACGAGCATTGCTTCAACCAGTATATTATGTATCCCCATATTTAATGTGGACTCTATTGCATATTAACCTGCATTGAGAGACGTTTGGTTCCGCCTTCTGTTCATATGATTTGTAAAATGTGGCGTTTCCCCCATTTTCTCAGTTTTTAAATTTATGATTTGTTTTCATTGTAATGTTGCTTCAGTGCATTTATACCATTAATTAGGGCCATTAGGAAATTATGTAGCTTCCATCTATTGTTATTTATGTATCTCATTTTCTTATTTTTGAATACCCTGAACGACGAGTGTGGAAAAGCCCTAGTGCCGTCAAATGATCCACTCCATCAGGTATTTAATATTAACGTACATTAATTCAATCGGTTATTTCAGAAAGGCCTTCTCTCCTTCAGCTGTTCGGTGAGCGCACGGTGTGGGAAAACCCATCTCCGAAGAAGTGGCCTATTCGAGGGAAACAGAACCCCATCTGCTTAAATTATATTAACAAACGACCGATACCGCGTTTTTACGTATGACAACGCTAACTGCATCTTCGGATTCTAATACTGAAGTCAGACACTAGATATGTGACCTTTTCGAAATAATGGGTTCAATAATGAATTGAATATAATTATTATATTTCTATAATTCGTTTTGTGCGAATTTCGTGCTCAACACTCTAGTTGGCTTTAGACTGACGATCATCGTCTATCACTTCCATTGCATTGAGCAGCACCAAAAGAGCGCCTCCTGTGTTGCAGCCCGACTACTACCGCGACGCGCCGCAGTTCCGGCGCGTAGGCGCGGGGCCCGCCTACCGCCTGGAGATCCCACGGGCCAAGCTCGACTACACCGGCGCCTACTCCGTCATCGCGCGCAACTGCCATGGCGAGGCCAAGGCGGTGATCTCCCTGCAGATCTACGCAAGGGGTGAGTCTCGAGCTACATTCATCAAGCTTCATCGAACCACACCATCATTTTTCTTTCTGTTTTTTTTTTTTTTTTAATGTGGAACACAAGGGCGTGGTTTTCCATGGGACACGTTTCACAGTGAGAAGATTTATTCTCTCAGGACTGCTTGATTAGACACGGGCTTGAAAATATTATTATCATTTTTGAAAAGTTTATTTTAAGCTTCTTAAACAATAATCATAATGTTGAAAGCACTAGTCTCCTCGTCTTGATATTTAAAAAAAACACTTTTATTCTAATTTTGTTCTCTCTGTAAATAATGTACAATGTCAATGTGTTTAAAACATTTATTGCCGAGACATCTGTTAATACTGTATTAAAGTACCCAATCCAGTATATTTTATTAGTATTATTTCGAATCCTAGAATTCGTCGCCAAAACTTACTCTGAAAATGGGATGTCCCAAAATTACCTGTAGGATAATTTCGCCCACTTTAAAATTTCAAAGTAGAAGGAATTTTTGTTTTTAGGTAAGTTTCCAAGCCTCATTTCAATTTACTAACAAGACACTATCTATAAAATGAAGAGACTATCGGAGTATTAATGACCAGAACGGAAGGCGACTTCGTCTCGCCGTCGGCGGCTGTCCTTTATGGAGTCACGTGGACGGGGCCCCAGCCACACCCTGCAGCGGTGGGACCTGCAGCGACCGACGCCCCCGCAAATACTTTGTACGAGTAGGATATACGTGTATTCTGTTTTTACAGATTTCTTCTCATGATGGCAGTGTACAATTTATGTCAATAAACATAACGCATTGTTCTCACTAACCAATATCATCCAGACCTCGAAATGTCAGGAATCATTATAATCGATGGTAAATTATTTTCCCAATTCAAATGACCGTTAGGTATTAGATATCCACTTGTAAAAACTATAAGCAATTCTATTTTGGGACATTATGTACGAAAACATTCAGACCACTGTCACCACCGCCTGCAAGTCACCGCTCTGGCACGGTGAACGATTCGATCAGAGTTACAGCGTAGTCACGTAGGATATGCCAACACTTCCCATGAGTAGTGACTGTACTTGGAATGAAAGCGTCCGTCCTCTGTCCTACAGTCGTCGCACATT
Source organism: Gryllus longicercus (assembly GCA_038098605.1). Lineage (NCBI taxonomy): Eukaryota > Metazoa > Arthropoda > Insecta > Orthoptera > Gryllidae > Gryllus > Gryllus longicercus. The sequence continues at coordinate 932,539 of JAZDUA010000341.1, forward strand.
CCGAATGATGCCAATTAATACTAGAACCGTACGTAACGACGATGTTGCAGAGGAATAGCTAACTTTATAACCACACTCTACAACCTTCTCTGGATAGCAAGATTCCGATCTTATTGCTGAATGTGACATTTGCAAGAGACATAATGAACGAGCACTTTCCTGAGGGTTCAGGCGCCTCCTTGCAATGTTTGTTGCGACAATCACACTGCATTCATTGACTTCTCTCTACACGTTTCGTTAGCGATTTCCGGATTTATTACCAACATTTGCAGACCAGAGACAGCAGTAGAAAAGTTTAATATGATTCGAGACATTTTTCCAATCGTCATCTAGTAAATCGAAATCCAACACTGAAATTTAATTTTATTTCCTGATACATTTTTTAGCATCGACTAGATACATACTGTTTGGTTCAACAAAGTTAGTTCTACAGCTACCTTGAAAATCTCTTGCAGAGACGAAAATGAATGAAAATTGTGATATTTTTTTTTAAATTGCAGAGAAAGAAACGCTATTATGGAATGGACAACTCAGATATAATCACGAATCACCACAGTATAATTTATTTCATCTTATACGATCGCCTTTGTAGGCTATTAACTTACGTGTCCGAAGTCTGTGAAATGGTTCTTTATTATTGTCCTGTAATAAAGTAGCTATCATTTGCCACGACACACAGCAAAATGCTGACGTTGAACTGAACTGTATGGTGCACACAGAAACATCATTTTATTGACAAAATGACGTATAAACATAGAAACACACTTATAATTAATAATTTATTAATAAAAATAACACATTTACTGAACATACTTATCAAATAACAAAGTATAATGCACACTTCGTACACATTCCTGCGAAACTGCGTTAAGTATTGGTACTTTTTTTGATGCAAAATAACATAACTTTGGTGCATACGTTCTTAATATTTCTTTCTCTCCTCCGTTTCTTTTTCTTGGAAATTTCAATACTTTAAGGAATATCTTGCATTTTCCCACAACAGACACCTATTGTCAACACAAGGCATCCACTGTACCGCCCAAATCAATATAATACCATTCATCTTTACCCCTATTTGGTGGAGAGAATAAGCTCAAAATATTGCAAAGGTGATCAGATAAGGTTAAATTTGGAATATTATGGGTGGCTATAAGACAATTATGTGCCTCTTTGTAATTGTACACTCGCAGTAACGAGCGCGTTAATAATAAAATAACTTCCACATAATGGTCTATTGCAGCAATTTGTAAAATAAAATATAATTTTTTAGAAAATCTTTTTTAGTCTTTGGCGGACTCCTGTAAATCAATGCTGGGCGAAGAAAATCCGGCAGGTTCTGTCATCGGACGAGAAAAGCGTAATCAGAGAATATTACAGAATCGCTAGAAGAGAAATGCTCAAAGGGAATGGCAGAATGCTCAGTTGGGAAACTAAAGTTTGTGTCTTATGATTGTCTCTCACTGAACCCTTGAAAGAATACAATACAGATTATAATGGTAAAGATAGTATCATTGTGGTCCCGATGACCGAGTTCGTTCAGGCAGTAGAGCCGTAGTGATCTCGGACCGGGGGATCGCGGGTTCGAATCTCGCCTTGGGTGTGGCTGTATTTGTGTTCGTCCTTTCCACCCTATCATCACCGTATAATGTCATTTTCATTGTTACCGTGCCGTTAAATGTAGTAGTGGTCGCTAATGGCCTAAATGTTGTTGCGTCCTTAAATAATAAAACAAAATATCATTGCAGTTATGGATATGGTAGAATACACCAGTTGTCGTTTTCAAATTAGATTCTTGAACTTGGTCGCACCAACCATTTTTTTTTTGTTCAACCATTTTACGGAGTCAGCGAACGAAAAAGTACGAGGTGATTCGGTCTCATTGTTGGTGTCAGATGAACGGGCGATATTATTCACGACTCCTCCGGAATGATAGATGGGGGATGTGGGTAGCATAAGCCGCTATGGATTTGACGCTGCAGCCAAACGTGGACTAAGATATTCTTTTGTATGTATATGTAACACAATATCATTATGCGTTTGTTCCATAATATTAAGTGGTTTCGTAGCTGCCATCACAAAATCATAATACTGGTTCTGGTTCTGTACGAAAAATTACCTACAGAGAAACTTGATGTGCACTTTATCGTGTAATGTTGCGACGACAAGTGAAATGCTGTTGAAGCGAAGAAAGCCGAAGCCTGTAATGGGTGAGGTAACTGGTGCAGGAGGAAACCATAGGAGGAAAACAATGGCCGTCGCTGACACATCGCATTGACTACATCGCACTCGGAAAGTAAATTGGGTTATTTTCTTGTTGTTTAGGTTGGAAACATGGCGTAAGCTGTCACTGCATTGAAGAAAATTTAAGTATATATTTGATTTAACACTCCATTATTTAAACATTCTATGAAATATTTATGTTAATTTTGCTAAAGCATTCGCTGATAGCGTGCTGGAAGGGTACTATTCCTTAGGAAAATCTAAATTTACTTTAGAACAACTCTGGCCTTGAGAAAAGAACACAACCCCACAAAAAGTTGACTGTTGTAAAAACGCTGTTGAAATCACATTTGTCGCTCTTGATTTCACAGTTGTCGTCAGTTCTATTCCACACTTCGTATTAATTATTTATAATTTCACTTTTGACAACAATTTTGACATAATTTTACATTGGAACAGTATCCGAGGATACCACTGCCATTCAAAATAGGCAAGGCAATAGGCAGACTGTAGGCAATCATGGACTGGTTTTTAATAAAGATCAGTATACATATTGGTTGTTTGGTTTGGTTTAATCGTACTTATTGGGTTGTTTATAATTAAGATAATTATACTTATTGACTTGTTTTTAATTAAGATAATCATTCATTTTCTCTCCCATTGTAGAGAGTTCTCTTTCCAGAGGAGAAAAATTAAATTCCAACTCTACACCTCCCAAAATTTTGAACTAAAATCCATTTTAAAACTATTTATTTCCTGTTCATTTTTCAAAATACTTTTCTAATCAATTCAATAATCAGTATTAAGAATCTCATCAGATTATGTAAATGGTTCTACGTTCCGCACCCACACACTCTGTTGTGTTGCCTCGAACGCCATCTCGCTCTCTCAACATAACGGGAGCGAAGGCGTGAGCGGGGTGGTAGCAGCCGGGGCGGAGGCGTCGAGGGCCGTGGGAGAGCGTCTCCCATCTGGAGCCAGCAGGTGGCGGTGCGCCGGGGCGGCGGCTCACCGGGAGCTCCTAGAGTCCCTGTACCGTCGGCGCTAGGCCTTTTAACACTACTTACACAGCTAGGTCCAATTCAGCCGCCGTCAGGAGAATTGTAGCCACCGCCTGTTCTGAAGTTTTGCGTGGTTTCTCCGACCATCAGCAGTCGAATGCCGAAGCGGTACTGTAACAAAGGGGTCACGGACTGATTGCGATATTTCCTTCCTCTTCCCCATCCTATCCATCTTTATTAACACTTACAGTTACATGCACTACATTGCTAGTCGGGACACCAGATGGAAGTTTAGAGCCTTACGGATGGGGCGGTGCCCTGTTGGTGGGATATATCTGGAAGAGACGAATTCCGCGCGCCGATCTCATCATCCAGAGGGGAAAGAACATCTCCACCCTTCCGTAATGAAACATACAGTAAACTTACAGGACTAATCACCATAGTAGTTGCCGCGCTAACAAATACGAAATAATCAATCAATTAATCAATCTCGCTTGACGACCACGCCTCCAGAAAGTCCTAATTTCGTCACCGCTGCTCTCTGCTTCTGGCGCTGCTCCGTCCAGTTGAGGCTGCAAGCCACCGCATTCTCGCGGATTATGAAAAAAGGAACTGATATTCTAATTTCAGTTTAACAGAGATATTATTCTCCTATCCTCCTTTTTTAAATTATAAACAATCACATAAAAATTAATTTCATGTAATTACATTCCAGTTACTTGACCGGAATCTAAGAAAACATTTGTTTCCTTCTTGAGAACCTGTAAAGAATACATGTAATACAATAATAATAATAATAATAATAATAATAATAATAATAATGATAATGATAATAATAATGATAATAATAATAATAATAATAATAATAATAATAATAATAATAATAATAATAATAATAATAATAATAATAATAATAATAATAATAATTAGCGAACGGATTTCTATGATTTTGTATATTTGTGTCCCTTGCTTCAGGTCATAGCTAAGTGAAATAGGTTAATTTACTTTTAGATAAAGTATGAAAAAGAAATAAGAATATTTCTTGAGAAAAGTACAATTTCCGCATTATATGTATTGCATGGAAGTAAACTAAACCATTGTGTTAACTTATGCATAAAAATATAATTTACCACCTCTGGTTCAATATTTTATAACAATTAGGTTCGAATGTGCTGTTTTGAAAAAAAAAGCGGGAGAGTCAGTGATCTACAAACGACAAATCCTTGAGAATCCATTACAAATTCGCAATCTAAGAACCTCTCAAACTCCACCTATATAATCGAGACCACTTTTTCTCGAGAACACTCGAACAGCTATTTCTTTGTGACGACGACCATTCCTCCTCAAAATTATCCTTATCCTCAAAATTGCTACAATAAGTTGAAGCGAAGCTGAATAGCGCATTGTGAAACACTAGGTGAGTAATAAATGAGGTGGAGGAAGGGCCACCAGTTTCGAGACGTGAGATAAAAGCCCTCCCGCTGGGTGGACCAGATCATTTCGCCATTGAAAGTTCGCGGAGAACATATTACGTTCCGCGACACAGAGCAATTCGAAGCACGCCAGGATGCGAAAATGAAATAGGAATGAAACATTTCAAACTGAGGGATTGCAATTACAGTTAAACCTGAACGCGAATGATCAATGAACGGTATATCAGACGTCGCTTAGATATAGAACATGGAAAATTGCGTGAGATTCCTGTATGTAAGAAAAATTTCGAGAAGAGGAAAGGTAAGGAATAAGTACTTTTCCTTAAAACGTATTAATTACATAAAGAACGTTTCCTTGTTTTTTCTTTGTGAATTTACTTTCATTATATTTAGACTCCGAGAGTCAGTTACCTTACCATAACTGGAAGGTCCGAGAACCGAAGAAAAGCTAAAATTTATTCGATGAGCGAGACTCCATGTTTTAATTTTTTTTAACGATGTCTTCTCATCCACCAAACGTGGATTATGTTTACAGAACGTGTTAGAGGAAGCAATTTAGTTAACATAGAAACAAAATGCATCCCCTATTTCGATATCAGGAACGACAAATACGTGATTTTCTGACGAAAATTGCCACTTTCCACTGCAGCATTGCAATACGTAGTTTCTCTGTACTACTTAAGAACTACGTAACACGTCAAGGAAATAAACATTCAAAGATTTTCATTGACATTATTTCAAGATCTAGTTTTTAAGGACAGATTTCATTAAGAAAACTTTCTTAGTTGTTTTGATATGATTGTTTGTAAACACTCGTTACACAGGTTAACTCACATATTTAATGTATTCTTATGCACAGGAATTTTTCCACGTAAGATAAAGCCATTTTTAAAAAAAGGCAATATAAATGAAATTCATAACTATCGGCCAATTTCTCTTTTGTTTCAAACATATTAGAGCGACTTTTTTACGTTCGAATGGAAACATTTCTTAGTAAACACGACGCGTTTTTACGAGTAGATTGCCACCATTGGGTTGCGAAAATCAAAATTTACAGAAACAGCCAAATTTTCTTTTCTTAAAGATGTCGCCGCATCCATGGATCAAAACGAAGCACCTATTGGAATATTTTCAGACCTTTACATAGCTTTTGACGTCATTGATCATAACATTTTACTTTCAAAATTACCTTTGTATGGAATTCGTGGTATTGCTCTAGATTTGTTATGATCGTACCTTAAACAACTATCTCAAAGGGTAGAAATACCTTACTGGAATATTGGAACATTATGTACACACCTTTCTGACTCTTTGCCAATTGCATGTGGAGTTCCGCAGTGATCGATTTTAGGCCCTGTTCTCTTCCTACTATACTTGTAGGTAAACGATATGCCCTCATCGATTAGAAACTGAAGAACAGTTCTCTTTGTAGAAGATATGAATATTCTTTGCAATAAAGAAACCGTAAATAGTACAATATCAGATATTTCAAATAGATCCCGTAATAACAAATGAAGAGTAAATGAAAAGAAAACTGTGTCAATAGTTTTCCTTTTCTAATAAACATCTCTGTACTCCATTGAAAATGAACGGGCCTTTCAATTCAGTCAAGCTTTAAATGAAACGTCCATATCAATGAATTGAACACTTAATTAAGTTTTTCATGCTACGCTTTCAGATTTCTTTCAAATTCACTCAGGCTCCATACTGCTCGTTGTGTATACTTCGCGAATGTTCATTCCCGTATGAGATACGGCATAATATTCTGGGGAAATACATCTTATAGCTTCCAGACTTTTAGATTACAAAAAAGAATTGTACGAAGAATAAGCAAATCCCACCCACGTGATTCTTGTAAGCCTCTCTTTATTAATCTATGTATTTTACCATTATATTGTGTCTTCCTATATAAATCAGTGCTTTTTGTCAAAAATGACTCACTTAGGCGGGAATATATTTTCAGCAAATGCCGTTGTCTATAAATAGAACACTCGACGTAGTAATCATATTCATCAGGTGACTGTATCAACAGCTCACTACACAGAAATCACATACAATACAACACCTTGCCAGATGACATTAAACGATTAAATTCGATACAAAAGTTTACGTTGGAAGTAAAATCTTTTCTGCTGCACACCCGTTTCTATCGCTGTTTCAACCGCACACAACCGACATTTAATGTATTATTTACCATTGAGATTGTATAATGTAAAGAACCTGCAATAAGTATTGTACTTCAGCTTGTGAATCAATGACCTCCTTCTCGATCAGGTTTTCGTCCAGTTTCGCTGATCATTGAGCAAATACTGAGACGGCCCCCATTTTACGTCTGGCCATAAACGTAACTTCAAATTAACGTCTCCCCAAGGAACATCACCCGCAGTTTTTAATTCTTTTGATGTAAATTAAATAAATAAATAAATAAATAAATAAATAAATAAATAAATAAATAAATAAATAAATAAATAAATAAATAAATAAATAAATAAATAAATAAATAAATAAATAAATAAATAAATAAATAAATAAATAAATAAATAAATAAATAAATAAATAAATAAATAAATAAATAAATAAATAAATAAATAAATAAAATAATATCAAAAATTTGATTATTTGCTCAATTTGTACTCATAAAGCTAATGTTATAAATGGGCATATATTGTGTTAGTAGTAAATATATACACGTTATTCTTATAAGCATATAATAAAACTACATTTTTATCATAGTTTAATTTAATTTGGCAGCTTTGAATGCATCGTATTATTAACCATGAAAAGGAAAAAATATTTTAATATTTAATTTCCAAAGATTAGCTATTCTCGTGTTAACTTTTGCTTTCTTCTTCAAAATATCGATTGTTAATATATTATCTACAATCTCACAATTCTAGCATTTCGTAAGTATATTTCTATTCAACTATAATCATATTTTGAAAAATTAAGGTGAGGAATTTATTTTCATTTATTCCATTGTTACATTGTCTTGAACCCTAGTTGGAGACTGAATAATATATGGTGATTCACATTCTGGACCACCGTCGAACGTCTCGGACGGCTGTTCTGACGGCCACTCCAGGGCGACGTTGTCTCGATGGCCGAGCGGCCTCAGGCGCCAGTCTGAAGGGTAGCCTTGCCCGCAGAGTGCCCGGGCTTCGGAGCACTCTGGTCCTCTAGGGGTTTCTACAAGGACTGTCTGCTTGGCCAGAATATTATTAGGAAGGTTCAGTTTTCTTTCAATTTCTTCTCCCTTTGGGAATGAGTACTTAATATAAATAACGGGATTAAATAACGAATAATATTAAAGGTCTACGAATTTTGTGTTATGTATAGGACACCCAATATTTAAGAAAATGTGAATTATGAATAATTGTAAGACTCATTGTTTAACAGTAGTTGTGACGATTTTTGCAATTTAAGTTGTATGATTTAAATATGAAGTAGCTACTGGCGAATTTAAGGTAGTGAACTGGACAATAGAATTTGTTTATTGTGAAATGAATAAGCAATTCGAAAATGAAAATGGAATGATTTGTATGTTAGTTTGAAAATAATGGAACACGATTTTATTATGCCTTATGCATCTTGAACGGATGAGTTCGGAATAATTTATATGAGAAGGAGGGGGAGAGGTGAGGAGATTAAGATTGAAAACTAAAGAAAGTAGGAGGAGAGATTATGGTGGTTTGTCAAAAAGAGAGTAGTCAGCAAAAGTGTAGGGCTAGCGAGATGAAGAAATGAAGTTGATTGATTACTGGTCATTCCCGGCATATCAACTTCTCAAGTCAATACTACCGTAAGTGGAGTGTATAGTTTTGTTCTGGAGGTGGGAGTGATTTTGCCTCGCTGGACAGGGAGATCCGGCGCCGACCTACTGTCGGCTAGCGGATTTTTTTTCAACCAGCGGGGCACCGCCCCAGCCGTGACAAGCTCTTAGCTCCTGACCCGGTCTGTCGGGATGAGTGGTAGTGTAGCACGTGTGTGTGTAAGTGGTGAGAATATGACAAGGGATGGGAAGGAAAGATCGCGCGCCCCTTTTGTAAGTGAAAATAAACGAGAAGAACAGGACGGGGAAGCAGAGAAAACAGAGAAAGAGAAATATCAGAGAAACAAACGGGCGAGATAGTGAGGTCGCTTTGGAGCGGAGGCTGAGGGTAAGCGAGGGAGCAGCAGTGAGCGGGGCTTTCTGCGCGGGGCAGCGCCAAGCTGCTGGGCGGGACCCGCCGCGAGCTCTGCTGGCTGGCGTCAAGTCCACACCGAAGGGAACGCTTCGCATGGCAGGCAGGTGGTGATACAGAATGGCACACAATTGCTCGTACTACTTGTAACAATTGCCTAAAATGATTTACATTATTATGTATGATATTGTATTAGGATTTATATGTTATGATTTTTTCAATAAACTTTTGCAAAATTTTCTCGTCCAAAAAAGCACAAAATTGTTATGTTTATTTCCTAACATATTCTAAGGACACCGTCTTTAGACAATTGACCCTTTTTCCTGCCAAGAACCGCCTTTATATAAACACTTAATCTGAAAAAGTTTAAATGAATTTGTTGTTAGATTTGTAATACTTTAAATATTGTTCCGCATTAAATACTGCATATCCCGCGCCTATAAATACGTATTTTTCTGAACATTCGTGATATGTACAGAAAAGAATCATAAGAAATATACAACCAAAACTATAGATTATCTTTTACTATAATATTAATATTTTTATATTGTTTCAGAGCGTCAAATCTTTGTAGTAATTCCACGACGTATGATCATGATGCAGTGTGTCCGAATCTCGACTTTTATTTTGGAATAATGACATTTTCTTTGTAAACGTATTTAAATAACTTTTTAAACGTATTTAAATAATACTGATGATATAAAGCATTAAAACAATACACATATCACAAAAATATTTAAAAGGCATGCAGTACACGAATTTTGTGTCAAAATGTCCTCTATTGTTTGGAGAGAAAAAGATGATTTTCTACTAAAACAACCTCTGCCCTCCCAGCTTTCAGTTCCGAATCCATGGCTTGTATTATTATAATATTCGTGTCTTCGTTCTTTTCAGAATGTCAATTTGCAAGCTGATTCGGGTGGTTTGCAAAGCTTTTATCTGTATTCGGTTCTTACGTTGAACTGTTTGCACTTTTATATCGTTTGGTAATATATCATATTTATTTTAGGTTGGTGCTGAACTACTGGTTGATGCGTTTCTTTATTGGAATATTTGTAGTGGTATTCGAATATATGAGTAGCTCGCTGGACCTCAGAGGTCAATATTATTTCTGTTCAAATTGATTAAATATTAATTTTATATACGTGTATTTCGTTTTCAAACGCCAGAAGATAATGTTTTCCATTAGTCAGTTGCATTATTAATTTTCTCGTGTAATTATTATTTGTGTGTTCGTGGGAAACTGTGCTTTGAGATGAAATGGAACAATCCCAATGTTATCACGTTTACTAACGCATTACTTTGTCTTGGCTCACAGCTCTTGACTCTTCAACGACTATATAAGGAGAGACAACAGATTACGGTATCGTTCTTCGCCAGACTTAATGCAGAGGCATATCTCAGGATCATTAGCGGAGTGTTTGTCCATAAGGAGCTCCGTGCGCCGTTGCTAGGTTAACGACGTATTGACGCCAGGCTACTCCCTAACTGAGTGAGGAGTGAGAATAGCCTCGACATTCCCTTGCAGAATTTGCCTCACAATACTAAGTGTTATCCATATCTTTGTGTTCATTTTGATCAAGTATACCCCACATTCGTGATAAAAAGCTCACCCTTTCGTGATAAAAAGCTTATCCTATCTATTATTTTCTTTTTACTTAGATAATGCATTACTATTTTCCAGAAATTGAATTAGAAATTTTTAATAGTTCGTTCCAATGTAATTGCATCACATTTATTTTATTTTCTCCATAATTATAAAATTTCATTTTTAAGAATCTCATTTTATCTGTAGAATAAAATGCAACTCACTGCGCTTGAAATAGAGAAAGTGTAAAAATCAGCAATCGTGTCGTCGTGTAATTAGACCCGAAGAACGCCATTCCAATGACTAGCAATCGCACTTGCATAGCACCTTACTGCGCATTGCTGGCTGCAGAAATTCCACTTAGTAGAGAAACTGAGAATATTGCGGTGCACACTTTGTCTTTTTGTAAATTCCACGAGACTGCGGTAGAGTGCGAGCTTTTTGGTGCTATGTATTCGGTTTACTAGTGAAGATTTTGCTTGGATGTTGCCGATCCCAACAATTACAAATTTATCTTTGTGAAATCAAAATACGATAAAATAGTGCTATCTCAATATTTGCCGCCCGACAATAAAGTGAGGGTATCAAATAAAGTTTCCACTTTTGTTAATTATTTACATTGTTACTCTTTATTAATAGATAATTTCTACAATCCAACAAATTAAATGTCTTATAACAATTAGTGTATAACGAATTATTTCGATTAGTTTTCGTTTTTTAGATTTTAGATTTATTTTGTCAAAAAACAGTAAAAAGTGTATGTAACGTATGGGGGAGATCACCTGCGCACGTTTTCTTGAATTCCAGAATCTCTTCCCATCATTTTAACTATAAATAGTTGATGGATGAGTAAAAGTTAAAGATAAATAAATAAAAATAAAGTTTAAAAAAGCGCGAGTATAGCAACATTTGAAATTCTAGACATTTTCGTTCCCAAATTATAGAAAACTTATTTTCAACGGTAAACGAACTGCAGGTTTGATTTTTCTGCATTGCTAACAAAATAATAACTCACCCTTACCTCTACTCCTACCACTATAAGCAAAAGGAGAGATCAAAAAAAACGTGCGCATACTGAAGCTACATTTACGTCCAGAAGCAAAACAAGGGGCTATTTCAGCAATTGCTCAATGTATCAGGGAAACTGGACAAAACATGATCGAGATTGAATTGAATTGAATTGAATTTTGCCTTATTTTACGTGGCGAGACTCGGGCCATCAGGCCCGCTCTTCCGTCTGACCACGCAAATTTCGCTACGCTCCTTTCACCAACTAGCAGAGGAAGGAGGTATTTCTTGGGCGAGAAACAGGCGATTTTGAATTTAGCTCAATTGTTTAGTGTCATCTGGCAATACGTTGTAAATTTACGTACATGTATTGTATGTACATTTCTGGTAGTGAGCTGTTGATACTGACACTTGATGAACGTGAATTTTAAGACGTGTGTTATTATTATAAATATCAGTCTTCCATTAAAATATGCTCCCACCGTTAAGTAAGGTATTTTTGTCAAATATTACAGATTCGTAAATAAGCAGACAAGGCAATGGTAAGATTCCAAACTCAATGAAGACAGGCTTTCAGGGATCGCGCGGATGGCATTTTTTCATTATTCGAATAATTTTATTTTGCAATCTAAAGGTCTTTTTATAACTGGTTTACCTAAAAGTACCTATTTATCTCTTTGATGAACTATTGAGAAACAAAATATACTATTATATAATGTTCTTTACCATCTAGTACCGTTGATATTTGCTACATTGTTGTGCCTTTTCATGTACGTCTACCAGCAAACAAGAGAAGTTTGTTGTATGTTCATTATTATTATTATTATTATTATTATTATTATTATTATTATAGATTTATTCAATCAAAAAACAGTAAAAACTGTGTGAAGTAGGGAGGAAAAATTTATATTATTATTTATTATTATTATGATTATGATTATTATCAATTTTACCGTAATAACGTCTCCTTTTAGTATATTTTGATGTTAATTCTCTTCTAGAGCTTTTTTGATATTAGGCCAGTTTACAGGCAAAAGAATAATTCTGTTTAGAACCACCGATTTCTTTCTTATTATATGAGGTATTCATAGAAGGATTTCGGTTATCTTGAGGCTTTGTAGCTAACAATTTTAGATTTTTCTGATTTTTTTCAATTCAATTGAAATCTCTTCGTATGTTGACATTGAATTATTTATTTTGTTGGATTGTAACAAAATATTAGAGCCCTATATTTTCCTTCTCCGTAGCTAGAGCTTCCCAACTCTTAAGATTGGCGTTGCATAAAGTAGCTCATTCACGTTCGGGTAGGAGAAAGTTTTTGCCGTTCATCCGCCCCGGTGAAACCCACCAGCTGCCGAATCTCGATTTTTATTCATGTTGATCTACCCTCAACCTCTGTGCGTGTAAACATACACAGAATACCTTTAGGTAAACCTGTAGGTGTACAAGCTGCCCCGTTAAGCATGAAACGCGGTAAACCCGGACGGGTAAAACCTGGCGCCTTTAGGCGCCTTCGGGAAACGGTTAAACTCGAAACACGCAATCCCTAAAAGATAGATCTCTCACTATTCCGAGCGTAACGGCCCCTTGCCTCTGATGCAGCCGTGCCGCAGCCGCAGCCGCTGCCCCAGAGCCTTTGGCGCTGGATTAGGAGGCTCAAGGCGAAGCGAGCGCCCGGCCAGGCCACGCGTTGCGTCGCGCACGTGCCATACAAGGGCATACATGGGGCGCGACGGGACGAGGAGGGCGACGCTGGCGGCACCGGGAACAGAGTGCGGCTGACGCGGAGGACACGGAAGATGGCAGTTTTCATTGCTGTTCCATCCACAATGGCACGTGGCCCTCGCGCGGCAAGGAGTCTCTCGCCCTCACTTTGCTGGTCTACTCATCAACGCGTTGCAAACGAGTCGACGGGATTCGCTCGGCCTTCCTTGCGGTAGTCATCACGGGAAGGTATCCAACTCGAGATTTGCACGCAAGGGACTTGGTCAGTCAGAAGGTTGTAATCAAATGGGAAGGCAAATTCAACCTTCATTGATCTTGTTCTATGGTTTCACGTTCCAGGAACGATGCATGCACTGTAGTAAAAAAATGCTATAGAATATAATAGGAAATCTGCAAATGATTGGTTGACGGCGGAACGGTTGTCAGAGAGACAATTCTATCTCTTTTGGAACTAGCGATGAGATCAAAGGGAGGGGAATATCAAAAAGGAGTTCTTGGAAAAGGCGTAATTCCTTCGAGCTAAACTTCATTGTTGAAGTAGTAGCTAAGTTGGATTTTGAAATGGTAATGATGAAACATCTAACAGCAAATCGCAAACTTCCCTACGAAATCATCACGGAAACTCCTTTCATTCTGTTATGCACTATTGTCCCATTCACTTAAGCCGCAATAAGTCGAATTCTCCATTTATTTTTTCAAGTTTGAGTGCCCTTCATGTACTAAACTTATTGAGGCACATGAATGTTGATCTAAGTCGCGGTGATAGTTACTTGATGAGATGAATAATGATGTAGAAAATGTGGAATGATAGGAGAAAAAAGAAGAATTTCGTCTTCAACAGAGACACCTGCTTCGGGCAAAGATCCCACATAAAGACGTATGACGTATTGTTGAAAAGGATTTTTTTAGCGCACCAGTGCAAAACAGCCAATTGCTAGAGTTTGATTTTTTGTCTTCGACGATATTGTCACCGGCGGCGTCTGTTGCGAATGAGTGGAAGATCTTGACTCCAGACCAGCGCCGAGCCCCTTGCACGTAGCTTCCCTGGAATTTCCTTTCAGGCCGCGCTTCCTTCTTCGGCGCTCTTTGAGATTGGAGAGGCTGCGGCGTTGCAAGGCGTGCGTCAAAGAAACGTCAGGCGCAGAGCCCCTCGGGGAAGAATACGGTGCAGGCGAGGTTCTTAGACCGTTTGCCAGCGGTCGTCTACCAACGGCAGGCCGACGATGCCTCAACTGCCATCACATAACAACTCGTTTTATCATTCTCATCGTCTTTCTTATTGCAATACTGCTGTTTATGCTATAAATAGGTTTCCATGTTTTCTTTCAAACCTGAAGAATTTAATAAAGATTCAATACATATTTAAAACTCAGTGCAATGCGGATATAAAATTGAAACACATCCTCATAATGTACATGCGTGACGCACGCATCGACAAAATGCTCGCCCCAAAAATTCTTCTACGTCTAACTTGGACGCTCGACAACAATCACACGGACGACGCTGTTTGTTAATGAAGGAAGAGTGAATTGCCATTACCGACGAAAACTCCGTCAGACGTCGTCAATAACTAACGGGAAAGTTGGGGGAACAGTGGAACTTGAACCAACGCCACGTAATAAACCAGAATTCTCATTGGCCCGTTCTACACACAAGGTTTCCCGTATGTCCGGACCTTCGACCGCTCTGCCATCCTGCTTACGGGACATTCGCTACCTGGGATAACCTATGGGAAAACATTTTCCTCATAAAAAAAGAAAGTATGTCAGGAATGGGATTCGAACCCATGACAGCCACAGAACCACAATTCTCGGTGGCCCCTCACAGGGCGAAGGTTTCCCATGAGTCTGGTGCCTGAGATCCCTTGGTCATAGTGACAGCTCGGGAATGTTTCACGATATTTGAAATGAAAACGACGATATGAGAATACGGAGGCCATCGGAGGCGGGGGAGGGTGAGGACGAAAGACGACGAGCTAGGCAGAGACTGACGGCTAGGAGGGAGGTCTAGGGGGCGGCAAGAAGAGGGGACGGCGTGCGGCTGAGTCGCAGGACGAGGAAATGGAGGACAATTTCCTGCATTAACGGTCAGTTTTCCTCGCGGTAATTTAATTAACACAGAAAGTTTGTTAGATTTCGCTGAGTGGAAGGAATAGTTGCTATTACAAATATATTTATAAAATGTGAATGTCAATAGCATTTCCCAAATTTATCATTTCTTTTGGTTTACAGCGTATACAAAAACAGGCGTTTGTGATCTAGTGGAACCGGTTGTGTCACTACACAAGATGATCACGTCTTCTTTCATAATATATGATGGATACTAGCAAAGGAGGTACATGGCCACAGAACTACAGACCTCCTAAACCGATGAACAATATAAAAATGTATAGGTGTTAATAGAAAAAGAAATATTTCGTGAAGGGCAGTAGCAAGAGCTAGGCATGTGTGAAGCCAGAAAATCACACGTGGTCGATGTATATCGCTTGGATTGAAAACGAAAAACGAATTCCAAGTAGTGATGTGACATCGATAACATAACATCGATGTTAGCAAACATCGATGCTCAAAATTAAAACATCGATGTTAAAAATACATCGACTAAAAACCATCGATGTGTTTAGACTAGTTTAGTAGTCTATAATATTAAATTCGTGTGCATTAAAATTTAATTTGAAGGTGTTTGTGTTCATCAATTCGCCGAATAAGGATACGAAAAGAAGGGGCAGTCCATATACCCACAGCGTAGTTGGTGACTGTATCTCCGTGAGCGAAATGAATATAAAGAAAGAGGCAATACAAGGACATGAAGGGCATCTCCGGGGCGAGAGTCTGGTCGACGAAGGCAGCACTTACAGCGTTCCTTTGGTTGCAGTACATGAATAACAGTGTTACTACCAGTTATATATTTTACATATTTTAACTTTTACAGTATTGTTATCCTGGGCGACGGAAACAAAACGTCGAATAAGAAAAAACATCGATCACAAAACATCGATGTTAAAAAAGATCGGTGTTAATACATCGATGTTTCGAAAACCTCGACATCGTTGTCGCATGCCGTATTCCAATGTAGCTTCATCTCCGGCTGCCGCGCCGTGGCCGCGGCTGGCAGCCGCTTCGCGCGTCCGAAACTCGCTGTAACCCGGTACGCGGAACACGCGCGGGACCTTGGAAACTCACACCGCTTCAGCTGGCACCGCCGCTGGCGCCTCGTCTGCTAGCATCTTGCCTCGAGCTGTACGCCTCCCGTTGGCGCCTCCGTGATGTTGTTTGTGTTGGCGCTGCTTCCACGGCCTTTAGCGGAACGCGCGGATTAATTCAATAAACCACGTTCTCTTTCGACCCCTGCATGCTAAAAGAAATACGGCGAAACTCAGCTCTGGTGGACACGTTTGGCGCTCTTTATCCAATCTTCCCATTATCATGCTATGTACTACCTGCCCCAATTTCTTGATCAGCAGACAAAGCAGTTGGAATATTTGAAAATCCATTAAAAAAACCTTCTTTTTCCTTCCATTTGCAAAGAACCTTCTCACCTTAGGAGCCTCAGGGCTGTCCAACCTCCAGAAATAGAAGGGTGTACAGAATTGACTCCACCGTACCCAGATGTCCAAGTTACGGACGGTCAAGTTGACATGGTTTACTGGAGTTGTGATGCGCTGAAGATGCAGGTGAATCAAAGAGAAATTGTTAAAATTAAATGTACGACGTCAGTTGGAGTGAAGTGCATATCTGCGAGGCCAATCGCCGTTTTCCTACGTTAAGAGATCCGGCTACCCCACGTTACCCTTTGTGCTATAAACGAGATGAATATTTGATAAGGTACACTGTATCAAGCATCTATAGTTTTCTGAGTCAACACTTCAGTTATATAAACTCCGAGGAAGGAATTCGTACGTTTCTTGGTTATAATGTGATTTCCTCTTTCAGAAAGAACTAGCCACAAAACGGTCTCAATAATGCTATTATGTTACAAAATATCGCTTTCATTTTCGTCTTATTCCCTTACCAGTCTAATCTTGAAAATGATAAAATGTTTCTTTTTAAATGTGGCTATTGATTATTTTTAAATGCTAATAGTTGATTCGTCAAAAGACCCAATTTAACGAATTTTAATAACACATTAAGTACAATGACTTTCCAGATTTTTTCAAATGAACAAGTACTTACCGATCTTTCAAAAGTTAATAGAATAAAAATGAATCAAAGAGAATCTCAAAATAAATATGAAAACATTAAAATTTAATAGATTAATCATCACCGTATTTGAACTATCTCGACGCTACCAGATGCCCGAAATTCGCTTCGGAGCACCGGCACTGAGATTCTCGTTACTAGTTCTTAGAATTGTGTTACTATTGGTTCTGCGGATACTAAGTAATTCTCCACTTTTTTCACATTTCTTTTTAATGTTTTCGCAAATTTTGCTTGCACTACGTCATTATTATCCATCTCGTTGCGATCTATAATTTAATATTCAAATGAAATACATTTCCGGAATACGACAGTATAAGGGTATGTGACTATATAAATTGTATATGCCCGTATTTTGGCCGTCCAACCGAGTTGCAGACGTCTGCTATCTTCGTTGTATATCTGATGCTTTTGTTTCCCAAAGAAGATGTTAGAGGGGCCGCCGAGCGCGAGAGCCGAGGAGCTTCCAGGGCAGCGGCTTGTTGGCGTAGCGGGCGTTTCGCACATAAATGGGCAGCGGCGGCGCCGCCAGCCGGCGAGGAAATGGCCGAACATGGTCGCGGAGCGGCCCAGCCACGGTGGCCTCCGGGGCAAATCCCGGCCGCACAAGCAGAGGAAGCGCTTCCGTATTGTTCTCGCGTTACGGTATTAGGTAAGCTAATGAAAATCTACGTCATAGTCCTGACAAAAACCACGCAAAAGGCACTCCATGAAATTACCGGCGCCATCGAGTGGTAGCTTCTCACTTTTAAGGGCGTAGGGCGATCAACAAGTTATCTACCTGAGCATGAATATGAAATTTTATTTTGAAAATCACCTAATTCCTTTTCAATGCAGTGCCCATTGACTTCAACACACTTGGTCTGTTTTGCCCCAGTGATCGAATACCCTCAAAAACGGAGGCGCTGACGGGAGGCGTACTGCTCGACGAACGATGCAGAGGAGGCGCCAGCGGCGGGGCCAGCGGCGGGGCCGGCGCAGATGCCCCATTGCAGCTTCCTTAACTGATCCATCGTCAAGAAATTGTCGTCCACGAGGAATTGTTTCCTGTTTCGAAACCGGAAGGAGTCGCTGGGAGCCGGATCTAGACTATATGGATTGTACGAAGCCACACGATCCAAATTTCAGTGTCAGTTTCCACTGATTTTCTCACGATGTTCCAAATCTCTCATTTTCTCTGTTGACCCGCACCGCACTGCACTTTGCCATCTCGTCACATCACGAGCTTACGGCGGACTCACTCAGCCCTTCTGCAACAATGCCGTAAGATACCGAGGCAGAAAACATACTGAACGTCCCTCGTATTAGTGTGATCTAGATTTCATTTGATTGTTTACTTCTCTTACATTGCCTAATTCTCATAACTGCTTAATTCATATAACATGCTGATCGGCACACATTGTTGGACACTACGCCATTCGTGGCATTTCATGCATATTAACTGGTGCAGAGCAAAATTTGCACTAACATCGACAAGTCACTGATGGGTTTAGGGAGACCCATGATCCCCCCTGTCCTAGAGCTGGCTAAAACGCATTCTATTATCGATCGTTCCCGCCGGCTTGCTGTCGTAGTCTCGGAGGGCGCGCGCGCCTTATCTGCTAGTGAATCTGTGCTTAGAAACTCTGTCAAGGCTTGAAAGTAGGCAGAACCGCTCATTCTCGGCTTGTCTTGATCGTATTGACAGAGCGTGTCCCATGAGCAGTTTCAATGCAGAGGATTGCAACTACCTTTCGAAGATCTCGTGTTAATTCAGTTTTTGTTGCAGCGCATTCCTTACCCATTTGTACCCTCCTTCAGTTACCCCTCCACTGAGAGTGAAATAAATAATAGGGTTATGATGTTCAATACAATCATAGATTTTGCCACTGCTTCGCACCAGATGAAGCGTGGATGAAGCAAATTAATGTGATTTCCGAATGCTAAGCGAATTATTTGTATACTCGAAAAAAATTTTTTTGAGAATTATTCGTGCAGTACATCGCAAGTTCCATCTGCATTAGAGCAACCAGGTTCGTTATTTTTATTTATTTAACGTCAGAAATAGTCAAAAACTGATATGTTCTCGCACGAACTCGTGTTGAAAATGAAAGTGTAGAATTAAAATAAAGGGAAAAAATAAAGTTTGAGGTATGCCAATATCGAATCATTTTATTACTATGGGGTTGATAGTTTGCGAAATATATTCGAGATTATCTACAAAGAATACAGGTGCCGATGGATCGCTCATTCAATATTCGACCTCGAGGGCCCCGAGCAAAAATCAATCATATATCGTATCATTCGAGAGGTAAGGCCGCCTGACCGCCTCGTCTCCATGAACATCCCTTGTAAATGATATCGAGAGATCCTATGAAGCCTTCATCTTTCGTTATCCATCGTCAACTTTTCGTTCGCTGATGCGGAGGGAAAATCGGTATTGTTCGTTCATTGACGCAACTAACATTGTCGGATGTAGCGGTTTCGGTGGGCTGGTCTCGGCACTGTCTTTTTGTCCGACTATACCCTGTCTCCTCTCACTAGGTTTCTTCCTTGGAAAATAGAACGATCAGTTAAGCCGCCGAATCTCTTGGGGCACATTGACCAGGCAGTTCCCACATGCCGCTTCCACAAGTGATCACTTGCGGGGCGTTCCAGACCCGCCCGCACTGCGCTTAAAGCCCAACCAGGTTGAAGAACTCGGGAAAATAAGCCTAGGAGAAAACGCGCATTTCAAATCATGAAGTCGAATTCGGGGTTTTCATCTAATAAGGAAACCGAAATGAATCCAGTACAAGAAAAATGCGAAACGCCACTTCACCATCTCCATCCGGCGAGCCGTCACGGGCCACCGCCGCAGGCCGGGCGACCTTCTCTTGTGGCGACTCCAAATCCGTCGCCAGGCGCTGCTTGGCAGACGCACGCTCCGACCGTCCTTTTACGCGTGGCCCTGGCGGTGGCACAAGCGACGCTGATTTGTGGCTCGCGAAACGGCGGCTACGCTCGCCTTATACGCCCAACGAGCTCTGAAAATACCTGTGCGAATGCGTGCGTTGTACAAAATTCAACGTGTTTACTCCTAAGGAAATTGTGAGTTATGTACTGGAAATTTAAGATTATCGTATAAAATGTCCTAAAACTACCTTCCCACCCTCTGAAATAGTTTTCTAAAATCAAATGCAGATCATTCAAGAGTGTGCGCATTAAATCCTTATACAGAATTGGAGTAATCTGTGTCCATTCGTCCGACAGTCTGGCAATTACGCTAGCTTCCGGCACTGTAGCTAAACGTTTTTGTCTGGAGTGGAGTTCGAACTCGCGCCCTCATAGAACACCAGAATGCTACGAAGCTCAGGTCCGGGCAATGTTTCCTTGGAGTCTGGCGCCGTAGGCCGCGCGGCCATCCTGACAACAGCAGATACAAACCTCAGAATAACACACATAAAAACATTTTTACATTGCAAACAGTTAATGTAGATAAAATTGTCAAGAGTGGGATTCGAACCCACGCCCTCAAAGAGGGTCAGAATGCTGCGAAGCCCGGATTGATGGTAAGGTTTCCCTTGAGTCTGGCGCCTTACACCGCTCGGCCAAGCTGGCTACCACTGCCTCTTGCACTGATTTTTCTCCACACTTCGCGCAGAAGTTAAAAGGAAAATTCAAATATGCATTTTTCTGTATTTTTTATGAATGCAACGTTTACGAATTTTTAATAAATAAGGTAATAATTGATTTTTTTTCCTTTCAGGACAGGGGAAGGAAGAAGAAATGGACGCGAGCTCAGTGAAACATGGGTGAGTAAATTAATAGTTAGGTACTACCTACTTCTGACAGTTTCATTTAATTGTTGTTGGGCTTGCTGCCGCCCGTTCGTCGGCGCGCTCGCGTGCATTGGCGCCAGCCCGGGCTCGAGGTGTGCTCAGGCAAGATCACAGCGTATGTCGCCGTATGACGATGAAGCAATTCTCATCTCAGTTTGAGAAGACCAGTATTCGTGCGAACCACACGTACCCCAATACTCCCCGGTGCGAGGCCGGGGCAGTTGGTTGGCCGTGGCCCGTGCCCGGCCCGCCGCGCCGAGAACAAACACGCAACTCAATATTAAAAAGCCAATTATTTTGTGAATATAAAGAATAATTATGGTCTGAATTTCATTGTGTTCCGTGTTAAAGTGTATTCCAATAGAATGAAGTATATACAAGCCCTGTAAATAGGTATAATTAAAATCCCTTGAAATGTTCATGTATTTTATGGGCCGCTCAACTATTAACAGGGTTTAAAATAAGGACACGCTAAGAACATCATAGGAATTTCTTTATTAGCTCCTAAGAGTTCCTTCAGCCCGTTTTACCCAGTCTTAATATTAAACATGTTATAAGTGTTAAATAAGGGATTACATATTTTTTTCGGTTCCCCACATGAAAACCTAATTCAGTTACTATGCTATAAATGTCGTTCATTATAGGAAATTGATTGAACTGGTTCCCCATCAGATAGTTAGCACTACACGGCGCAGCACAGCATAAATTGCCCTGGAGTTATTGTTGCTCTAAATATTTTATGTTCTGACGATATCTTACCGTAGTATGCTTTAATGTTTCTATCACAAATTCATATCCCATATGCGATGACATGCTGCGATAATTTGTGATTTCTTTCTTTCGGAGTGATTTGCGTAAAGGACTGCGCAATACTGAACTCTTGATCCAAATTTTCAGATACTGGCGAACGAGCATAGGTCAAAAAACTTGCCGAACAAAGCAAACTGACATATAAAACTAATTTTGCAATGAAATAGGCGAAAAGTCGTTTTTCTCATTAATACAATTTTGGAGAAATAGTTGTTCTAGGCGTCGGTTTAAATTTGATATGCGTATTAAGTAATTAATATGCGTATTAAGTAAAACTATTATTTTTTTCTCTGCAATTTAAATACCTATGCTTCATACAATATTTACACAATGAAAAACAAAATGTAATGTTATGTTGTAATTAAATGTGAAATGTAATGTTATTTAAATGAAATGTTCATTAAAGTATCTTAATTTTTGTTTTTGATTGCATCAATATTTTCTCGAGGTTTTGGACATATATTAAATACTGAAGTTAAGTGTTATTCTCATGCTCGTTGATCAAACTGAATCTCAGTGAAAGAAATTGTCGCAGTAATTAATCATGATAATTTCTTTAAAATAATCACTTATCTATCATAAACCATGACTTGTTTACCTTAGGCTGTAAATATCATATCTTTGTCGATTCATCTAGTTTTTAAGTATAACCCATTTTTAATTAGTACTTTTCTGACAGTGCTTGTTGGAGTATATGTTGCAACAGATTTGGTAGGCAAAATTATTTAACACTGTTCTGAATGGATTTTTCTCGATAATTGCCTTTTAATATTGTAAAAAAATATCAAAGAAATCTTTCAGACCACAGTTACGCCCATTGCAGGCACTTTTCAATTGTCTAATTTTTTGATTGTGAGGTTAACAAAATATTTTTGGAAGTTCAAGGATGTGCATGCAACGCAAAGCCATACATTTCTGTTCTGTTGTAAAGCTATTTTGTTTTTACGTCACATTTTGCTCTTTCATGATTTAGGTTAATTCTACACAAAATTGCTATTTTAATGTAAATGTAAATATATATGTTCACAAATCACCCTTCTTTGTAATACTTATATTTTCATCGTAATCTTTACTATTCTTCTAAACTGGAAGATTCCGTAAACGTCCTGCCACTAGAGTTCTTGCATTTCACCTAGGTGCTAAGGCTGCGATTTACAACATGCAGGTTAAATGCCTTGACCCCCTGTTGGCGTCGGGTTAACAACAGGCACGTCGAGATAATTTATACTCCTCCTAAAGTTCTTTGGAGATTTACACTTTAATTTGTAGTAGATTCTTTTCACTCCAGAATTATGAAGACTACATAAGATTTACGAATGCGAGAATGTGTTAATAAATTTGACTGTAACTTAAGTGATGCTTTGAAGTGTAATTTAAATGATAGCTACTAAATGCGTGTTTTTTTTTTTTTTTTTTTTTTTTTTGAATTCTTGATCTGGTAGAGTGTTTGTTCATCACGAAATAAGAAATATCGAGAATAAGAAGTTTATTTTGATACTTCTCGAAAGAGCTTTTGTGATATAAAAACATATAAATGTATAATTATGAATGTAGGCTTTGAGAAGCTATTTTAATGAGAAAATATTTTTATTTTTATTCTGAGGGACATTTTACAGTATCTAAAATTTTATATTTGATTCTTCGAATATTTGTTGGTCCAAAGTATGTGGTCATTCCAATAATCTTTAACTAGTTTTGGAGGATTTACAATATGTAATAGTATTATAATTCCATGCAATTACATTGCACAAATTTCTATATAATAAGATCTCCTTATAAATGACCTTGTCTGAGCACACCTCGAGACGGAGGCGCGGGAGGCGCGGGTGGCGCGGGAGGCGCGGGAGGCGCGGGTGACGCGGGAGGCGCGGGAGGCGCGGGTGGCGCTTGTCGCGCGGAAGGCGCTTGTGGCGCGTGAGGCGCGGGTGGCGCGGGAGGCGCGGGTGGCGCTTGTGGCGCGGAAGGCGCTTGTGGCGCGGGAGGCGCGGGTGGCGCGGGAGGCGCGGGAGGCGTGTGTGGCGCGTGTGGCGCGGGAGGCACAGGTGGCGCGGGAGGCGCGGGTGGCGCGGGAGGCGCGGGAGGCGCGGGTGGCGCTTGTGGCGCGGAAGGCGCTTGTGGCGCGGGAGGCGCGGGTGGCGTGGGTGGCGCGGGAGGCGTGGGTGGCGCGGGAGGCGTGTGTGGCGCGTGTGGCGCGGGAGGCACAGGTGGCGTGGGTGGCGCGGAAGGCGCGGGTGGGGCAGGAGGCGCGGGAGGCGCGGGCGGCGCGGGGGGCGCGGGAGGCGCGGGGGCCGCAAGTGGCGCGGGTGGCGCGGGAGGCACGGGAGGCGCGGGTGGTGCGGAAGGCGCGTGTGGCGCATGTGGCGGGGGTGGCGCGGGTGGCGGGGGAGGCGCTGGAGGCGCGGGGACGCCGGGGGCGCGGGGGGCGCGAGTGGCGTGAGTGGCGCGGGTGGCGCGGGAGGCGCGGGGGGCGCGGAGGGTGCGTGTGGCGCGGGAGGCGCAGGTGGCGCGGGAGGCGCGGGAGCGCGGGAGGCGCGGGTGGCGCGGGTGGCGCGGGTGGCGAGGGAGGCGCTGGAGGCGCGGGAACGCGGGGGGCGCGGGTGGCGCGGGAGGCGCGGGAGGCGCGGGTGGCGCGGGAGGCGCGGGTGGCGCGGGAGGCGCGGGAGGCGTGGGTGGCGCGTGTGGCGCGGGAGGCACAGGTGGCGTGTGTGGCGCGGGAGGCGCGGGTGGCGCGGGTAAGCGGTAGGCGCGGGAGGCGCGGGTGGCGCTTGTGGCGCGGAAGGCGCGGGTGGCGCGGGAGGCGCGGGGACGCGGGGGGGCGGGTGGCGCGGGAGGCGCGGGAGGCGCGGGTGGCGCGGGAGGCGCGGGTGGCGCGGGAGGCGCTGGAGGCGCGGGCTGTGCGGAAGGCGCGTGTGGCGCGGGTGGCGCAAGTGGCGGGGGTGGCGCGGGTGGCGCGGGAGACGCGGCTGGCGCGGGAGGCGCTGGAGGCGCGGGGTCGCGGGATGCGCGTGTGGCGCGGGATGCGCGGGTGGCGCGGTCGGCGCGTGTGGCGCGTGTGGCGCGGGTGGCGCAAGTGGCGCGGGTGGCGCGGAAGGCGCGGAAGGCGCGTGGGGCGCGGGAGACGCGGGTGGCGCGGGTGGCGCGGGCGGGCGGTGACCGCGGCGTGTGCGCAGGCGCGTGCGGACGCTGCCCGTGGTGCGGCGCGGCCTGAAGGACCTGCGCTGCTGCGACGGCGACGCCGTCACGCTGGAGTGCCGCGTGGCCGCCACGCCGCAGCCCGACGTGCGCTGGGAGAAGGGCGGTCGGGTGAGTGCAGGCTGCAGCAGCGGCCCCGCAAGCCGCGTCGCCTCTGCTCACTTCACGTTCAGTTGAATGGGCTACAAACTTTACAATAAAGAGTCCACCTCGCCATTTGTTTGTAAATTCTTCGGGCTTATGGCACCCGGTCTTAGAATGACAAATTTTGTCACCGACTTTGAGAAAATGTTTCTGGAGAGCATTTTGATAATATTATTTACAGAAGCTGTTCTGCTGGTGACATTCACATCTGTCTTAGTACGTTTTAAATTTGATAATAGAGTGGTCGAATCTGTCACAACGTAACTTTCACCAAAAATTTCAGAACCCTGGTACTCTCAGGCCGCAATAATTTGAGGTGGTATTGTTCTCTGTTCACCTACAAGAGACCACATCTCAGGAGATGTGACGTTTTCCTCAAACGTGCGCTCTCCAAATAGCTGATGGACGTGAAGTTTTCAGAATAAACCGATTCAATAGGGAGAGAAAGAATTGCGGCCTTGACGTCTTTCGATATAATTGAATTCAATACTTTTCCGTACGAAAGGGTCAGTTAGTGAGTCATTAAACACAATAGTGGAATTTTTAAGTTGAGCATGATACGTTTCAGTCTGGCCAACTCTCTTCCCACTCGCCATTAGAGATTGCTCTTTTCTCGTAAGGGAGGAGGGATTTTGAACTTCTTTTCTTGCATCTCTGATTTCCACGTGTCCCCCAAACATTGCAAGAGGGGTGTCTTTAGAACTGTATTAGTGTAAATAGTAAGTTATATTATTTTTTTAGTTATCGTAAGAAAGGGTAAAAAACATGTGATATGTGGGGTAAAAGTAGTAGAGACAAAACTTTTTCAATTAATTGTAATTGATTCGATCGAAATATAAACTAATTTCTATTAATTGATTCATTGTTTCGTAAGTAGCCAATATATAAACAAATATAATATATATTCTAACACACCCACCTTTCACACGACTGGTACCTTCACAACAGCCGCAGCATGAACCGTGAAGGGGGTTGGTAAGATATTTGCTCGTGAAGCGAGCTTTAAATCTAGGGAGCAGGATCTTCAGGGTACGAGAAAGGTTTGAACCCTTGACACAATAAAATCACACAAAATGCACATAAACGAGCGTATAATTTACCCAATAAACTTTGTGGCATAAGTTAATGACAAAAAATCAAGAAATGAATCACACTTTACAAAAAAAATGATCAAAAACACGAATAGAATCCTTTACAGCACATTAATTGAATGAACACATGATTTACTCCAAAACCAATTCTTTGAAATAATTACCCTTATCTACACTGGGAATTCCCTTGGAAAATTAATTATCTCTAAATTTATGCTATCCTAATTACATTTGCACATCAAACAAAATTTATATTTACAATCTTGTGCTTCAGAAAAAAAATTACATGTAAAGAACAAAATGCGGGCAAGTGCACCATTCTCAATTTATAATTTAACTGTAACTGCTAATAGCAGAATAATAACTGTTCCAAATAGAATGATTTAAGGCAGGCAATAGCGCATCAAAAATCTCCCACTGCATTGCTGCAAATTGTTGCCACCCGTGTCCTCAATTTCCTAACACTTCCTTGTACTAGTCTTTTCCCTGCCGACGTGAACTTGACCTACTTTTCGCAGTTCTAGTGTTACCTCGAAAACTGTCCACTTTCTGGCCTTGATGTCGCGTGCTGGCTTCTGCACCAACGTTGCTCGATTCCAGCCTCTGCGTCGTCTGCGCTGTCCTCTTGCGTCCTCTTCTGTCTTCCTAAACGGCCTCTTCTTCTCCGGTCTACTCGCGTCCTCTTCCGTCCTCTTCTAATCGGCCTCTTCTTCTCCCTCGGCTGCTACCGGCGCCTTCGACTACGCCCACGTTGTAAAAAATGTCTCTTGCACTTCCCTGAATACTAGTGCAAGTTCCTCGCTCGTTCCTACTTTTACTCCGTTAAACAAGAACTTTCAAAGCTTTTCTCACAACGGGTAACTTTTCACTTTTCGTATTTGTTAATAGAAGAACACTTTACTAATTCTTCACTACTTCGCGGACGACTAACTAGCACGTCTGTGTGACGCCGAAAACTCCTACCTAGCAGTCGTTGCGGCGGCAAAGACTATTTAAGCTGACGTTGACGAGCGGTGATGAAATGCTGCTTACCCGACGAACGGCGACAATCAGAAGAGAGCTGCTTACTCGACGCGTGGTGGCAAGAAAAGAGAGCTTTCGCATGCGCGTCTGCCTATTTATTGTCGCAATGCCTGGGGAAATTCTCCGTGGCGGGGGTATTTCTCCTCTTGCAACTCTTCACAGGGAAAAACGTTGCTTGCTAGTTCGTCTTTGATTAGTACGGGCAACGGATACCAGGCTGCGCGTTTAGGTACTCTGATTTACGCCTGCTCTCCTCGCTGACTGTGGGTGTTCATACAGACGAAACGGTGGTGTTATGGGGTTGTATAATCCCATAACGCCACAATATATATATATATATATATATATATATATATATATATATATATATATATATACAAATAGGGGTTATATAAACAAATAAAATATCAATATAAAACTGAAATAATTTTCATCAATGCGTCTTTCGTAATTAATTTTGATGTCATATTGAAGTACAAGACATAGACAACTCTAATAATATGAATACCGTGAAGAGGGCAAACAAGGTGAACAGGGAAATAAATTAATTGCCTGTTTAAAAAAAGGATATCATCTAAGTTTAAAAAAACTACAACACATTTCATACCAATTATAATGCCATTTAAGTTTAATACAAATTCAATTATAAGCCATATTTATTGACGAAATACTTTATTATTTGGTTGTAATTTTCTGAAATGTGTAAAAAAATTTGCAATGAAAATGGAGGTACTTTTTAATTTTTTTATTGAAGCGTTGTTTTTTCTGCTATTGCCTTTATATGGAGCACCAGGTACTCTGCAGAACTTGCCTGGATCGAGGGGATCGTGGTTACGAGAGAAATAAAAACAAGTGAATGATGAAACAAGTGATGATTGCTTCAAGTTTTACAAGGAGATGCACGAATCACTGTTGTAATCCATTTTATTGCGGATTTATCGAAGGCGGAAAGTGAATTTCGAGATTCCTTTTAGAAGCCAACGCCTATATGTCGTTAAGGCACAAGCTTGCAACGTGCAAACTGCAACGATTGTCATTGACGACAGTCTGTTTCAGAAATTTATTCACTTCTCGAGGCCTCATAAGATGTGACGTAATAATTGCGGAGAAATAAAACGTCTCATTGATAACTTTGAGGGGAACACATGTGAGAGCTTATTTAAAGACGAGAGCGTAGGCTTCCGCGGCCGGAGTCAGTATTTACTAGGCTGTCCGGGTGACGCCGCGTCCATGGCGAAGGTGCCGACGTTTCGGTCGCCATTCTGCGACCTTCCTCAGGGCGTAATGGCATGCGTGTAGGCGTGTAGGCATTACGCCCTGAGGAAGGTCGCAGAATGGCGACCGAAACGTCGGCACCTTCGCCATGGACGCGGCGTCACCCGGACAGCCTAGTAAATACATTATTTAAAGACCTTTTCTCGTCAAAAATACTTTTATGAATATAATCATCATTTTCAACAATTCTAGTTTATAATAAATTTTCTGCATTCATGTATTTATTTAATAAGGGGAATTCAGAAATCTTCAATATTTCTCGTTTTCTTCTTCATCATTTGTGAATTTCTAAATTGATGTTATTTCAGAAGTTCAGAACCTGCAGTTAAGTGTTGAAGTTCAAAACCTCACAGCAAATAGTGAGAAGACAAATTGTGAATCATTAAAAAACCCATAAGAGCATAATCGTCAAATTGCAATGAAAGCAAATCTTTGGTGCTTAATCCGTTCGAAAGTTCTGATGAATATTCGTATGTGAGAAAACTGAAGCGATATTGTTCTTAAGAAATAATAAGAATTCAATTGATCTGGTTCCAATATTCAAAACAATTTAAAGCTAGTGGTGCTACAGAATGCCACAGACGTTCCCGTATTATTTTTCTGTATGTTCTTGCCTGCCGCAATCTATTGCCACCCAAAGTACATTTTTTTGACATTTTCTAATTTTTCGGTTTCTTAACTGTAGAGCGGAAATATTATTTTAAGATTATTAAAGAACAGTAAAACCTCGTCCTAAATGGCTATTTATTTTGAAAAATTTGCAACCATTTTTAAAAAGCTGGTCTTTAGACGCTATTGTAAATTCAAAATTTGAAGCTCTTTTTCACAGAAATATTTGAGTTTTCACAAAACTTAATTTAAAGTCATTTAAAGTACTTTAACTCACAAATACAATAGTGTTTACAAAATTCTGAATATGTGCAAATAAACGGCGTGAGAGATGTTTCAAAAAATTTACATTTGGATAACTTTTGAAAAAACAAAAAAACACCAAAATGAACTTTGCGTCACATTAAAGAATGCAATTACCACTATCCGTTCGAAATATTCGAAGAAAAAATTTGGAGCCATTTTTGAGACAATATTTGCGCGTTTCTGAATATGATAAATTTTGAGCAGAAAATTTTCACAGAAACAGAGTATTGGAGGAATTTTATATGACATTATTTAAAGCACATGTACTCATAAATGAAATAATGTAAACAAATTGCCGTTGCTATAAATATTAACGACATGAGAGGCAAGTCAAAAAAATTAAATTTTTGTAATTTTTGAGAAATAATAATAGAGCAATATGGAGTATTTGTCATCTTATAGAGTACATTTAGCAATATGCCTAGCCAAAGTTTAAAGAAAAAATTTGGAGCCATTTTAAGGAAATCTTGTTTTTGTAATTTTTTTAAAATTCACATATTGCACGCAATATTACCTGAAAAGAATAAAAATGTTTAAAAACTGTACAGGACCTTAATGAAAGAACTTACTATGGAGAACAAATTTCATTTGAACGAAAAATCTGTATCTTGTATTTTGTAATTGTAGGAAGTCACCGAAAAATATTCATACTCTTGAAATTTTCGAAAATTCAGAGTTTAGCGTGGAAAACGAACCTATGCCACGTTTAAAAGTGTACTTTTACTCTATTCTTACAAGAAATTTAACAACAAAATTGGGAAGGGTTTTTGCGAAAATCTTGAAAATGACTGGCGGGCTTCATGTAAAGTAACCGCAAATTTTAATGTTTTTTTTTTTTTTTTCATTTCAAAATCTCAAAGATTAAGCCCGAGCCCGATCGACATGGGTTTCTGCAATTTGAAAAAATTCCTACTCATAATTTAGGCGTTAGTAGTGTTCACAGACACCAGACGGACGGATGAACAGACGGACGGATTGAAAAAAAATTATTTTCGCCATCAGGGGATTCCATTTCTTTCTCTATACTACGTATAATACTCAGTGCACGTACGTAAAGTAAAAATACATTTATATTACAAATTGCATCGTTTCTCTCGATCTTTATCAAAGGGCTAACTCTCTGGGCACTTTTTAGCACCATTATAGCTTTTTCATCCCAATAAAACAAGCACAAAATAACGAAAAACCAAGGCTTTCTGAGTCATGGACTCAGTAAGGGAGGAAAATCAATGCTTCTTGAGTGCGCTCCTCTCAAACGAGTAGCCGCACCATGGGTACAAGCGGTGGGATTTCGTAAGTATAATTTCTGACTGTACGAACACCGATCGGATGTACGAAAACTCGGACAAAATTCTTACAAAAAACCTGTTAACAAAAACGTAATTGTAGGGCGTGTGAAAACATCATTGTGTCTATCAAAAATTGCACTTAGACCTATTTCATCTAAAGTTTATT
Source organism: Gryllus longicercus (assembly GCA_038098605.1). Taxonomy (NCBI): domain Eukaryota; kingdom Metazoa; phylum Arthropoda; class Insecta; order Orthoptera; family Gryllidae; genus Gryllus; species Gryllus longicercus. Next base: position 963,596 of record JAZDUA010000341.1, read on the forward strand.
TAATTTGCAAAAAGCAGTTCATTGTACGAATTAAAGCAATATCTTTGTAATAATGGTAGTGATTAATGTGTAAAATGTGTTATTTTTACTTTCCCGTATACAGACATATATACAGGGTGTGTAAATAAAGTTTTAAGACTGATTTTTATCCGAGTAGCGGAGCGCGCGCAGACAGGTCCCACCGCCTGGGCGAGGTGGTGGGGGGTGTCGGCTAAGCGACCTAAGCATCGGCAGTCGCCGGCGAGACGCTGGAGTGAGAACTTCGCAAGTGCAGTGAGTGTCTGTTACAAAACACCGTCTAGAAATCAGAGCGTCCAAAATGCAGCGCCTTTTGGAGCAGCGGTTTTCGATCAAATTTTGTGTCAAACTGAACAAGACCGGTACGGAAACGTTCAAAATGATTAAAGAGGCCTACAGAGAAGACGCCATGTCACGTGCTATGGTTTTCATGTGGCACAACAAGTTCAAAAATGGCCGCGAAGACGTGGAGGACGATGAACGCTCTGGAAGACCTTCAACGAGCAGAACTGACGAAAATCTAGCCAAAGTGCGTCAAGTTTTAAACAGTGACCGACGTCTCAGCATCAGAATGATTGCATCTGAAGTGATCGAGTCCGCCGCGTCCGCCCTGAGAAGAAAGACGACTGGGTGCTTCACCACGACAATGCGCCCGTTCACACCTGCTTCGCTGTGACTGAAGTTTTGACCCGGTTCAACGTGGCAGTGCTACCGCAGCCACCCTATAGCCCCGATATCGCCCCCAGTGACTTCTTTTTGTTCCCCCGGATGAAGAGAGACCTAAAAGGGAAGCGATTTGACAGCGTCGCAGCGGTCCAAATGGCTTCGACGAGGGTATTGCACAGCATCACGGGTGAGGAGTTCCGGGAAGCTTACCAGCAGTGGAAATCTCGTTGGCAGCGCTGTGTGAATTCTCAAGGCAACTATTTTGAAGAATTTTAGTCCGATGTACGAAAGTGTTCAATAAAATTGTGTGTTCTGAGACCAGTCTTGAAACTTTATTTACGCACCCTGTACGATGTAATATACGCAGTATAGAGAAACTTATACAATGCTGCCGAAAATGGATTTCGAGATTTCGACGGAAATACACGTTTTGGGGTCCCCTAATACCGAAAAAGTGTTTTTTTCATAACGTCCGTCTAGCCGTCCGTCCGTCCATCCGTCCGGTCTTCCGTCTGGTGACTGTGAACACCACTAGCACCTAAACCATGAGAAGGATTTTGTCCAAATTGAAGAAACTCCTTTCCGCCAGGCTCGAGTCGAATCTTGTATTGTGTGTTAAAGAACATAAATTGTATTTGTGAGTTAAAGTTCTACAAATGACTTGAAATTAGGTTTTTCGAAAACTCAAACATTTTTGTGAAAAAGAGCTTCAAATTTCGAATTTACAGTAGCGCTTAAACATAAGTTTTTTAAAACGACACCAAATGTTTCAAAGAATATTGCCACTAAGACGAGGTTGTACTGATCTTTTATATTCTTTAAATAATATTTACATTTACTGTTACGACACCGAAAAAATAAGAACATTTCAATTACTTTGGGCGGTGATAGATGAGAGGCGGCAAGAGTATGCGGCAAGTTCGAATAGCTAGCCGAGACCATAGAAAATAGAAAAATAATACGGGAAAGTGTGCCATTCTGTAGCACCACTAGTTATTTATACTGATAGTCATTTCAGGTAGAAATGTTTTCTGTGCTGTCGCGCTAAAGAGAGTTCTCTAGTAGTTTTCCATCTGTCAGCCTTAGAGGTGAAATAAGTACGCAGTGTGAGCATGGATATTTCTTCACGAGCCCACGCAACCTGCCTCTTAAATGAAGTTTGCTTTCCAGTCATATATTTGTACGGGGTAGGAATACGTAATGTGGACCGAAGTGCGTTGAAACACTGTAATGAGGCCTTTTAACGAGAATTGTAATAATCCTCCAGATCACATGCATGTAGACACATTAAGATACCTTGGGTTGTTGTGCGTATTATAACATGGAACTTGTGTCTGTTCATTTAATTTTAATGTTTTAGTTGCGAAATGATAATAAAAACATTGAAACATTTAGTGTCACCCCAACTACATGTTATAGAATAATCGCAATCAGTTTTCCTAATGATGATGCATTTTCTTAAATTTAAAAATGCGGGAAATAAATAATAAAAATCATAAAAGGGAATACTTTAAAATCCTAGATTGATTGAATTGTAAACTTCAATTTGTCTCTTAAGAATGTGTTGACCCTTCGCGACTCATCCTATTCCTCACTCCTCTCTACCTTCTCTCTCTTGATGTACTTCATTAATGTCATTTTTTATGACGGCGCTGAAAATGGACCCTCAATATCCCCAGTCAATGAGTCGATTCGCCCCCTCCCCCGACCCCCCGGGGAGAATCGCCAATTCGCACCCTGATCGATACCCTACTTGGAATCAAATCAAGACTCGCATCAACCCTCAGCGTGGATAGGGAGTTGAAGCACGGCAGCAATCGACTGCAGTTTCGAGCCTTTGCGCACGCGCCAACTCAAAAGTGAACTCGAAGTGAAGGCGGAGCCCGCTAATCCGCCGGAGTTAGCGCCACTTCCCTCACACGCTACTCGATCGCTTGCTCGTGCTATATGGAATGTTTTCTTAATTCTGATGGCAGAGTGCACTGCGAACTGTATATTCCCATGGAGCATCATCGAGTTTGTACTAGTTATATTTATTTCATAATACAATAATTGTATAATAATACACTTTATAAAGTATATTATTATATAATTATTATATTATGAAATAAATATAGGTATCCGTTTTTTGGAAATTTACGCGCTTCCTGTCTCTACAATTTAGAATGTTTTTCTTTTCGACCTAATCGTTTGTGCAATTTGCGTTGTGCAAGAATGCTGCAGGTCCCATTTTCGTTGGAAACTCCAAAATTCATTTTTTTTTCGCCGTCTTCCTAGAACTACAATTATAAAGAATATTATAAAGAATATTTCTCTTAATGAATTATTTTCCTTAAAGATATATTTTGAAATAAGGTCATATACAATTTTTCGAAAATTTGAGTACTTTTCGCGTAATTTTGCGTGAAAGTACGGCCAAGAAAATAGTTTCTGTTTTAGCACCTCTAGTTCCTATGTGGCTTAATACTGAAGAATCTTTCAGGGTGTATTCAATTGGTACGAAAACTAGTTAGTTATTTGGGAGGATGTAGTTTTGTTAAAGATTTTGGGTCACCGATAACGAAATGAAGTTATCATTGCGAAACCGAAAACGGTTGATTGCATGTGAGAGATGCGTGTGCTTGGAGAACGCTCCCCAGAATGCCACAAAAAGGCGTTGAGTTGCTGAGGCTAAGAATGCGGGCGATGAACCTGAAGACGCATCAAAAGGTGCCCAGTCGCCAATCTGAATGTTAAAATACTATTTAATTATCCAGTACATAATATTGACATGACTTTCTACTCTCTCATAACGATTTTAAAATTGCGTTTCATTTTCTTTTCGATTTGTTCTTTGTCTCAAGCTCATATCTCTCTAGCAGTTACGCCGTGGCATTAAAAACCTTGTTTTCAGACCTGCAGTAGTTCTTGGTGGCTGTTTGTTTTTCACTGTCTCAAATACGTAGCATAGAGCAAGTATTGCAATCCTGCAATTGAAAATAAATGTCGAGATTTTCAGTTTTGAGGGAAACACACGTTTTGGGGGTCCGTGACCCAAAATGGTTTGCTTTTTTGACGACTGTCCGTCTGTCTATTCATTGGTCTGTGAACACCACTAGCGCCTGAAACGTCAGAGGATATTCTCCCGGAAATGGATATTGCCCGAAGAGGGTTTTTCCTAATAGCCAGCACGCGGCAAAGGGAGACACGAGGCTTTGGGGTCCTCCGGTCTTACGAAACGGAGACCCAAACCCTCATGGCCAGTAATAGGGCGCAACGGGGGTAGCGTGACCTAGTAGGTCATAGGAGTATATAAGCGAGTGCACAAAGCCAGTGGGTGGGTTCTGGAGACAGTGGGAGAACCTCGTGCTAATGCACAAATTTGGCGCCACGACGGTGCAGTGGCGAGCAGGGCTCGCGAGGTTTGATGGGTACTTGTTACCAAAAAAATCAATTGAGGGCAATACTTTTTTCGACCACGTACACGAGTAAAAATGTGTTAAATAAATAGCGACTACAGTAAATGCAGCAGTGAAACATCCGTGTAGGTGCAAACAATTCGATTAATGTGCAATCTCTTTCAAATACAATTGAATTTATCGAGGCAGCATTACAATATGATCCAGGCCAAGTAGATGTTTTTTGCTTTACAAAACATTGGTTGTCTCATAATGATCTAAACACATTCTAAATTCCAAGTTTTTACCTTGCAGGATCGCATTGTAGATCGAGGGAATCAAATAAGGGCCCTGCGTACGGAGGTGCATTTACGTAACAAATGATGTTGATTCTATGTTGTTGTCAGAATTCAATTTATATCCACTTGAAAACATTTTTGAAATAACAGTCGTACATCTTACCACGCTCAAAACTATCTTACTTTGCATCTACAGACCTTCAACAAAGCGAGGTTCTTAGAAAATCTAGAGATATTTCCGACCAAAATGAGTAATCTATCTTTTAAATCCATTGTTATACGTGGAGACATCAATATTGATTTTCTGCGCGAATCCCACGAAAACAAGCACTTTCTCGATTTAGTGCATTTTTTTAAAATTTAGATATTACAGTGAATGTACCTACAAGGAATACTTTTAAATCACAAAAACCAGTACATCAAATTATAATTAATAAAACCACAACTAGATGTGAAATAAAACCTACTAATCTAGGTTGTAGTGACCACGAAGCACAAAGTGGCAAATGTCTTCAACTTTTCTTGAATTGCGGCTGAACTCACGAAGGGAGTAAATCGCAAAATTCAACATCATTCTCGTCCCCAAAAATGTTGGCCAAGTTCGTTTCCGAAGCTGCTTCTAACGAAATCGTCCGGCGGCGCCGCGAGGCGGTGCGAGGCGGTGCGAGGCGGTGCGAGGCGCGCAGAACGGCTGTGGCGCAGGCAGAGCGGCGCGCGGTGGCGGCGATGGGCGCTTCCTCCATTTGCCCTTCTTTGGCCTTCCCTGTGGAATTTGCGGGCGTTTGGGACGGCGAAGAGGCGCACGGCCGCCCGGAATCGAAATCTGCGCCAGGAGGCATCCGCGACGTCGCTGCTTGCTCCTCAGCCCAATGCCAGGCCCGGACAGCGCGCTAGTCGTCATCTATTGGTCGTAATCCGTCTGCTCTCAAGTATACAAAGAATCAAAGTATCAAATTACAAAATAGGTGGCTGAGTGCGTCAATTGTTGTCACTGCAGTGCCTCTGACCGGGAGGGCCTAGGCTTCACGTCCCGACAGTGGCAGGCTTTTCGACAATTTCTAGATTGCCAGGTTGCATTCAGTCGGAGCCTGGAGAAGAATCCAAGCGAGCAGCTGCTCTGTTCAGTAGTTTTCCGTCGTTTCTCCGAGACACACTTAGCGACTGCCGCAGCAGCACCCTTCCGAACGAGCCCCGCGCATTCCTCTCCTCACCCTCCACACATCTACTCGTTCATGCACTACATTACCACTAACTTCGGGAGACCAGTCCGAAGCTTACAGCTCGTCCCTGTTGGAAGATACCTTGACGTGGAAAACCCTGTTAGCTTGTAGGTCAGCACCGAATCCCGCCTTTCAGAGGAGGAAGAATATCGCCCCCTCTCGAGATAAAACACGCACTTTACTTAAAGGACCACTGTCCGTAGCAGTTTGCGCAACCTGGAAAATGAAATAATTAGTCAAATGATAAATTATGGAATCTTTTGATGTCTTTACCGTCACATACTACATCTTGCATGCTGAAACGGCCGCGTTTAATCTACGCCACGCATTTCTTCACGGCGGAAAATGAAGGACAAGAGTCATCATACGCTTTTAATATACTTGAATGAATTAGAGTCGGCGTCAAATCCTCTTTTGCGAAGGACTTTATCACTGCACGATACTCCAGCATCTTCGTTTCAATGATTATACGCACCGTATTTGTTTCAAACACTTGTCAACAGCCAACCGTTACATGGAATTATTTGAAATTTCAAACGAAGCCTTCTGAAAGTTGTACTAACTTTTGGGCAAAAAATCATGCGAGTAGCTCTTCGAGCTATGGGCGAGGCAGAGAACTATTTAGAGCACCTCCGTATTTGGGAGGTCAACGACAGACCCCAGCGTGCTTCCCCCCCCCTATCTCTCTCTCTCTCTCTCTCTCTCTCTCTCTCTCTCTCTCTCTCTCTCTCTCTCTCTCTCTCGTCTTTAGGCAAGGAGTAACATGTTTTATAGTTTAGAACTTTTATTACAATCTTATGTGTTGATAAGAGAGAGTTTCATAATTCAGTGCTAGTCGAATGTGTACAATATGCTCAAGACCATCGCCAGGCGCAATTGCTTTGTGGTATCCCCCGCGGTCTCTTACAATGAGGACTGCTTACAAATAGGATGCCATCTTATTTCAGTACCTGTCGATGTAGAGAATAGTTGTGCAATCGGATTAACATAGTGGATGTTGAACTAGTTGAGTTGATTGTACGAAACAAGGTTGCCGTCTTGTGTCCCTGCCGGAGTGGACCGCCAGTACGGAAAATGCTCAATATATTTAGGCACTTGCCACACCTGAACATACTTTAGCATGATGTAAATAATCACACAGAAAATTAATGGAGTATATTGCTTAATAATTGTAGCATTAGTTTGTAATATATACTGAGGCGCACCCAGAATTTTTCTCTGCGAGTGTGCAGCTATAGTGTACAGGTTCCTAAACAATGAAACAACTATCCTAAACAAAGATATTAGAAAAACACTCTGTTGGGAGCACCTCCCATTGCTATATTCATCACATTAAGTAATTCATCACACTAATTAAAGAAATAATAATTTAATGAGCAAATATAATAAATCGATAAAGGTAGATTACCAAAGATAATTCTTAAGTGAGGGCTCAAGGAAGATGGAAAAGAGTCTAACCAAAATTGGAATGAAACATTTGAAAAACAACGATGAAGAGACAATTGAATTCAAAGCGGGTTTAAGGTCAACTAGCATTGGAATAAAGCGCTCTCTCCGGGATGATAAAAAAAGGTCAAACACAGTGCGAAGGAAATCGACGATATGAAGCAACTAATTACTTATAGATAAAATGTTTTTAGTTTCTTTATTTCCACAGACCAGCATAACTGCTTTACAGGGATTGTTTACATATAATAACAACTTAAAATACAAGTATACAAATAAGTAGGACAGCAGAAATACCTTTCAATCAACCTTTAAACAAGGATAACAGTCATAAAAATACACTCATTCTTTAGATAAATAGAAATAAGGACAGCCAAACAGGTTCCTCATTATTGTTTGATGTTTTAGAAGTAAGTTTGTTGATTATTCTTTGCATTGTTGATTCTAATTCTGTAAGATTTAAGGGGGGTCAGCAAATTGTATTAGATATTTATCATATGGAAATCTGTTTTTGATTCGGGATGTTGTTGCTGATGAACCAAGGTTGTAGTGGTCAGTTGTTGGTATATTATGCAAAGATGTGAAAAAGGAATATGAGCGTTTGAGCAGTATATGGTGTATAGTTTCTGTTTTTAATTCTGTGTGTAATTGATTGTTTCTAATGAACCAGGGGGCATTTACAGCTATACGTAGGATGTTATTTTGAAATGTTTGTATTTTCTTGATATTAAATACCATACAGTACCCTGTTAAACAAGAGCATCACATTTGAGTAATGGCTCACATTTTTTCGTCTTCAACAGTTGGGCTGAATATTCAAATATTGAACACAATTGCTGCTCTGTCACGCTGGCAGGCGGAAGTAGCAGTGATCTCCAAGTGTCTTCTTTTCCCAGTGCGTGTTCCTTGCCGCCTGGTCTCCTACTCTCCGTTCTTTTCTGACTACGTCGTGGGCGCTAACGGACGCTCATTATTCAAAGATGTTAGGAGTCACCTGCCCTAACGAGGTTGCCCGCCTCTTCTCGCATTTCGAAGATCTCTTTACAAATATGTCCCTTTATTTTCTATCTCGCAGGAACGAGCAGTAATTTGATATCCCTCTTCGAGTTTACTCAACGCACACGGTGGTCCATTGCTCTCAGTTGTAGTTGGGGCTAAGGGGAGGAAGAAATGGACTCTACTCAGTCCACCGAAATTGACGCCACTTTTTGAGATCACAGGATCCAATAATGAGATTTGTTATTCTGCCTGACGTTTTTTTCTCGTTGATTCTTTCACGTACAAGAGGGTATAGATTGTATTCAATCGTTAGAGCACATCGTTTTCTCTCATCTAACTTCATTTCATCCCTAACACCTTTCCTTCAAAGAGGAATATTGAAGACTGACGTGATAATGTAATGGAACGCCTGAACTAGTTGATGTCGGTAAAATGTGATAGTCAAAAAGGTAACCATGTATGACGTGTAAGCGGGCAGAATAATCGCCCAAAATTCCTGCAATGCCAAGATCGAATTTCAGCGGAGTCAACGTCATAAATAAAGCCACTGAGGGATAGAAACCGAACCACACATCAACTTTTGTTTACTAAACAGGTAGAGGCTTATGGCCTTCGACAAGTGCGTTCTTTCATTTTCTTTTCTCTAAAAACAAATAGTCATTTAAATACCTGTATCTGAGGAACAAAAATTCCATATACGGCACTTCGTTTCTGTTCTTCCAATCCACTTCATGTAACAATATGACCCTTCGATGATTTTCTCAGAAACATTTGGTTTTTTATATATACTTTTATCCGGTAAATCAATAATTACCCCTTCTTCATGATACACCCTTCTTGTATCGAAATGTGACTGCTTCCAAAATTAATTTTGATGCATCCAACATTGGTTTAACTTTGTGTAGCCTTGCGTCCACGAATTCACAACCTTCATTGCACTTGGGGCATATGCACTTGGATGAGCTGAAGACGTTCCCACAATATGAACAATGTAGTGGTGCTACAACAGCACATACTATTTTCTCACAATATTTCTAAATTTGCAATATTCGAAAATTTAGAGTTCAACGAAAATTGGCCCCACGACATTCTTTCAAGTGTTTTTATAACCGTGAGAAACAATTTACAGAACAAATATTAAAGCGTTTTTTAGAAAATCTTTTCTTTAGAATTTGCATAGATTTTCAGCACAAGTCACGCAAAAACTGTTGTATTTTTCAAATATTTGTACATGACCTTTTTTAAATGCTGAATTTTTACCACAGACTTTATTGGAGGCAAAAATCTCTCTCTTCAATTTTGTGGTTTCAAAACGATAACTTTTTATTGAAAAATATACAAGCTAAAGTATTAAAAAATAATGGCCAAGGAGAGAAATGTCAACCAGTGTGACCTGCCAGCTTGCTAGAACACTAACACCAAAAGGATTCTGTACCAAAAGGACATGTACCTCAACATAATTCGGAACAATAATGCTAATAAATTCAAAATTGATGCACCAAATGGGTAGAAGACAAGAAATCCAAAGTACCAAATACCATTTACATACAACAGTTACGGAAAAAGAACACTTAAGTACCTGATACCTAAACTATAGAACCAGATACCCAAAGACATTAAATACCCCAACACCAACCACAAAGACTTTAACAACAAAATTAAATCATGGCTGCAAATAAACAAACCTGCGGTGTGACAACCAACAACAGTGTATAGGACACTATTGTCAATAAAAGAAAGAGACTAGATTGAAATTCATAAACAAAATTGAGTTACCATAGAATATTTTCTGTGAAATTAAGAATTTTGTAATGTGTGTTAACTAATACGAAATACTGTTATTGCAAAATGTGATGCGACTATGTATTAATTTGCACCATATACAAATAACTATGTTAAGTCCAAACATACAGTACAAATATAAAATATGTAAAATATTAGATCGGATTGGCAATCAACAATAGTGTGTGCAGAAATAAAAGAAACACGATAGAGATTCAGAAATAAAACTTTATATATGTGTGTGTATATATATATATATATATATATATATATATATATATATATATATATATATATAGAAACTGGTGTTTAATTGTCCACTCCATGTAAAATACTTGTATTAATTTGTTGTTAAAATGTTTTATATGACAAAATTGTTTGAATAATATATGAATGGTACGGGAACCAGATGATAAGTCTTTGACTTATCTGGACCCTAAGCTAAAGAAGTTAATAAAATTACAAATTATTATTATTATTATTATTATTATTATTATTATTATTATTATTATTATTACTTATTTTCAATTTTATTCGCCTTTTAAGTATTTATAGTTAAAATGATGGGAAGGGGTTCTGGAGTTCAAGAATACATACCCAGATGATCTTCTCCCCCATAAGTCACGTAGAGTTCCTTTTTGTTTTTTTAGTAATAAACTCCAATCATAGAGCATTTGCACAGCCTTTTGATTGGTGAAAGGAGGCCCGCGCCCTCTGTTGCAGCTGCTGCCCCTGGGCGGAGACTTCCTGGCGGAGTACGACGGCGACACGGCGCGCTTGCACATCGCGCAGGTCTTCCCCGAGGACGAGGGCGAGTACTCGTGCGTGGCCAGCAACGAGTTGGGCCGCGCCATCACCTCCGCCTGCCTCGTCGTGGACGGTGAGTGCCCCCTCCCAGTCCCTTCCAGCCCTTCGGTTTCCAGGCCGGTTCGGTGGTGGACTCTAGTGACATACGCAGCTGGGTCGAATTCAACCTCGGTCTTGAGAAGAGCTCTAACGGCCGGCTCATCTGCTCGGTAGTTTTCCCTGGTTTCTCCGACCGATACCAAGCGAACGCCGTTGTAGTACCTAAACAAATGGGTCACGGGCCGCACGCGATCGATCCTTCCTCGTTCTTGTCCCCTCATCTCCCCTTATGCGCACGCGCGCATGCATACACAGACACTTCAATACACGACATTGCCACACGTGTCGCGTGATGGCTTGTCTTGAAGTGGGGCTGCAGGATGAAAAACCTGCAAGTCGAGTTGTATGGGCGCCGGAAGTCCAGAGTCAGCAGGGGAGTAACCCCTTCTGGGGAAGAATATGTACTTCGCTTATGGAAATAATGGACCATATTTATTGACGCTCCCGTAAACACTAAATTATCAATTAATAGAACAGCTGTTCCCAAATTGTAGAAAGCGAATCCCAAAGGGTATGCAGGTAGGCAAGGGTTGTAAAAAGACCCGGAACAACTTTGATGGGAAGATTTGAAGAAGAAATTAATCCCTCAGCAGAAGAGTTAGTGCTTCCTTTCACGGCTTTTAATTGTTTAATGCGCAAATTTTAAACTACTTTTCAAGTGATTTAAAAAATTTCTTAAGAAAGTATCCAGATGGTAATATTCAAAGGGAAATATAATGGTTGGGTACGTTAAACGTTCAGTAATGAGTGTGGGGTACAATCTTTTTTTTTTTTAAAAAAAAAGAAATGTTTTAGAAACATGAGAACTTTGTACATGAAGGAAGGCGGTTTAGCAATATAAAAGTGAGCTTCAATGGAAATTCATTCTTTTTAAAATGAGCCAGTATTAAATACTCTAGCATTAAACAGAAAAAAGGGATTTTAATAAATTTTAAAGTATTTTAATATAGACTAATGCATTTTTCCTGTTTAATATGTTAACATCTTACAATAGCAACTAATTGTTATGTAAACATTCATTACAAAACTGAGTAACAAAAAGACAAAAAATGCAGTAGATAAATTCAAGATAATTAATGAAAAACTTCTTCATATGTTTTCAATCGCACTTCAATTCATGTGTGCTAATAGACAAATAAAAACAAAACGCAACAAAATATTTTTTGTTTGGTTCCTTAATAATCCAAGTGTCCAATAATCCAATAACAATTACAGTATATTTGCGTTGCAGTCGTTGCGTCTTCCCGATATTCTACGTAACCTTTAATTTTTTCGGGTGGTTTATTTAACGCTGCGAATTTTTAATCAGCAGAGCTGTTACGTTTTGTATAAAACCATTATTTTGGTGATATCACTCATAAAATATCTTCTCGTGCGCCAAAATTGTAGCAGAAAACTGTGCATATTATTTTCTAAATAATAATCTGCTTAATAGTTTATATTTTACGGCTACATACCAAGTTCATATTAAAATATCATGTTTCGGCAACTGGTTATAGTCTTCATTTGATGACTGGTCTAATTTTATATCGAAATATTAATTATACAATTACAATGTTCTCATATAAAGTAATTCATATATTTTATTTATTTATTTAGCGTTGATAATAAAAGAATGCGTATAATAATATTGGCTAACGTAAACACGCAAGTAAACAAATTACTGTAGTCTTTGTTTCGTGCAGTTACGAGCACCTCGTCTGCGTCATGGCGACGTTGCCGGTCACGACCATTATCCGAGTGTGGGTGGTCCGCTTTCGAAATATGTGTTGTAGGCTGTGTTGCTTCCATTCGTTGAAGGCTTGATAGCCATCCAACAGACTGTCGTAGAACCCTATTTTAGGTTAATGCAGTATAATTCAGCTTTTGGACATGGTGAGAAAGCAACAACCAGGCAATTGTGTCTAAATCTCCGCATCTTCCGAATAGTCAAGATAACATTGACGTTGATTCCTTGATCTTGTGATGGGTTTTGAGTTTTTTTAGGAACTTCTGAGTTTATGCAATGCATTTTTAATTTTAAGATATACCATGCTTGAAATTATTCCTAAACCCTTCTACATGATTGAATATTTAAAAAATGTAATTCAAATTGCGTCTAGCACACCAAAGCTACCCTTTTTTAAAATTTATTTCTACCTGCTCGGCATTTCTGCCTTTCAGGGGTGTTCATTATACCAAAATCTACACATTAACTTTTAGGGATGGTCATCCGCATGCGTTACCTCCTCTCTCAGGGGTCTGATGATACATTGTACTATGAGAAGAAACTGTGGATAACAGTTTTTGGAGTTATATGTGATAATTTTGAGGAGAGGGTGTCAGTGGGTGGAATTTTTGGATAGTGGAAGATGGGTAGGTGATTTAAAGAGGACGAAGGGAGTCTTTAGGGAATCGTGATCTTATTCTTTTTGATGAACTATACGTTTTACCTAGCTTGAATATTGTTGTACTGCGCGATTGGGGAAGGGATGAGAAGAATTTATGAGTCATAAGATTTATATAGTCGTTAATGGATGATATATTTAGTTCATTTTGGATTTGCATATTGCTTATGGACCAAGGAGCTTTAATGATCTTTCTGAGAAATTTATTTTGTATTATTTCTATTTTATTTAGGTTTGTACTTGCGGCGTTATTCCAGATCGGGCAGGCATATGTGAGGGTTGGTCTCATTAAAGTTTTATAGACGATTAAGCCGCAGTCAGTGCTAAGTCCGAAATTTCTATTTATTATTGGATATAGTTGGGATATTTTTTCATAAGTTTTATCTGCTATAGATTTGATATGTTGTTTCCAGTTTAGTTTGGTGTCAAGTAGTACTCCTAAGTATTTTGCTAGTGTATTTCCACTCATCCATTCTATATTTGCGTTTTGGAAGCTGAGGAGGGGTGGTTGAGGAGGTTTGCGGAGTGTGAATATTTTTGCTTGAGTTTTAGATGCGTTAATCTTTATTTTCCGGTTTGAAGCCCATTTAATGTAGTTATTTAGGTCAATCTGTATGTTGTCGAAGGCGCAGCTAATGTCTGAGTGAGAGGTAAAAAGTGCTGTATCATCTGCGTAAAGGGCAATTTCTGTATAGTCTGACTGTGGCAAATCCGACATGTAAACAGTAAAGAGAAGTGGAGAGAGGCAAGAACCTTGAGGGACTCCTGCATTAATTTCAAATCTGTTTGAGAGACTTGAGTTAATACGGACGGAAAAATATCTATCTTTTAGAAAACTTCTGATTAGATGGAGTAGATACTTGGGAGTTCCTAATTGGTGCAGTTTGTATAAAAGACCTTCATGCCAGAGTTTATCAAAGGCTTTCTCAATGTCTAGGAAAACTGCAATTGTGTATTTTTTCCTGTGAAATGAATTTGCAATATATTCAGTTAAACGGAGCAATTGGTGGGTGGTGCTATGTTGAGATCTGAATCCGAACTGAAAGTCCGGGATAGCGCTAATTTTTGTTAGGTAAGTAGATAATCTGCTGTGAATAAATTTTTCAAATACCTTTGCGATTGAGGGTAGGAGGCTTATTGGTCTGTAGCTTGTAGGAAAGCGAGGATCTTTGCCTGGTTTACAGAAGGGTAAAATTATAGAGAATTTCCAATCTTTTGGAAAGTGGCCCAGTCTTAGTCAGGAATTAAATAAGGCGGTTAAAATAGTTATTACTCTTTTGGGTAATTCTTTAAGAGCACTGTTGTTAATATGGTCGTGACCTGCTGATTTTCGGGTTTTCAATTGCTTAATAATTTTAGATGTTTCGAATGGGGATATAAATTTTATTTTATCTGGGACATTATAGTCTGGTAACAGGACGTTTTTTGCAATATAATTAGTAAAGGAAGAGTTTGTATTTGGGTTTGGAGTAAAACTATTTTGCAGATATTTACCTAACATATTGGCTTTCATATGATCCGTATAAGCTACATTTGAGTTGTGTTTCAGGATAGGAATGTCCGTAGTTTCTTTACATAGTCTTTTTATGGTTGACCAGAGTGGTCTACTATTAGAGTGTATTTGAGCTATGGATCTTTGAAAATTGCTTATACGAATTTGATCTAATTTGTTTTTGATTGTTCTCCCTAAATTGTTGATTTTGGCTCTAAGGTCATGTCTGCGGTTGATTTGCCGGTCATGTCTGCGGTTGAGGTTACGTTTACTTTTAATTAGGTTTAGAATATTCCTTGGAATCGGATTTCTATTGTTAGTGAAAGGTCTTGCGAAAGGAGTTGTTGATTGTAGCAATGCAACGTAGATTTTCTGTGTGATATTAGTTACCTGGTTGTCTATTTCATTTATTGTTTGTATCTGTTCCGGGTAGTGGAGGTTTACGTCTAATAGGTTTCTAAATTTATTCCAGTTGACGTGCCCTTTCGTGCCAAAAACGGTGATTGAATTATTAGACTGCAAGAGGTTTGAAGATTTTAGTTCAATGCTGGGCAATGATCTGAATCTAATTCAGGAAGTACGGTTTGAGATGTAGGTAAGTGGAAGTTTTTAGACACCATTATGTCTAAAATATCTGGGATAATATTACTATTGTACGGGTAGTGTGTTGGCTGCCATGGTGCTATTAAATCTAAGTTATTGTTTACTGCAAAAGATTGCAATTTAGTGCCTTGCTGGGTTGTGCAATTGCATCCCCAGGCTTGGTTTTTACTGTTTAGGTCTCCTAGTAAAATAACGTTGGTGTTGTTATTAAATATTTCTTTGTATTCTTTTACTGGAAATTGTTTATTCGGAGGTTTATAAGCTGTTATTATTGTGTAATCTTTATTATCTATAGTTACGGTGACTGACACAGTTTCCAGGTTAGAAGTGTTGGGGCTAAGTGACAGTTGATGCTTGATTCGGGTTGAAAGAGCAATCAAAACACCCCCCGCTGCAACTTTTGAAATTCTGTCACTTCTATATATTTTATAACCTGAAATTTTGAATTTTTCATTTAGAACCAAGTGGGTTTCGGTTATGCATGCAATATCGATTTTGTGTTTGTGAAGAAAAATTTCTATTAGCGATTGTTGTCTTTTAATTCCGTTTGCATTCCAATTCATTAGAGTGATTTTATTTGCCATTATGGAAATTTATTAGCACTGACTGTACAATATTTTGAATTTGCGGGATTATAGCTGAGATTACTTGTGATACTATTGTGGTTATTAGTTGGGATACATCAGTTGGCATTTGGGTTTGCAAAGATTGAACTGGTGACCACGGGGTATTGATTTTGGGAAGGGGAGGAAATCCGCGAGGGCTAAATTTTGGAGGGCTACGAGAGGGATTGTTGCGCGGCGGCGGTTGTTGCTCTGACCCTGACCTGCGTTCATTTAGGTTTGAACGTGCTTGCTGAGTTTCTTTGAAAATGCGACAGCCTTTGTAATTGGCCGTGTGCTCCTCGCCACAGTTTACGCAATTCGGTATGTCACTTTTTGGTTTTGAGCATGGAGAGTACTAGTGTGACTCTTTGCATCTAACGCACCTCGGAGTAAGTCGGCAGTTTGCTTGCGAGTGGCCATACTTTGACAACGTTTACATTGTATTGGGTAATTTCGATTTATTCTAGGTTGAATTTGTACGACGCAATGCATCAGGCGGTTTAAAGTGAATATTGACTTTGCCTCTTTATTGTCTTTTATTTCTAAAGCACAAATTTCGATTGGATTTTTCTTTTTGTCAAACAATCTAGTCACTTTGGTAATAGGGTATTTGAGTTCAAGTTCTTTTAAAATGTCAGCTTCCGAGTAGCATGTGGGGATGCCCTTCAACACAGCATTAAAGGTCTAATAGAAGGGTCGCGGAAAGAATAGAATTGTTTGTTCTTCTCTACACAGTAATGTCTAAAATTACGGTAATCTTATATTGTAGTAAGCATGATTTTTAGTTGATCACCGGCTGTCTTGGTTGTGAAATCACATTTGACGACTGATTTAATGTCGGAAATCATTTGGTTGTAGTCAAGGACGTTGTGCATAATTATGGGCGGAATTTTTAATGTTTGTTCTGGAGTATTCAGATCACTGACTTTAAGATTTTGAAGCACTTCGAAACGCGATGAAGTTGGAACATTATATAATGGTATAGAGTTTTCATCATCACTTCTCTTTCGTTTACTTACGTTTGAAAGCGTTTCGTTTGATGTTGTTGCATGCGTCTCCTCGTTATGGTGTTCTTGAGGCAGGGTAGCATGCGGCGGTTGTTGTTGCATAAACGGTTGCCCTTACTGCGCTGTGGGTTGATTCTGTTGGAGCAGCAATAGTTGCTGCTGTTGTTGCTGATGAAGGAGTTGCAGATGTTGCTGCTGTTGTAGACGTTTGCATTTGCGCTGCTGGGAGAATGCACTGTTCACTGTTGTTTGCATATAAAGTATCCATAGCGTTCACAAACACTTCTGATGTGCTATGTAGCCCCGACTCGGGCTACCTTGTTCGTTCATTTCGCCACTCGCGGTCACGGGTTGGTTTTCACTCACTAGTGGTAAATAATTATAATACTAGTTGCAAAATTAAACTGTTTTTGATGTAACAATGTATAATATTTAAAAAAGACACGAAGATTGCTGTGCAAGCGAAAATAGTTGGACACTCAATCTAAACACACTACGCAGAGAGAGAGAGAGAGAGAGAGAGAGAGAGAGAGAGCTGTGGCGTCCGCTGTGCACGGCACGGCTGCTCGGTGCGAACTCAAAGCTTCCTTATGTAAAATACCTAGCAAAAATACCTAGCATGCCGTCACTAATTTTACTTTAGTGGTAATTCATACTTGTTCAGATACTCCTCATTTTTTTTTAGAATAAAACTTTTTTTTTACTTCTTAGTTAGAACTCTTGTACTGGTTCATAATGCACATCATTTCCTTTAAATTATGTGAGTAAATATTGTCAAGTCAATATTTCCAACTGTCTAGCAAAAACTTACGGCGAGAGAATGTTGGTGACAAACTGAAGAACAATACTGAGTGCGTTCACTTTCCAGCCTTTTCGTTTCAGCATGTACTCCACTTTCACTTTTCATTCCGTTCACCTCTTATCCCCATTTGCCCTTATCAACATCATTTCATTATCATCACCATTCAGCTCTCAAAATCACTTCATGTTTCATTAAGTGGTAGGCCAAGACACATCACTTCTGTAATCACCTGTCCAGGAAAGGGTAGAGCTAAAGCATCAACCAACGCCATCGCACAGAAATGGTTATGGGAGTCATTACATATTACTAACATTTAGTCCAGAGATTTTAAAATTATCATACGTAACCATTCAGATGTATGCTGCTGGCTTGTGAGTGGTACGGGAACATGGGTGCTTTAAAGAAGACAATATCCACTTGAAAGAAGAGATTTAAATTTTCTCGCTGTTTATTTCGTTTGGGAACGAGCGTAGTAGAAGGAGCCGATTGGCCCAAGGGGCCATCGCAGTCGCGGGCGCGGGGCGGCTTCTTCGAAGGGCGATGGGACTGAATAGAGACTCCGGGGGCGTCAACTACGGAAGACATCATTACCGTAAGTGTAGTGCACAAAACGTCCGGGCAAGTGGAACTGTTCGTCCCTCTCTGGAATCTCAGATCCAAGGCCAACTTACACGTCGGCTTGCGGGGTTTCCCCTACCAGATATCTCCCCCAGCGGAACAACCCGAGTCAAGCTTTAAACACCGGACTGGTCCTCCAACATGTGTGGTACTGAAGTGCATGGAAGCGTGGGGGTGTAAGACGAGAGAACGGAACAAGGAAGAGAAAGGAAAGATGACAGCTCGTTTATTAGGATACCGCTCTTTCTGGGGATTCGAGAAACCACGGACCAATCCATGCCCTAGAGTTCTCCTCCAGATAACGGTTGAATTGTGCGCAGCCATGTAGCTCGTGTCGGTTGAGCCTCAGCGGCGACGCAGGCGCCGGCCGCCGGCGTCGAGCGCGCGCTCACGCGTGGTTGCGTGTGTGGCGTGCGCAGTGCCCGAGGAGAAGGAGACGCTGCTGTCGCGCCAGCTGTCGCGGCCGCCCGGCCTGCTGTCCGCGGGCTCCACGCCGCGCTCCACGCCGCGCTCCACGCCCTCGCGCAGCAAGTCGCCGTCTCTGCCCAGTGAGTAGCGCGCGCCCGCCGCTGGCCCGCTCCTTAGCGCTTGCTACTACTTTGCTGGTAGTACTAACATGCAGGGATGCGACATGGAGGTTGCTGTTTTGTAGAAACATCGACACCGATGTTTTTTTAACGTCGATGTTTTGTGATCGATGTTTCTTTTCTTTTACGATGATTTGTACCTGAATGAAAAATTCCCATGATCACAATAGTATAGAAGTTTATATATGAATGAATAACTGATAGTAACACTGTTATTCATGTGTGTGAACCAAAGTATCGCTACTTGCTCTACCTTCATGGGCCAAATGCTCTGTCCCGAGATGACCTCCTTCCTTTGTATTACCTCTTTTTTCATATTCATTTTTCACATCAAGATAATGTCAACAAATACTCTTTGGGCCCCTTCTTCTCCTGCCTCTTCTTCTCCTACCCTTATCATAATTGATGGAGAAGGTGGCATTGGCCCCTGACGCGAGTAATGAAGTTAAATGAACTTCAAATTCGGTTTCTGCGATCCCAACAACATATAGGTAATATTGTCTGACCCCTCGGTTAGAAATATCTTTCATTTAAAAAAAATTTTGAAGTTATGTCACAAACCTGATGTGGAGTAAAATTCACACCGTATTCGGATTTAGCGACCCCAGAAATATGTAGAAATCCCGGTCTGAACCCCAACCACGACCAGTTTGTGTGTGTGTGTGGGCGGGGTGCTGTGCGCACCGCTCGGCGCGTGAGCGAGCGCGTGAGCGAGCGCGGGGCGTGCGCAGGGTTCCGCGAGGAGCGCGAGGCGCCGCCGGCGCTGCTGGAGCCCGCCGCGCGGCCGCGCCGCCTCAAGGTCGCCGCGCCCAAGTTCTACGCGGTGCCGCACAACCGCGTGGCCGAGGAGGGCGAGACGGTGCGCTTCCAGTGCGCGGTGGCCGGCCATCCGGCGCCCTGGGTCACGTGGGACAAGGACGGGCTGCTGGTCACGCCCAGCGCCCGCCTCACGCTCACCGAGAAGGACGACCTGCGCACGCTCACGCTCGAGGAGGTGACCCCCGAGGACGCGGGCCTGTACCGCGTCACGCTCGAGAACGAGGTCGGCCGCGTCGAGGCCAGCGCCCGCCTCGAGGTCATAGGTAAGTGAGGGCGCAACAAGCTTCTGTACCTCTGCGACTCGCCCCATCCCATCCCACTCACACTCGCGCTCATCCCAAACTTGATGGCCACACCTCACAACACGGACGTCTCTGTGTTAAGCATACCACGTTACTGCGTCAGCGACCCTCTCTTTTTAATACTATTAGAGATGTTATTTTCATGTGACTGTGGTATCTTCGAATGTTTAAAAAACAATCAAACCTCAAGTCGTCGGCCTAAACTTACTAAAAAAATTTTGTATTAATGTATCTGATCTTATTCTTTTTGTTGAGCATTGCCAGTAATCTACATGTTCTAAACCGACGTAAAATAGTTAAGCATCAAAACGAGGACTTTTTTCGTTATTGATTTACAGTATAGTTCAGACTACTTGACATGAAGTGGAAAAAAAACTGGTTGATTCTTCCTGATGTTTCACTAGAATTACACTCATGAGAAATAAAATAAAACGATTTCACATTTGTAATCGGATCTCTATATATGTCCAATTTGAACTTAGTTAGGGGAATGATCTCATTGGATGAACAGATTTCCGCTATTATGTTGTGAAGAACTGTTTTCTTTGCAACTAGTTTCGCACTGAACTGCGCTTTCACTTTTATACCTATATTTTTATACTTCATAAACATGTTTCGCTGCGAATGACATGTTCCCTCTTGTTCACGTCGGGTACTACTTTATAATTGCAGTGCATTGTCTCTCAACAGAGCAATGAACTCCATTTCGTTACTATTATTTCATCACAATCGCGACACATCTTCACAATTGCTCATTTATATGATTGAGCTATTGACACATGAAATGGACTTTAAACTTTCCAGGAGCTTAGGACCGGACTTAAATTATCATCTTCCTACTTAGAGCAAATAAACGAAGATAAGGAGAATAATTTTCTTCCATTACTTAGTGAAATAATTTCAAAAAATTATGCATATTGTGAAGATTGCACTGAAATTATACAATGAACTTCATTTCATTTCAAAGACACGATGGTTTTTGTTATATTTCCTTGTCGTCTGGGAACAAAAAAAGTCTATTTTGAATTTCCTTACATCTTGATACTCCTAAATATCGAATGAACCAAAACTAATAAAATGACCCTCTTGAAAGCACTGATCCCGGAACTGCCTCTGATATTCTCATAATGTCTGAGTAAAAGAGTAGAGGAAGTATATAAACTACAGAAAATCATTCAATCAGTTATTCCTAATTCACAGTGGAATATCATCGTGATTGATTTTTTGTATTTTTGTCGGGTACTGCTATTTAAATAATTTGATAATTCGTGTAATTCCATTTCTAAATAACGCACAGAATTCGAACTTGCTCAGTTCCATCTTTGTTCGCATCCAATGCGACGTGATAGCGACGAAGGCAATCTAAACATTCGACGAATGCGTCAGGCACCTGAATCAGCGAGCGGGTACCCCACGTGCGAGCAGCGCGGAGAGCGGGGCGAGCAGGAAGCCTTCCGGCGGAAGTGCGTCACGGAGGCGGCGAGCGTGCGGCGCGTGCCCGCTGGCGCGCGGGGGGCCTCTTCGCAGACTCAGCGATCAGCCGGCGGCGACGCAGGCACGTAGGGCAAGAACACCCGGCGATGCAACGACGGAAGACTTTGAGGAACGGGGTTCTCCTCAACAGACGAAGTGTAGGGGGGAGTCTCACAATACTTAATACTATTATTTTTGTGTTAATATGATATGGTAAAAAAACACCTGAAAGTTATGACTACAATCAAGTTCAATTTAGTCCTTTTTTATTTAAGTCCGCATCGCTGGGTCATGAGCGACCTCTGTAGATAAACAATATGGTGATGGTGAAGGGTGAAAGGGCGAACACAATTACAACCAGGCGTGAGGCGGGGCTCGAGCCCGCGGACCTTAAGTCCTAGATCGCTACGAGACTACTGCCTTAACGATCTCGGCCGACTTAATACCTTTGTTTGTAGTAATTTCGATCGTTCATAAAATGACGTCATGCTCTGTACACCGATAATTATACACGTAATCAAAACTTGGTTCACTTGGAAATTAAAAATAAAACAGCCTTGGGAAACTTTTATAACATTATTTGTTCAATTATTGTTCAATAAATCGATATTCGTACTTTAATAAAACGTATACCGCCAATGATGCCATTTTCGAGGGAACCGTCCCTTTCAGGGGGTCTTTGTAATTAATACAAGTCGGTACAAATGGAAGGAGGGAAAGGAAAGAAAAACAAAAAGAACGCCAATAGCAAATTTAAGAATGAAAGAAAACTAGTGCATCTGGTCAGGCACAGTCATAAAACATTTTCAAATTCTCAATTTATCTTTCCTTCATTATATTTTAGTTTAACTTCTCGAATGAAACTCTAATTCTGGAAATCGTCGCGGGGAAACTCCGTATTTTTTCGGCCATGAGAAGTACAGCGGAATCGCTGTTTATTGTTCGATTGAATGACTTCAGTATACAAAAAACACAAAATAGTTTTAGATTTTTATCAAAAAGGGGAGAACACGAAGTGAGAAAACACATTGCATATACCAGACTCATCCCAAAACATGAAGGTCGTGAAACTGTTTTAAAAAACTATGAAAGCAAAGTCTTTCAAACTGAAGATACAAGAATTCAAATCGCTTCTTTCAAAGAGAGACCTTGTCCACAAAAGAACGTTTAATGTGGATGCTGCATGCGAATTTCTTACCGCATAATGTAGAAGTTGAAGAAATAGCAGACGAGCTGTGACTAGGCAACGTTTCTCAGAGGAATTTATATGTTTACAGAAGCGACTCTTTGGTTGAATTTTTAGTAACAGAACTTCATTTGCATGAAACACAGCATTATAAAACAAACAAGAATGTTAATTTTTAGTTGTCAGATTTTAATTTGCATTGATCTGTTACTTTTAACGTACGACGAAAACACAAAAATTAAAAAAAAAAATTCGGAGCACAATTTTAATCAAATTGACAAAGTTTAGCTAATATAATGAACTGTAGAGAAAATTACGGAAGACAAAAATATGTAAAATTATAACTATTTATGTATCAAAGTTGAAAATTACCTAAATGTTTTTAGTTGCAGACCCAAGGGAGAGGGGGAGTTCTCACGGTGGTCAACTCTTTCCTCCCAAAAAGCTGTTGAAACCAAACTTCAGATATTCAATTTAGACTTCTTTGAATTCAAAGCGACTCTCTCGACTTGCTGTACTGAAGCTCCAACAAGAAATTTACTGAAAACGTTTGGAAGAGTTTTTTTCAAATCTCGTAATAATTGTGCAAATTGGATACCGCTGTAATTATTACAACATTTTCACAAACATACTCTTGAAAAAGTTTTCAGTAAATACTATAAACTGTATTAAAACGTTAAAACAAATTAATTAATTAAAATAAATTATGCGTGAGAAAAAGGATGCGTGAGAAAATGTGACCTCCCCCCAAATGCCTAAATCTGCGCTTGAATATTTTTCGGAGTAGTTGCTTATTACCTGGAGCGGGAGGTAAGAATCATAGATGACATTGGTGTCATGAATGTTTATAACTCGACTCCCCTACGTAACAGTTGACTTCTAGCAACGTTTCATTTATTTTCCAAGATTCTTTCAATATCCCTACTTAAAAGTGAGGTCGTCGGCGAACAGAGATATGAAATATGAAATATGGCTGGGTTTAATATATTAAAGTGTATTTACTTTCATATTTCAAAATAAACTTTATTTAAGAAATCAGCGTTCGACTCTAAGTTATATGTCTAGAAATAGTAAAAAACAATAAAATGTGTTTTCATTCATATCACATTTGTTTTGCTGAAGTTAGTATTAGCGTCTTCACTGGACTGGGTCGAAGAAAACGATTTTACGAAGAATAAACAGTCCGTAAGCAGTTTTAGAAGTGGAATTAGCTTTTTCAAAAGATCAGTCATAAGATAATTTCCCAGATATTTTTAAATAATTTATGTATTGATGGGTATTGTAGATATGTTGATATTGAGTCCTAAATACTTGTGTTCAATGCAATGGAGGGTTTATCACTGAAATATAGAACGGTAGCTATCCTTAAGGCAAAATTCATATCGTTGGAAGTTCGCCAATGTTTTCCGTATGTGTGTGTTGTGTGAACGATAAGTGGAAAGTTTTGTAAACATGTGGTTGCAATTAGTTATCTGATTGGGCAGAAACACATTTCCTGGAGCAGAAAAAGACTTCCATGGGAACTTTCTTACGATAAACCTAAATCGGGAAAGCATTAGTTGCCTTTTATGGATTTAATTTTACACATTTGATCACAATAGCAAACACTCGATTAATGAATACATGTCTTCTTATGTACTTTACGAATTGAAGGTGACGATTCACCCAAGTGAGATAAACTCTTTATCAATTCATTTTATTCATCATATATCAGAGGAACTGACAAGAATGATTAATTCCGTTTTCTGAAGTTAGATGCCAGTTGCATTTCTTCTCCATACGTCATTTAGTTTATTTTTACTGCCTTTGATATTAAATAAATAAACACGATTCATCTAATAACAATTAATTAGCTCCATCATTTCTTTTATGCGCATTTGTCAAAGCACATGCTATTTATCCATCGAATTTGACGTACTCATTTTGTACGCGAAGAGACATTCCGAGAAAACTAAACAGCCTATGATCATGTGAGAGGTTTAGGTAGTTTAGTTAGAGAGTCAGGATCTCGGGGAAAATACAAAAGCAATGAAACAGTTTCCATTTTCACCGAAAAATCCCCCGTGACTCTCAGTCACCCCATGACTCTCAAATGCGAAGCGAGCGCTCAACCACTGAGCTACACCACCTCGCTGCACAGTTGTTGGGGGAATAATAAAATATTTTTAATAATTTACTACCCTATTCAAAATTTGACGTGATAATTGCACTATAAGATCATGTCTTTTAATAGACAGTGCTTTTTATATGTTGCACTACTTAAAATTGCTTCATTGTCGTCCATATTTAAAACGGTTAACAACATTTGTATGTGGAATTAATGTTATATATACTGTGTGTGTGTGTGTGTTTAGTTAACTAGAGATAGTGAGTGCAAAATGTTATGTTACTTGTACAACATAATTACTGTGTCCTATAGGTGCAACTTATCATTTAAATGTGCATTGTAAGTTAATACAGCCCTCATGAAGGCTACATGCATAGTCAAAACATTGTCAGATAAATGAAATGTATACTAACTTAAAACTTAAGATTACCTCCACAAATATTTAAAAGTACAGAAGACTTACAATTATCCGAGGAAATTGCGACATAGACTTTTTGGGATAGAGAAAAAACTCGCGATGATCCGGGGTTTAATTGGTAAAGGATCAAGAATAAAAATACAAATTACAGATAACATACTACATGATTGAACATTTCTACTGTAGAAACAGAGGCAACTAATGCTAAGCAAGTGCCAATAACAAACAGCAACACAATGTTTGACGAGAGAATGCCATGGTTGTCGAACTTGGGGAAGTGGGGAAGCCCCTGGATCCGCTTCTGAGTAAAAAAACGAAAAAACAAGGTAAACGTTATTTCTAATTCTCTTCCGCTGAAAATTTTATTTTTCATTTCTTTTCTCTAAAACAAATGTAGTCTTTCTGACATATATAAAAGTGGTGTAACTACATTTAAATGAACTAAATGTTTTGAAGGAACACTAGACACTATATGAACGTTTATCAATGAATGAAGAGAAATGGGACATGTACAATAATTTAGTGTCGCATATAAATACAGTAAATAATGCTATGGTTGTTATAGATACAGTAAATAATGGTTTCTGTGGTGCTAAGGAATTCATATATCAAGGTTCGTAGGAATGTTTCATTTTTAAACTAATGTTACTGCTTTCTGAGTCCCTAAAAGTATTAAAATAGATTTGCTTAAGAAAATGTGTTACTTAAAATGTACAATTTAAAAATATTTTAATGCCGACTGGTAAAGCATTGGGATGTGTACATGAATTGAATGTGTTTTTGATCATAAAATATTTTCACTTCATTATAAAATTACTTATTGAAACGCCAGGTTCTCGAGCAATCCTTGCTCATGCATTTTACTTTAAAAACTATTTGTTAAGTCTGAATTGATGCAAAGCCTCTTGGAAGTAATCCTCCGTTGTAGTGAGCTTTAGGAGTAACCCTCCTTTACTTGTTTACGTCACTACATGTCACAACTCGTTGCAGTCAGTTGTCAAATGGACCGCCAGGTAACAACTCCGCATCCGCGCCTACGACACCGCCCAGCGACCAGAATTGGGAAGGAATTAGAATAGGATAGGGGTTAGGACACTTCACAAGGATTGCACTAGCCCTTGTGAAGCAGCCAAACTTGTTTTATTGGAACAGATTTCACATGAGATTGTCCGGGAATCGAACACGGGCTTTCTTGGTGAAAGGCGAGCGACTTCGCTCCACCCAGCCTTCCTCCCACAACTTACGTTATTTGAAGGATATAGGAAGAAGTGCACAAGAAAAATGAAAGTAAAGGTTAAGTTCTTCAAAAATTCTGAGTTTATTCAAGTGATTCAAGATTTGCTACGCCACTAGGTGATACTGCTGGCAATTCATATGGGTGTGTTATTTCCACTCAGTAAACCTCCTACTACGTGTCCGCAAGCGGCTCTCCCGCCGCCCCATTGCCTCCCCGGGCACTACGTCAACGGCCTTTGGCCCGCCTCGCTAGAGCGCCGTCGCTCTTGCAGAATCGTCTTGCAGCATCGCCGGCGGTGCCGCTGAATGCCTGCCGTCCGCCGCGCCGTGGCCTGGCTTCGAAGCCCGTGACGTCGAGCCGCAACCGTTCGGAGCAGCTCTGGATGAACGGGCCGCCGTGTACGGACTGTCCCCTCCCTGGCACCGCCAGGCCGGTCCCCCCGACAATTGATCCTGTTACAGCTGGTGGCGGCGACTGCGGCGGCGACTGCGGCGGCTTCTGGAGATGGAAATCTGAGAGCACTTGTTATGCCGTGGGTTAGCTTAGAGGATATCCTTTCACTGAGCTCTCCCAAAAATGCTGGATACGTAACTGAAATGCCATTCCACCGTTCAGTAATCCATTGTGGTATATTGAACATACTACTTATAAGAAACGTTGCCAATATTTAGTATTTAAATGCTTTTTAACTATGTCGCGTTTTAACTATGTCGAGTTCAAGTTTGTAATGCGCTATTTCCGGACGCTTTCCGAATTAATGTGCTAGCACCGTATTTTTCCCGTTCGTTGTTATATACGAGGAGAAATGTAATGAAGAAATTTGGTTCGGTTTTTAAATTTTTTCCTTTCTTTGAATTTGCATAAATTCCCAACACAAATTAAGCGAAATCTTCTAGTACTTTCAAAAAATTGTGCATGACCTGTTTTACAGAGCTAGTGTTTTACAAAACTTTGCTTAACGCAAAAATTTCTATCTTCAATTTTGTAGTTTTGATATTTTTTTCGAAAATATGGGGAGTTAACCAAAAATGCGACTAGCGTCATATCTTTACAGTTCTTTGAGACATATGAGAAGTAAGTGTAGAAGAAAAATTTGGAGCATTTCTTTTAGAAAAAATAGTAATTGCGAACATTTCAGACAAAATCTACTCGTTTCTTTAATGTACATGACCTTTTCTAAAGTGCTGATTGTTTACAACAGACTTTATTTGAAGCAAAAATATTCAATTTTGTAGTTTAGAAAATTACTGTTAACTTTCAGATCTTTTTGAAAATACGAAGAGTTCGCCGAAAATGGGACTAGCACTAAATTTTTTACCGACCCTTGATGCATACGAGGAAAAATTTCAAAGAAAAATTTGGTGCCGTTTGAAAGAAAAAATGATTTAAAATAATTAAATTGCCTGTATTTCGCGCAAAATTACTCGAAAACTACTCGTATTTTTGGAAAATTCTGCATGACCTTATTTCAAGATCTTTATGGAACAGATTTAATTAAGGAAAAAATCTCTATCTTCAATATCATAGTTGTAGAAAAACGCCCAAAAAATTGCACTTTTGCAAATTTCAAAACATTTGTATTTTAACAAACATGAGACATGCACCATTCTCTTAAGTGACCTTCACGATATCCGAGGAAAAAATTTAATCGAAAAATTTTGAGATTTTGTTTTAAAGAAAATCTTGTAAACGTTTTTGAGACTTTATGTACATTTTGAGGCTTTATGTCCCTAAAAAATCAGACTATAGATTGTAACTCCCAAATCCTTGAGTTCAATCAGATCGATGTAAGAATATCAATTTTGAAGAAAATCGGCTGAAAGGTTTAGGGGCTAGCGTTGACCACACGTGGACAGACAGTGAGAAGTTTTGCTTACAAACGATTTTTCGGTATCAAAATCCCACAAAAAAATGAAATCTGGCTACAGCACGTGTTAGAGGATGTAATTTACTATGTGTAGCAACAGGATTTATCCAATGTTTCGCTACCAAGGCTCGGCAATATGATTGTGTCCTCCGGAAAATTCGCTGGTTTCTGGCTCACCATTACATATCTACACACGTTTATGCATTAAACCTTAGCAAAATAGTTTGGAGACGATTTTCAAAGTACTATTTCACAAAAGAAGTATGTATTATTTGTACCTAATTAACAAGACTAAACATTGTCTTTTGTAGAGGACCTTTCGTAGCATGAATCATGATCTGACGGATCATCACAATGGGCTCCTGTGCAGCCTCGTGACTGGTGTCTACCGGTGTTTCTTCTCTGTTCTCGGAACAGTGTACTCGAGAACCTACTTGTTGCCGGCGACGCGCTGGGATGTGGGACGCGCCGCGGGCAGCGGCGATGTCGTTCCCTCCAACCAGTGACGTCGAGGAGTCGTGCTTTCCGTGCCGCGCTTCTTGCCCCGGACTGTACCTGCGCGGTCATTGGATATGCGGCACCCTCTTCTGAACCCTTGTCACTTGTCAGCTGGTGGGCGATGTTTTGTGGCCCAAGGCCTGCACCGCCTCCCCGGAGAGGATTCAGTGTCTCCTTGCGTAAATGTTGTTGCTGGAGTGCAACGTTCGTTCTCTTGTTTAATCCTTCTGTAGAGGACTTTGTTTAGTCATAAAACACTTGGGAAATGAGGTCTCAATCTCAATAAAAATCCTTGTAAAAGTGGGACGCTTAGTAATGTTCTATTATACCTTCGATGAAAACGTTGGTTTGATTAAAAGTAGTAAGAAAATGTATGAGTTTTTGATTTAATGGAGACGGATATTTAAAATTTTAGTAGTTGATTAAATAATAGTGATAATATATTCCTGCACAATAGAATAGAACAAAAACATGTGGATACGTATAATTAAAATCCGCGGATTGTCGATCTCTAATAATGTAATCAATACTTATTGTTTACTTATTTCTCCATGCACCTATACGTCTGAGGTTCATTGTGACACACTGTTGTTGATCATGAAATCATGATAAGAGTTGATGACTTCTACGACTAGGGAAAGGCGTGAGAGTCTGTGATCTGAGAGAGAGACCTCGGTCCCCTCTTTATTTACTGTAATTTTGCTATTAATTGTTGGGGATTTGAAAAGAAAGAGAAAGGGATGATGGATGCATATTATATAAAGGAAATATAGGTAAAAATGGAAATGCTATAACGCATTTACGGACATCATAATTGCTTCAGTCCTATTTATTGTAATCTGGTCTCATCTTGCGCTTGGGTTTCTGTGGTAAACTTTTCACCATTCATTATAATTCAACTACATCACGCATTGCACCTGTACGGACCACAGTCGCAAGTGTAAACATGGAGGCAGCTTTTGAAGCCGTTTCCCAGTATCAGATTTCAAGAGTGTCTTGTAATATAAGTGTTCTTGAAAATAGACACAAAGGACTGGTCCTAATAAGCCCTCAGCGGTGTGACGTATCGCGTCATAGCTCAACGTTGGCCCAAGTCAAAAAAGAGAAAACGAGTGATGTCAAATGGAACGCTGAGTAATGCAGTGTTTCCTAACTTTTCAGTCGTGCTTGATTTCTCTCTTCATATCACAAGGACCCTTACGGGAAACACGAGTATTTATTCATTTTGATAACTTTCTTTCCATTCCAAAGACGATTTTATGCAGATTACTTCTATGTAACGATTACGGCGATTTGACTCCAGAAATGTGTGAGAGCTTTAAATTGTTTATTAATCTTGCGAATATTTCTTTTTCAATTTAAATCGTAGTGTTCAGCGAGAGAACAATGTAATAACAATTGAAAAGCGGTTCTAGAATGCGCGTCCTGGCGGTGTGGTTGCAGGGCGCATGGGGGCGCGGGCGCCGGGCGTTCGCGCGTGGAGCGCGTCGCCGCGCGCCTCCCCGACCTTCGGCCGCCGCCTCGTGGGCGCCGCGGCGCGCGTGCAGGGCCGCCTCGAGCTGGCCTGCGACGTCTTCGGCTCGCCCAACCCCGCCGTCTCCTGGTACAGGTGAGCGACCCATTACAGTTTCATTTACAGCTGAAGACAGAACCTTTTGCTATTAAAATTGTTTCTAATATTATTGTTATTTATTCTATTTGAAATTATACTGTAAATTATTTCTCTAAAATGAACTTGGGAACTTAGGAATCTGCTTGCAAAATGTCACGTTACTCTACTTAACACATTTTTCGTTTATAATGAGTATATTAAATCATATTTTATTCTGCGTGGTTATTGTTAGGTACGAATGTATATAATTGTTAGAAAGTGGTTGTTTAAAAATATTTCTTGTTTCCCAACACATCGTTTCTTAATATTCTTCTCATAAAGGTGAATTAATGTCTGTCTCCTGTATCTGTGCGAAAATTTACTGAGGTATGGCCGCAGATACAGAAACGTAAAAGTGTTGCATTTTAAGAAATTATTTTTATTCTATTTAGATAAAATGAAATAAAGAGAAATCCTTATATTTTACGATTTCGTAAAAAATGTGACGGTACTTGTCTAAATTCTCTTATGCTGCAGCAATATTATCTGGATGTCAAACTGTTTTGCTCACGTCGATACCAACCGTTGTGAAATCAGTGTTTCCCTTTAGAATATTATATAGAATTGAAATAATTATTTCAAAAAAAATTGTATTCTTTGATAAAATAATTGTCAATATGTTAAGGGTTCATTGTTCAAAAATGAGACAAATAAAATATAATTAGATAAGGACATCAAAACTGAGCTTGTAGAAAAGCGTTGATATTTTATCAAATGAAAAAGTGTAAGGTGTTTTCTATTAGTCGATATATTATAGAAAACAATGTTTCAATTGTCTTCTCTTAGAAGAGATATCACCAATACCAATCCAAAGAATGTATTCTTGAATGGTTTCCTCCATTGAGAGGTGAGTTAGGATACCATTCACTTTAAAAAACCTATTTTCAGTGCGTAAAACATTTCGGTTCAGTTATAATTCCTTTTTTTCTGTTGAACTTATGATAATGTAAAAATATTAAGAATATAAAAAGAATTGGAAATAATAACATTTTTGACACAATAAATATAAAATATACAAATAATTTCAAATTATTCCAATTATTCGCTAATCCCATAATTAATCGATCCTAAACTACCGAGAGTCCCACAGTATAGCAGATATTCCCCTTGTAATTATAGAAAAGGAGGCAGGACTGAGGAGAACAAATAGCTCAGGCGAGCCCCGGGTGGAGTGCACACGATATCGGTGCAACCGTTACTGCTCAAGTGATACACATGAGACGGAATACACTGCGCAGGCGCAGTAAGTTATCCACGCACTTTTTTGCTGTCGAGATAACGTGGCAGTGCAATGCCAGCCAAGGACGTAATCGCCCAGAAATTTGTTTCATTGGTTTTAATGTGTGCCTTACTTCGCGAAATATGAATGTAATTCTTTTCTCCCGAGTGTGCCTGTCAAAAAGTGAGATGTTTTTGAGACGGCACTCAGTGAATCCGACAGTTGGGCTCCCGCGGCCAGAGTCTTTATCTGCTAGGTTGGTCGGGAGAGCCGCGTCCTAGGAACGAACTTCCTCGTCTTGAGGAACGCAACATGACGGCCGAAACGCTGGAAGCAGATAATCCCTGCATCCGTCTCCTCCTCTGTTATTATTGTATTTGGCGTACGGGATTGCTATTATAGCGTGGAGGCTGCCCTTAGGCAGCGTGGGTATGGGGACTTTATCGAGCACGCGTGCCTCGTCAGGGCAGGATTCTGTCTGGAAGGGGGGGGATTTTGCTGATCATCTTGTACATGCCACAAGAAGGAGATAGCTTGTGCCTGCCGGCGCTGGTGCGAGCGCTGGTGCGAAGGCTGGTGCTGCGCAGGGACGGCGAGCTGGTGGTGCAGAGCGCGCGCGCGACCCCCACGTGGGACGGGCGCACGGCGCGGCTGTGCGTGGCGCCGCTGGAGGCGGGCGACGCGGGCGTGTACGCGTGCGTGGCCAGCAACGAGGCCGGGCGCGCGCGCTGCGAGGCCCGCGTGCGCGTGCTGGCCGAGGACGACCCCAGCGACGAGGACCGCCGCCCGCCGCGCTTCGCCTCCCCGCTGCCGCCGCTCACCCGCGCCGCCGAGGGCGCCCCGCTCGAGCTGGTGGCGCGCCTCCAAGGTAAGTGGGCGGCAAAACCAGTTAAAAGTGTGTGTGGCGTGCTCCGGGGAGAAGTGTATAATGTGCACGTTTTCCTAATTGTGGGATCCCTGCCTTGAGCCATATCAAGTTGAAGTCTGAATACAGAACGAAATGAGCGTTTTTGGCAAGAATTATTCGCGTCGATGTAATAAAATCAATTTTTAAAAGGCAAATTAGCTATGGATTGGGTTCTATCACTCATCATGTTCTTCTTGTCGGAATACACTTCTACCGCAACGACATGGAGAAAGGTAATTTCCATTACTATATTTCCCTCTGAACTGTAGAATACGTGCACAGATAGTAAAGTTACATTTATATACAGAAGCAAAACAAGGGGCTATATCAGCATTTGCTCAAGAGATCAGGGAAACTGGACGAACAACCTGACCGAGGCGGGGGTCACTGACCTGGAAGCATGTCGTGTTTCCGCGCTCCTCAACTGCTGTGGCCATTAGTCCCGTGAGTGTACTGCCTGCTTTGATCTCGAGAGGTGGCGGGTGTTCTTCCCTTGTTGAATGGTGAGATCCGGCGCGGACCTACACGTTGGTTTCCCTTTTCCTGTCCGGGTATCTCCCACCAGTTGCGCACCGCCACATCCGGAGCAAGCTCTAAGCTCCCGATAGGTCACGCGAGACGAAGACACGATCACGTGGAGAAACCTTGGAAAACTGAACGGAGCAACCGACCGCCATTTCAGTATTCCAGCGTAAAGTTATATTTCTTTTTTGCATTCCAGTATTATAAAAGAACCTTTTCTGTTGAAAGAAATCGTTAATAATAGGGCATTTTACGGCACAAATGATGTATTAGATTTTATGTCACGAATTATTGCGTCATCACACATTCAGCCAATCGTAGCCAGAGAATCGGGGGGAGGTAGAGCTAAACGGAACAGCCGACCACCGTTTACTCGCACGATGTCAAATACTCGAGTCGTCACAAGGAAGTTGTTTCGCAAAATTAAGTTTGATTCTGTTATAAATGTATGATGCTGTTTTACAAAAAATTTTGTATGCAACTCGTTTATAATGTTGCTTTATTACATTCGTACAAATTTGAAAACTCGCTCCTGACGTCGCTCGTTTTCAAAACATGTACTCATGCAATGAAGCTTAACATTATAAACTAATTGCATGAACCACTATTATCGAGCCCTGCACCTGTGAGTGTGGTTGACGATCCTGGTTCCTAGACTTCTCACCAGACACGTACAAACCATCGAGCCAGGCTCTGGGTTGCGAGGTGGGAGTGATTGTAAGGAAACGAGCCCGCAACGAGAATTCTCCGAAATTATTCCAATACTATCATCGTAGAGGAAAGAAGATATAAATGAGTGAAAACCAGAACGGTAAAAGTGACATTTCTAAATTCTGAGAAATATGTTTATATCTGTAATCTGTTTAAACCTGTAAAGTCGTAGAACTTTGTTTCATCATTAAAAGCATGTTGAGGCTCTGAAATATTGCTTAGATGAATTGAGAGAGCATTATGTATTATATATTATGTTTTATGTATCGTTTTCTGGGTTCTCATCAGACGAGAGAGTTTTCGGTAAAAAAGCGACACATAATTGACTAAGATTATTACTTTGCTGTAAGAATCAATGAGTATTGAAGAGATTGTCAGTTATCTCTGTCTGGACAAAAATAAACGTTTCTTTCGAATTTCATGCCATTCATGCTCGTGCTTTCTCGCTTCGCGTCTCAGAACGCTGCTTCAAAGAAACTACACAATAATTGCTTACTACCCACGTACCACCACTTTCAATGCACTCCCCCCACACGCGTATTGCTTAGCTTCTCGGCACGATCGCTACAAAAATGGTCGCGGCTCCTCTGATTTTGAAACAGTGCGATATCGTCGCGTCTGCTGTGGAAGAAATTGGATTCCTGGAAATCTGGCTATGAGCAAAACTCTCGCAGCGGCCGCCCAGGAGGTGGTGCAACCTGTTAGTGATTTTTCGAAGCAGTTGAAAGTCGATTTCAAAGAGATTTGTTGAAATGTTAGTATTTGGTCTACTGGGAAAAAAATTGCGCGGTTTTGAGTAGAATTAATCTCGAAGACGGGAAGTTTGAAATGTATTCCCTTTTCTTCTTAAATGCCTTCCGAGAGTAGCGAAACTGAGTTATTCGAAGCGTGCCACCAAATTTGAATTCATTTGACGGCCCCTGTACCAACAAACCACGTCATTTTAATTGTTCATTAAAACTACAAAAATACATTGCATACTTAAATATAACCTAAAGTACACACCTTATTTTCAGAATTTACAAAATGTCACTTATACCGTTCTGGTTTTCATCCATTCATATTATCCTTTGTCTATGCTACCATACATCAATACTGACGAGTAATATGTCAATTATTCTCCCTTTTTTGCGCGGCTGAGCGCGGCCTGTGGGATACGATGGAGTAGGTTTGCGGCGTCTTGTCTATTGAAAGATGTTCTTCCTACTGTTTTACAGCGTGTGAATTAGCTGTGTGTTTTTCGCCACCCTCCGAGCGGACACGTTAGGAGACCGGCCACGCGTGACTTTGGCTCTCGGGGCAAGTGCGCAGGGCGGGGTACCACACGTGTGATGAGACGAGCCCGGCTCGCAGGTGTATGAGCACACGCGTGCGCAGTCTAAAACAGCAGGTGGCCAACTACATATCTGCGCCTCTCTGGGCTTCCTTGTCCATTAAACGTTTTTAATTACATATTTATCTAGAAAATTCTTGTAAATAAAACGCAGTACAAAAACAATGCCATTATAACTTGGATTATATAATTGATAAATAATATTGATATAACGTTGAAACATTTGCAGAATTGTCACATGGTTTGGAGAGCGTCTTCCTCAAATGTCTTTCATCAATTCTCTTGCCTGCTTAAAACGGTGAAAATAAGAAATTGATCGTATTCACGGTAATAAATGTATTATTACGCAGGAGTACAAGTCCCTTCCAAAATTTTCAGGGAGGGGGGCACGGTCACCACTGCCCCCTCTCCCGTGCGCGCGTTTGTGTGTATGAGCCCGTATGCTTCCGTGTGGCGCAGGGACGCCGCCCATCGACGTGGTGTGGCTGAAGGACGGCGCGGAGCTGCCCGACTGCGACGACTTCCGGTACGTGGACTACGGCGACGGGCGCGTGGGCCTGCGCTTCGCCGACGTCTTCGAGCAGGACTCCGGCGACTACAGCTGCGAGGCGTTCAGCGCCCACGGCGACGCCGCCACCGTCGGCCGCCTCCTCGTCCAAGGTACGGCGCTTTGCCTGCCAAGTACTACAGCGGACACGATTTATTGGGTGTGCTCCATCCCATTTCTGCAGACCTTCTTCCTGACCACGACCGACTATTCCCCTATCGCTATGCAGGCGGCAACGATGGCCGATTTCTTCCATTGTACTGAAGTGAGGAGAGAACGGGTGACGCAGAACACACTAATGAAGAAACCTCGAAAATTATATTCAACCGCCCGAATGTATTATCTTTTTATGTAGAAGTGTATTTTTTCTCCATCGGTAGATGTGATGCGCCATCGCTCGCCCCTCCCCCCCTCCCCCGCCTCTCCGCGCTCTGGTCTACTAATCTATTCGTTTAAGTTTGTTTTATGAGAATATTGCGGTTCATGAGAGATGTTGATATAACTACACTTTCGTTCTCACGAGGAAAGAACGAACAAGGAAATATCTCTACAGCTCTTTTGCAATTAATATAACTAACTTCTCTGAACAACTCTCATTACTATCTCAAGCGGCTACTTGAAAGTTTTCGAAAACGTTTGCTTATAAAATAGCACTGTTTGATACTTGAGAGACATATAGAATTAAGTATTATATACACATTATAAAAAATTTGTTATAATACATGCAAAATCTTGGGTGAGCATTTAGACATTGCATGTACTATATCACATTTAAATATTGTAGATAATTTTCTAGATATATTCTTATATCTCTTCTAGTTGGTTTAGGTCGAGATTTTGTTAAAACGTTTTATTTTGTAAAAGAAGGACAAAATAATAATAGCCAATGAAAATCAAAAAACAAATTTCGACTATATCCAGAAAACATGTAGTGTATTAGTGCTAACTCGGTTATTTCCACATTGAACTTTAGAGTGTCCTAAGTAAATGGGAAAGAGATAATATTTATGTTATCAAGGGCCTACGAGCTCCACTGCGCAGAGCTGATGTGTGTTTAGAATTAGTGTTGGGGAGAAGTTATATATAAAAGACTCGCTCTTTTAGAATACGAATTACATTAGAAGAATACGAACAGTACGGAGAAGTGTCAATGTGACGTACGAACGTGAAGTGTTCCAAGCCTTTAGTGATTTTCTCGCTATGCGACTTATTTATGGATATTTGTGGTATAGTATCAGTGAAACTAAATCATTCATCGACGTAACTGTGATTGTGACTGCGTAATATCAACTTGGCACGCATCGATCGAATAAAAAATATTTGAATACGCCCAGCACAGTACTACTGCCGATGGAAGCGTTAACATTATAATCGCGTCCGTCTTCTGAAGGCCTCTGAACGCGCGCGCTCCTCCGCCGCTCCGCCCGATCGAGTGGTTCGAGTGCACGCCCTTCCTATTTGCATTACGAATTGCACTTGAGGCAATTGCGGTTTACTTTTCATTTCTGATGGAAGAAACTGCAAGGTGAAAATGTGTGGTTATGTAGTTGTTAAGCAAATGGTAGAGTATAATTTTCTAAAGCAAGTCGTGTAACAAGAAGTAGCCGCAAAATAGTCGATGGATCATTGAAAAAAAAATAACAGTCGGTATACTACGAAGATGGTTATTTACTACACTGAATACGTAGAATAGATAAAGTTATGTAAAGCTGCAAAAAATCGATGTCGAGATATTAATGGAAACACACATGTAGAGGGTATCTGACATCGGGAAAGTGGTTTTTCTTTCTTTAATTTTTTAGAAACATCCATCTGCCCGTTTGTCTGTCTATGAACAACACTAGAGTCTGAATCGTACACAAGATTTTCTCCAAACTGAATACTATCAGATCGATGTCGCGGAACTCAAGGCTCTGTCAATTGGAAATGAATAGTGGCATTTTTGAGAGTTCGTCGTATTGTACAAGAATTTCGAAATTTCCTCAAATATGATCTAATTTGTTTTCAACTTTTGCTCCAAGAGAAAACGGTTCGTATAAAAAAAAGAAAAAGTCCGACAATTATTAACGAATATGAAAGATAACAAAAATAAACGACAATGTGAGAGATGATGTTCTCTTCACATCGCTTTTAACAATACAGTTTGCGGAATAGATATTGGTATGTTCATACTCTACTTTAATATGTTCTGCAGAATCTACTAATTTGGGGGAAATACGTTAGTGAGGAAAAATGAGTGTAAGGTTGAGAGTTTTTAAAACTATAGAAACTGTCAAGTATTGTTGCCTTGCGAGCTAATTCTGCTGATTATCATTAAGATGTATTGATTTAGCGTTGTTGAGCAAAATGCTGGCCATGTTTACAAGAGGAAAATCAGTTACATACAAAGTCGGGTTTATAAGATAGACAAATGCAAATGATAAATTGTATGTCAAGTAGATTGATAAGTTTTGCAAAAGATGGATGTAGCATATAAATTTTAATAAACATTTTATAACGGAACTTTACAGATAATACAAGAAAGTATGTGATGTGATGTGGCACCACAAGCTTCCTTTTATGGAGACGATGCCATAAACAGTCCATCCTATTGCCATAAACAGTCATGCCCGGCCTATCTGCATAAGGTCTAGAAATGTAATCGATACGTTCACCTTATTGTTTCCAATATTACAGATGGAGCAGATGCCATGACTAAGATTGTTCCAAAACAACTGAAGTGGTTTCGTGCTTGTGATACTTGATACAACGTTATTATTAGAAAATATAATACTTCCAAACAGTAACAACGAAACCTCGACAGGTATCAAATAGCCTCAGTGATAAGAGAGGAAAATATAAGATACTCATAGGTTGCATCCCAGCTTGGGCTCTATAAATAACTCATTACACATTAAGAATTTAATAATTCCCACAATTCATTTCACATTGTTTTCACTGCGAAGAAAAACGGCCAAGAACACTGTAGCAACTGTGTTTTATTGCAAACGTGAAATGCTACCAAAACAAGTCTTACCAAATTGCACTCTTCCGTAATGCAAGTGTTAAAAAATCGGGTCCAGTTAGGTTGAAAGTGGGGAGTAAAATGTATGAAATTATCAATTGGCACGATCGTTTGCGTGCATAAATTCATATCTTCATCACACTGAAAGTTTCATTTTTGGTGTAGTCGATCTTTCAAATAACTTTAAGTCAAACACGAGTAGTTCTTAGTTTCAGTGATTGAACTTCACAAGCTGTAGTTCACACCCCCGATTCGCTCTTATGAATGAAAAGTGTGATTCGCATTAGTATTTGTAGTATGGTTTCCTCAGAAGCGCCAACTGCTGATGTTTGCGATCTCATGAGACATTTCCTGAATGTTGCCATATATATTGCGCAAACAAGATTGCCTGTTTTTCCGTTTCTACTCCCGAAACCGGAACAAACGTAAAGGGTGTTATACACATTGCGGATACGGATCAGTTTTCCTTTCGTTGTATGCATACACCGAATACAATCGGTGGTTAAAAATCGTTATACCCATTCAGACAAATTCCAGAGTGTGTGGCCCCAACCTCACGAGTGAAAGTGTCAGGAATGACACCCGACACTTGCTTTATTTCCCTCAGGATGCGGGTTCGTGTCGCACGAACTCATGGATGGGACTGAAAGTGTGTGCACTAAACCTGTGCCGGGTACAGCTTTGTTAAACCTGAAAATGTGAACGTTATTTCGTGAACACGAGACGTAGTTAATCCAAACGAGAAAAGTTGTGACGAATCCCTAATGTGGAAAATCTTCTTTAAAGGAAGAATATTGTCAGCCATATTGCTTCGGGTACACAGTATCCATTATATTACACTTTGCGAGAACATATCGGTGCTGTCAAACAAAATCCCTCCCACTTTTTTTATAATGAGGCATATATATACATATATATATATATATATATATATATATATATATATATATATATATATATATAAGGTTTAAACTAACTGCTTCGCCCCAGTACAAGCCGCATTGTCCATGGGGTAAGGCCAATCGTTTGACAATGGAACGATTCACTGGCACATCTGTTCCTGCGTGAAGCAGACAAAAACACCTCCAGCACGCAAGCCTCGCGTCATATGCTTTCACGTCAGAGCCATTGACTCACGGCCCGCCCGCCGCCGCTTGTGTCGCCAGAGAGCAGCAGCGCCGAGGAGGCCGGCGCGGCGGCGCCGCAGGCCGAGGAGGCCGCAGTGGAGGCGTGGCCCGTGTTCAGCAAGAAGCCCGCGCCGGTGGCTGTGCGGCCCGGGAGCGCCGCGGCCTTCTGCGTGCGTTGCCAGTGCGCCGCCCCCGTGCGCCTGGCGTGGCGCGTCGCCGGCCAGCGCGTCCACGACGCCTGCCCGCGCTTCCAGGTACAAACGCTTACGATACTTTTTGATTCGAATGTCATTTTAATTTTTTAAATACGTTCTGTGAATTCTAAAAATGCTAATGGGTTGAGGAAATTAATACTTTCGTTTTACTTTTATTATTTTTCCTTTTCTTTTTTCTTTTTTTGTTCTCGTTTTTTTCTTTGCATTCTCGTCCTGTTCACTCGTTCCCGCTATGAGTATGCCGTTTTCGACTTCCACATCTCGTTATTTTTTATAGGTTTTTTTGCTAGTGAATCGTTGCGTTGTTGGAGAGGCAACATGGCGATCTTTCTCCCTTCCGCATACCAAGCCGCGTGGATGGGACTCGTTTATCTTAACAATGCGATTGTTCGCGCCCGTGTGTGTGAAGGGGGCGTAGGAATGCGTTCGCGGCTCCTATCAACTGAGCATGTGCCTCTAAGCCCGTTTTGTTGACCTCTCATTTCGTGTGCAGTGACCGGTTTTGAAGGGCAGTACTTAAATGTGACAGCGAGATGCTGTAACCACTACTCAGCAGAAGAAGAAGAAGCAGTTCCATTGATCGACGCAATTGGATGTGCTCCTGGAGGTGGCTAAATTGTTTTGTGGAGTGGGTTACCAATGACTGAGTATTCATAATCCTTGCGTTTTACTTGTCGGGTATTATTTGTAAATTCTATCTACGCCATTTAAAATTTGTGACAAAAACGATCTTGTGGAAGGCACTCTCACTCTCAATTGTGATATAATATTGTTAATCAGTGATGTACTCATGTTCAGTAAATGAAGCCTTAGGTTACCGTGGAGATTTTTGCTCGTGACAAGTGTTTCAACTTGCTAGAACTTCAAAACCCCACCAATAGATATATAGAATTTTCATTGATGAGATCCCCATGCGAATGTATACTTTGAGACAAGACCTATTCGAAACGATATTCAAGTGAAAATAAATGTTTATATTATGTATGAGCGTGCCATAAATAGCACAAAAAGGTTTTCAGGTCATTTTCATTACAGAATATATTATCATCCTCATAGTCAACAGGGACGTTAATATACTTCGTTTTGGTAAAGAATCTATCCAAATGAAGGTAGTGCATTTAGTAAATACATTTGCCGATATATAATGAAGAGTTTGTAATAAAAATGAATTTAGATCTGTATTTTAAATTTCGGATTAGGACTTTCAAACTAGAGGAGTTGGAATCTTAAGGCTGGGACCAACCCTCTTCCCTAGTTCGAAACATTCTGATGTGTATCTCTTATTAGATTATGTGTTTAAACTCTTCATAATGTTCTATCAGTGATATATTAAATAAAAATTATGAGAGGAAAGCTACTCCGGGAGATGTCCTTATTATAGGAGTTCCAGGACAGTGTCTTGTAGCGCCAGATTCGAGGCGACGCAGACGCTCAGGTAGCTTCTGTTCGTCGAAGGGTTGTTTACCTCGTGAAAGGGCTCCTTAGCCGTCTGATAAATACCAGTATCTTTCCAGTAGTCGGTTAGTAGAAATATGTACCACATGATAACAAATATCACTTGACATGTAATCCACTAGTGAGAGTTTGTCGCCATCAGTAAGTAGTCTTTCACCATAGTACTGTATCGAAAACCATAAGTTATAGAAATCCCCCTTTACAACTGAAAATCAATTTATTAAACATTTCAAGGGGAATTATAACGTCATTAATGTTATTAAATGGCATTCTAGAATTTTATTAGTATAATTGCAGTGCACGTTTTATGAAATATATATACACATAATTAAACATATTTATAACTGTTATAGAAAATTCTAAACAGAATGAAGATCTTTGAATTACTACATGTTCTTCTTCAAAATATTACCTTGCATGCCTGTGTTAACTATTCATTAAACTGCATTTCAAAGTTAGACCAACAGTTGCGGCACATTAGCATATTGGAAATTGAATCTCAAGTACATGCATGCCCCTTACGACTGCTTTACAAAACTTATTTCTGACTCCCCACCAACTCTTTTGAAGCAAACTGTATCTAACGACTTGTGAAGGCCTCCAGGAAT
Source organism: Gryllus longicercus (assembly GCA_038098605.1). NCBI lineage: Eukaryota > Metazoa > Arthropoda > Insecta > Orthoptera > Gryllidae > Gryllus > Gryllus longicercus. The sequence continues at coordinate 1,005,616 of JAZDUA010000341.1, forward strand.
TCGCCGACTTTTCCTTTTCTGGGCTTCCATGGCGCGTTTTCATGTCATAGTCTCTAAATACGCGAGGAGAATATTGATGTTTTGTAAGTTTTCGCCGTACAACCAATATGTTCTATTATACAAGTAATGTATCGTATATGTTATTGCAAAAATTGCTTAGAAAATGAACATAAAACCGCAAACGACGCTCGGTGGGTATTATCTTAGAAGACTTAATTTTTCATGTATTCAATTCAAGCGCCTCTGACGGTGAAACGTTTAGACTTTTTATGCCGACGTTTGCGGCACGACCATGGTCGAAGTAGTGAATTTTTTAGGGCAAAAAAATTGTATGCCTTCCTTCTTGGGGAAGGTACGTAAAGCCGGCTGACTCACATCGCGTTTTTGCATTATGTGAAACATGAAGCCTAAATACGACGCTTCTAATAAAGGGGAAAGTTGCCTGATTTGGACCGACTTTTTATTTTTCATTTACATGATCTCAATAATGACTCAATTAAAACGAAGTATATACAAAAACAACCTACAATCTATGAACATTCAATATAAAATATATTTTAATTTCGTTTCTGGCAAAGAGGAATTAAAAAAGATACGAGATAAGAAAAATAATAAAGATAATAAAAAGATAGATAATTAAAAAAGATAAATCGATCTACAGTATCGATCCATGGTAAATCGATCAGCCTATTAGGTTGCCGGTTGTCTAATAGTCTCCTAAGGTGGACCTCTTAAGAAATGCACGCGTGATAATAAATAAATTGAAGAAACATTTGATATGTGTTATATGATATTGAAAATAATATCACTAAATATATCCAGATTATAATAAAAAAAACATGTAGTCGAATTAATTCAAAGAAATTACTACTTTCTTGGAAATATATAAACGACAGTCTATTTCTTTATTTAATGGTTTTCTCACCTCATTTTAATAATCAAGATTAAATCTAGAGGCAATCATTTTAAAATCTTGCTAGAAAAACTGTACTTGCCGACCAGGTTCAAAATATTCCAAATTAACGAAAACTACATATTTTACTGCATAATTGAATCATTGCTGCACTTTTATTCGATGAAAACCTTACGTACCATGAGAAACAATACAGAACCAACATGGTGGCTGGTATCATATTTTAGTACCAGTGTGATCCAAATTCTCATATGCATAGAACGTGTGCGGCAGAATTGAGGCGCTGGCCCCAATTCGGCAACGTTGTCCTGCACTCGAAATAATCATTCCAGTCGCAACTTTGTTCGCTGTTAGCTGGCGTTGTAGCATCAGGCCTGCCCTCTATCACGTAGTCACTAGTTCCGTGAGAGCAGATCAACCAACACCGCATGGTTGAAACAGAGAACGGTAGATTCCAAACGTCAACGGCTTCAGCACAACATACAAGAACAAAGGTAGTTTTTTGCTTGTATTTCACCGGAAGCACCAAAATACTTCAGTCCGTTCTTTATATTGAATTATCATTGACATACATCCTCATTGAAACTGTTAATAAAAACTATGGCCGCCGTGCGCAGGTGGAGGAGCAGGGCGACGTGAGCATCCTGCACATCAGCGCCGCGACGGAGGCCGACGTGGGCGCCGTCACGTGCGCGGCGCGGCGCGCGGACGGGCGCGGGCGGGAGGTGACGTGCTCCGCCGAGCTGTCGCTGCTGCTGGACGAGCCCGCGGCGGGGGCGGGTGCGGGGGGCGGCGCGGCGCGCGAGGTCCGTGTCGCCGCGGCCCCCCGTCGCCCGCCAGCCCCCCGAGCCCGAGCCCACCCCGGCCACCGTGGTGCGCGGCCCCGCCGACACCACCGCCCTGCGCGGCGACTGCCTCACCCTCAGCTGCGCCTTCGTGGGCTGGCCCGCGCCCCACGTGCGCTGGCTGCGCGCGGTGAGTCCTCGCACGGCTGCTCCTGCTTCCTTCCTTTCTTTCCTTCTTTCTTTCTTTCCTTCTTTCCTTCTTTCCTTCTTTCCTTCTTTCCTTCTTTCCTTCTTTCCTTCTTTCCTTCTTTCCTTCTTTCCTTCTTTCCTTCTTTCCTTCTTTCCTTCTTTCCTTCTTTCCTTCTTTCCTTCTTTCCTTCTTTCCTTCTTTCCTTCTTTCCTTCTTTCCTTCTTTCCTTCTTTCCTTCTTTCTTTCTTTCTTTCTTTCCTCCTTCTTTCTTTTTTTCTTTCTTTTCTTTCTTTCCTTTCTTTTTTGTGAATCCGAGAACGCTATTTAACTGGTGAAGATCAAAGATAACTGTTTATGGACATTTGCAAAGTTGTTTAAATGTTTTATTTTGGTAATAACGACAGACAGCCTAACAAATGATCATTCTAACTGAAGAAATAGTGTCTCCGGAAGCACAGAAATCATCTGCTAATCTAATATAGGAGAAATAAGGAAGTGATGTGTAAATGTTTTGTGAGCATGGTAAGGCGGCTCCATTAATTTATTATTATTATTATTATTATTATTATTATTATTAGACATTCTGTAACATTAAACAAATTCGGGGACTGTGCCCGGGAATCGGGAACTTCTGGTTCCTCTTGTTTAAGGGCTATGAACACAAAGTAATCATGGGGACATAAACATGTACTTATAAACATGTACGTACCGTTCACTGTGACCATGAACGTAAACGCAAACACAGACCCTTGCCAATATAGATACACAGAATACTCGGCACAGAAATTCTGTGTACAATCATTAATTGACATTAATTGAAATGAACGCAATATTTGTCGGATGAAAATTATTTTCTATTGTATATCATGAACACCACGAATTATTATGATGAAATTTTGACGATGACAACAATTATTACTCTTGAAAACTGCATTCGTTTTTTGTCTAAAGAAAACGCTGCATGTTCTTCAGATCTTCCTGCGGTACCGGATAGTGTATTGTTCTCAGGACACGGTCAATGAATGTGGAAGTTTGTAGCTTGCGAACGTCAACGGTTACGTCTTTAAGCTTTTGCGCTTAAGTTACGTTAATGAGGGGACCGCTACCTCACGTTACCGCGTTTGCAAACACTTTACAAAGATAAATGGAGAGATTTTGCACAGCATATGGAGACATTTTGTTGACACTATTAGTGTAAACTTATTAAAAGACAACTACGTGAGTATGTAGTGTTTCATTTCGTTGATTGCGTTTTGCAAATTCTTTTCCCTTTATGCCGTCAGTTAATGGAGGTTATTCTGAATAGTAATGACAGGGGATACTACTATCGCTTAATTCTATCGCAAATGCTATAGATCTATACTACGTATTTCGTTTTTTGATTTATTAGCTTTTACTCATTTATCCTGGTCGTTACAGGTTAACACCTCTTTCGTTATCGTCGTAATGTTTCTTGTTCACGCTATTGCATTAAATACAAAAGTTAAAATATCGTATCCCGACATTTCTCTAACATAATGTGAGAGTTCGCGTACACACTTTCAACCTGCTTCAACCTGTGCAAAAACTTGTGAATAACATTATTGTTCGGGTCATACGCTCTACATCACACTTACCTGGCTTAAGTGTCCGTCACATGTTCAACTATCACGAGCCACACCAACTTGTAGTGTGCGGACAGTATGGCTGAGCGTAGGTTAGGGCATCGTGGAACTAGAGAACTCGGGACTGTAAATGTCTGCCGCAAATTATACTGTTCTTCTAGTGGGGCCGTCCAAAAAACGAAGTCCCTAAGAGTTTGGGGGTAGCGATGTTGAAAAATTCTGATTGTGACCGACACGGAAAGAAGAGTTTTGTTCTATTTATATTTATAATCTTAAAATAAATGTATTACGATTTTGCTTCAAAATCCAGCTTAATAATCTGCAATTTATATTTTCCACCATACTGTTGGATCTTGTACTTATTGAACGCTTTTCAGTTACTAAGGTCATACAGCGACCACTGTAAGTAACACTGAGGGCGACGGTAACGGCCTAGAGACACACAAACATCTGTGCCCCGGCGGGATTCGAGCCCGCGACGGTTCAGGCACGAGACAACTACGACTCTTCTGCCTTAGCGACCTCTGCTAGCCAGGCCGACTACCATAATATTTTATTTTAGCAGAAGTTGTAAAGAGGAGGAGAAAATATGGATATGAACAGAATTACGGATGTTCGCCCTCAGCAGGGGGTTGTTGTGTTGAAAGTGAACAACTGCAGCCGAAAATGTGGAAGTTTCTTGTGAAAGATACCTATAGCTCGAACAACCTTCTTTGCGACAGGATTTGAGGGAAGAGAGGCTACGACGTCGATTCTGGCGACGACCAAAGCAGCAGCTTTTGCGATGATACAATCGATCATTGATGCCATATCTTGGAGTGAACAAATGAAGAGTAGAACACAGAGTTGTCCTTGCCGTAAAACTAGGGCTCCCAGTATGATTCTCAATCGCAGACGAATTTTAGATCTCGCCCGCACCGTTCAAAGCGCCACCGTTTTATTTTTGCGCATTGATATGCGATGTTTAGCAAAGTGTTGTACATGGCATTACATGTACGTTAAAACGAAAGATTTAAATTTTCAGCAGCTTCGTAACGTTCTCCACCATCTACAATTTCTGACAGTCACGATCGAAGGCACGTGAAGGCAAATACATTTAGGCCCAAGTTGACTGGCACGCTCATTTCCTAGTTGGAAACGAGGCTCTAGTCTTCGGCCTAGGCGATTTGCATTTATTTTATTTATACGTCCACAACAGTTAAACCTTTTGTGCGGCGTACTGTGGGGAGAAGTGTATTTTGTGCGCGTTTTCATAAATTCTGGTATCTACCCTAACCCATTTACAAGTTGAACAGTTAGTGTAATGGTCGACGCTCTGAATGCCCAAAAAGGGCAAAAAACGCAATATACATGGGAACTGAACCCTCGAACATGACATGACGCTAGGAGCTGCTGTTTGACGGACTGACCCACTACTGTACACAACTGTTACCCCGAGGCAGAAGGTATCCAACGCAACGTGCCTACGAATAGCCCACTCGAATCCCCTTTAACTTAGGCCTCAATATGGTGTACATCCTTCCATATTAACCGAAATCGCATTGAAACATTTCAAAATGAATTTCTCCGTAAAAATCATTTTCGCTTCCTGGTTTGCCCGAAATAACTAACTCCACCGTGATTTTGATGTTTAATCCCGAATACTTTTCATGAATCGGTTAAACCGCAAATTCTCCCTGCGTCTCCCTTCAGCCCCCCCCCCCTCCGGTTACATCGCCATTCCGCAACGCAAAACATCCTCACGCTTTCCAAGAACTGAAAAATCAAATTCCCCAGATGGAAAAAAATAATAATTTCATTCCCCTGTATCTCACTCTACTAACGCCAGGTACAAAATATTAACAAATAAAACTAGTGGTGCTACAACAGCACTATTTTCTCTCATTGTTTCTTGGCCATTTTCGGAATTTAGAGTTCAAAGAAAATTAGACATCCATGAATTCTCGGCTATCCGGGAGACGCCGCGTCGTTGGCTGGGCTGCCGACGTTTCGCCTGACATGTCGCAGGCTTCCTCAGGGCAGTGAAATCACTGGGGGGGGGGGGGCGAGAATTCATGGATTCGAGCCGCGGAAGCTTACGTATACATCCAAATTAGACATCCACCATTCCTTTAGCTGTCTCTTGCTCTATCAGTGGAAAACATTTTAAAAAATTTGGAGCGATTTTTGAGAAAATGTTTTCTTCTATACTTTGCATTAACTTCAAAAAGAAATTACGCAAAAACTACTCATTTTTTCAAATAATTATGCTTGTCGACTTTTAAGATCTGATTTTTTAGAACAGAAATTTCTATCTATATTGTTCTCTTGTAACGTTAAATTTTTCCAATTTTCGGAAATTCAAAGTTCCCCTGAAATAAGACTAACACGAATTTTTATACCTTGTATACTGTTTACATTGCCGGCCAAATTACTTCAAATTTGGCGCCTTGTTTTTTTTTTAACGGGGCGTTTGATGTTCTTTGAAGGCGTTTCAGAGGAAACGATTATACATTTTAAACTTGGCGCCTCCGAGATTTTCTTAATTTTCCCCCAAGAGCCGTGCGAATTTCTTCTCTGTTGATCAAACATTCATTTCTTCATATAAAATTCCTTGAAGTCGATTGTCAACTGCTTTCTATTAGTTCGGAGCATCACCGAAAGATCGCACCAGTTCCTGGGCAACTCCCCAGTTACAAGTTCCTGGGTAAAATTGGCATTGTCGAAATGCTAGGAATTTTCTATCGCAGACGCCTGCTCGCATTGTCACCACAAGCTAATGCGGAAAGCTGAGTAAAAGCGTTTTGAACGTCAAAGTTGGATCCAGGGTGTGCCAGGCACGATATAGTAGAAACATGAAGCAAAAAGCCACGGAATTCGTAAGGAAAGGTTTAATTTCATTTGGACAGAGGTAACTGTGACAACTTCTTCAATACTCGTTAATTCTTTCTCCAAGTAACAATCTTTGTCAATTGTGTGTCGTCTCTTTTCCAGAACACTCTTGTCTGACAAAAACTACTGATAGAAGTGGCGATGTTCCGTTGCAGTTTCTATTAAAAATACTCTCCCAACTTTTCTTCGACTATTTCGCCGCCTGACCATATACATAGAAGGAGAAAAGTTTTAAAAAAATAGGTCTATTTTGGGAAAACAATTGTTTAAAAATTTCCTTTTTTCACACAAAATTATGCGAAAACTACTCATAATTTCGAAACATTTTACATGAACAAGTCTTGTCTTTTAAGAACAGATTTAATTCAAGGAAAAATCACTGTCTTCAATATTGTAGTTGTAGGAAGACCCCGAAAAAACATATTGTACTTTTATTCTCTTAAGCATTTTCTAATTTATCCGTGGACAAAGTTTAATCCAAAAGTTCGGAGCCATTCTTGAGTAGAATTCGAAAATGACGTTGAGGCTTTGTGCAAAGTCCTCCACTAAGTCTATTTCAATTTCGGAGGGTCTCGAGCCCCCTCAAATGGAAAGGAGAATATCCATTTTGAAGAAAATCAGACAGAGGGACAGACGGTCGGGTAGACAGACAGACAGACGTTAAACCGTTAATCGACCTTTCGGACCCACAAAACATGGATGCTGACTACACACCGTGTTGAAGAATAGTAGTTTATGCAATTAGTTTATAATGTTAAGCTTTATTGCATGAGTACATGTTTTGAAAACGAGCGACGTCAAGAGCGAGTTTTCAAATTTGTACGAATGTAATAAAACAACATTATAAACGAGTTGCATACTATATTTTTGTATAACAGCATTAAACATTTATAAGAGAATCAAACTTAATTTTGCGAAACAACTTCCCTGTGACGACTCGAGTATTTGACATCGTGCGAGTGAACGGTGGATGGCTGTTCCGTTTAGTTCTACCTCCCCCCGATTCTTTCGCTACGATTGGCTGAATGTGTAATGACGCAATCAATCGTGACATAAAATCTAATACATCATTTGTTCCGTAAAATGCCCGATTATGAACGTTTTCTTGCAACAGAAAAGGTTCTTTTATAATGCTGGAATACAAAACAGTAATTTTCTATACATAGGAACAAGATTTATTCACTTTTCCGCTAGCAGGGCCCGCCAAAGGGTTTTTTTCTGTCAGAAAAATTGCCGTTTTGCAGTGCACACCTACAATATTTCTTCTTACGAAGTGAGGCGAGAAAACAAAAAAAAAGGATTACATTGGGTCCTATTGTAAGTAATTATCAAGTTCATTGCATCACACATATGATGAGTGACAGGTCTGAAAGCAAGATCTGAAAACATATTTCAGGTCATCTTTAGATCCCTTCGTCGCGACAGCTGTTTAGCCACGCTTCTTCATGAAACGCTACTAGCTCTCGTGAAGTTTTGAATTTCGTTGTGAACGCTAATTGACAACACCGATGAGCGCATGATCAGGCCAACAGTAGCTGTCACGTTTACCACATGAACGCCTAATCTCTGTATACTCGCACAAGATACAAATTGTCTGTGAATAAATGTTACAAACTTGAAAAAACCGTCGCGCCTTCGTTGCAACAACGAGTACTAGTCATCTATTGGGTATCGAGCGTGTATTCCTCCGTTTGCTTTCGTCTTGCCTAGGAGCTTCGCAGTGAGCTTCGCAGTCATTGCCTTTTCTCCTCTCGGCCACTAGGACATGTAGAGGTATCCAAGACACCTTTTTCGAATTAATCAGTGGTCGAAAAATTTCATATAATGAAGTTACACATGTGAGATTTGCTCCTAATTGTTAGGTAACTCGTCATGCTACTGCGTTCCACTGCTCTCGTTCAGATGCAGTTAAAGGGATTTCGTGCACCTACCCGCCGAACACTGGTGCATGAGGATTTGCCTAACATTCAGGGGCAAATGTCACCAACAATAATTACTTCGCTGTATGAAATTTCCCATTACATTTTCATGGGTAGAAAATGATTTTGGATTTCTCTACATGCCTTATAAATTTGTAACATTTATTCTGGGATATTCAGTACTCCTGGATTAGGCATTCGCATTCGCATTGGCAAACAAGGAAGAGAGGAAACCTTTACTCTATGGTACACATAGGAAAGAAATTTCGGCTAGGTTTTTGTAGGAAATTTAAATTTCCAAAACGAAAATTGCATCTGGCGAATGTTAATCATGAATGCTAAAAAAGTTTATGGTCAATAAACACAAGAAAGAGAACAACTGGAATTTAAAAAAAATCAATGTGAAGGAAAAAGTATTTATAAAAAGAACACATAGTGTTGTGTGTAAATCAATGTACATTCACACATTGAACTACACACATTACAAGAACACTTTTTTGTGTTTTGTTACATTCAATTGTGTCCCTGTTACATGAAGTTTTGGAAAACATCTACTCAATAAGAACGCCATATTGGAGAAGGCATAATTGTCACCAATGACTGTCTTCAGTGGATCACATTTAAACATAATTAAAGTTTTATGAAAGATGTAAAGAAGTTCCATTATTTTGTTATTAATTTTTGTCTCTTTTGTATAATTGCTAAATTTATTTGTAAGCGAATTCAACTGTGATGATCTCTACACAGTGAAAAAGTACTTAAAGATTATTGTTAATTATATTTATTATGTTCTTATGAAGTTATTAAATAATTACATATTTACTTTGATAACACCAGTGTCCCATTCATTACCTATGCTAAATATTGTAACGTATACTACAAATAAACTATCAAAAATAATTAAAATTATTTATGGAGTTCGGTTAATAAATTAAATTTACAATTCTTATATTATCATTAACTTGATATTGCTCTGTCATTAGGTGGTTTATGTTATCTGTCAAACTAATGTAACAACGTAATATATAGTAATGACTAAATGCTATTTAATTACAAATTCATAACGTTTTAAATGTTGATTTTTCACAAAAAATGGGAACTGAGAATTTTCTTGATTTTTCTAAGTGTTTATTGTACACAGAGATCACAGAATTAATAGAAAAAAAGCAACTTTTGCTTTCAGAAGTGATTGATCGTAACTTTTTCACATTTTAAAACTAGATTGATATGGGATGTGATACGTTTTAGGAACAGTAGTTAAGGATTGTGTTTGAAATTCAAAAAAATATTTTAAATTTTTTTAAAAAAATAGAACAGCTTTTTTTTGCACATCCCCACATGATTGAACTGAAGGATTAATGTTAAGAGCTTAAATCAAGGGCTTTAATTTTCGCTTTTTTGTTAAATTGTTTAACTTGACTGTATTATCAGTTATAAACTTTTAGGCCTGTACAAAACCATTGATGTAGATTTGAAACTAATTATTTTTTATTTGATGCCCCTATACTTCAGAAAATAATGAAGTTGATTACGTGAAGTGTGCAGTAGTTTTATGATATATTTACTGTCCAATAATTGTAGTTTGTATATTCTATATTTGTCACAAATCTATTCTATTTCAATTAAATACAATTTTGAATGTGCAATTCGTGTACACTTCATGCACATCACTTCTTCTGTACTTCTTACATATTCAAATGTCAACGTTATTATCATTTAATAGAAGTTGTTTTGTTTTGTTCTTGTGCAGGGTCGTGAACTTGTGGCAAATTCACGAGTATGTATCAGCACAGCTGATGGTGAGTCACAATTGACTCTTCGAAGCATCACTGCTGATGACAGCGGCAAGTATGTTGTAAGCATTGAGAACGTGTTGGGTGCCGACTGCTATTTTGCATCAGTTGCTGTTGAAGGTGAGTGCAAAAGATGGTTGTTCTTCACCTTAACATTCTGTAAAATTTATTTTTGATTATAATGTATTTAATTATTTTGTCTTTGAATGAAAATGAAAATGTGAAATTAAATGCAATTTATGAGGTTAATCTTATAACAGTTTAACAAAGATTCTCCATCCAGAGACTCTGAAGTAATTGTGTAAGACCAATGATGAAAATTAATTTTAATATCAAGAAGTGAGTTAGAGGAGTCCTAAAAAGTATCTGTTCTTCTCCATATTATAAATCTTAAATTTCATTATTACATTAATTGCAATTAATTTTTAAATCCTCAACTTTTTGACATTTATTCTCCCAATTTTTATTGTTTTTTGAATTGCAAATAAATATCTAAATTTGCTGTTCCAAAAGATATTTTGCTGTGTGCTTCCGATTTAAAAAATATTTGTATGGTAATATTTACCAATCGGAGAGATTTTACTTCTCTTAGTAATATTTTACTAAGAAGAGTAAAATCTTGCTTTTTTCCTTTGAGGCAACATTCTTTACATGGTATTTCTTTGCATGGTAGTGTCTTTCAAGCAAAAAAGGTATTTTAAAAAAATGGTCTTTTTTGGCTCATCATAAGGAAGATTGAGTAAATATTTTAATGGATTATTAATCTGTATTAGTAAATAATATAAAGAATTTATTTTTTCATTAGGCCTACACATGCGACAATAGAACCCGCATTATCAACAAAATATTAACAAATTGTTGCATAGTTGTTTCCCAAGCAAACCTGATTTCATGTCTCTTTAGAGCTCCCATGCGGTTATTTCCCCCCTGTCACAGGTCAAGTACCTAGTGATTAGAGGACAAGGTTACACACTAATACACAAGTGGACAAAATAATATCACTATGAAAAATTGGTTGTGTAGAATTTATTTTCATGGAAATGGCATTTCATGTAAATAGCAAAATTAATGTTTTAAAATCATCTTCTGTAAAGTCATTATATTTTGCCAAGTTATAACACTAATTAAAATTTATTTACTTAATAATTAAAATTATGAAGCAAAAATTATTTAATGGTAAACACCATATTGTTTTGTTTTGATCTGATTACTTTTTAATTAAATTATGTACATTAAAGTATATTTCACATGATGAGATCTGAACAGTTTCTTATACAGACATAGACTAGACATAGACTAGACACAGACTAGACATAGACACAGACTAGACACAGACTAGACACAGACTAGACACAGACTAGACATAGACTAGACATAGACTAGACATAGACTAGACACAGACTAGACACAGACTAGACACAGACTAGACATAGACTAGACAAAGACTAGACATAGACTAGACATAGACTAGACATAGACTAGACATAGACTAGACATAGACTAGACATAGACTAGACATAGACTAGACATAGACTAGACATAGACTAGACATAGACTAGACATAGACTAGACATAGACTAGACATAGACTAGACATAGACTAGACATAGACTAGACATAGACTAGACATAGACTAGACATAGACTAGACATAGACTAGACATAGACTAGACATAGACTAGACATAGACTAGACATAGGCTAGACATAGACTAGACATAGACTAGACATAGACTAGACATAGACTAGACATAGACTAGACATAGGCTAGACCTAGGCTAGACCTAGGCTAGACCTAGGCTAGACCTAGGCTAGACCTAGACTAGACCTAGACTAGACCTAGACTAGACCTAGACTAGACCTAGACTAGACCTAGACTAGACCTAGACTAGACCTAGACTAGACCTAGACTAGACCTAGACTAGACCTAGACTAGACCTAGACTAGACCTAGACTAGACCTAGACTAGACCTAGACTAGACCTAGACTAGACCTAGACTAGACCTAGACTAGACCTAGACTAGACCTAGACTAGACCTAGACTAGACCTAGACTAGACCTAGACTAGACCTAGACTAGACCTAGACTAGACCTAGACTAGACCTAGACTAGACCTAGACTAGACCTAGACTAGACCTAGACTAGACCTAGACTAGACATAGACTAGACATAGACTAGACATAGACTAGACATAGACTAGACATAGACTAGACATAGACTAGACATAGACTAGACCTAGACTAGACCTAGACTAGACCTAGACTAGACCTAGACTAGACCTAGACTAGACCTAGACTAGACCTAGACTAGACCTAGACTAGACCTAGACTAGACCTAGACTAGACCTAGACTAGACCTAGACTAGACCTAGACTAGACCTAGACTAGACCTAGACTAGACCTAGACTAGACCTAGACTAGACCTAGACTAGACCTAGACTAGACCTAGACTAGACCTAGACTAGACCTAGACTAGACCTAGACTAGACCTAGACTAGACCTAGACTAGACCTAGACTAGACCTAGACTAGACCTAGACTAGACCTAGACTAGACCTAGACTAGACCTAGACTAGACCTAGACTAGACCTAGACTAGACCTAGACTAGACCTAGACTAGACCTAGACTAGACCTAGACTAGACCTAGACTAGACCTAGACTAGACCTAGACTAGACCTAGACTAGACCTAGACTAGACCTAGACTAGACCTAGACTAGACCTAGACTAGACCTAGACTAGACCTAGACTAGACCTAGACTAGACCTAGACTAGACCTAGACTAGACCTAGACTAGACCTAGACTAGACCTAGACTAGACCTAGACTAGACCTAGACTAGACCTAGACTAGACCTAGACTAGACCTAGACTAGACCTAGACTAGACCTAGACTAGACCTAGACTAGACCTAGACTAGACCTAGACTAGACCTAGACTAGACCTAGACTAGACCTAGACTAGACCTAGACTAGACCTAGACTAGACCTAGACTAGACCTAGACTAGACCTAGACTAGACCTAGACTAGACCTAGACTAGACCTAGACTAGACCTAGACTAGACATAGACTAGACATAGACTAGACCTAGACTAGACCTAGACTAGACCTAGACTAGACCTAGACTAGACATAGACTAGACATAGACTAGACATAGACTAGACATAGACTAGACATAGACTAGACATAGACTAGACATAGACTAGACATAGACTAGACATAGACTAGACATAGACTAGACATAGACTAGACATAGACTAGACATAGACTAGACATAGACTAGACATAGACTAGACATAGACTAGACATAGACTAGACATAGACTAGACATAGACTAGACATAGACTAGACATAGACTAGACATAGACTAGACATAGACTAGACATAGACTAGACATAGACTAGACATAGACTAGACATAGACTAGACATAGACTAGACATAGACTAGACATAGACTAGACATAGACTAGACATAGACTAGACATAGACTAGACATAGACTAGACATAGACTAGACATAGACTAGACATAGACTAGACATAGACTAGACATAGACTAGACATAGACTAGACATAGACTAGACATAGACTAGACATAGACTAGACATAGACTAGACATAGACTAGACATAGACTAGACATAGACTAGACATAGACTAGACATAGACTAGACATAGACTAGACATAGACTAGACATAGACTAGACATAGACTAGACATAGACTAGACATAGACTAGACATAGACTAGACATAGACTAGACATAGACTAGACATAGACTAGACATAGACTAGACATAGACTAGACATAGACTAGACATAGACTAGACATAGACTAGACATAGACTAGACATAGACTAGACATAGACTAGACATAGACTAGACATAGACTAGACATAGACTAGACATAGACTAGACATAGACTAGACATAGACTAGACATAGACTAGACATAGACTAGACATAGACTAGACATAGACTAGACATAGACTAGACATAGACTAGACATAGACTAGACATAGACTAGACATAGACTAGACATAGACTAGACATAGACTAGACATAGACTAGACATAGACTAGACATAGACTAGACATAGACTAGACATAGACTAGACATAGACTAGACATAGACTAGACATAGACTAGACATAGACCAGACATAGACTAGACATAGACATTGAGATATATATTTTTGAGGGAAATGTTTTCATTAGCTGTACACATTCACAAGTTTGGAAACTGGAGAATCATGCCTGTCAGCTCAGAAGACTTACGAATAGTTAAAGGACTCCTTTACAATCGCTTAGAATAGATTTTTCCAAACTTTTTTGGCCACAGATCCCCTTCGTAACAATTATGAAAACCATTGTTCCCTCACAGGAACTGTATCAAACCAAAATAATAAAGTTTGGAAATGACTCTGAGCAATATTTATTCAGTAATAAAAATTGAGTCAATGTAATATTATTATCTGTAATAGGTTAAATTAAAGTAAAAAATACAAACAGTTTTTATATTTATAATGTAAAAATTCAAATTCAAAGAGTCCACAAATTAACATCACTTATTAAAAACTAGAGGTGCTAAAACAGCTTGTACTTTCTCCCCATATTTTCACTCAAAATTACACGAAAATAACTTTTCTATAACTTGTACATGACTTCATTTCAAAATCTATCTTTACGGAACAGATTTCACTAACGGGAAAAGTCTCTATCTTTTATATTTTTGTTGTAGGAAGACTCCGAAAAAAAAATTGAGCTTTGCAATTTTGGAAAATGTAGGGTTTTTTACAAACATGAGACCTGCACAATTGGCTTAAACATCATTCTCACTATCCAACAACAAAACTTAATCAAAAATGATGAAGCCATTTATTTTGAAAATTTGGAATATGGTCCAGGGCATCATGTGAAGAATCCCCCCCCCCAATTGTTATATTGGTTTGAAATTCAAATGTTTTTCTGACGAAAATTCGCCGTTTTTCGTGCATTTCATAACTTTCTCTCTCTTCCATAGGGATAGTTATGAGAAACTACTCTACTCTGTAGGGTGAAAGGAATAATGAAAAATCATTATATTCCTACATGGATTTAATGTTCATGCACACAACAGTTTGTTTATTGACACTTGCTTTGCTTTGCTGGAAATGACAATTCATGCTCTATGTGAAGTTTGTGTTTCATATTGTATCATGCAAAAATTTGAATGTTGTTCAAGGGACACTTTTGACTGTGTAGATGAGATAAAACCTTTCATCATTTTAATTAATTTGGTATAACCTATTGAAATTGTATATATTTTGAACTAACTGACATTAAAAAATTTAATAAATAATAGTGAATGGGAGTCTGACTGATGATCAGCTGCCTCCAACATTTTTTAGTAGAAACTATTGACTCCTAAGAAAATTCTAAAAGACTCCAGGGGGTTTATATCGAATATTTTGAGAAGGGCTGCCTTAGCTCTAAGCAGATGATTCATGGTGAAGATTGATTGAAAATTCAAGCAATACAAATATATTTGTATAAAAGTTTATTTAGTTATTTCTGCTAGTTGATTACTATGGTACACATCAGATTAATTACAACCCTTAAGTTCGTTCGTATGTTTAGTATTTTCCTTTTTCAATTTTTTCAATTTTTTATTTTTATTATTTTTTATGAAGTCTATACAATTATGTTTCTTTACTTCTACATTTCACAGTACATTATGGTCATCAGTAATCTTTGTCGTATTTGTTTTCAATAATGTTGAATGTTTTTACAATTTGTTTAATGAGTGAAAATTATAAATTGTATCTCTAATAACGACCAGAATTCTTCAGCAGACATTGATACAATAATATTTTCCAACAGTTTTCCTAATTCTTATGATCAAGTGAATTTTATGAAATTTCTAAAAAAAGTAATTTTCATCTTTCAATGTCATTTCATATTATTGATAATATAGTTCTATTAGTTTCATTTTCTTTTGTATCAATTTTCGTAATCCTAACGTTTTTATATGATTTCTAAGAAGAACGTATAAAATATTATATATATTGATTGCAATCTGAAATTTCAGAACCTGAACTGTGATGGAAATGTATAGTTTAACATTAATTTACAAACCTTAACAAATTTAGATTAAGGTAACATTTACAGACTCAATGATTAGCAACATTGTTACATCAACTAATAATAAATACATTTTGATCTAGAAATGTATAAGTACAAGCAATTTACACTATTTAAAAAATGCATTAATTGTGCAAAGAAATTACTTTAAATACCCATAACTTTTGAAATTTTCATTTTCACACGCGAATTCTTCTTATGCGTGAAAATTTGGAGTTTGTATAATATTTTGGGTCAACAAACTCGTAAATTGAAGATGACATATTTTGGGAATTTAGGTTTGAGTAAAAACTGCATTTTTGAATTCGGGCGTAAAAACATTGGTATAAAGTGCTAATGATATGAGGGTCAATGCAAAAGTTTTTCCTTTGAACTTTTCACTATTAGGGAAAACGTTTTTTTTTATTTGGAATAGATTTTCACGTGAGATTTCAATTTTTTCAGAAGTTCGTCAAAATGCTCAGACGTTTAACTAATTTTGGCTATAAATAAAACAAGGTCAAAGATCAAACATGCACCAAATATGATCCTTCTAGCTTTTTGCCATCACATTGAACGAGTTAAAAAGTTTGCAGACGAATCGGAAGTGTCATTCATTTTTCGGTCGATTTCACGAATTACCCACGTGCATTTGCATATTTATTTTAGTTTATATATTTTAGTATATTGTACTGTAAATATGCCTGATGAGACATATTTACCTTATTTTCGATATCAATTGTTGTAGCCGCATTAATCAATGAAACGCATCACTTAATGAGCCTTCCGTCAACTTTAGCACTCGCCATTTTTTGGCAGAATCCGTTCAGTTAATGAGCAAAATCCGTCCATTCAACTCCTGATTGCCAGAGATATTTCCGCACATACTTAGAGCACAGTTTGAAAATATTTACACAACCCCATTTTCGAATCTTCACGTCAAATTAAGAATTTTAATAATGACAGAGTGATTTTTTGCTTGCGACAATACGCGCTAAAATAGCAAGTTCAAGTATTGGCCGGAAATGTCGGTAGATGTTCGGATCATGGATCGTTCTTTTTAGTTTGACAGACTGTGCAATCTTGTAACAGACAATTTAGAAAAATACGTGATTGTAAAAATGTTTAAAAGCAAATATTGTTAATAACAACGATTGTATAATAATGTCTCATTTTTAATCATATTCAATTTTTCCTAATACAAATATGTTATTATTTAAAAATCTACATTTTATTATTGCTGCTTCACGTCGCACTTGCGTATAACGCATAAACATTTTCAATGCTTACGTTCATGCGTATTTCAGCATTTTTATGTTGCAAAAAATCCGGTCTCTAATTATGACGCATCCCCTCCATTAAGTTTTGTGCACGCACTTTTTCACAATACTCAGTTTTATTTTATTTACGTTGTAAATATCTTTTTCGACAACTCGGCTATTGTTTTCCAAACTTCTTCAAATTATTTCAGGGTAGCTCCTCGTTCTTAAGTGGCACTTGGGACACGATTTTGGGAGCGGTCACGTCGTTGTTTGTTTTGTTTTCTTCGAAGCTTAATCACCTGATGTTGGCCGGTCCCCAAGACTGCAAGCTGGCAGTGATTGCAAAATTACTTATTTTAATTATTTGTATCATTATTACTTGCCACCACTGACACCTTATTGGAGTGGCAAGACATGAAACATACGAAACTGTTTAAGACGTCGTTTGCCTCGGGAGCTAAGTGACTAGAGCAGCTGGCGCATACCAGGAGGCCCAGTTTCGATTCTCCGTAGGGGGTTCTCAAGTCTTTGCAAATTTTGAATTATTTCTATCACTGTTGTTAATGAATTTAAGTGAATACCGAAACTTGCATGAACAGACCAGCTTGAATATGAAGCTGATCTTGAAGTTTCCAGGAAAGCAGTTTTTAGTACAGGATTTTGTGATGCACCGTGAAAAAAACACATTCAGTACAACGAATAAACAATACAGTGGAGATCTGTTATTGTTGAAGACAATTTTAATTCTGAGTTGAGAAATTATCAATACACGATTCAAGGTACTCGAACAAAGTGTTCAGAATAGTCCCTTGTAGCTCGCCCTTGCGTCCACACGGTTCATTTAATCTTAATTGCTGACGACCTACTTCCACTACTCAACTGAACTGAGGAGACCTGCTGGTGCAATTGATGCATTCGATTTTGAGCAGACACTGGACACTGTCACAGTTTTTTGTTGCATAGCGATTGTCAATGATCGCGCCGGAGTTGCACACATACTCGTGAGGCGAAAATCGTCTGTCCTTTTCGTATTAGCGGATACGACCTTCAGAGCCCTGTTTTCCCAGTAGCCGAGGCTGCGACGTATGCTGGTGCACTGGGAATGGGCCCATTGTTCCAACGATTGAATCGTCTGTAGTGTTTGCGGTTCTCCACAGTGAGCCTCGGCACTTCTTCGGAGAAGTTGCTTAATTACTTCCATCAGCCCAAGAGTTTTTCGCTTACCACGTACGAAACTTTCCACTTCACGATAGAAAATTAGTCCTATTTACAACCGTTCTCTTTGTAAATGAACTATCTTGATTATGGGTACAAGAGACACCACTGTCAATACTAGGAAAACATTTGTTTAAAATTTTCATTTTCAGCGGTAGGCCCTACGGTATGGACATGATATCTCATACCGTGAAATCACTAAAATTATTCCAACCAGAATCTATATACTCCCATAAGTTTACTCGATTAAAAAATAAGTTAAATATAAAACTGTACCTTCAGATATTTGAAATTAATGAAATAACTAGTTTTTCAATGATAATGTAGTTTTGAAATTTCTAAAGAGGTCGAAAACATTATAAAAAATAATATGAAACTATCTGAAGTGGTACATATTCTTTAAAATTTTGTTCCCATAATTGTGGAGTGCCATGTATCTTTTCAGTTTTTAAATCACATTATTTTGAGAGCTGCAATCGAAGAAATGTTAAGAATGCAATTTTATTGCTTCAATTTTGAATCTCTAGAGCAGCTATGGTACATCTTTGGGCAAAACTAAATATTCTTGAGAAACATGTGCGAGCTCTTCTTGATACACTAGCTAAACAGTTTACTCATTCTGGTGAACGGTTTCTGGTATTCCCGAATGTTAAACTCGAACGGTTAGGCACTATGAATTTGAACCGCATTGCGAATACACAAAACGTATTCTTCATTCATTGATATATACTTGAATTGTTCTTCTGTGAGTAATGAGTAGTTTCACAGCTTTATTTTTGTTGTTTGGTTTAATGACGTTACTAGAAAACAATGACAATTCATAGCATTAAAATCATTCGTTCTTAGACGCTTCCTTCGTTGTTATAATCTGTGCACTGAAGGTCGCACGAGGAACGCAAACGTACCGTCGCCGCTTATGCAACGTTCACAAATTCTTGGGCGAAACCAAAGACCGCGTGGTGTTGTTTGACGAAAGAAAAATACTGCAATCCGTTGTGACGCAGCCGAAATCATACGCAGATTGAAAATTATTTCATATTGATCCCTGAATCGTAACGCAGTTCGTCTCTGATTCCGATCTTTGCACATCGTCGGTGCTCAAGAGAAGTGACGTACAAGGGCCTCAGAACTTCTTTTGTCATTTGGCAGATCGCGTTTAATCTGAGTGGAGCCATTTCATTCGCGGCAGAAGACGAAGTCTATAGTCTCCAGTAAACCGGATATCTTGAGAACTGTCTTTACGAAATATGTACTAGTAAAAATACAGTATTGACTAAACATATTTCTTCACTTAACTAATGTACTATTTATTTTATATGCAACTAATATCTTACACTGACGATATACCTTCAATTTAAAGTCAATATTGAGTGACTTTCAGTTGGCTGTCAAAATATACACATAAATAGTTTTCTTTTTTATAAGACATGAAATATCTCACTAGCTATCGCAGATTCAAGGCCCCTTACTTGTTCACACAAAAGAGTGGCAAGTTCTGATGATTGATTTCGGGAGTCGTTTGAATGCCAGAGAGCATACAAAAGCTTAATCTGATGTACAAATAAATACCACAAGTTCATCCGTTCATTTTCCCCCTTGAAATTGTCCCTTTAAAAATAAATTTGATAAGGAAACCTATTTAAACATACAGCTCGCACGAATGAGTTCCAACGCAGTATGAGTAAATCGCTTTCTTGCATTAACACAGAACCTTGCTTTCTTGCGTCATGTCAGCGTGACCATACGGTCTGGGAACGCAGACTACGTGGAATCGCGAGTCCAGTTGTTGCTATTGAGCGCGACGAAGGGCAAGCGGAGCCCCCGACTCCCTTGCTCCCCCCCCCCCCCCAGGGCGACCCTTCTGGCCAGAGGCAGCGGCAGCGGAAGCGGAAGCGAAAGCGCGCTAGGCGGATTCGTGGGCGTCGGCCGCAGCCCCCGTCCATGGCTCTCCACGCGAACCTTGGGCGGGAGCCTTTCCCACCCCTCTTTCTTCTCGGGCCTTCCGACGGCCCTTCTGGCGCCGGCCGGGGCCAACAGCTGGCGCTCGGGCCTCCGCCCGCCCCTCCCGCCCCGCCCCCCTCCGCCGCCCCCTCCTGCCGGCGCCGTGACGCACGTCGCGAGCGCCGCGGCGGCGGCGGCGGCGGCGCACTGCGCTGCAGAACAGCTGAGAGCCCACGTCGCTGCGTCGGCCACTCGGCGCATGTGCTCCCCCGCTGCTGCCATGGATCCGGACGCGCTGGCCGAGGTCGCTGGGCCCCTCGCCGGGGCGGACGCGGACGCGGACACGGACGCGCACGCGCGAGGAGGTAGGCTGCAGGCCGTCCGACACACCTGGCCCTGAGCGCCCGTTTTAAAAGCGACTGGATGTGGTAATGTAACCCAGATTTTGCGATGTGGAATGATTATATTGACGCAAGGTGGAATTTGTTTCCGTTCTTTTGATTCTCAGGACAACGAAGATTAACAATTGAAAAATGCTTAGTTATTTGCCAATTAACACACGTTCACACTCAATTGTGGTAAAACATCTCTAGCTAGCACAAGTCCACGCTTCTTGGAGCCCAGTGACTGCATTTACAGTTGATATACCCACAAGCTCGTGCCATACTCTCGCTTAAATTTTCCGGACAATACGACACCACGTTTTGAGAGTTGCAAGGATTGAGAAACGTAATTTAGTATTGTTAAGCGAGAGCAAAATTTTATCCTTAATGTTTACTTACTGGTTAGAAAGTGTTTAATACGTATTTAAGTTTAAGTGCTACATGCAGGATGTAAACCTCTCATCAAACTTGAAAGGAGAACTCCAAAATTCATGAAACCCAGAGATCCAAGAGCTTCCACACGCGTTCGATCGAAGCTGCTGATTGGGCACGATGTTGTTCTTGTTGTACTTGTACATGTTCTAGTTTGTTCCTTTTGCTCCTTGAATGAACAGTGAAATGTGCGGTGAAACAAATGTTAAAGACTTTGTTTGCGGTACCATTAGCATTCTTTGTGTCAAAGATTGTCTTCAAACGACTCAGCTCTTTCTTTTGAGGGGTTGCAGAATTGAATGCAAAATTTGGTCCCAATTGTTTAATCTTTCTGTGTGTGTTCGTGTTTGTATGTGTCGCGAAGGCCTCGCATTGTGCTAACTTCACAGCGCCTGTGTGATAGTGTGCAACATAGTTCGGAGTAAAATATCTTGAGCATCGTAAGCAATGCGATCCACTCGGACTAAATGTGCCAATGAGCAACAAAATTATATTTATAATGTTCTAATTGAATGAAAATGGGTGGCAATTAATGATTTTACAATAACTTTAAAGGCATAAGTCAAGCTATTTAGAAAAACTGTTGCGAATAAGATACTTTCATACCAACTGAAGGGATGACGAAAATATTTCAAAGGCAAGAGCAAGTAATTGTGGAGTCGGGAGTTATGTTCAAAGTCTTCAAGAAAAATACAGAGCCTAATGCTACAGAGGGGAATCTAGGCATCAAGACCTGAAAATGATTCAAATCAGGAAAGGAATTGGGCAGACATTGGAGTCCCGTGTGGTTCTGCCTGGCACTTAATCCTTTATAGAGGATTTTAAAAGCCTTGAATTGATAATTAAAATATTTTTTTCTCAGAGGTTTAGTTGGATTGAATTGATCATTCATAGTTGATAATTCTAACAGTTCAGATGTTCTTTCACAGACAATTGGTGTCGGAAAAGACGCATTGCTTAATGATCGTCGAAGTTCGCCCTGTTCGGTGAAGGTATTTTAACATGGCGTTAGTGGTTTCGAAATTGATCTGCGATCACTGTCAACATTAACATTTGTTCTTCTTGGTCTACTTGGTTTGATGGCAGTTTGAATACTGTGATCTCTTTTTCAGGGGGGGAAAATCAATTAGAAGTGGAAAATTTAGAATATTAAGCTGTTTTCAATCTTCGCATGATAAGCCTTGCGACTCTTGAGTTAAATTGCAAGGAAAACTTGTACCCACACCCACACACACTTTCATACTGACGTACACTCATACACACACACACACACACACACACACAAGAAAATCTGTAGCGTTCTGACAAAAAATGCCATATCACGATGTGAATTTAAGGAGGAAAATAGCCACGTTTGTCGGGATTATTTCTACGAAAATTGTGGGGGGCCCAGGACTAGCCTTTTTCTTCCTTTTTGCATATGCTTCACGTAAACTCTTTTCCCAGAACGTAGGATGCTTTTAAAGTCAGGCGAAACTTCAGCAATAGAACTGAGAGAATGTAAGCCTGATTTTTTGAGAAGGAAATTCGCAGTAACGACCAAAGAATAACGTCCAACGTACGGGACATCACATGCCCAGCGTTTGATGTAATTAAGCTAGTCACAACATACACTTCATTCGGTAGATTTTAAACTGTGGATGGTAGTAAATTTTATCGTTGTCTCGAAATTATATCTCAATGATTTTCTAGATTCCTTTTAATACTGGTGATAATCTGAGCACTGTTTGAAGTTTAAAAAAATTGTTACCCATGATAACAGTCTAAATATTTAATTTCCTTGCAACTGCTTGTTTAAAGAGTAATAATAATAGTAAATATGATCATTATCTTCGCTTGTAGTGAAATTGGTATTGTTTATCTGACTAAAAGACGGAATGAGAGTGGGTTCGTAATAACTAAGAAGTATTCGCTCTAAGATTTCCTTTGGTATTTTAAAATATACAGTACAAGATGACTCAAAAGCCAAAGGTCTGATTTGATGAGTGATGTGAACAGACACCATTAAGCGTCACAGAAATAACAAATTGTTTGCTTTTGTTTATATTATAATAAAAATAGACCTTGATGAAAGCAGCGAACGGCGCGTGTAGTCTAGAATCGAATGATGTTTTATCTTTTCTGATAAACAATATAAACAGTATTCGGGAAAGGTCGAGGGCATTTTAAAGACAAGCTGCGGCGGATCCCAGGAGGAAACCTGGCTATCCCATCGCATCGAAAAACAAAACAAAACACCACATTTTCCAGTTATTGACCCTCCAGTTATTTAAATCTGCCTGACGCTGCTGAATGAATGCATGATAGGTCAGATTCACCCATTTAATTGTTTTCAATTTCAGTATTAAATTCAAGTTTATATATGTATACGAAAATTGTGTATGTATTTTAGAGAAATTACAGGATGTGAAAAAAAAGTAACATTAATCTTAGGAAATTCGAAAGTATTTTGAATTGCAGGAACACGAAGATATGAAAAATTGTCACAAATATTTTCACAATATGTTGTATGAGGAAACAAATGCTACATTTTTCAAATCAATTTAGAAACAATTATGAAATTTTCAGTTGCAGATTACATAATACAGTGAGATACATAGCTAATAATATTATGTTATTTGAAAATTTGAATGTTACAAGAGACAAGTTAAAATACCTGCAAATGGAATGTTTTCAGTTGAAATAGACGCCCATCCTGTGCCCCCTCCCTTAACGCAGTTCTGGATACGCGTCCGAATGAAAACACGATTGACAGATATACATCATTATAATTTCTAGGCATGCTTTCTAGAGACTAGTAGCAGAGACATGCTTTCTAGAGACTTTCTAGAGAGCATAATGACTAGTGAGGGTCACTGATAACATATTGACAGTAGTTTTGCTGTAAAGCATGCATCATTCAGATAAAGTTTCTCGATCCACATCTGCGTTACGTAAATGCTTTAAATGCTTAATTTTAAATCCTCTTGCGTATGAAACTTGGTCTGGATATAGCAACAGGTTAATCACACAGTCATGCTACTGAATCGGGTAAAGATGACAAAAGAAGTAAAAAATGGTTCTTCTTAAAGAATACATTATTTAAGAATTTTAAGCTCCATTTTCCCGTAAGGCATCATGTAAATAACAAAATTTGTTGACACCACGAGTAACTGGAGAAGTTTCATTGCCTCAGACTTCATTTACTTCAGTTGTCTCGGCAACTTCCTTTTGGGTTGGAAGATCGGATATTGTTTTTCATCAATAACTGACGGATCTCTCTACGTCATCCTACTCGATGTTTAGAAAAGTCGGAAATTTTGATTTCGTCCATGTATGTAGGTAGTGCCTGTTCCTAACAAAAGATAGATCCCACCGCCTCCTCTTTTGGTGGTCTCAATTTCGTCATAGGACAGGCTTGAGATTGGGAGACACTGTTTACTCTGGGCTTTCCGGATAAAAAAGCACTGGAATTCTAAACTGACATTGGGGACCACACCACTGAATAATGCAAGAGTTATAAAAGAACGACAAAAGAATAGTTATCAAAATATATATTTTGCATGGGCTATATTATTTCGGCGTATAATAATGAAAATAATAATAAAAATAATAATAATAACAATAATAATAACAATAATAATAATAATAACAATAATAATAATAATAACAATAATAATAATAATAACAATAACAACAATAATAATAATAATAACAATAATAATAATGAGTATAATAATAATAAGTATAATAATAAAACTACTACTAATAGCCTGCAAAAGCAAAAATGCTAGTCATCTCTTCCAATGGCCGGAAACTGCAGAATTTTCTTTCAAATTCTACGCTCATTGGAAATTACGTTTATAGATTAGTGATAATATAGTAGTAATAATAATTTCAGAGTGGAAAGAGTTTGTTTCTAAAGTCGTTCATCTTCTGAAAAGACGATGTTGCAATGTTACGAAGTTAATTAGTAACGTATATTTTCAAACATCCTTAGTGTTCATACATCCGGTGACAACATATGTGATTAGGAGAGTCTTGATACAGCACTTCCTTTCAGCGAGAGCTTCTTGCAACGGCGTTTGGTGCTTCTTTGTTCAGTCCTTAGGCGAGGACAGTAGTTGAAGTGTTTCCGGGTACTTCAGATGTCTTCAGACAGTAGTAAGACTCGTGAGAGGAAAACGTAATATACATTGTATTGGTAGTTAAAAGTAATCTACTGTTCTAGTTTAATGATAACACATCGATTTACTCTTAGTACCTCTTCCTTTGTTTGCATTGTGAGAATGTAACTTCAACTTTAAAAATGTAAATTCGTGTATTCCGCTCTAAAATTTGAAATTTTTGCGTATTAAAATTTTCAGTTACCTAGTGACTTCTAAATTTACTTTTCATAATTATTCTATTTCTCAAAAATAGTTGGAGTCGGAATTTACTGAAACTATTTCTAAAAAAATATTTTAAACTATAAAAGATGGGAGACGGGGATGTGTAAATATGCTCAGTAAATTCGTGGAACTAAAATCTCTTTTAAAAGAAGTTTGGAGTATTTTCCTCTAAATACTGACCTAAATCATTTAATGTTTGGTGTTGATCATATTTATGATTGCGCATTGAGAGCCTTTATATTTTCTGCTTAAAATTTGACCATACAAGAAAACAGATTGCCACTAAATATTTATTTAAAATACGAATGATAAATTTTCTCTAATCATTCTTATTATATATTTTAGAAATCTTTTAAGGAACGAGAATAAAACGTGTTTAATTTTACATTATATTATATTATATAAAACACTCTTCACTCATTGTTTATTGTGGTCTGTTAAATTGTTTCGGGATTTTTTTGTGAAATCTCGTCCCACCATATTTTTTCGTTATCATGACGTTCATTTATCGCGAAACAACATACGTAAGCTCTACAATTAGTTATGCACCGCAAGGTCAGATCTTTTATAGCTTGTGTCTCCAGAATATCACGTCAGATGTATTCAGCACGAAATTCTTCGAACAAGAAATCGTAGAAGTTTTGAAATGTGTGCTCACTTTTAATCTCTCAAGACTTACAAATCTTGTATTCGTAGCATATTTATAGAGTTCAGGTACTCTCTATTAAGTTGTAATATGTATTCTATTGTTAGCAACTTGAATGTGATGGAGTAATAAAAACAAAATGGGAGGGGAATATTGCATATAATATCTTACTGCAGATAGTTTTAATGGTTCTTCCAATGCATGCTAAAATGCTTGGAAGCTAAATAGCGCATTTCGAGTCGAGAATAGTTCGAGATCTTCCAGAGGTATTCGTGACAGTCGACGCAGCACTTCGAAAACGGTTTTTCATTTTGACAACCATAGGTGACGGATTTTATTTTTGGAAGTAGTTATCTGAATGATTCACACTAAACCTTTTGTACTGGGAAGACAAAAGTAGGGTAAGTTGCAAATCGAATTAGTTTCTCTTTGGCGAGAAGGAAACTAAAATGATTAACTACCTATAATTCAAAATTTCATTTTCTTAACAAAATTTAGATTTTCACAATTCTTTATATTGCCTTAATGTTGATCTTTCCGAGCTTCAATTTTTGTTCATTATTATTATATACCCATTAACAAGAGTATTTAAAATAATTTTTTAATGATTTTTTCATTATGCGCGTGTAAAATTTCACCTTTTATTAACATGTATAATATAATTTTCCTCGCACTATGAACGGGCGATATAAGCGTACAGTGTACTCTTACGTTGCTTTGTATGTACCTGGGGCTTTTCAGGCTCCAGGTGGACACATAGCTATTCCCTTTTCATCTCCCTCCTTGTTCTCGGAAGACATACCACCACACGGGCGCTGTGAACGGTCAGTTCTTCAGACTTTCTCCCTCGAGAGTTGGGAAGAACAAGCAAAGATCGCACTAAGGCATAATATAAAGGCTAAACTTCTTGTAATGCCGCTAATTAACCCCTCACAATACTGCCTGAAATGATGACACTCTGATGGGTGACGGCGGACGTTCTGGTTTTTATGGGACTTCAGCAGCAAATTTGCTACCGTTGAATGCGCATCGTCAACATTTGAAGAGCTTTTGACGACTAGATGAAGCACTGTATGTAGAGAAGTAATAAAATGGGTCTAGTGGCCTCGGCCAGAAGTCTCGAGGCCCCGGGCAAGTGTCCTTTCCTCCCTGGGCGGCCCTCGGCTCAGCCCGGCCCGATGCTGGCAAACTGTCTCCGCATGGAGGCCAGAGAGCTACCCACATGGTGCGAACGGCTTCCTGTAGTCCGGTGAACGTTTGCCCACCCGCTTTTTCTGGAAGTGAATGATTTTCAGATTTGCACCCTATGTGTTTTCGATGTAACCCTATCTATATTAGAGGTCTGGTCTTGCGAGGTCGGTAGTGTGAATTTTTTCGGCTGTCCGCGTGACCCTGGGTAGAAGGCAGTTGCCTCGCCATAGCCTTTAACGCAACGTCGCTCAATGGGGTACTCCCCCGAATACTTGGTCTAAATTATTTTATCTAAAATATCAATTGAAATGGATTTCAAATGAGTTAAAACTGTTTTACATCTGCTAATCATCGAAATTTATTGTGGTGTTTGCAATTATTTTGTAACGTGCGGTAAAAATAAGAAATTTTCTTGTTAAATTTTATTTTACTTTTGCACACAACTTTTGGGACAATTACAATCTCGAGTGATAAGAGAAAATACTCTAAAATTTATTTTTAAAAAATAAGCAAAAAATAAATAATGCGTAGTCAGTTGTCAATAACAAATTTAAACAGCAAAACACTCGGGTAAAAATTGAAGTGGTCCACCCCAAAAATGTTCGTATTTCAACCAAAACCATTTTGTTTGTAACAAAATTACGGAAACAAGCGGCCCATACTTGTTTTAATGAAATTTGCATTATAACCACCTAATAACGTAATAACGTAACAAGAACGCGTTGAAATTCGTGTTTTACCTTTAGAAATATTTTTCATGTATTTCAGATTATATTAATTTTAATAAAACATAATTTCTTTGAAACATGTTTTTATACAGCACCGCTGAGAAGGCGTCACCGACCGAAGTGGGCAATGTTATGCCCGGTCTATGTGTTACAACAAAGAATAACAACAGAAAAACGCACAAATATTCACGAGTTAGTTTTAATATCCCGCTTTGTGCATTGTTGTATCGGTGCACCTGCTGAAATGCTTTTCGCCGTAGTTTCCTCGCAGGTGGCAAAGTTTGGACTCTGGCTACGTCGTATTCAGGCGCTAACTGGAGGAGAATTCTCACGACAGACTAAGGTCGGCGGTTTTCAGTTGTTTCTTCAATAAATACCAGGCAAATTCCGAAGCAATACCCTAATAAGACCGTGGATCACACGCGATCTCCTCCTCTCTGCTTATGGAATCTCTTAAATGAAACACACTACCAACGGAGCTCAGTCGGGAGCTTAATGTTATCCCGGCTGGGGAAATACCTGAAGGAAACGTGACTTGCTCAGGCATTCAATCTCACAGGACATATTTACGTTCCTCCACAGGGTGGTGGAATATCCGTGATGGAAGCGGTGTACTGTTACTCTGTTTCTGGGCCGGGCTCTGAGAATCGAGTAGGCCAGTTTCTGTTGTTCATGGCATAGGGGGAAAACCCCACTCTAGACTACTTCTGACTCCATCTCGTCTCTCGCCTGTTGGTTGGATTACGGCAAAAGGCACTTTTACTCAGAGGGTAGAGTAGGCTTCCGCGTCCGGCGTATTTTGAATCTTAAGACATGGCTACTTCGTGAAGGCAGTCTTTTCGGCGAACATAGTGCGACCCTCTTCCAAGTTCTACTACTGACAGGTAGCTAACGTCAACACTAGTGCTTCTAAAAGTTGGCATAATAGAGTACCCTACAGATATACAATGCCTGGTACACAGGTGTACAGTACTTGTAGAAGGCAGCAGCAGTGCAGCTCTGAAGGAGGCCGGAAGACGTCGGCCGCAGCGGCCAGCCAAGAGGAGCGTCGTAGCTGTTCGGGGGCGGCGGGGGCGGGGGCGGGGGCTGGCCGCTGGGAAAGGGCTCCCCGCCGCCGCGACCGCCGTCGAAAGCGCGAGTCGCGGTGGCGCTGATGGGCCCTCTGATAGGGTACTGCCCCGGCATTCGTTTGCTATTGATTGGAGAAAAAAATACACATCAGAGCAGCCGGCAACTAGATTTCTCTTCTAGGCAACGGCTAGTTCCGACCTAAGTAAGGTATATACCTATTGTCGAAATTTCGCCAACGTCGGGATTCAAACCCTAAGACCTCCCGGTCAAAGTCGCAGCAGAGACAGCAGTAATGCTGTCTCTAAGATAACTCGTTACTAACGCTCGATTTGTATTTGACCATCTGCTTTGACAGTTTTGGTATATCTGCGTAACAAATTAAGTTACTAAAATATTTTTTTCTAAAATGATGGAAGATGATACTCCTTTGTAAGCGTAGGTGAGCGATGAAGGCCATGTATGTGTCTTCTCCTTTCCCATAATAACAAAGTGGATGGTTGTTACTCCGTTGAATAGTATGGTGATCATGATGAACGAATAATACAGAATTATGGGAGCGGTGATGAAATATGAAGTCATAGTACGCCATATTTACTTGGTGAAAACCCTCTTGCTCTTAGGAGTGCGCAGCCTAAAACGAGAAGGGGGAGCTAAGCAGTGTCGCTCTGGCCCCATTTTCCATTAAATGTTTTTTGTTTACATCTTATATTTTTCTAGTAAATAAATAAAACATTCTACAAGAATGAAATTATAAATTTAATGATTTAATAAATTCAGTGGATTTTATTGTGAACCTTGTACAAGTTTGCAAAATGGTCAAGAGAGATTTTTTTCCAAATGTGTATAATTCTCCGAAATAACAGCTTAAAGGAGCGGGTCATCAGGAATGCATCGTGTATTTACAATGAAATGCTTTATTGCTTGGGACTGCGGGGCCCCTTTCCAACTTTTCACAGAGAGCCACGTCCCCCCCTGCCCCCGCCCTATGCTCGTGCCTTACTCAAACGCGCAATGTTAGTTTCCGCATACTTGGGCACTGCTGCAAGCCCCGGCGCCATCTACTAAGCCCGCCTGTGCACGTTGCTTTTATTTAATTGCTGCGACTATGGCTCAGCTGAGGAGGAAAATCTTGGCTTGGCCTTATGCCTTACCGGCTGACGTTTCGGCCAACATATTCTCGGCCAGACTGCACTGCATCACATGCGAGACTTACAATTTAAATAGAAGGAATCCTAGGCAAGAATGATTTTTGACGACCTGTCGGAGCAGCGCACCTCGACGTGGAAGTTCTTCGCGGTGAATTGAAATATCATTTATTTTGACAGTTCATTTGTACTGAGAATTTAGCGAGAGGATAGTCTGTGTGATGTTCGGCAATGAATACCTTTGCTATTCACAGGTAAAGAAGTGCCTTCGTTCTAATTACCGCTTGTGAACTTAATTGGAAGCCCACTCTAGAGATAGTGAACTTTGGACCAGAGAGGGTTTTAATCGCATGTCACATCATCTAAAATTAGTTTGTGTAGAATATTTTTAAAATATAGCTGAATTTGAATCCTAAAACTACCTGAAAGGATAAGGTAGTTACAATGAAATGTGTATTATTTTGTTGAAGTCTGTGGAGTTACTAAAACTCCGAAGGCAATGATGCAATAGAACATTCTTCCTCATGATAATGTGAAATGCAAATACAGTAAGTCAGTAAAATGATAGGCTTGTGAAACATTGTGAAGAAGATACAATGTAGGCTTTCACGGCCGGTTTCCACATCATAATCAGTTGTTCCCGGGCTTGAAGTCCGTGGTCCAATGGAGACTTGTCCATACGTTTCACCTACAAGTTAGCTACTACTTTCCATCTACTACTTTCTACCTACTACTTTCACATACATTCATCTACAAGTTAGCAATTCTCTTCGACATTACGATTGGGATGTATTTGGCAGATTAACCTACAACAGCATGATGTGCATTACAGACTGTACTACGACACGCCATAAGAAGAAATATAGTAAATGTCATGACAATACGGCGCAATGTGCACCTAAATTAGATACCGGACGGGTCGTTGTTAACCTTTCTAGACATCAACTAACAGGAGGAAACGTCGGTTTTAGCCAAAGGAGGAAACTTCGCCATTACCCCCACTAATTTACCTGTGGAAGATATCATTGCCAGTATCGAACCAGTGATTCGCAAATTGCAACCGGACGTAGCGGAAGAAATTCGACCTGACTCGGCGAGAATACTACAACATGCTAAACCACCTGTTTGCAATATTACCAACAAAGAGAAATCTGCCCTAAAGAACTTAAATGGGAATAAGGATATCATCATTATTTCTGCTGACAAAGGTAATGCGACTGTCATTATGAACACTGAAGATTACCAACAGAAAATCAGGGACATTTTGAATACCGATAACTACAGACCTCTTCCCAAAGATCCTACGGCTACTATTTTACGCAACTCCAATGACCTAATCAAGAAATCCTCTATACCATCTGAGGAACAGAAGTTTCTAAAGCTTTCTGAGGCGCTACCTCCTAGACTATATGGCTTACCTAAGATCCACAAACCGGACATTCCACTACGTCCTATTGTGAGTGCTATTAATTCGCCTACGTACACATTGGCCAAATACCTCTCCAAACTACTACAACCTCACATTGGTAACACGGAAAGACACATCAAGGATTCCTCTCATTTCATTGAAAAATTAAAAGGTCTTCACTTAAAACCCGACGATCTTTTGGTGAGTTTTGATGTCACATCGCTGTTTACAATGGTTCCAGTACAGGAGACTTCAAATTTCTTACCTGAATATTTCCCAGAGGATATCGTCTTACTGTTTAAACACACATTGACTACCACTTATTTCCAATGGAACGGTAACGTTTATGAGCAGACAGACGGCGTAGCCAGGGGCAATCCATTGAGTCCGATTGTGGCCAACCTTTACATGGAGTATTTCGAAGACTCTGCATTAAACAGTTCTCGTATGAAACTGACACACTGGTTTCGATATGTTGATGATACTTTCGTGGTTTGGAGTCACGGTGAACACTTGTTATCAGATTTTCTGGATCATCTCAATAATATCCACCCAAGAATTCAATTTACCATGGAGATGGAAAAAGATAAACAACTTGCGTTCTTAGAGGTTTTGGTCAACAGGAATCCAGATGGCTCCCTTGGACACGAAGTTTACCGGAAACCTACGCACACGGATCGTTATTTACACAAAAACTCAAATCATCATCCCAGGCAATAACGCGCTATGATCAAAACACTTTACGACCGTGCTAAACGCATTTTCGAACCCGATCACCTACCCGAAGAACTACAACACCTCGAGAAGGCCTTACAAGCCAACGGGTACAAGCCCAGCGAAGCAAGACGAGCTCTTCACCCGAAGAGGAAGACAGACGAACAAAACCACACTGAAGATACTCTACTCGGTACAGTCTTCCTGCCCTATGTGAAGAGGGTAACGGACCGCATAGGAAGATTGTTAGCAAGACACAGGGTTAAAATGTCTTTAAACCCACCCAACAACTCCGTAACATTTTACGTTCGGCCAAAGATCCCCAGGATCATATGTCTTTAGCTGGAGTATACAGAATTCCTTGCTCTTGCGGTTCCGTATACATAGGTACTACAGGGAGAAGCTTTAATACTAGGATAAAAGAACACAAAGCGAACTGCCGTCTAGGACATACTGACAAGTCAGCAGTCGCCGATCACGCGCTGTCGGGACGCGAACACGACAAGCGCTTTGAAGCGACGGATATTCTCTCCACCACCACACACTACTACAAAAGACTCCAAATGGAAGCCATCGAGATTTACAAACATAAGAACAACTTCAACAGAAAAGAAGGAGAAAAATTAAACAGTACAGGTCCCAGAGCCGCGGGAGAGTCAGTCAACGCGGCGCTGCCAACAAGGATACTTCGCCCCCGCTAGCAACGCCACTGATGATGCCTGCCACAGTTGCAGGCGAAACGTATGGACAAGTCTCCATTTGGACCACGGCCTTCAAGCCCGGAAACAACTGATTATGATTGTGAAGAAGAGTTCAAAAGTAGTTTTTCATGACCGAATTTTGATAGCATTTCAAAGTGAAGAGTTTTGGATGTGAGAATCAACTTATTTAATAGAACTGAAGTATTTATTTTATTTTGTTGAACGAGGACTTAGGGCGTATAAGGATTAGACATGAATTCCTGTCCCCCACTAAGCGGTTTTGGGGGAGTTTCATCGCCTCTAATGTACATAGCAATCGCCAAAAGTCAGTTCTCTTCTGCACAAGCACCACTCCAATTGCGCAAATGTTGGTCCGAAGCTTAATGCTACAAAATGACGTATGGTAGAGAGAGGGTTACAGTTTGCTCGTCTCGATATTCAATTCCGATCAACGTACGCGCTGATTCAATAAGCTTAGGGATGAATTAGGTTTGATTATAAGAAAAGTTTTGAACAAAGAAAACCGAAGGACATAGGTGACACAAAACTAGGAATTATCTACTAGCTCTGGCGGAAATGACTGAATATTGACCACAAATAGACCTAGTTTCAGGTACTAGAAAACAAGATACAGTATTGTTATAATACACATTATTAAATTTGTTCAAAAAATTGGTTGCCCCTAGAAGAGGCCAGGTGGACACGACCCTCACTACGAATTTTGAAAGGAGCCCCGTAACCTCACGAAATGAAACATTTCATTTTCGTAATGATGTTCAATTCTTGATAAGTGACGTAAGGAACATGTGGATTCATTTTAAAATTTATAGTCATGACAAACAGAGTCCATTCATATACTGTGACTATATCCATGTACAAGAATTTTTTGTCTTGTGGCCAAGAGATACATTTTTTAAGTCCACGTTTTACTTGGCTATAAAAGTGAACACTGTTGTGCGGTAGCCATGCGGTAGCCACTCGTTGGCCAGGGATTTTTGAATAATTAAAATTAATTGTTGTGTTTATTCATGAGTGATTTTTTATTTTCTGCAAGAAATTGCATATTTTTACGAAAAATAGCACATTTAGATTCTACATGTCCGATTTTTAATTTTATATTTGAAAGAGTGTTTCTGGAAATTAACCTGGACATGTGGAATTTGCGAATATAGTGTCAAGTTTTATATCATTGATTTTATGTAGTTTTCATGAAAGGACAGTAAAATGTGGATTCCACTGTTAGTATAGTATAACAATAATTACAATATTTACTACATTAAACAAACTGTTTGACATTCACATAAGTTTAGTTACAACAGTAGTGCCTTCAGATGTAAGGTGATACATGTTTAACTCGCATGAATGTCCCTGTTGATCTGTGTGTCTCTAATATCTGTAATGTAATGTAACGTCTTCATGTCTTGTATCCTGCACGGCGTCGTGCTTGCGCCACGCGGATCCGTTCTCAGCTGGGGTCATTGGAACGTACACACGCGCGGCGCGGCGTCGTGGGCGTCGTGGGAGACCGCGGTCTGGGAACGGTCTCGCTTCGCCTCGCTTCGCCTAGATTCGCCTCGCTTCGCCTAGATTCGCCTCGCTTCGCCTAGATTCGCCTCGCTTCGCCTAGATTCGCCTCGCTTCGCCTCGCTTCGCCTCGATTCGCCTCGATTCGCCTAGATTCGCCTAGATTCGCGTCGCGTCGCGTCGCCTCGCGTCGCCTCCTTCGCGTAGCGTCGCGGGCCAGGGAGGAGACCGGGGGTCGCGGGGGAAAATAGTGAAAATGCTCTAGAAGGCAGACTTTTGGGGAAATAAATTTTCCTTATTTACAAGTACCCGTCTCTTAAAAAAAGAATTGTTCCAATTGCGTAAATATATGGAAGTTTTCTTTTTTATTCATTTTATTTAAAGAATGTAATTTATACGTTTACTAATTGAAGATAGACATCTAAAAATAATACACTGGGTTAAATAGATCACTGCCGATTTTAAATATTGACAATGATAGCTGGCAGTTGATAGATTTTAAATGTTGGAAGTGATAGCTGGCAGTTGATAGATTTTAAATGTTGACAGTGATAGCTGGCAGTTGATAGATTTTAAATGTTGACAGTGATAGCTGGCAGTTGATAGATTTTAAATGTTGACAGTGATAGCTGGCAGTTGATAGATTTTAAATGTTGACAGTGATAGCTGGCAGTTGATAGATTTTAAATGTTGACAGTGATTGCTGGCAGTTGATAGATTTTAAATGTTGACAGTGATTGCTGGCAGTTGATAGATTTTAAATGTTGACAGTGATTGCTGGCAGTTGATAGATTTTAAATGTTGACAGTGATAGCTGGCAGTTGATAGATTTTAAATCTTGACAGTGATAGCTGGCAGTTGATAGATTTTAAATGTTGCCAGTTATAGCTGGCAGTTGATAGTTTCTAAAAATGTTTACTACCTCCTTGAATTTTGAACGCTATCACCTTCGTCTCAGCAGCTCAAAAGAAGTAGGATTTGACCCTATAAATAAGGAAACTCCGAATAAGTGGCCACATTATGCTATAGAAATCTGAAATGTCAGGACATTTATGCAACAAAGTTAAAAGTTTGCGCGAAATCGTTCAAACTAATCGCAATAATTTTACACTTTTAATCTTTTTTTCGAAATTCTATAAAACTGGCAATTTATTATGTGCTGAAATAGTTCAAAGTAAACTAGATCAGAGTGTTGATTTTATTACGTGCAACATTCTGATCAGAAAGTTCAATAATCGTGTTTACCAAACATCTATATTCGTAAGCAGTATTTGAGCTGAAAAGATATCCTATTTCAGGGTTCGCTAAATGGATTAGTTTCGAATTTCAGTACTTGGGTGAATATTTTAAGTAAAGTTGGTAATTGTAATACCAGGTGGCTCTCTTTCACTTGGCATGATTGGTAGCAATTTCTTAATTCCTTTTACGGTCGAGTAAAACTCGAATACTCCGCATATTTGGAGTAATGGAAGCCATGCTAGATTTCCACAACATTCTGTTGTAGTTCTGAATGCACAACCAACCACCGACGGTGCGTATGAGCCTGATTGAAATGAATGTTGCTTTCGTTGCACTGGTCACGAGCCAACATTAAATTTCAGATTAATCAACGGCCTTGACACACATACTGAAAGAGAGGGGCTATGCCTTGATCGTGCACGTTTCTTCAATTCAGGCAAAAGTTTTATCGACTGCTTCCATTGTTAGTAGCCATGTATATCAGGTTTCAGAAACTGTTTCGTAGTTAACTATAGAACTAATTAGTCCGTATAATTAGAAACTGTGATAAGCAAGATAATTTGTGGTATAAGGAATGTATTCTGAAATCACTATTATGCACCTCGTTCATTTGCATGATACAAGCCTCTACTTTGGGTGCAGTATAACAATGTGTATCCCAAACAGTCTGAAAAATTAGATTCTGGTACAAGAGATTAACTTTCTTCGTCCCAACTATTCGAGTAAAATAGCTCTTTCAATGTGGTAATATCTGACAACCAAGTGAATATGAATGGGTGAAAATCAGAACGGTATAAGTGACATTTTGTAAATTCTGAGAAATCTGTCTATTTAAGTCAATATTACTGTAAAGTCGTAGTGTTATGTTTCATTAATAAAACCACGGAATTTCAATTTTTCATTAAAACCACAAAAATACATTGTCACTGATATATGGCCTGAAATAAAGTTTTTTCTCAGGATTTATAAAATGTCACTTATACCGTTCTGGTTTTCACCCATTCATGTATAGTCTGAGTACTTCAGTGCGAGAAATCCTAGTGTACTACGTGGTTACTAGGACCTTGTCAAGAGGCCGTGCTTCTTTAGTTGGGTCCTGTTTTTGTGACCTGTGCCCTTTGTACGACGACTGATTGAATTGAACTCTCTTCCGGAGGTCGATTGTCCTTTCAATTGATTAAGATTACACACTTTTCTTGCTTCAACTTCAATTAATCGATTCTTGGCGTGTGGCTGGGCCAAATGCCATGTCATTCTCATATTGTGCGGGTTCTAATTCTGTTTCTGTTGTCCGAAAGAGGATTGCACGTCATAAAAAAAAACAAGACTTACAGAAAAAATAGTCGCCTCATTGTCCTTTTACCTCCACTTAAGAAAACGAACGTTTCTTTTACCAGAGTAATTTTATTCCCATGGTCTATTTTCTTTTGAATTCTTAAAGACATTTGTGAGTATGAGATACATGAAATTGTAATTATTTCTACTATGTATTATAATCCCTGAAAGAGTTTCCGAAAATGCAGAAACATATTGTCGTTCCATCTGCTAATGCATCTGCATATAGTTTTTAAAAAATCACTCATCACGAGATGCTCACTTATCACATCTTCAACCACGTTATTACTGCGTGTTTTGGCGCAGAATGTTGGGTTTTACCTCTGCAATGCCCGGGGCAGAAGGCAGAAAGCCGAAGGTACCTCTTCATAGAGTTCTTTTCAATATTATTCAATATGTTGACGATCCGGGTGACAGACTACCATGCGTATATTTCACAGTCGCAGATTCCACTCCGTCGTGGGCCTTGAAGCTGGTCTTCGCCTGCGAGGTACCACAGAGTGCCTTGGGTCATTCTGATCCTTCACTCGAGGGTCGTTAGTGAAGGTGTCTATGGTATGGTTCAAAAACACAAATCGGAGAGTGCAATAGTAACAGGTGGAGATGGGAAATATATCTTAGTAGGTGGGTCCTTGCGAGCATTCTGCACAATGTAAATAATTGTATTAAAAGTGAAAATGGCTTCACACTCCAAACTTCGAACAGCCACCCCCAACTCTGCATCGCAGCAATATACGCCCGGCATTGTATGTGCGTTTTCTATTGCGTAGCGTTGATAATAAAGTTCACAGAAAATCAAATAGTCTTGTGAAACGTTGAGAAAAGTCAAATGTTATTGTGGAACGTTGTTGCTGACTCTATTCCTTTATTTTAATTTTACAAAAATTCCAAATTACTGCTTCGAGTTCTGACCTCCCATACTGAGAGTGGAGGACTCCAAAAGAACTAATGTAATGTAATAGAAGGTTCAAAAGTGACTGTTTAAGAAACATTACTCAAGCTATCTTCTACCTGTCGCCCGCTTGTTCCCCACCTATCCCCACATGTGTATCCACTCTCCCCCAAAACTCAACTTTTGCCTTAAAACTCGTACCCCTTCGGATATTAAGGACCTGTAGCCGCGTACAGTTTGAGTTGCTCGCGATTATAATGTGTGGTGAAGTAATTTGTTCCCCACGTTAAAATCTGCAATCTTCTATTTTTTTTATCCTTGAATCTGTTTGATGCAGGACTGGAGGGAAATTCCTATCCCGTAGTAGAACCCTCGAAGGGTTTTGTTGCCGATGGATTCTGTCACCCATCCTTAGCGTATTCAACGATGATAATGAAATTCTGTACCGAGGCTTTAGTGTTAGAAAAGTTATTTTTAATTTAATACTTAATCTTTGCCGTTGTTTAAATCGATGCCGTTCTGGTCGTCGCAAAAATTATACGAAGTTATCGTGTATCCACGATGTCAAATGGTGATACAAATAGGTCGCGGATGACTACTTGATTTTTCTTCGTTCCAGTTTTTGGAATGCCCAGTCGCCAGATTATTCATCTTGATACTTGGTCAAATTATTTAAGTGAAATTCTAAATTTGAAATGGATCCTCGCGTACACAAAAAGCCCAGCATGCAGGCAATAGGCGACTTTCAGTGAGAAGAAAGACCACTCAAGAAAACACAAAATTCATCCTCTTTTGCTTTCACTTGCAACATTACTTTTTTGTCGGATGCGACAGTATATATTTTCCGTACACCTTCCTAAACCAGCCTTTCGTGAAAGCGAGATCATGATTGCCATTGTTATTGTACACATTGACATTACTTCATTATCGCTCGGGAAGTTTAAAAAATTAATTTGATATTTTTATCAAAATATATTGAAATTATGTAAATATTGATTTTAGATGACCTAAAAACAGATAATGTTATTCATTTATAAAACCTGTATATTTTTTTCCAAAAACACAAAATTATTAAATAGAAAAATTAATATATTTCGCCCCAGTGTTTGCGGTCGCCATTAGCCGTATACAAATTACGAACACGTTCTAAATTACAAACAGAAATGAATGCTCACCCCTTGATCAGCTTACCCCCCTTCTAATAGATCCACTAGATAGCGTACATGTGCATCGCAGGTGAAATGAACGAGAAAATTCATTCGCTTGATAAAGCGTGGGTGGGAGCAATAACTTGACTACCCCAAAGCGCCACACATCCAACTCGCAACGGAGCTGACAATGTCGCTTACTAAATAAAACATGAATATAAACCTCGACAGGACGAACACCTACCGCGGCGCGCTCAAACGTTTACTTAGGTCCGTCGAAGCGACTCGTTCAGCGCTTGCAGGAGGTTGCCTCTCGTTCGTCAAACATGCGAGGCTGCTTCCGACGGGGTTTCGGGAACGGATTTCCCGGGAGCCCAGACGTGACGAAAGCGTAGGCGTGATCGGTGAGTCACGGAGACGTCCGCGAACCGAAGAAGTTTGTGTGACCAGGATTCGTGGAGGTGTGGCTATAAATACAAAGCGCTCAGCGTAGAAAGCTCGATAACTTTTTGTACCGACTGAGTGAGCTCAAACTTGAACTGTGAAACAATTTTGGGATTGTTTTATGGTGTCTGGCAATGTGTTGTGAAGTAACGTTCATGTATTGTATGTGGATTTCGTGGAGTGAGCAGATGAATACAATTGGATTCGACGTGTGGTGTTTGAAGCAATGTGGGGCGCACAGAGAACTTACAGCCTGCAATTAATTCGTGCGTTATTAGCAAGAGAAGAAGCGTAGATAATGCCCTTGTATGAAGTGCCTGATTTAAAAGGAAGCACAATTGCTTCGGACGCAGAATGCTAAAGTTTGCGCAGCGCTATCTTATGCTCCAGTAGTACTGTCGTATGTGCGCGTAGAAATATATTGCATAAATATCTTTGTAATGCAATAAGAGGGGCTGTGATAACCACGAAAGAAAGGGGGAGGGGAGAAAACGCCCACGCCCAAGCCCACCTTTCAACGCCAGTAATTCTTGTTTTTTTTGTTTGTTTTTTATTTATTATTATTCAGTGCTTCCTGGTTCACATACTGTTCGTGCATTTGCTCCCGGTGCTAAATGTGTAGCAATAGGAGTATGAGAGTTTGGAATTTTCACAACTTATCTGATGTGAACTTCTATTCGCTCGAAAAATCTGCACAAGGATTTGTATCTTATGTAAGAAATTATGTACTGTATACCAAATTTATAAAGCATCAACTTTGTGTCATAAATTAATTCAATCATGGATGATGGATTCATTGTTATTACGAGCAAACCCATCTAGGATGTGCCACAAGTAATGAGTTGTAAATTCTCTAGACAATTACGAACATGCGAGTGTAATGGAAGATAATGTATTTAATGAACTCAAGCTTTGCCCGACCCTTTTGCCCTGCCAATTCCTGAATTATTTTCTCTACGAACGCTGTAGAGTACAATTCGATTAATCAAATCTGTTGAAAGTTGGACAACTGCGTCATTCTCCTCTGAGGTGCGCCTGCGTGCGTAGCCTAAAGCAACAGGAAGGGGGGGGGGGCGTTTTCCATTAAACTTTATATTTATATATGGCATTTTACTAGTAAATAAAAATACTACAAAGAGTATTCATATATAACTTTAGTGATTATTCTTAGCAAATACAAAACGTTTTTATCTTGAACTATACAGAGTTGTCAGACCTGGAGGCTGTTCTCCATAAGTTGCAAATTCCCTAATTTACTGGGTTTGACAAATTAATTGAAATTATCATGAAAAATCATTGTAATTGATTATTCTACATTTTAAAAAAAGTGGTCACTAATGACCTCAACTTTTTCTAAAGTGACATAAATGACTTTTTTTAAATCCCAGTTTGTGGATGCAAAACGGAGAAAATGTGGGATTGAAAATATTTACGGAAATAAAATGTTTTTTTACCACGTACGGGCACCTTTAAAATTGTTCAGAGAGGGGGGGGCGTGCACTCTATGGAGGTTCGTTCTCACGAGTACTGCGGTGCTGCGCGTCTTGCTCGTGTGCTAACTGCGGCACTGACAGTTAAATGTCGTAAAAAGTCGTAAAATGGCACTGGCGGACGGAGGCGGGTGCCGGCGCCGGCGGATGCTCTCTGAATGGCAGAAGGCCAACCAGAATGCGCTTTAGATTCCACAGAACTTTGATTAATTCAGTTTATTTAATTTAATATTGTATATTGTTTTATTTATTTTAATTGTTGACAAAAAAGCAAAAACTGTGAGGCGTAGGTTTGTATTATGTGTACTATAAAAGTAAGTTTGATATTGTCTGAATTACATTCGGTAGATTTGCGATGCTGTTTTCGAAAGGTTTTGCATTTTTAGACGGATTTATGGAGTGAGAGGTGAGTTACTTTTGGGGGGACCTAACTTTTGACTCAAATTTGAAGTAAACTGCTTAAAAACTGAAACTTAAATTGTAAATATAAAATACATCCAGAATGTGCAATTATTTAGAAATTTTTGGGAAATATCTACCATTTCTGGCTGATAATTAAAAAATGACATTCATAAATAAACACAAAGTGATTTTAATTATTGAAAAATAGCTACAAAGCAGGTTTATAACTACAGCACAAGTATTGCCTTTTACTAAAATGTCAAAGGTTTTATCGCCAATCGAAAACAATAATACATCGCAACAAACGTGTGATAACAATGTATAAATAGATTGTGTCCATTCATTTGTCATCACTGCAAATTTTAAAATGTATCCATAAGGAATTTATCACGGATTTAACATATTTACAGAAATAAAATATTTTATTACACAAGACCAGAGGTTCCCTTTCAAAATCTTCAGAGGCACTGTCCCGCTCCCTTTGCCCAAACACCCTGTGTGCATACCAGTACTAAAATAATTTTAGATTTTAATACTAGTTTTTGATGGCTGTTAATACTTTCTCCAGATGAATGTGATTCATACTATGTGTGTCATAATTAAAAATATGTTCAGTTATGCAATAAAATGTTCTTTCACTTGAGTAGTTAGTTTTGAAAAAATATACAGCCTACTGCTGCATAAATGACCAGCAAGGCAATGATAGTATTCAAAGCTCAATTAACAAAGTAATGTGAATGGTATGTGTATTATATTCTTAAAATTTTTTCTGCATTCTTCAATTCTGGCACTCTGGGACGAGTTTCCCCTTAATAGATGTGATCTCTCAGATGGGAATATTTTAGTGGGTTTCATAAAAATAACATCAGTGGCCATCAATGATCCGTCCACAGTTTGAGGATATCGCAGCATGGGTAATAATGGATAATGGGTAACAAAGGGCAATTATCAAAGATTAAACAATTCAAAAACTACAATTTCCAGGGTTACCATAAGCCCTTCATTTATAGTGGCAAATGATAGTAGCTAATACATGCAGAAAAGAGCATAGTACACATTACTAAACACACTCATTGATTTGGTTGCTTAAAACACAGCCTAAAACGCTTTCCAAAAACACTGTAAATGTAGCATTGAAAAAAAAAAAAAGAAAAGAAAAAGAAAAAATATTATAACAATAGGCTCAACAGCAAAATAAAAAGAAAGACATTTATGTAGACAGGGCCTGAACTGTGGTTGAGCGAAGAATTCAAATGCATATGCTGTAAGGCCTGGAGCTTCAAGCGTATAATTCTGTGGTCCCAAGGGAGAAGTTCATAAGTAGATAGGATTTGTTAAGAATTTAATAATGTTTACCCTGTGACCGCGGAATTAAAGTACACAGTTTTGATTTGAAAGAGTCTTGTATAATTTCAATTAAAAGGTAACTGTACAAAAAAATGCTAGACTTCAGAAAATGTGGCCATACATTATTTGCATACCTAGAATTCTTGCCATACATGGATATTTACCATACAGTAAGGAAATTGACATGGCTTTGGTTGCAAACATTGAATGATATGCATCCAATATTTCTTCACATTCGATATTAAACACATGAACTGTCCTACATGAGCAATTCAAATTTTAAAAGAAGCAACCTAATTGGTTTTGACTAGATTTTCTTAAACAAGGAACAAAAAACTGAAACAGAAAAAAAAAGGGGGGGGGAAATCACTTGCATTTCAATATGCTTCTGTTGTTTTAGGACCCCCAGATCCTCCTGCTGGAAAACCTACAGTGTCACCATGTAGGGGAGGTGCTATTGTGGCTTGGTCCAGTGCTCCTTATGATGGTGGATGCATGATAACTGGGTATTCAGTGGAGATGCAAAGAGTAGGAGATGATGAGTGGCATCAAGTGGCAACAGGGTAAGTGGGAGGCAAATGAGTCCTTTTTGTATTGCACATCAAAAGTTTTGGATTTATTTTTCTGTTATTTGTGAATCAGGAAAGTGAAATTCACTTCACTTCACTTTACTTTGTAGGGTATTTAAGAGAAAAAAATGGAAATTCTACATGCTTTATGAAAATATTTTTGTTTTTTTCTTGTTAATAAATATATTTTAATAACTTTTACAGCTGTCATTCACTTTCCAATGTAGTTA
This sequence comes from Gryllus longicercus, assembly GCA_038098605.1. Classification (NCBI taxonomy): domain Eukaryota; kingdom Metazoa; phylum Arthropoda; class Insecta; order Orthoptera; family Gryllidae; genus Gryllus; species Gryllus longicercus. The sequence continues at coordinate 1,049,603 of JAZDUA010000341.1, forward strand.
GCAACCTGAGTGTTGGCGAGAACTATGTGTTTCGTGTAAGGGCAGAAAATGTTCATGGATTAAGTGAGCCAAGTGCAGAGTCCTCTGTTTTCTCATTGGATTTGCAGTCAGCAGGTACGTGGAAACGATTTCTGAAACTGATGTTATATTTGAACTATATGAACCAACTACAGACTTATTGGTTACTGATCTGAATTATATATTTTAAAAAAATTAAATTAATATTTCAGCAATACCAGATGATAATGAGGATGATGAATGTTTCACTCCTGCATTCTCTCCAAGATTAGTGACTATTGAACCTGGTGAAGATTTCAAAAATCGTTTTGAGGTTCTTGAAGAATTGGGTAAAGGGCGATATGGTGTTGTTCATAAAGTTGCTGAACGCAGTAATGGACAAAAATTTGCTGCAAAATTCATACGCTGCATTAAAGCCAAAGATAAAGAGAAGGTACAAGAGGAGATAGACATTATGAACTGCCTGCGTCACCCAAAGCTACTACAATTAGCTGCTGCCTTTGAGACCCCACGGGAGATGGTTATGGTCATGGAATAGTAAGTATCAATTAATGATTAAATTTCATAAATCACTTCATTCAGTTCTTTTCGATATTGACGAGTTTTTAGGAGACATAGGTCTGTACATATTTGTCGACTATCTGAATGTGTTTTCGTTACTGAACTTAAAGGGAATTGATGTGACTCATGATATTCTCAATCTTCTTAGCATTTCAGGAGGAGAGTTATTTGAACGTGTAGTGGCTGATGACTTCACTCTGACTGAAAGGGACTGTATACTGTTCATGAGACAAATCTGTGAAGGTGTCAGTTACATGCATGAAAATTCCGTTGTTCACCTCGATTTGAAGGTAATGTTGAATTAAACTAGAAATGAATTAATGTACCACAACCATTTCAAAAACTTCTAACTGGATATATTTTTCAGCCTGAAAACATAATGTGCCATACTCGAACATCACACCAAATTAAATTGATTGATTTTGGACTAGCTCGTAAGCTGCAACCAGATATCCCTGTGAGGGTGTTGTTTGGCACTCCAGAATTCATTCCTCCTGAAATTATAAGCTATGAACCAATAAGTGTGGAGTCTGACATGTGGTCTGTTGGAGTTATCTGCTATGTTCTGTGAGTATAAATGCATTACTATTTGTATTTTATGAAATTGAATAAATCTTTATTGTATTTTGCTATTTCCTCAACAACATTTTGCTCCTTGAAATTAGTTTATTTGAATTTTTACATGGCATTTTAATATAAAATAAAGATACTGAATAGTTCTGAAAATTTTAATTTTAGATTTTGTGTAACCATTATTTTCTGGTAAATAAAGGTCCTCCTGCTACAGTGAACTCTATAGTTAGTTTATATATCACTCATTTTATTTAGTTACATTTTGTATATTTAATTTGCTCTCCTGTAAATGCTAGAGTAAATTTCATTTTACAACAGAACTATTAGATAATATGTATTTAAAGGCCATTCAAAATGTTTATCGTGTATTTTTTATTTTTATTTTGGAAAATGTCAATTTCAAAAAATTCAGTGTTTACTTGCTACATATTGCACCTTTAAAATGCTTGTGAAATTATTGTAAATATTATTTGTAAGTATCTTATTAGGTCCACTTATATTTTGAAGGTACGTTATTGCTTTAACAAAAAAAAAAAAAATTTTTTTTCTGTTCTCTTCATCATATGCTTTTCACTTTCAGATTGTCTGGTCTGTCTCCATTCATGGGAGACAATGATGCAGAAACATTTGCAAATATCACAAGAGCAGATTATGATTTTGAAGATGAATCCTTTGATGCCATTTCTCAAGATGCCAAAGATTTTATAAGTAGTTTATTGCTGAAGAGAAAAGAGTAAGAATACTTGATATTTGGATTTCACATTGCTTTGGTATTTACAAACACTTAATGCCATTTGAAAAGAATGTTATTTTAAAGTCTGTATTTCTAATTTGAAGGGATAGGCTGACAGCTCAACAGTGCTTAAAACATATCTGGCTGGCACAGAAAGATGATAGTATGAGTTGCGTTAAACTGAGCACAGATAAACTGAAAAAATTCATTATTCGCAGGAAGTGGCAGGTATGTGAAATTGAACTCCATTTTGCTTGAAATGATGATATGATATTATATTTAATATTTCAGTAATGTTTTCTTTTTAAATGTCTGTTTGTGCTAATGCTCTAGTTTTTGTAAGTTTTTTAAAACACTTTTTGACTTGTAGATAACTAGTGTGACTTTTTATGTTACATTTGTTGATTGTTAGATTGAGCATGTTATTTTCAATCTAATCATAATTTTTAACTTTTTCATTGAGTGTGTGTGTGTGTGTGTTTTTCTGTAAACTCTAACACAATGTGCAGAAAACTGGAAACGCCATACGTGCCCTGGGACGCATGGCAACTCTGTCTGCTGCCAGTCGGCGTAACTCCAATGCCAGTTCAACATCAGGAAGTCCCAGGCCCAGTTTATCTGGTGGTGGCATCTCGAGAATGTCCAGCCTGAATGAGGAAGACAGAGAGGCGCTGCTGCTTAGCGATCTCTCTAGCACGCCTCTTGTTAACACTACTGAAACTCTGGAGTGTCATTCTAAATATGCTAACCACATGAATGGCTTAAACAGTGTCGATACCAGCAACAAATCTGGTCGCATGCGTTTGTGTAGTGAACGTAGTGATAGTGGTATTGGGGATTGTTCGAGTATTGCTTCAAGCCCACAAGTACATCAGCCTTTCTGTCAATGTCACTCAAAACTACTTATGAGCAAGAAGTTTTCTATTACAGAAGAAGCAGAGTTCACAATTGAAAATCAATGCTTGGGTGACATTGATAGGAAAACTGAGGTACTATCTATTTCCCCATTGCCAAAGGACTGTGTTTTCATAGATTCTAAGTCTGAATCTGAAAATGAAAGCTCAAAGTCGAAAGATAGTAAATCAGAGCCAAGTGATTATAAAAGTACTGTAACACAAGCTGTTGGTAACATGAAAGCTAATTTGTCACATTCTTCTTCAGCTGAAAGTGTCAAAAAGACAACCTGCTTAAAACAGCAGGGATCTGTGGACTCGGGTGTTCATATGGATGTTGGAGCAGGCAGTGTAATGAACAAAGTCCAATCATATGTGAAGAGCTGTCAGCAACAAGAAGAGCAACAGCAACACCAACACCAACACCAACATCAACATCAATATTTGGTGCCTCAAAGTCAGAAGCTATCAAGAATTGCAAGTCCCAAGAAGCTTACAGCAGAGGTAACCAGTAAAGTTGCATCTGGTTTCTCAAATTCTGCAAAGACCAAACAGTCTTCCACTAAGCCAGCTCTGTCCAATGAACATAGCACAAATTATCAGAAAGCAATGGCATTCTGGAAGCGATAGCTCGTTTTAAGATTTTATTTAATGATACAAATTATATATTCATTTAACCGTTATTTTAAGAAAAAATTAAGAAGAAAATGCTAACATTTTTAAACAGAGCTATATTAGAGCTTGACAGAGGTGGTAAAGAAATTTATGGATAGTAAGAGAATGTATTCACTGCTATAAAATATGAATTACTACTGAAAACAGCTTAACTGTTTATAAACTTGCAATCCATGGCATTCTAATGTTGCATGGCAATTAAAGGCAACTTGGATGAGGCAAGAGAATGTTGGTATATTGAATATATTTAGCTTAGTAGACATTCCTTACCCCTCTGTGATTCAGATAACTGGTAAGATTTTATTGTTTGTAGACTTACTGTTATGTGGTACGTTAATATAATTTCAAATGTAGAAATATGCCAACATTTTCTGTACTAGTTGAATATTAAGTCTGTGAAGAAAATGGTGTTGAGGCATCAAAGCAAGTAGGCTGGGCCCTACTGCTCGTCTTCCCAGAATAAGAAGATCAACCCTTGATAAAGGGCAATGAATGTGGTTTTGTTTAAGACATTGTAAGACAGTTCTTCCTCAGGTTTTGAAATTAAATGTGAAGAAAGAAACAATAAGTTTCTCAGTAGAAAAGAACATGGATGCCGCTGAAATTTGAAGAATCTTATTAGAGAAGTGAGGCAGCTTATAGGAGCATAAATACAAATGGGAGCAGATTATAGCTCTGAATTATAAGGAGTATACTTAGAAGAATGAATGTTAATTTACTCTTTAGTTCTGTACAAAATGTTTTGTCAATAATGAAATGCCTTATCTACTTTAGAACTGAACAATGTGCCTGAGCATGCAAATGCATCTGACGGAATGGATATCAGAGTAATAAACTTAAATATTTTAACTGTTATATTTTAATTGTAATTGGATTATATTACCCACTGATTTGTATCAAAGGAAATTTACTTTTTTGCTTAAGGAAAAGTTCTATTTTCTGATAATGATAAAGTTTTATCATCAGACACTTGCACTTACCTGTTCTTAAAGAGAAAACCAAGACAGACCTTTCCTACTTTTCAGTTATTAGTTAATAGAATAAGACTGGGATAAAATTTAAATTGAAGTGATAGCTAATTCACTCTTTTAGTATTTCCTGGTCTTTTCCAGTGTTACAAAGAATTAGAGATGCAATTCATTTGTAATTGATTGAATATTTTTCCATTACTTGGGATTGCCTTGTTTGAAGATTGCTCCTCAAGATAAACTTTAGTTGCTGCTTCTCAGTGACCACAAACCATACTATTGGCTATGTGTATGTTGTTGAAATATCAGTATTCAGTTCATCCTGATTGCGTATTAGAAATTCTTTCTAAATGAAATAACTGTAAGATTGTTTTTATGTAAGTTCCTTTAGTTTCCATGCTAAATATAGAGAGAAATGTTGTATTATAGTTTTGGCATCTCAATGAAAGCTCCAGTTACCCATTGTATGTGGTATATTTGTATTTCTATTACACAAATATGTATTAAAATTTACTTTCTGGTAACATATGGAATGAAATTATAATAAATGTGAATGTGGATTGTATAAGACCCATTTATTTATATCCTCCATTAAATTTGAACCAAAGCAAACAGAATTTATTTAAGAAAGGATTAAAACTTGGAATATCTTTCCACAAAAAAAGTTGTTTTTTTTTTTCCGGGAGATTCAGTAGTTTTGACCCTAAATACTATTGGTGCCTTTGTCCCTCATGTTTGTGAACTGCAGTTCCTTTCCCAAGCTGTGATTTTTACTCTTACTTTAAAGTACACAACTTCAAAATTGAATATTAAGGGACGGGGGATGAACTCCCCCTTTCATCCCTTCCCCCCCCCCCCTTAGTTAGTATGTATGTATATATAATATATATATATAGTTTATATCTTTCTAGTAGACTTTTTAAAAGCAACTTTAAATTACTGTAATGGTATTTGATTGTTTTAAAATAGTGCTGATGAGGAATTTAATTAGCGTTCAGAATTGTAGTGGTCTGATCTTCAGCTTCATGTTCTGAGGTAATAGCTGTAAAAGTTATTGGCATTTTAAAATGTCAAATATTTTTAAACAAAATTTCAAAAATATGTTAACTTTTAATGTTTTCAAGTATATATTATTTTAACTTTAATATCTTTGGGAATTTGTCCTTTTAAGTTTTGGGTCATTTTATGTCAAGTAGGCTAGGGCTCCTTGCAGGATCTCAGATTTAGATGTAAATTTGTAAGCAGAGTTACACATGTCACAAACAAACTTTGGGGAGGTTGTAGCTTCATAGCTACAACTTCTGCGCGGCGATGGTGTAATAGTTAGCGTACCGGACTGTTGTACCCAAGTGGGCGGGTTGAAACCCTATCGAAGCCATGGATTTTTAAGGGCGAAAAACGCCTTCCCTCGGAGGGGAAGTAAAGCCGGCTGTCCCATGTTAGTAGATTACTTTTCATGTAAAAGATCCTCAAGCCTAAATGACGCCTCTGAGATAAATTCAAATCTCCTGTTTCTCACCCAAGAAATACTTCCTTTCTCTGCTAGTTGGTGAAAAGAGCGTAGCGAAATTTGCGTGGTCAGACGGAAGAGCAGGCCTCGTGGCCTGAGTCTCGCCACGTAAAATAAGGCATTAATGCAATTCAATTCAATTCATAGCTGGAATATTTTATTAGAAATAGTACTTTGTTTGATCCTATGCAGTGTCATTGTACAGTACGACAGAAAGATTTTAGCAACATTTGGAATACAGTATTTTATTCTGTTTTTGTTAAGCAAATGAAATTATAAATATATTGTAAATATTACCAAAGTTGCAAAGTGGGTAAATATTAGAAAAATTGAGTCTTGAAAAACATTCAAAATGTTAACATTGAATAGCTTCCTTAATATTGAAGTAAGAAATGTGACGTTTGGCTAATAATATAACATTGTTTCTGACTGCATAATTTCAGTTCTGAGCTCTTATCATTATTTTACAAAGTAGGTTTAAAATGATGATTTTGCCAAGAAGCCTGAAAAAAAAAAAAGTATTTTCAACCTTCTTTTATAAAAAGAGGACGTTTCAGAAGTGCTTCTCAATTTATCTCAGAACATATTTTGAAGCTTTAAGAAAATGTGAATTTGAATATCCATCATGGACACATAATTCTTATAATGTGATAAAAAGTGCAGTGATCTTCTTGAAAAAATTTTTGTGCAATAAAAATTCTCCAGTTAAAGTTTCCTCAATATTAAAGTAAGAAAATTGAAATTTAGCCCATAATATCACAACTTGCTTATGAAGCTATAACTATATATATGAATTTTGCATATGAAGCTATAACTTTGCAAAAGTTCTTTTAAGACATGTAGGACTCTGCATACAAAATTACATCAAAATTCGTTATGATTACAAGGAGCACTTCTCCACAAGTACAAAACTTGATTCGGAATGATCCTTGCGTTAATTAATAGTCATGCTAAAAAAAAGTGAATATAAGCCATTGCATCAATAAAAATTTTTATTCAGAATTAGAATCTCGAGAAAAGTATTATCTGTATGTGTACTTAAGTTACTTTTTTATGATAAAAAAAGTAGGTAATATTAAGTTCATAAGTCATTAAAACTTTTCTTTTGAATTGTTAATGAGATGTACCATATAAATTTAAAACTTTCCTACCTTGTTTACTAATTTCTTGTAGTCCTAAATTTCTTGTTTTATGTTGACTAAAGGACTTGGTGCAAAATTAGTATCAGGTACCATCTACCACAATCTCATTGAATTGATGTGTTGCTGAGTGGCTGTGATTTTGCATGCTATAGGGTCCTAGACCGTAGTAAGTAGGCAATTGCAACATAATGGTTCATTGGTGTATTTAATTGAAAATGAATTGTGTATAATGAAGTGTAGCCATAAAGAACATTTATTTGTAGAGTAAATTAAGCAATACTTTTTTCAAGTCATTAATAGACAAATTATTCCAAGGCATATTGCATATAGTATTTGCATTGGTGTTTCCTCCTCCATTCATTGAATGTGCTCTTGCATACCTTTTCAATTGAATGCCTTCTAAATTTTAGTGTAGTATATAGCTTTGATTCTTTGAATTCTTCACAAACTTAATTCATTGTATCTGGTTCTCCCGATTCCTCTTTACTGGTATGTGATAATAATGAGAATAACCAATCGATTATAGAGTATAAGCAAACTTGCCTACCTGAATATCCTCTGTTTTCCAAGATAGAGAATCACAGTACTAGTTTACCTCTGCCTTCCAGTGTATTGATAATGGTAAAATGATCATGAGGGTAAAAGAAAAAGACATTTCTCATCAACAAAATATTTCAAATTAACAATTTTTAATAAAAAAAAAAACAATGAAAAAATATTACTTCTAATACATTTTATTTAAAATATGTTCAAATGATGAATGTATAAAATGTTTAGCCATTTGGACTAAATAAGCCCCATGGACCAAAACACTATGGTAGAGGCCTTGAGCCTTTTTGTTTCTATCATTTTTTAACAAAAGAATTCATTTATTCATAACAAAAAAAGAGAGAGAAACAAAGAAAGAAAGAGAGAGAGAGAGACAGAGATGGAGAGAGACAAAGAGAGAGACGCAGAGAGAGAGACCGAGAGAGAGAGAAACAGAGAGGGACAGAGAGAGAGAAAACAGAGAGAGAACCAACAGTTTTATTCCCCAGAAAGAAGTGAGGTAGTGACTCTTCGATATCGGGAAATTCATTTTTTTCCATGATATAATTCTGATTTTCTCAGACAAGGTCACTTTATCTCCCTGAACCTAGGATATCTTTATATTATTAACAGTATAATCAGTTAAGAAATTATTGTTGATATACCACCCTCAATTGTGAGTATTATGAGTACCACTATGAATTCCTAATGTTACCAACTAATTTTGACTTTGATGTAGATCCCAAATCACCAGTACAACACAGGTCTTGGTTATGTTTATCTGTTACGTCTATTTTGCCCTGGTTGATTGGATATGGAATCTGATAAGATAGGAATTATTATTGGAGGATTTAATTTTGGGAGGCATTCAACCAAGGTTCCTTTATGTGCCCCAAGCAAGACGTGGCACACCAAAAACTTTCTGTCCTCGAACCCAGCTGTGTTGAACCCTACAAACCCAGGTTTTGGAAGTCATTTTACCAATACCCATAAGGCTGGTAGATTTTCAAAGTTCCAGAGTCAATCAAGGTTTTGATTCAATGAAATTCTTTGTGGTGACTTCAATATAAATTGCCTCACACAATCCAGTAATGAAAATCTATTTAAAGACCTACTAAAATCATACCATTTACAAACGACTATAAATACACCAACACGAATATCCAAATATAGTAGCACTGCTATAGATCAAATAATAATAGATGCAAATAACCATTGTTTTTCTGTTGCTACATTTAATACAGGTTTCAGTGACCACAATACCCAGATTCTAACACTTCAAATAGAAACAAAAACCGCAGAACAAACAACTTACAAAGAAATCCGTAACTATTCCCAAGGAAACATAATAAAATTTCAAAACTTACTCAGATTTGAAAACTGGAATGAAGTATATAAGGCAACCAATACAAATGAGAAGTTTAACTCATTCATAAATATATACTTAAGACACTTCAATGCCATTTTCCCTCAAAAACTCAAAAAAATCCAAAATAAGAAAACTAAATCATGGATTACCACAGGCATCAAAGTGTCATGTGAAAGAAAACGCGACATGTATAAAATACTAACAAATAACGAATGTAACTCAAACTTCATTTCATATTACAAAACATATAATTCGATCCTAAAAAAAGTAATCAAACAAACAAAAATAATAACAAATGATAAGTACATTGCAAATGCACGTAATAAAACAAAAGCTATGTGGGGCATTATTAAAAAGACTACTGCACCAACAAATAATAACAGAAGAAATATAGAGCTCCACTACAAAAACCAAACTGTACAAGACCCACGAGAAATAACTGATATATTCAATGAACACTTTTCACAAATTAGTAATAAGTTAATCTCTCAACACTCTCTAAACAATAAAACACACCAAACAAACACTAATATTACACAAATTGTAAATTCCATATTCTTATATGAAACCACCCCCTCTGAAATTTTTAAAATCATTGGACAAATGAAGAATAAATTCTCAGCAGGCATGGACAACATTCCAGATTTTCTTATTAAACACAGTGCTCCATGTATAGTGCAACCACTCTCTCACATCTGCAATTACTCTCTAAAATCAGGCATATTCCCAGATATATTCAAAACAGCAAAAATTAAACCATTGTTTAAAAAGGGCATTAGTTATGACCCAATGAACTACAGACCTACCTCCCTGTTATCAGGATTTTTAAAAATTCTGGAAAGGCTTTTCAATGATAGACTCAAACAGTTTCTCAATGCAAATAATGTCCTTACAAATGCACAACATGGCTTCAGGAGTAATAGATCCACAGACACAGCCATCATCTCCTTTTTAAATGACATACTGGTTGCACTAAATCAGAAGGAAATTCCCATTGGCCTTTTCTTAGATTTGTCAAAAGCCTTTGACATCATTGACCATCTCATACTTTTAAGAAAACTAGAAATGCTAGGGATTCGAGGCATTGCAGGCCAATGGATCAAATCGTATTTATCAAACCGTAGCCAAATAATTGCCCTCCAACACACTAAAGAAAACAAAATCTCCTCATACTACTCCTGTCCTCAAATAATAAATTGTGGAGTCCTGCAAGGATCCATCCTTGGGCCAATACTATTCCTTATATATGACTTGCCTTTGGCTTTAAGGAACAACAAAATAATTTTGTTTGCAGATGACACAAACATCATCAAAGCAAAAACACAACAATCATTAGAAAAAGAAACCCACAAAACTTTGCAAGCACTAGTAAAATGGTTTCAAGACAACAAACTCATCGTAAACAGCAAGCCAGTCTCTCTAAATTTCATGAATCCTCGATCTAAAGAAAAACTCTCACAGCATTTGCTCATAAACAATAACCCTGTAACGATATCTCATGAAACTACATTCCTCGGACTAACAATTCAAGAAAACCTAAAATGGAACACTCACATCTCAAATCTTAACAAGAAGCTCAGCAAATCTTGCTATGCCCTATACACCCTCAGGTCAAGCTCCAACATCGAGACACTTCGAACAATGTATTTTGCAAATGTGCACTCACACCTAAAATATGGAATAATATTCTGGGGAAATGCCCCTGAAAGCACTCGAACATTTATTATCCAAAAAGAATATTGCGAACAATGACCAGCACCCATAAGCTGGAGTCTTGCAAACCCTTGTTTAATAAACTAAGGATTCTTCCTCTACCATGCATGTATATATTTGAAATAGTGGTCTTCACAAAGAAAATTCTCATGGAAAACAAAGACACTTTTACTTTAAATTCTGATGTACACAACTACAACACACGTCAAAAGGATAACCTACATGTTCCCCACTCTGAAACTACACTTTATCAAAAAAGTACCCTAATAGAGGGCACTACACTATATAACAAACTAGGCAATGATATTAAAGACATAAACACAATTCATACATTTAAAAGTAAATTGAAAGCTTTCCTGTTTAACAACATGTTCTACAGTGTAAAGGAATTTTCAAATTACAACATTTCCCTTAAAAAATATAAATAAATAAGAATTTCTTATCCCATTAGACTTTCTGTTTCATGTTAACTGTTTTGAGCTGAAGCAAAAAAGAACTGGCATATTGCATCCCGTGAAATAGAAGGAGAATGTATCTAGTAATGAACTGTATGACAGCAATCATTACCCATTGTTTATTCACCGCTCTGATTTTCAATCATACTCTATTACCCGCACCCATTAGAAGTGGATTAGAACTGAAACTAACTGGACCTTATTTCAATCATATGTCGATAATAACATCAACAAACTTCCCGATATAAATGAGTGGGCACCAGATCGGACTAACCAAATCATCCAAGCCTTTACAGACTTAAGTGATCAGCTGCTCAACCGGCAGCTCCTAAATCTTCGGGTATTATCCGGAACTGTCAAGACCCATGGTGGAATGAAAATTGCTCGTTAGCCGTCAAAAAAAAAAAAAAAAAAAAAAAGAAACCGTTTAGAAAATATAAGAAATATAAATCGATAGAACTGGGCTAGAATTATGTAAGAAAGCTAGAGCTAAAGCCCGCTTAACTCTTAAAAATACTATGCTACAATCTTTTAAAGATTATACATCTATTACGGGCCAAACTCCGTTCGCAAGTATGTGGCATAAAATAAAATCAATTAGCGGCTCTTATTCAACTAGCTTACCGCCAATATTAGAAGATGAAAACGTAATAAAATACAGGGGTTCCCAAGACATCTGCAATGCTCTGGCAGATTCATTCGCCAACAATTCCAGCAATAATAACTATGAACCATCCTTTCGTAAATTAATTCCGTCTATATCCCTATCCACTCAAAACACATCCAAACCCTCCTAAGTAACAACAATGATTCATTTAACTGTCAATTCCTGATGGGTGAGCTCCTTGATGTTTTAAAAAATTGTAAAAACTCTGCAACAAGTCCTGAAAATATTCCTAATATTTTCTTGAAGAATCTTCCTAAATGTGCTATTGAATACCTCTTAAAAATTTAAAATGGCATCTGGACCTCCCAATCGTTCCCTGAGCAATGGAGAGAAGCTCTTATAATTGCCGCACTGAAACCAGGCAAAGATCCATCTAAAACTAGTAACTTAAGACCAATATCATTGACGTGTACTCTTTGCAAAGTACTAGAAAAAATGATTGGCAACCGTCGCATATGAATCCTAGAAACAATAAACTTACTATCCCTTTTCCAAAATGGATTTCGACAACCTAGATCAACCAACGACCATCAAATAAGCATCGACACAGAAATTTGTGATGCACTAGCAATTAACCAGCACGCAATTGTTGTTTTTCTTGATATTGAAAAAGCTTACGAAATTATTTTTAAACCCCGACTACTACGTAATCTTATCTCAATGAATATTAAAAGCAACTTACTGGCTTTTTGAAAAAATTTATGCAACATAGATATCTGCGTGTACGCATGTTTGATAAAATGTCAACACGCAGGGAAATGATGAATGGCCTCCATCAGGGCTCAGTTATTAGCGTGCTCCTTTTTCTGATCGCAATAAATGAAATAAGTAGCATCATAGAAGCACCAAGTACATTATTTCTCTTCGCTGATGATATTTCCATTGTATGCTGCGTCAATGATCTCCGAGTAACAACTAAAATAATCCAACAAACCTTAAACAAAATTCAAACATGGGCAAGTTCTTCAGGTTTCTCCCTTTCAAGAACTAAATCGGAATTTATTATAATCTCTAGAAGCTCAAAACTTTTAAATGAAAATCCTGCTTTTATTGGAAACCACCAAATACGTCGTACATACTCTTGTAAAATCTTGAGCATGACCTTCGACCAAAAACACTCTTGGAAGAACCACATATCTCTGCTAAAGTCCGAATGCAAAACCAGGCTGAATATACTGAAGATATTAACATCTCGAAAGTGGGGAGCAGAGTGGAAATGTTTAACTAATACTTATCGTGCTGCTATTCAAGCCAAATTAGATTAAGGAGCTGTAATCTACAGTTCAGCTAACAAATCTACACTACAGACGCTAGACCTTGTTATAAATGCAGCATGTCGTATAAGTTTAGGAGCCGTTAAATCAAGCCCTTATCAACAGCCTTATTGTAGAAGCAGGACTACTCCCCCTCGACTTGCAGCGGAAACATTTATGTCTAAAAATTGGCTACTCAACTTTAAATTTCTCAACTAATCCGGCCTTCAAATATATCTTCAGCCTTTTAAAACAGATTACCATTCAATCCATGTGAAATATCTAAAACCACTTAGAGAAAGAATCCCAATTTATCAAGATAAATTTAATATTGAAACTCCTTACAGTCTACAGAGAAGGATTCACCCCATCCCTCTTTGGCAATCCTTTAAACCTGAAGTTAATACAATGACGACACAAATTCCAAAATCCTTAATCTTTCCAAAAATAGTTTCATCGCATCTGAATTCTCTTTATGAAGACTATCAAGATTTAGAAAAAATGTATACAGATGGATCAAAATATGAAAACAAAGTTGGTTGTGCAATTGTATCTACAACCCAGCTCAATACCTTTAAATTCAGGTTACCAGAATATTTTTCTAGTTTCTCTTTTGAAGCCTGGCCCATCCTGAAAGTCATTGAATTAGTCTCCCAAAATTGATTAACCGCAAATAGTTATTCACTGAGACTCGATAGCTACCTTGAATGCAATAGTCAACAGGTTTCCAAAAAATCCCATAATTCAAAGAATCCAAGAACATTTATTTACACAAGAAAACAGCGGAACCTTTATTTCTATTGTTTGGATTCCAGCACACAAAGGTATAGAAGGGAATGAAAAGTTTGATAAAGCGGCTAAAGAAGCAACTTCATTACCAACAACGGTCAAGAGTGTGAAGGGAGTCCTCTGCGATATTAAACTATATATTTAAAAAATGGTTAAGAAACAGTGGAATGAAAAATGGATGACTACCTTCTCCAATCTTCACCTCGTAAGGAAATCCGTTATTGAACCCGTCCTCCCGAAACTCCAACTCACTAGATTCGAACAAATTACCAGGCTACGTATTGGACATTTTGATTTCTCACACATTCACTTAATACCAAAAGCTGACCCATTACCCTGTCCTAAATGTGGATCCCTAGTATCTACATCCCATATTATTCTGGAATGCCCTGAACTAGCCCATATAAGATAGTCCTTAAATTTAAAAGCCCCTCTATAATTCCTTCTTCTCCCCAGAAGAATGTATAAAAGTCTTACAACTTTTAAAAACATCAAAAATTGATACCTTCAAATAAAGACCTTCCTTTACCTAAATCTCGTTTACAATAATCCTTCAAACATGTTGTTAATATCAAAAACGCGTGTAATGTATATAAATAAATATGTGTATCCATCCCAATGATGTAAGTATCTACCATATTAATACATTTTGACCATATATATGCTTGTATGAAATGTATGTGATTGTATAATGGTATAACTGTAAAAAATGTGTATTCTTGTGTAAATTATAAATTGATTCTCGTTGTCGCTTATGACCCAGTTGTTGAAAAGTGATCTTAAATAAATAAACTAAAAAAAAGATACAAACTTAATGTTTACTAGGACTCGGACTTTTAAGTGCTAAAAAACGGACAATATTAATTTTTTCATGATTTAAATGTGAAAAATATGTGTTAAAACGACAATAATATTTTTTTTATTATTCATATGAAAACCAGTGACCAAGATCGAGACAAGTCTCGATGTGAAACGTGACGTCTTCCTTTTTATCATTGTACCTTTTGTCAGTGGCGGCTCGGGCTTATGTTGCACGGTGGCACAACCCCCAGACAATGGAATGAAATTTCATAACATCTTAAGGATATACATTTTCCTTAAATGGTATCAGTATTCAATATATTGCAGCGATATCGATAAGTGTAATCATTTTGAAACCAATGATCGTCCAACTGCCTCTCTCTCCAGTGCCTGGAACCTTCCCGGATTTTGCACTGCGCTCTTGGCTCTGTTACTACATTTACGCTTTAGCCTTTTGATTTAACGGGCAAACAGGTATTTTTGGTCGGGCCATCAGGTGGGTGGCTGTGTCTAGCGCTGCGTGGCGACCGAGGGAGTCAGGGAATCCGGGGAATCTCAATATATTGTCTTTGTCCGACTCTCTGCAGTGTAATTTTATGAATTTCGCTTGTTATTGAAAGTACACAGGTTCGTACACAATACACAATTATTGACGCCATTTGATGTATTATTTATTATGTTTAGATAATTCGTTTTCCATTTGATATTAGATTGATAAATTCTTTGTGTAAAGTTGGTCGTTCTGATGGAAGTCACTTTCTCGTAGATAATATTTCCGCTTGCAGTTGCCTGCATTTAGAGCGCTGATAGGAATACGTGCGTGTGTGTGTAAGGATTCTTTTTATTTAAGGTCGTATTTAAGGTATTATTTAAGGTCGCATCAACATTAACCACCACAATTGGATTGAACATTATTGTAACTCTGAAGATGACATGATATGGTGAAAGGACGAACATGGGTCCGAGGCGGGACTCGAACCCGCGATCTTTCAGTCCGAGATCGTTACGGCGCTACTGCCTTAATGGTCATGGCCATTAAGCATAAGCATGATCTCGGCCATCCGGACGACAGAAGGATCTTTATTACACAATATACCAGGGTAGTGAAATTTTCGAAATAAAATGTTTTTATTTGCGTGAAACGTGTCGTGATGGAGTCGAACTTAAGTGCCCAGTGAAAATCAAAAAGACCACGTGCGCGGAAGGTGTACACCGAAAAAAAGAACCGTTGGAGTATTGCAGATCCATGATACTGTAACAAGTTTCCGTGTTGGAGTCATAGGCTTCCGCAGCCAGAGTCATGTGCATGATCTTGGCTGCCCTGGTCGAAGGCTGTGTTGCCAACGTTTCGACCATCTTGTTGTGGTCCACATACCAGCCCTAAGGAAGACCACGACAAGATGGTCGAAACGTCGGCAACACTGCCTTCGACGCGGCGTCACCCGGACATCCAAGATCATGCACAAGTGTCCTTGTTACAGTATCATGGATCTGGTATACTCCAACGGTTCTTTTTTCGATGTATATATCTGAACGGACACGACAACAAGAATATAAGTAATGTTTCAATATAGCATTTAATTTATCTTTCTTTTAATTAATTTTAATTGCTTACATTTTTATCATATATTCGTATTTTAAATTTTGGAAACTCCATTTTCATTCAATGAAGACGCAACCTCCAGTCTGCTGGGGCACCAGCCGCCACTCCATGTCGTCAGAGCAATCTGAGGTAGTTTGGGAGCGGCTCGCGGTATGAGTGTATATTATCGCTCGGTGTCATTGCCTGAACCGACAGTAGAGTTAGAAATGCCTCTCAGACGTTTTGACAGATCGTGAACCACTCACTCAATCTCGGGAAGTCCCACAGTGATGTATGACTAAGTATTCCTTTCCAAACGTGCATGTCTTTCACCGTATATCCCCAAACTCTAAAGTATTAAACTTGAAAATACTCGAAATACTTATTTATTCATATAAAATTGAACGAAATATATAATATTTGTTTTGATGAAAATATTTTTATACTTCTTACTCAAAATATTTATTTTTAGGTGATATGCAATTTGGTATATGGAAACCACGGACGCTACTTGAATTTCCACTTTCAACTCTCAAGATCAAAGGGGGGATATGTATTACCTAAAAGTCCGAGCCCTAATGTTTATTATGGATGCTTAGATAATGCCATTAATAAATTGGAGAGATGATTTTTCGGATTAAAAAATATAGTGGCAATTTTCAAAGTTATTCAGCTAGACGTTTCGAGAGCTCTTTTGGGGGATGAAATTTACGAAGAAGCACAAAACCTCAATCAAAATACTCGACGGAAAACTTCTTTGAGTAATTGCCTTTGCGCATTTGTATACAGAGTCAAATTTCAAAATTAGGATCTGTTAAAAATATTGCAAATTTATTGAAAATGAGCAGTTTTCAATTATTAATAAGTTTTTCCGATGTGTGCAGTACTGACATTATTTTTGACATTTCCTGTACTAGTCACCAGCCCGGAAAGAAAGTTAAACACTTTCTTAAAAATTAAAACTGATTAAAACGTTTTAATAAAGAACAATGTCACAAGACCGTCTGAGTTATTTAATTATTTTATCAATTGAGTATGAAAAACAATGGGATTGAAAATATTATTTTTATTGTCCATGATAAAATTGTAAATACCAAGAAAATACCCAAATTTAATTTTTAAATTGTGTCATGAAATTGCAAGAATGATAATTTATTTTCTGTAATAACTAACTGTAATAAATGTTGTACTCCTAAAATTACAAAACAGTACAAAATTCAATTAAGGATGTCTTTGATTACGGGACCTCATATTGTGTCGGCCCAAGGGCTTCCTCTGTTGAACTTACGCCACTGATGGGAATGATGATCAGCCTGGGGCAATTGGTGTCAAGGGAAATCGTGAACACTCAATAATTCACAATTATGTATCAAGAATATATATTTAATATAAAAACTATCTGCGTCATCTTAAAAACAAATTTAATTTCATCGTTAATTACATAGAATGTAGGTAATTATTTGAATTACATATTAACGAACGGAATCGTTCCAAATATTCGTACCGCGAAAATAGAGATCAACAGCAGACGTGAGAGACGTTCTTAGCTTAACCATGACGTCCTACACACAAAAATTCGTCATGCTTCTAGAGCGTAAATCGTTCATTCCAGGGAAAAAAGCCGAGGCCATATAGTTTCTAGAAAATTCTATGTTTGAAATTTTTGTGAACACTTTTTACTTTCTCACATACTACATACATAGGGAGGGATTACGTAGAGACAATATTGCACTGCTTCGGCAAAAAAACGGCCATTTTTCGAAAGAAAAAGTCGTATTGTTGTGCCCCACATCGAGAAGTGGAACAATATTATATCTAAATGTAGGTAAGTAAATTTCTTCTGCTAACACGTTGTGTAGCCAGAATCCACGTTTTGTAGGTTCTTGATACAAAAACTTGGTTTAAGGCAAAACGTTTGTCTGCCCGTCTATCTGTAGTCAACGCTGTAGTCTGTACCGATCAACATATTTTCTCCAAAATGGGCACCGGAAACGGATATTTTCTTTATGGCATACTTCTCATGAAATGTTAATGATATTTTCATTTTTTATTTTTCAAAAATAATTCCAAACTTTTAAGTTATTTTTCCATCTTCCCACAGAGCGAAGGTGGCTTAAAATATGACGCTGGTTTTATTTCCATTGCGATTTTTTTCATTTTGGAAAATTGCAAACTTATTACTACAACTGCAGTCATACAACATACTACAACTCAATTCATGATAGAGATTTTTTCTTAATAAAATTTTTTCTTCAAAGATAGATTTTTAAATATGATCATGTACAAATAGTAGCTATTTTAAATACTTGTATGATTTGTAGAAATAGGAAATATTTGTAAACAATTACTTTCTTAAAAATGGCTCCAATGTTTTTTCTCGACGAGATTAAAAAACGGCACAAGTTCCTTCCTCGACAAACTCACGCCATTTTGAAAAATTGTAACAAAAACGGACAATGCAAAACTAAAATACTAATAAGAGAGACCTTTTATTGCACTTTTACTATTGAAAAAATCTCTCAAGGATTTTTTCATAAACTCGCACGAATGAATCAAAATCTAGATTAAAACTTGTCAGTTGTAGCCTCAAGTTACTTTCTACATTCAGTTGGATTCTGAACATATTTTTCGAATAAACTCAGTTTGAAAAGGCGCGTTAACAATGGTAAATGGCCGAGGATTTCATCAATGTCTCGGTGAAAGTTTAGCAATTGGTGAATATTGTTGAATGTTTATTCACAACGGGATCAATGATGTTTTAGAAATGATTTTAGAGTCTGGCTATATGATAATTCAATTAACGAGTCTTCATTTGATAGTACTTGCACTTTTTTTTTAGTTTCCTTTTGAGATCGACCTTTGATTTGCTATCCGCGGCCCACAGGTTGGGAAACGCTATACAATAGAGAAAGTCATTTACTAGATATGGGAACAGGATCCGGGCACATCAACTGGAATGGATATTATTCCCGTTATTGTAGTGAATGTTTTATCTCGGGAGGTGGTGGTGATTGCTTCCCCGCTTGATCGTGAGAGCCGTTGCCAACCTACACGTCAGCTTGCGTGCTCACCCCTCCAGGAATCTCCACCAGTCGGGACACGCTCTCGGCTCCCAACTGCTCTTCCTGGATGTCTGGGAGTATAGTGTAGAGCGTGTAAGTGTGAGTGTGTGTGTGTGTGTGTGTGTGTGTGTGTCAAGGGAGAGGATAAGAAGTGAAAAGAAAGATTGCGATCTATCCGTGGCTCGTGTGTTAGGGAAGGTCTACTGATATAGATGGGAGAAACCACAGAAAACGACCCATCAGAGCAGCTGACCTCTCAAATTTTCCCCCTCACAGCGACTGCATTCTACCTAGCTATAAAGCTAGTATCGAAAATCTGGCACCGCCAAAATTCGAATCCAACGGCTTCCTGGTCAGAAAGACAGCGGCAATGCTGGCTTTCAGCTACACTCAGCGAGTCCCTTTTTTATCCCAAGGCCACACAGAACGAGTTTTGCTGCCGATAAATCACAAGTTTGCCGCAGCTCTTCAATATTTCCTATGTACTACGTAAATACACAATATACCGGGAAACCTAAATGAAGTGTCGAACGCGAACGAAAATTTGTTGAAAGATCTCCAAAACCATCAGCCACGCAAGATGGGCTCCGCCGACCGCCTTCAACGGGGATGGGGCTGCGCGCGACAGTGTCGCCGTGGGCGAGCGCGGGCTGCACTACATCGCTTGGACTCGGACCAAAGGCGAGCGCGCGGCTGCTGGGCGCGCAGACGGTCTCCAGCGGCGACGGCGACGGCGACTGCGCGGGGCGCGCCCACCCTCTGCCTGGATTGGACGACGTCGAAGAACTTTGCGCAGTCGAGAGGCCATTGCTTCACAGCCAATCCTTCACTCATTACTTCGCGATGTCTTCACTGCTGAAACCGATGGTGTCCACTTCTCTTATCGCTACATCCAGAATTAACCTTTTCGCTGCTCTGGGCGCCTTATGGCGCGGCGCCGGGCTGTTTCTGGGAGCCTCTGGACGCCTTAAGGCGCGGCGACGTGATGTTACCTGCAGCCTCTGGACGTCTATAGGCGCGGCGCCGGGCCGTTTCTGGGGGCCTCCGGACGCCTTATGGCGCGCACTGCCTCTTCGCTTCTCTCTAGTGAATTTCCTTTCTACAGAAAGGGAAAGGTGGATAATTCCGGGTTTTCCAAATATACCTAATGTGGAAGGCGGCTCGCGGAAGCGCTTCCATTGAAATTCTTTTCTTTTGTGCAGTATTGTTTCCAGTTCTGTGTAACACAATGTCTGTTTGCTATTTAACCGAGAACCTCACTCAGCTCCTGCAGTTTGAACAGTTCATTTCGTGTAGTTTTGTATTGGACATCTGTTATTAGTCTTGGGTTTATTTTGGTTTGTTCTTTAGTTGTGGTGCGTTTTGTTGCTAATTGACGGATTTTGAATTGTTATCTGCATTCAACATTGCATTTTTTTGCGGTCCTTCGATTTACCGGAAGGCATTTTCCAAATCTGATACCCGGTGATCAGTCTAAGAAGAGGTCACCAATGCGAAGATGTGTTGTTTGTGCTACACAAAACAAGCGTCGAGAAACTAAGTACGAATGCAAAGCATGCAATGTTCCTTTATGTGCTGCTCCGTGCTTTGAAATATTTCACACAAAAAAGAAATATTAAAGTCAATGGAATTGCAGGAAAATTATTATAAAAAAATTAAAAATCTTGTCCTAAGATAAGAAGAAAAGATTTGAACAAAAAATAGTTCTAAAAACCAAAAAAATTTGTTAACTTCGCCGATGTCGGTCCAAAGCCAAAGATAAGATAAAAAAGAAAATTTTAAACAAAAAATTTTAAAAAATAGTACTAAACAAAAAAATTAACTTCGCCAGTGTCGGTCCAAAGCCCGAATCAAAAAGGATGGGAAATGTATTTTCCTTTCACTGTGGCTGCGAGGCGCAGACCGGTCAGGAGCGCACGAAACTTATTCAGCACAGGGAAAGGTGGGACATCCCACTGACTCAGCGCAGGTAGAAGCGCCACCAGGAAAATGGGCCGTATTCCTCGCCGCGTGTACCGACGGAGATTGAAGCAGCGAAAAGGTTAAGGTAACTGCTAAGTGTATCTTTATTAGAGTTACGAGTACATAGGCTTGCAGAATGGCATCGAAAATAATAACTTTCTGACATACAGATATAATTACTTTCTGAACAGTAATAACTTTCTAACTTACAGATATAATTACTAAATTCTTTGCTGCTATTTTCTATGGAATGATGCAACTCCCTCTCGAAGTTGATTCATTGGAATGACAACGTGAGATTGAGAAAGTTCCTATGCCATCATCAAAGTATGGCAGAATTATATCAGTTTGGATGGTCACTTTACACTTGAGCAATATGTTGACAAACTACAACGTGCCGGCCAAAACACGAACATTTTAGTCTCGACTCTGCCCTTCTGGTACAACAAACCAACACTGTGCTAAGAAATTAAAAACGCAAACAATCAATTAAAACTGCATCTGAGAGGAACTCGTGTTAAACTATTTGTGCTAATTTTAAATTAGCACATTTTTTTTAAATTTATATTTTTGAATTTTTATATTTTTTGAATTTTTATATTTTTCGATTTTTTATATTTTTCGATTTTTTATATTTTTCGAATTTTTATATTTTTGAATTTTTATAATTTTTGTTTTTTCAAAATTTTAGAATTTTCTTTTCTTTTGTGTTTTATCTCTCATCTTCCTTCGTACTTCGCTCGTCGTTCGTAGCCAGTCGCTGGTCGCTTGTCACTCGTCGCTCGTCGTTTCTCGCTAGTCGCACAACAATAATGGCTTGTTGCTCGTTCGTATGCGTCTTTCGTTGTTCGTCGTTCGTTAATATTTTTCTTTTTTCAAAATTTTAGATTTTAGATTTTTATTTTTTTGAAATGTATATTTTTGAAATTTTATATTTTTTGTTATTTTTATATTTTTCGATTTTTTGATTTTTTATATTTTTCGATTTTTTATTTTTCGATTTTTTATATTTTTCGAATTTTTATATTTTTGAATTTTTATATTTTTCGAATTTTTATATTTTTGAATTTTATATTTTTCGTTTTTTCAAAATTTTAAAATTTCTTTTGTGTGTTTTATGTCTCATCTTCCTTCGTACTTCGCTTGTCGTTTTGGCCAGTCGCTGGTCGCTTGTCACTCGTCGCTCGTCGTTAGTCGCTAATCGCAAATTATGGCTACGAACTACGAGCGAAGTACGAAGGAAGATGAGACATAAAACCAAAGAAAAGAAAATTCTAAAATTTTGAAAAAACGAAAAATTTAAAAATTCAAAAATATAAAAATTCGAAAAATATAAAAATTCAAAAATAAAAAAATTTGAAAAATATAAAAATCGAAAAATATAAAAAATCTAAAAATCAAAATATGAAAATTCGAATAATATAAAAAATCAAAAATATAAACATTCAAAGATATTAATTTCAAAAAAATATAAATAAAAAATCTAAAATTTTGAAATAGAAAAAAATTAACGAACGACGAGCTACGAAAGACGCATACGAACGAGCAACAAGCGACGTGCGACGTGCGACAACGACGCGACGTAACGACGCGACGTAACGAGTGACAAGCGACCAGCGACTGGCTACGAACGACGAGCGAAATACCAAGGAAGATGAGACATGATGAGAAAAAAGAAAAGAAAATTCTAAAATCTTGAAAAAACGAAAAATATAAAAATTCAAAAATATAAAAGATCGAAAAATATAAAAAATCGAAAAATAAAAAAATTCGAAAAATATAAAAAATCAAAAATATAAAAAATTAAAAAAATAAAAAATCGAAAAATATAAAAATTAAAAAAATATAAAAAATCAAAAAATATAAAAAAATGGAAAAATATAAAAATCGAAAAATATAAAAAATGAAAAATATAAATTTCAAAAAAATTAAAATTAAAAAACTAAAAATTTGAAAAAAGAAAAATAATAACGAACGACGAACAACGAAAGACGCATACGAACGAGCAACAAGCGACGTGCGACATGCGACGTGCGACGTGCGACAACGACGCGACGTAACGACGCGACGTAACGAGTGACAAGCGACCAGCGACTGGCTACGAACGACGAGCGAAATACGAAGGAAGATGAGACATGATGAGATAAAAGAAAAGAAAATTCTAAACTTTCAAAAAAACGAAAAATATAAAAATTCAAAAATAAAAAAACGAAAAATAAAAAAATCGAAAAATATAAAAGTTCGAAAATTATAAAAATCATAAAAATATAAAAAATCAATAAATATAAAAAATCAAAAAAAAAAATTCAAAAAAAATCAAAAATCTAAAATAATGAAAAAAGAAAAATAATAACGAACGACAAACAACGAAAGACGCATACGAACGAGCAACAAGCGGCGTGCGACATGCGACGTGCGACGTGCGAACACGACGCGACGTAACGAGTGACAAGCGACCAGCGACTGGCTACGAACGACGAGCGAAATACGAAGGAAGATGAGACATGATGAGACAAAAGAAAAGAAAATTCTAAAATTTTGAGAAAACGAAAAATATAAAAATTCAAAAATATAAAAAACGAAATATATAAAAATTCCAAAAATATAAAAAATCAAAAAATATAAAAAATAAAAAATTTAAAAATCGAAAAATATAAAAATTCGAAAAATATAAAAAGTCAAAAAATATAAAAATCGAGAAATATAAAAATCGAAAAATATAAAAAATCAAAAATATAAATTTCAAAAAAAATAAAAATCAAGAAACTAAAAATTTGAAAAAAGAAAAATAATAACGAACGACGAACAACGAAAGACGCATACGAACGAGCAACAAGCGACGTGCGACATGCGACGTGCGACGTGCGACAACGACGGGACGTAACGACGCGACGTAACGAGTGACAAGCGACCAGCGACTGGCTACGAACGACGAGCGAAATACGAAGGAAGATGAGACATGAGACAAAAGAAAAGAAAATTCTAAACTTTTGAAAAAACGAAAAATATAAAAATTCAAAAATATAAAAAATCGAAAAATATAAAAAATCGAAAAATATAAAAATTCAAAAATATAAAAAAATAAAAAATATAAAAAATAAAAAATTAAAAATCGAAAAATATAAAAATTCGAAAGATATAAAATATCAAAAAATATAAAAAAATCGAAAAATATAAAAATCGAAAAATATAAAAAATCAAAAATATAAATTTAAAAGTAATAAAAATCAAAAAACTAAAAATTTGAAAAAAGAAAAATAATAACGAACGACGAACAACAAAAGACGCATACGAACGAGCAACAAGCGACGTGCGACATGCGACGTGCGACGTGCGACATCGACGCGACGTAACGACGCGACGTAACGAGTGACAAGCGACCAGCGACTGGCTACGAACGACGAGCGAAATACGAAGGAAGATGAGACATGATGAGAAAAAAGAAAAGAAAATTCTAAAATTTAAAATAAAAGGAAAAATATAAAAACTTAAAAATTAAAAAAACGAAAAATAAAAAATTTAAAAATTATAAAAATTCGAAAAATATAAAAAATCAAAAAATGTAAAAAATCGAAAAATATAAAAAATCAAAAATATAAATTTCAAAAAAAATAAAAAATCTAAAATATTGAAAAAAGAAAAAAAATAACGAACGACGAGCAACGAAAGACGCATACGAACGATCAACAAGCGACGTGCGACATGCGACGCGACGTGCGACAACGACGCGACGTAACGAGTGACAAGCTACCAGCGACTGGCTACGAACGACGAGCGAAATACGAAGGAAGATGAGACATGATGAGACAAAAGAAAAGAAAATTCTAAAATTTTGAAAAAACGAAAAATATAAAAATTTTAAGAATATAAAAAATCGAAAAATATAAAAAATCGAAAAATATAAAAAATCGAAAAATATAAAAAATCAAAAATTTAAGTTTAAAAAAAATAAAAATCATAAATCTAAAAATTTGAAAATAGAAAAATAATAACGAACGACGAACAACGAAAGACGCATACGAACGAGCAACAAGCGACGTGCGACATGCGACGTGCGACGTGCGACAACGACGCGACGTAACGACGCGACGTAACGAGTGACAAGCGACCAGCGACTGTCTACGAACGACGAGCGAAATACGAAGGAAGATGAGACATGATGAGATAAAAGAAAAGAAAATTCTAAACTTTTGAACAAACGAAAAATATAAAAATTCAAAAATAAAAAAACGAAAAATAAAAAAATCGAAAAATATAAAAATTCGAAAAATATAAAAATCAAAAAATATAAAAAATCAATAAATAGAAAAAATAAAAAAAAATTCAAAAAAAATCAAAAATCTAAAATAATGAGAAAAGAAAAATAATAACGAATGACGAACAACGAAAGACGTATACGAACGAGCAACAAGCGACGTGCGACATGCGACGTGCGACGTGCGACATCGACGCGACGTAATGACGCGACGTAACGAGTGACAAGCGACCAACGACTGGCTACGAACGACGAGCGAAATACGAAGGAAGACGAGACATGATGATATAAAAGATAAGAAAATTCTAAACTTTTGAAAAAACGAAAAATATAAAAATTCAAAAATATAAAAAACGAAAAATAAAAAATCGAAAAATATAAAAATTCGAAAAATATAAAAATCAAAAAATATAAAAAATCAATAAATATAAAAAATCAAAAAAATTTAAAAAAATCAAAAATCTAAAATAATGAAAAAAGAAAAATAATAACGAACGACGAATAACGAAAGACGCATACGAACGAGCAACAAGCGACGTGCGACATGCGACGTACGACGTGCATCGTGCAAAAGCGTCGCGACGTAACGATGAGTGACATGCGACCAGCGACTGGCTGCGAACGACGAGCGAAGTACGAAGGAAGATGAGACATGATGAGACAAAAGAAAAAAATTCTAAAATTTTGAAAAAACGAAAAATATAAAAATTCAAAAATATAAAAAATCGAAAAATATAAAGAATCGAAAAATATAAAAAATCGAAAAATATAAAAAATCGAAAAATATAAAAAATCAAAAATATAAATTTCAAAAAAAATAAAAATCAAAAAACTAAAAATTTGAAAAAAGAAAAATAACGAACGACGAACAACGAAAGACGCATACGAACGAGCAACAAGCGACGTGCGACATGCGACGCGACGTGCGACAACGACGCGACGTAACGAGTGACAAGCGACCAGCGACTGGCTACGAACGACGAGCGAAATACGAAGGAAGATGAGACATGATGAGAAAAAAGAAAAGAAAATTCTAAAATTTTGAAAAAACGAAAAAAATAAAAAATTAAAAATATAAAAAACGAAAAATAAAAAATGGAAAAATATAAAAATTCGAAAAATATAAAAAATCAAAAAATATAAAATATCGAAAAAGAAAAAATCAAAAATATGAATTTAAAAAAAATCAAAAATCTAAAATAATGAAAAAAGAAAAATAATAACGAACGACGAACAACGAAAGACACATACGAACGAACAACAAGCGACGTGCGACATGCGACGTGCTACGTGCGACAACGACGCCACTTAAGGACGCGACGTAACGAGTGACAAGCGACGAGCGACTGGCTGCGAACGACGAGCGAAATACGAAGGAAGATGAGACATGATGAGAAAAAAGAAAAGAAAATTCTAAAATTTTGAAAAAACGAAAAATATAAAAACTTAAAAATTAAAAAAACGAAAAATAAAAAAATTAAAAATTATAAAAATTCGAAAAATATAAAAAATCAAAAAATATAAAAAATCGAAAATATAAAAATCAAAAATTTAAGTTTAAAAAAAATAAAAATCATAAATCTAAAAATTTGAAATTAAAAAAATAATAACGAAAGACGAACAACGAAAGACGCATACGAACGAGCAACAAGCGACGTGCGACATGCGACGTGCGACGTGCGACAACGACGCGACGTAACGAGTGACAAGCGACCAGCGACTGGCTACGAACGACGAGCGAAATACGAAGGAAGATGAGACATGAGACAAAAGAAAAGAAAATTTTAAACTTTTGAAAAAACGGAAAATATAAAAATTCAAAAATATAAAAAATCGAAAAATATAAAAATTCAAAAATATAAAAAATAAAAAATATAAATAATAAAAAAATTAAAAATCGCAAAATATAAAAATTCGAAAGATATAAAAAATCAAAAAATATAAAAAATCGAAAAATATAAAAATCGAAAAATATAAAAAATGAAAAATATAGATTTCAAAAAATTAAAAATCAAAAAACTAAAAATTTGAAAAAAGAAAAATAATAACGAACGACGAACAACGAAAGACGTTTACGAACGAGCAACAAGCGACGTGCGACATGCGACGTGCGACGTGCGACGTGCGACATCGACGCGACGTAACGAGCGACGTAACGAGTGACAAGCGACCAGCGACTGGCTAGGAACGACGAGCGAAATACGAAGGAAGATGAGACATGATGAGATAAAAGAAAAGAAAATTCTAAACTTTTGAAAAAACGAAAAATATAAAAATTTAAAATTTAAAAAAACGAAAAATAAAAAAATCGAAAAATATAAAAATTCGAAAAATATAAAAATCAAAAAATATAAAAAATCAATAAATATAAAAAAAAATTCAAAAAAATCAAAAATCTAAAATAATGAAAAAAGAAAAATAATAACGAACGACGAACAACGAAAGACGTATACGAACGAGCAACAAGCGACGTGCGACAAGCGACGCGACGTGCGACGTGCGACAACGACGCGACGTAACGAGTGACAAGCGACCAGCGACTGGCTACGAACGACGAGCGAAATACGAAGGAAGATGAGACATGATGAGACAAAAGAAAAGAAAATTCTAAAATTTTGAAAAAACGAAAAATATAAAAATTTTAAAAATATAAAAAATCGAAAAATATAAAAAACCAAAAATATAAATTCCAAAAAAATAAAAATCAAAAAACTAAAAATTTGAAAAAAGAAAAATAATAACGAACGACGAACAACGAATGACGCATACGAACGAGCAACAAGCGACGTGCGACGTGCGACGTGCGACAACGACGCGACGTAACGACGAGACGTAACGAGTGACAAGCGACCAGCAACTGGCTACGAACGACGAGCGAAATACGAAGGAAGATGAGACATGATCAGACAAAAGAAAAGAAAATTCTAAAATTTTGAAAAAACGAAAAATATAAAAACTTAAAAATATAAAAAACGAAAAATAAAAAAAATAGAAAAATATAAAAATTCGAAAAATATAAAAAACCAAAAAATATAAAAAATCGAAAAATATAAAAATCGAAAAATATAAAAATCAAAAATATAAATTTCAAAAAAACTAAAAAATCAAACGACTAAAAATTTGAAAAAAGAAAAATTATAACGAACAACGAAAGACGCATACGAACGAGCAACAAGCAACGTGCGACATGCGACGTGCGACGTGCGACATCGACGCGACGTAACGACGCGACGTAACGAGTGACAAGCGACGAGCGACTGGCTACGAACGACGAGCGAAATACGACGGAAGACGAGACATGATGAGATAAAAGATTAGAAAATTCCAAACTTTTGCAAAAACGAAAAATATAAAAATTCAAAAATATAAAAAACGAAAAATAAAAAAATCGAAAAATATAAAAATTCGAAAAATATAAAAAATCAAAAAATATAATAAATCGAAAAATATAAAAATCGAAAAATATAAAAAACCAAAAATATAAATTCCAAAAAAATATAAAAATCAAAAAACTAAAAATTTGAAAAAAGAAAAATAATAACGAACGACGATCAACGAAAGACGCATACGAACGAGCAACAAGCGACGTGCGGCGTGCGACAACGACGCGACGTAACGAGTGACAAGCGACCAGCGACTGGCTACGAACGACGAGCGAAATACGAAAGAAGATGAGATATGATGAGACAAAAGAAAAGAAAATTCTAAAATTTTGAAAAAACCAAAAATATAAAAAAATCGAAAAATATAAAAAATCAAAAATTTAAATTTAAAAAAAATAAAAATCATAAATCTAAAAATTTGAAAATAGAAAAATAATACCGAAAGACGAACAACGAAAGAGGCATACGAACGAGCAACAAGCGACGTGCGACATGCGACGTGCGAAAACGACGCGACGTAACGACCCGACGTAACGAGTGACAAGCGATAAGCGACTGGCTACGAACGACGAGCGAAGTACGAAGGAAGATTAGACATGATGAAACAAAAGAGAAGAAAATTCCAAAAATTTAAAAAAACGAAAAATATAAAAATTAAAAATTATAAAAAACGAAGAATATAAAAAATCGAAAAATATAAAAATTGGAAAAATATAAAAATCAAAAAATATAAAAAATCAATAAATATAAAAAATCAAAAAAAATTTAAAAAAATCAAAAATCTAAAATAATGAAAAAAGAAAAATAATAACGAACGACGAATAACGAAAGACGCATACGAACGAGCAACAAGCGACGTGCGACATGCGACGTACGACGTGCATCGTGCGTCAGCGTCGCGACGTAACGACGAGTGACATGCGACCAGCGACTGGTTGCGAACGACGAGCGAAGTACGAAGGAAGATAAGACATGATGAGACAAAAGAAAAAAATTCAAAAATTTGGAAAAAACGAAAAATATAAAAATTCAAAAATATAAAAAATCGAAAAATATAAAGAATCGAAAAATATAAAAAATCGAAAAATATAAAAAATCGAAAAATATAAAGAATCAAAAATATAAATTTCAAAAAAAATAAAAATCAAAAAACTAAAAGTTTGAAAAAAGAAAAATAATAACGAACGACGAACAACGAAAGACGCATACGAACGAGCAACAAGCGACGTGCGACATGCGACGCGACGTGCGACAACGACGCGACGTAGCGAGTGACAAGCGACCAGCGACTGGCTACGAACGACGAGCGAAATACGAAGGAAGATGAGACATGATGAGACAAAAGAAAAGAAAATTCTAAAATTTTGAAAAAACGAAAAATATAAAAATTCAAAAATATAAAAAATAGAAAAATATAAAAAATCGAAAAATATAAAAATTCGAAAAATATAAAAAATCAAAAAATATAAAAAATAAAAAAATTAAAAAATCGAAAAATATAAAAAATCAAAAATATAAATTTCAAAAAAAAATAAAAATCAAAAAACTAAAATTTTGAAAAAGAAAAATAATAACGAACGATGAACAACGAAAGACGCATACGAACGAGCAACAAGCGACGTGCGACATGCGACGTGCGACGTGCGACATCGACGCGACGTAACGACGCGACGTAACGAGTGACAAGTGACCAGCGACTGGCTACGAACGACGAGCGAAATACGAAGGAAGATGAGACATGATGAGAAAAAAGAAAAGAAAATTCTAAAATTATGAAAAAACGAAAAATATAAAAACTTAAAAATATAAAAAACGAAAAATAAAAAATGGAAAAATATAAAAATTCGAAAAATATAAAAAATCAAAAAATATAAAAAATCAAAAAAGAAAAAATCAAAAATATGAATTTAAAAAAAATCAAACATCTAAAATAATGAAAAAAGAAAAATTATAACGAACGACGAACAACGAAAGACACATACGAACGAGCAACAAGCGACGTGCGACATGCAACGTGCTACGTGCGACAACGACGCGACTTAACGACGCGACGTAACGAGTGACAAGCGACCAGCGACTGGCTACGAACGACGAGCGAAATACGAAGGAAGATGAGACATGATTAGACAAAAGAAAAAAAATCCCAAATTTTGAAAAAACGAAAAATATAAAAATTCAAAAATATAAAAAATAGAAAAATATAAAAAATCAAAAATATAAAAATTTTAAAAATATAAAAAATCAAAAAATATAAAAATTCGAAAAATATAAAAAATCAAAAAATATAAAAATCGAAAAATATAAAAAATCAAAAATATAAATTTAAAAAAAAATCAAAAATCTAAAATAATGAAAAAAGAAAAAAAAATAACGAACGACGAACAACGAAAGACGCATACGAACAAGCAACAAGCGACGTGCGACATGCGACGCGACGTGCGACCACGACGTGACGTAACGAGTGACAATCTACCAGCGACTGGCTACGAACGACGAGCGAAATACGAAGGATGAGACATGATGAGACAAAAGAAAAGAAAATTCTAAAAATTTTGAAAAAACGAAAAATATAAAAATTTTAAAAATATAAAAAATCGAAAAATTAAAAAAATCGAAAAATATAAAAATTCGAAAAATATAAAAAATCAAAAAATATAAAAAATCGAAAAATATAAAAATCGAAAAATATAAAAAACCGAAAATATAAATTCCAAAAAAATAAAAATCAAAAACTAAAAATTTGAGTAAAGAAAAATAATAACGAACGACGAACAACGAAAGACGCATACGAACGAGCAACAAGCGACGTGCGACATGCGACGTGCGACGTGCGACAACGACGCGACGTAACGACGCGACGTAACGAGTGAAGCGACCAGCGACTGGCTACGAACGACGATCGAAATACGAAGGAAGATGAGACATGATGAGACAAAAGAAAAGAAAATTCTAAACTTTTGAACAAACGAAAAATATAAAAATTCAAAAATAAAAAAACCAAAAATAAAAAAAATGATGAGAAAATCCAAAAATTTTGAAAAAACGAAAAATATAAAAATTCAAAAATATAAAAAATCGAAAAATATAAAAAATCGATAAATATAAAAATTCAAAAAGAAAAAAAATCAAAAAATATAAAAAATATAAAAATTAAAAAATCGAAAAATATAAAAATTCGAAAAATTAAAAAATCAAAAAATATAAAAAATCGAAAAATATAAAAATCGAAAAATATAAAAAACCAAAAATATAAATTCAAAAAAAAATAAAAATCAAAAAACTAAAAATTTGAAAAAAGAAAAATAATAACGAACGACGAACAACGAATGACGCATACGAACGAGCAACAAGCGACGTGCGACGTGGGACGTGCGACAACGACGCGACGTAACGACGCAACGTAACGAGTGACAAGCGACCAGCAACTGGCTACGAACGACGAGCGAAATACGAAGGAAGATGAGACATGATGAGACAAAAGAAAAGAAAATTCTAAAATTTTGAGAAAACGAAAAATATAAAAAATCGAAAAATATAAATAATAAAAATTTAAAGTTAAAAAAAATAAAAATCATAAATCTAAGAATTTGTAATCAGAAAAATAATAACGAACGACGAACAACGATAGACGCATACGAACGAGCAACAAGCGACGTGCGACATGCGACGTGCGACAACGACGCGACGTAACGACGCGAAGTAACGAGTGACAAGCGATAAGCGACTGGCTACGAACGACGAGCGAAGCACGAAGGAAGATTAGACATGATAAAACAAAAGAGAAGAAAATTCCAAAAATTTAAAAAAACGAAAAATATAAAAATTAAAAAATATAAAAAACGAAATATATAAAAAATCGAAAAATATAAAAATTCGAAAAATATAAAAAATCGAAAAATATCAAAAATCGAAAAATTAAGAAATCGAATAATATAAAAAATCAAAAATATAATTTTCAAAAAAATAAAAAAATAAAAAAATAAAAATTTAAAAAAAGAAAAATTATAACGAACGACGAACAACGAGAGACGCATACGAACGAGCAACAAGCGACGTGCGACATGCGACGTGGGACGTCCAACGTGCGACAACAACGCGACGTAACGAGTGACAAGCGACCACCGACTGGCTACGAACGACGAGCGAAATACGAAGGAAGATGAGACATGATGAGAAAAGAAAATTATAAAAGTTTGAAAAAACCAAAAATATAAAAACGTAAAAATATAAAAAACGAAAAATAAAAAAATCGAAAAATATAAAAATTCGAAAAATATGAAAAATCAAAAAATATAAAAAATCGAAAAATATATAAATCGAAAAATATAAAAAATCAAAAATATAAAAATTCGAAAATATAAAAAACCAAAAATATAAATTCCAAAAAAAATCAAAAAACTAAAAATTTGAAAAAAGAAAAATAATAACCAACCACGAACAACGAATGACGCATACGAACGAGCAACAAGCGACGTGCGACGTGCGACGTGCGACAACGACGCGACGTAACGACGCGACGTACCGAGTGACAAGCGACCAGCAACTGGCTACGAACGACGAGCGAAATACGAAGGAAGATGAGACATGATGAGACAAAAGAAAAGAAAATTCTAAAATTTTGAGAAAACGAAAAATATAAATATTCAAAAATATAAAAAATCGAAAAATATAAAAAATCGAAAAATATAAAAATTCTAAAAATATAAAAAATCAAAAAAATAAAAAAATAAAAAATTAAAAAATCGAAAAATATAAAAATTCGAAAAATATAAAAATCGAAAAATATAAAAATTTGAAAAAATCAAAAATCAAAAATATAAAAAATCGAAGAATATAAAAAATCGAAAAATATAAAAAATCAAAAATATAAATTAAAAAAAAATTAAATTCAAAAATCTGAAATTTTGAAAAAAGTAAAATAATAACGAACGACGAACGACGAACAACGAAAGACGCATACGGACAAGCCATTATAGACGTTCGACATTGCGACGTGCGACGTGCTACAACGACGCGACGTAACAACGCGACGTAACGACGCGACGTAACGACGTGTGACACGCGACCAGCGACTGGCTGCGAACGACGAGCGAAGTAGGACGGAAGATGAGACATGATGAGACAAAAGAAAAGAAAATTCTAAAATTTTGAACAAACGAAAAATTTAAAAACTTAAAAATATAAAAAACGAAAAAAAATCGAAAAATATAAATATTCGAAAAATATAAAAAATCAAAAAATATAAAAAATCGAAAAATATAAAGAATCAAAAATATAAATTTCAAAAAAAATAAAAAATCTAAAATCTAAAATTTTGAAAAAAGAAAAATAATAACGAACGACGAACAACGAAAGACGCATACGAACGAGCAACAAGCGACGTGCGACATGAGACGTTCGACGCGCGACGTGCATCGTGCCACAGCGTCGCGACGTAACGACGCGACGTAACGAGTGACAAGCGACCAGCGACTGGCTGCGAACGACGAGCGAAGTAGGAAGGAAGATGAGACATGATGAGACAAAAGAAAAGAAAATTCTAAAATTTTAAAAACACGAAAAATATAAAAATTAAAAAATATGAAAAATCGAAAAATTTTAAAAATCGAAAAATATAAAAAATTGAAAAATATAAAAATTCGAAAATTATAAAAAATAATAAAATATAAAAAATCAAATAATATAAAAAATCGAAAATTATAAAAAATCAAAAATGTAACTTTCAAAAAAAAATAAAAATCAAAAATCTAAAATTTTGAAAAAAGTAAAATAATAACGAACGACGAACAACGAAAGACGCATACGAAAAGCCATTATTGACGTGCGACATGCGACGTGCGTCGTGCTACAACGACGCGACGTAACGACGTGTGACACGCGACCAGCGACTGGCTACGAACGACGAGCGAAATACGAAGATGAGACATGATGAGACAAAAGAAAACAAAATTCTAAAATTTTGAAAAAACCAAAATATAAAAAATCAAAAATATAAATTTCAAAAAAAATAAAAATCAAAAAACTGAAAATTTGAAAAAAGAAAAATAATAACGAACGACGAACAACGAAAGACGCATACGAACGAGCAACAAGCGACGTGCGACATGCGACGTGTGACGTGCGACGTGCGACAACGACGCGACGTAACGACGCGACGTAACGAGTGACAAGCGACCAGCGACTGGCTACGAACGACGAGCGAAATACGAAGGAAGATGAGACATGATGAGACAAAAGAAAAGAAAATTCTAAAATTTTGAAAAAACGAAAATATAAAAAATCAAAAATATAAATTTCAAAAAAAAACAAATCAAAAAACTGAAAATTTGAAAAAAGAAAAATAATAACGAACGACGAACAACGAAAGACGCATACGAACGAGCAACAAGCGACGTGCGACATGCGACGTGTGACGTGCGACGTGCGACAACGACGCGACGTAACGACGCGACGTAACGAGTGACAAGCGACCAGCGACTGGCTACGAACGACGAGCGAAATACGAAGGAAGATGAGACATGATGAGACAAAAGAAAAGAAAATTCTAAAATTTTGAAAAAACGAAAAATATAAAAATTCAAAAATATAAAAGATCGAAAAATATAAAATATCGAAAAATATAAAAAATCAAAAAATATAGAAAATCAAAAAATATAAAAAATCGAAAAATATAAAAATCGAAAAATATAAAAAATCAAAAATATAAATTTCAAAAAAATAAAAATTAAAAAACTAAAAATTTGAAAAAAGAAAAATAATAACGAACGACGAACAACGAAAGACGCATACGAACGAGCAACAAGCTACGTGCGACATGCGACGTGCGACGTGCGACGTGTGACAACGACGCAACGTAACGACGCGACGTAACGAGTGACAAGCTACCAGCGACTGGCTACGAACGACGAGCGAAATACGAAGGAAGATGAGTCATGATGAGACAAAAGAAAAGAAAATTCTAAAATTTAAAAAAAACGAAAAATATAAAAATTCAAAAATATAAATTTAAAAAAAAAAATCAAAAAACTGAAAATTTGAAAAAAGAAAAATAATAACGAACGACGAACAACGAAAGACGCATACGAACGAGCAACAAGCGACGTGCGACATGCGACGTGTGACGTGCGACGTGCGACAACGACGCGACGTAACGACGCGACGTAACGAGTGACAAGCGACCAGCGACTGGCTACGAACGACGAGCGAAATACGAAGGAAGATGAGACATGATGAGACAAAAGAAAAGAAAATTCTAAAATTTTGAAAAAACGAAAAATATAAAAATTCAAATATATAAAAGATCGAAAAATATAAAATATCGAAAAATATAAAAAATCAAAAAATATAGAAAATCAAAAAATATAAAAAATCGAAAAATATAAAAATCGAAAAATATAAAAAATCAAAAATATAAATTTCAAAAAAATAAAAATTAAAAAACTAAAAATTTGAAAAAAGAAAAATAATAACGAACGACGAACAACGAAAGACGCATACGAACGAGCAACAAGCTACGTGCGACATGCGACGTGCGACGTGCGACGTGTGACAACGACGCAACAACGACGCGACGTAACGAGTGACAAGCGACCAGCGACTGGCTACGAACGACGAGCGAAATACGAAGGAAGATGAGACATGATGAGACAAAGGAAAAGAAAATTCTAAAATTTCAAAAAAACGAAAAATATAAAAATTCAAAAATATAAAAAATCGAAAAATATAAAAAATCGAAAAATATAAAAATTCGAAAAATATAAAAAATCAAAAAATATAAAAAAATAAAAAAATTAAAAATTTAAAAATATAAAAATTCGAAAAATATAAAAAATCAAAAAATATAAAAAATCGAAAAATATAAAAATCGAAAAATATAAAAAATCAAAAATATAAATTTCAAAAAAAATAAAAATCAAAAAACTAAAAATTTGAAAAAAGTAAAATAATAACGAACGACTAACAACGAAAGACGCATACGAACGAGCAACAAGCGACGTGCGACATGTGACGTGCGACGTGCGACAACGACGCGACGTAACGACGCGACGTAACGAGTGACAAGCGACCAGCGACTGGCTACGAACGACGAGCGAAATACGAAGATGAGACATGATGAGACAAAAGAAAAGAAAATTCTAAAATTTTGAAAAAACGAAAAATATAATAATTCAAAAATATAACAAATCGAAAAATATAAAAAAATCGAAAAATATAAAATTCCGAAAAATATAAAAAATCACAAAATATAAAAAATAAAAAATTAAAAAATCGAAAAATATAAGAATTCGAAAAATATAAAAAATTAAAAAAATTAAAAATTTAAAAATCATAAAAATCGAAAAAAATAAAAAAATAAAAAATATAAATTTCAAAAAAATAAAAAATCTAAAATCTAAAATTTTGAAAAAAGAAAAATAATAACGAACGACGAACAACGAAAGACGCATACGAACGAGCAACAAGCGACGTGCGACATGAGACGTTCGACGCGCGACGTGCATCGTGCCACAGCGTCGCGACGTAACGACGCGACGTAACGACGAGTGACAAGCGACCAGCGACTGGCTGCGAACGACGAGCGAAGTAGGAAGGAAGATGAAACATGATGAGACAAAAGAAAAGAAAATTCTAAAATTTTGAACAAACGAAAAATTTAAAAACTTAAAAATATAAAAAACGAAAAAAAAATCGAAAAATATAAATATTCGAAAAATATAAATAATCAAAAAATATAAAAAATCGAAAAATATAAAAAATCAAAAATATAATTTTCAAAAAAAATAAAAAATCTAAAATCTAAAATTTTGAAAAAAGAAAAATAATAACGAACGACGAACAACGAAAGACGCATACGAACGAGCAACAAGCGACGTGCGACATGAGACGTTCGACGCGCGACGTGCATCGTGCCACAGCGTCGCGACGTAACGACGCGACGTAACGACGAGTGACAAGCGACCAGCGACTGGCTGCGAACGACGAGCGAAGTAGGAAGGAAGATGAGACATGATGAGACAAAAGAAAAGAAAATTCTAAAATTTTGAAAACACGAAAAATATAAAAATTAAAAAATATAAAAAATCGAAAAATTTTAAAAATCGAAAAATATAAAAAATCGAAAAATATAAAAAATCGAAAAATATAAAAATTCGAAAATTATAAAAAATCAAAAATATAAAAAATCGAAAAATATAAAAAAATCGAACAATATAAAAAATCGAAAAATATAAAAATTCGAAAATTATAAAAAATCAAAAAATATAAAAAATCAAATAATATAAAAAATCGAAAAATATAAAAAATCAAAAATGTAAATTTCAAAAAAAAATAAAAATCAAAAATCTAAAATTTTGAAAAAAGTAAAATAATAACGAACGACGAACAACGAAAGACGCATACGAACAAGCCATTATTGACGTGCGACATGCGACGTGCGTCGTGCTACAACGACGCGACGTAACGACGCGACGTAACGACGTGTGACACGCGACCAGCGACTGGCTACGAACGACGAGCGAAATACGAAGATGAGACATGATGAGACAAAAGAAAAGAAAATTCTAAAATTTTGAAAAAACGAAAAATATAAAAAATCAAAAATATAAATTTCAAAAAAAATAAAAATCAAAAAACTGAAAATTTGAAAAAAGAAAAATAATAACGAACGGCGAACAACGAAAGACGCATACGAACGAGCAACAAGAGACGTGCGACATGCGACGTGTGACGTGCGACGTGCGACAACGACGCGACGTAACGACGCGACGTAACGACGCGACGTAACGAGTGACAAGCGACCAGCGACTGGCTACGAACGACGAGCGAAATACGAAGGAAGATGAGACATGATGAGAAAAAAGAAAAGAAAATTCTAAAATTTTGAAAAAACGAAAAATATAAAAACTTAAAAATATAAAAAACGAAAAATAAAAAAATCGAAAAATATAAATATTCGAAAAACATAAATAATCAAAAATTATAAAAAATCGAAAAATATAAAAATTCAAAAATATAAATTTCAAAAAAAAATAAAAATCAAAAAATCTAAAATTTTGAAAAAAGAAAAATAATAACGAACGACGAACAACGAAAGACGCATTCGAACGAGCAACAAGCGACGTGCGACATGAGACGTTCGACGCGCGACGTGCATCGTGCCACAGCGTCGCGACGTAACGACGCGACGTAACGACGAGTGACAAGCGACCAGCGACTGGCTGCGAACGACGAGCGAAGTAGGAAGGAAGATGAGACATGATGAGACAAAAGAAAAGAAAATTCTAAAATTTTGAAAACACGAAAAATATATAAATTAAAAAATATAAAAAATCGAAAAATTTAAAAAATCGAAAAATATAAAAAATCGAAAAATATAAA
The DNA here is from genome assembly GCA_038098605.1 of Gryllus longicercus. Taxonomy (NCBI): domain Eukaryota; kingdom Metazoa; phylum Arthropoda; class Insecta; order Orthoptera; family Gryllidae; genus Gryllus; species Gryllus longicercus. Next base: position 1,088,872 of record JAZDUA010000341.1, read on the forward strand.
AAATCAAAAATGTAAATTTCAAAAAAAATAAAAATCAAAAATCTAAAATTTTGAAAAAAGTAAAATAATAACGAACGACGAACAACGAAAGACGCATACGAACAAGCCATTATTGACGTGCGACATGCGACGTGCGACGTGCTACAACGACGCGACGTAACGACGAGTGACAAGCGACCAGCGACTGGCTACGAACGACGAGCGAAATACGAAGATGAGACATGATGAGACAAAAGAAAAGAAAATTCTAAAATTTTGAAAAAACGAAAAATATAAAAAATCAAAAATATAATTTAAAAAAAAATAAAAATCAAAAAACTGAAAATTTGAAAAAAGAAAAATAATAACGAACGACGAACAACGAAAGACGCATACGAACGAGCAACAAGCGACGTGCGACATGCGACGTGTGACGTGCGACGTGCGACAACGACGCGACGTAACGACGCGACGTAACGAGTGACAAGCGACCAGCGACTGGCTACGAACGATGAGCGAAGTACGAAGGAAGATCAGACATGATTAAACAAAAGAAAAGAAAATTCTAAAATTTTGAAAGAACGAAAAATATAAAAATTAAAAAATATAAAGAACGAAAAATATAAAAAATCGAAAAATATAAAAATTCGAAAAATATAAAAAATGGAAAAATATAAAAAATCGAAAAATATAAAAAATCGAAAAATATAAAAAATCGAAAAATATAAAAAATCAAAAATATAAATTTCAAAAAAAAATAAAAAAAAAATCTAAAATTTTGAAAAAGAGAAATAATAACGAACGACGAACAACGAAAGACGCATACGAACGAGCAACAAGCGACGTGCGACATGGGACGTGCGACGTGCGACAACGACGCGACGTAACGACGCGACGTAACGAGTGAAAAGCGACCAGCGACTGGCTACGAACGACGAGCGAAGTACGAAGGAAGATGAGACATGATGTGACAAAAGAAAATTCTAAAATTTTGAAAAAACGAAAAATATAAAAATTCTTAAATATAAAAAATCGAAAAATATAAAATATCATTAGAACTGCAATTTGGTATAGCCGGGTGGCAGTCAATGACAATAATTGGAAAATTTCAACACTTACATTAATAATAATACTAAGAATGATAATAATAATAATAGTAATAATAGTAATAATAATAATAATAATAATAATAATAATAATAATAATAATAATAATAATAATAATAATAATAATAATAATAATAATAATAATAATAATAATAATAATAATAATAATAATAATAATAATAATACCGTACAATACAGTACAAGACGAAAAGCAGCATTGAAAAGTGCATTGATCACGTTCACCGCACTTCACTTCACTTCACTACACTACACTTTTTTGTTTTGAATTACACTGACCAGCACTTCACAGCACTTCACTGCACTACACAGCACATACTCATTTAATATTCCCAATAACTCCCAACCGTCCAGACAAACTGGAACAACCTTCGATCCGGGGGAGGGTCTCATTGACCAATCGCTACAGTTAAAATCTTGGTGTCTATGTGATTGGCGTAAACTACCGTGTGGCTGGAAAGACGCTGTTCCCGGGGCGGGGGTCTCGATTGTTTACGTATGAGACGTAACTATCGTCACCTTTCCGAACGAAGGGGAGATTTTGCCGGCGCGTACGCTATGACGAAAAAATATTTCTGAGCGGGGATTTCCGTCCAGAATTGCTGTCAATAGACCAATCAATAATTTTACATTTTAGCAACATTTATACTAACTTTTTGCAATCAATTTGCAACTTTGTCAAACTGGTATATTAAAATGTTGATCTCAGGTACAATTCTTTGATCCTCTCCGGATGTTCTAGCTCATATCTCGAATTTGATTATAAAATTGTAAATTGTTGCAAAATTGTTCATTCGCTGTTTTCTGCTCTGGATATCGCCGCTGTAGAACTGCAAAAGTTGGAAATTGTTTATAAATTTGCTAATGTTGCAGTTTTTTGTCTCTTCTGAACCCCCTTTAAACGCAATACAACATTCTGAAATACAGATTTGTAATGCCTGGCTTCATACGCTCAATGTCGAGTGCAGAGGTGAAATCGCGGCCTCGGTAGCAAATCGAGGCGATGAACGGTGCGGCGGAGAGAAGTTATTGGCTTTACCATTTCTTCGAGAAAAAAAAAGAAACCAAGACGACACGTTTATTGCTAGTTCGTCTGTCTTATGGCAACTATGGCTGTTTTTTAATATTGTTAATAAATTGACGCTAATGTAAATATTAGCGACGTGAAAGACAAGTCGAGAACATTAAATTTTTGTAGTTTTTAAAAGAAAAAAACAACAAAAGTATAGAGCAAAGTATCGTCTGTGCCATCTCAGAGAGTACATTTAGCACTATCCTTACCAAACATTTAAAGAAAATATTTGAAGTCGTTTTTGAGAAAATCTTATTGTTTTTTTTTAAAATTGCACATATTCCATACAATATTACGCGAAAACTATACAAATTTTCAAAAAATGTACACGATCATAATGAAAGAACTCACTATGGAGAACACATTTATTTGAAAGAAAAATCTTTATCTTTAATTTTGTAGTTTCAGGAAGACACACAAACATTTTTGAAATTTTCGAAAATTCAGAGTTAACCCTTAAAATAGGACAAATGCCACCTATATAAGTGTGTGAGCCTCGAGTCGAGCCAGATCGACTGGGAAATATCGATTTTGGTATCCAAATATCTATCCTACGTATGATTTAGGCGCTAGTGGTATACATAAAAGAACAGACCGATGGACTGGTTAAAATTTGAAATTTTATATACAAAAAGAAAATTTATGGAGAAAATGGAGCCATTTTTCAGAAAAATATTATTTAAAAATTACATTGTCTATATTGCACACAAAAATTAAGCGAAAATTACTCATATTTTCAAGTAATTGTACATGAGATTATTTCAAGTTATGTCTTTAAAAAACAGTTTTCATTCTGGAAAATATATATCTTCAGTATTGTTGTAGGAAATGGCCCAAAATATTGCAATTGAAATTCTCGAAAACATCAAGGCTGTCAACGTTGATGAGACGTGCACAAATCTCCTAAGCATCATTTTCACTACTTGCGAACATAGTTTAATCAAAATCTTTCAGGCCATTTTTGAGAAGATTTTGAAAAAGTTGAGGATTTATGTGAAGTAACTCTAAAAATCAAAATATCCGCATCGTACTCAGAGAGGACTAGAGTTGCCGTTAATCGGTTTTTGGTTATCAGGAACCCACAAAGCATGGATTCTGACTTCATAAAGTGTTAGAGAAAATAATTTACTATACATAGAACAATGACTTTCCTATTTATTTACAGTGCCAGACAAATATCATTATTCCAGTTTCCAGGGTCAGACAGATATTTGCCGTCAATCGATTTTTCGATATCAAAGATCCACAAAACATGAATTCTGCCTGTGTTAGAGGAAGTATGATTCTTTATATAGGAACAGGATTTGTCCACTTTTTTGGTTATCAGGGACTGACAATACCGTACCAATAATCCTTACGTACGTAAGCGAGAAACTAAAATCTGTACAGTATTCTGTGAGCAAAGCCAACGAGAAATCTGTTCCCATACCATAGCGTACAACCATCACGTTCAATGGAGGAATCGCTCAGGAGCAATTGCGTACATTGCTATCCGATTCTTTAAGCAGCTCTTCCGCGCAAGTATGGTCTTGTGTTTCTCGAAAGAACGCATTTTACCGTGTAATTGGAGACATAACTCACTCCTGCGTGAATCATGTAATGCGATAGTCCCACAACTCGCACTGCGTAAGTCACGATGGCTGAGGCGCCATTGCGACGCGCCGGGGCAGCGCCATCGGCGGCGGCGGCGATGCTTTTCAATTGCAACAAATTTCCCTCCCACAAGAAGAGAATACACGAGACACTAGAGATGCTTCAACGGCTCTTACTTTCTCGCATTATTTGTAACGGTTCGTATAAACGTAATGATAGAATAATACTCCAATCCATGAAAATGTTACCAACCCTTAAAAGCATTTCCCCAAGCTGAGATTCCAACTTACGTACTTGGGTTTAGCAACATCATCACACACATTCACGCATTATTTCTGATCGCTCCTCTATATTCTTCTACTACATGAAGTTGCAAAAGTGTTTTCAATCAGAGTCTTTTTCCTCACCGAGACTCGAACTTGTGTCCTCCGCGTTAACTCGACTTGCGCCATAGGTCTAATGTTTCAACTCGAGCCGACGCTTAAAAATTAATTGTCTCAACCCAGGATTTCCAACACGCTATTTTCGAAAATTCAGAGACATCAACGAACATGACACCTACACATTCATTTTAAGCGTCCCTTGGATATATGGAAAAAATTAAAGAAAAAGTTCGAGAGTTTTAATAAATTTTTTTATAATATGCATTAATTTCGTCCAAAAAATTACTAGAAAACTTCTCGTTCCTTTAAAATATTGTATTTGGCCGTTTTAAAACGTTGATTTGTAAAAACACGTTTTAATTAATGCTAAAATCTCTGTCTTCAATTTTTTAGTTATGTTGTTTTTTAATTTCATTGTAAGTCCACGATAAATGCAGGAGGCAATACGAAAACGAAACGAAACTAGTGCTACTACTACACAAACCTGCAAAAGTGATTTCAACCACCACCCTATTTCCGCTCCCAGATCCGACCACATACCTTCTGAGAACTCGCCGTCACTAATACCTCTACGCTACAGAAGCGCCAAATGGTTCCAACTCGTGCCGACACTTAAAAACGAACGCTCGCTTAATGTAAACTATCATCAAACATTAAAATATCCGTTTGAAAATCTCAAAGTTTCGAGTTCGTTCAGATCGATCGAGGAATATCAATTTTCGAGAAAAAGGGCTCAACGGTTTTGGCGCGAGCGTTGACCATAGACGGGTGGATAGATAGACAGGCGTTTGGCCATCAATCGGATTTTCGGTATCAAGGAGCGACAAAACATGGATTCGGGGTACATTACATGTTAGGGGATTTTTTTCCATATTTAGCAACTGGATTATTCCCTTTTTCGGTGCCATGCCGGGCAATAAGAGGTTTTCTGTCGAAAATTCGTCGATTTCCAGCGCACGGTGGCCTCTTCGTATTTTCGAAAATTGCAAAAATTTAGCATTTGAAAAATTGCAGGTTGAGACAATTATATTTTTAAGCATCGACTCAACTTCGAACTTTCCGGATCCTCTTTCTGAGTAGTTTCTTTCGTAGTGGTAACGTAGTGGGTAACGGAGTGTTAACACGGAGAGTATGAGTGCGAGTTTCGGTGTGAACAATAATTTAGGCTGTTTAAAAACCCTTTTACGTCTCGTGTGCCGGAACAAAAATAATGCAAGAAAGTATGTGCTGTTTAGCAGTACAGAATATTGTACAGCTTTTAGTTTCTCGCTCTTACGTACGTAAGAAGTATTAGTACGGTGCGCCCGGGAACGGCGAACTTGCGACACAAAAAATCTTATTGTCGGTCCCTGATAACCAAAAAAGTGGATAAATCGTGTTCCTATATAAAGAAACATACTTCCTCTAACACAGGCAGAATTCATGTTTTGTGGATCTTTGATATCGAAAAATCGATTGACGGCAAATATCTGTCGGACCCTGGAAACTGGAATGATGATATTTGTCTGGCTCTTACGTTAACTATCCGTTGTTGCATACAAGGAAAAACTTTAATAAAAGTAGTGATGCTGAAACAGCACACTCTTTCTCGCATTATTTCTAAAATGAAAATGAGACCCTCGCGATTCTCTTAATCATCACTTCTTCTATCTGTGGAAGAAATGTAACGAAACAAATTGAAGCGGTTATTGAGAAAAAATGTGAGAAAAAAAAGAATTCTCAAAGATGGTCATCCATTCAATGCATATGATTTGTACAAAAAATATGTATACATCTATCTGACCTAGAAACTAGACACTTTTTCGTAGGTTATAGAAATGAAAATTACCCTAAACAAGTTGTGGGTATACACACAATAGGAGATATTGCGAGAAAGTACGCCGTTAAGCACCACTATTTCGTTACCAGCGGCAGGCAATAACAGTTGTTCTGTCGAAAATTCGCCGTTGATGTAGGCACGTGATTATAATAATTTCTCTACTTATGAGAAAAAGGTGAGAAAGTAACCAGTGGTACTACAGAAGGCAGATACTTTCCAATATTAGGTGCTACTTTGGTCACGGCTAGCTACTCGGACTTGCCACATACTCTTGCTAGCTACCATCTATCGCCACCCAAAGTACATTTTATTCAAATTTTCTTATTTTTTCGATTTCCTAATAGTTGAGCGGAAATATTATTTTAAGATTATTAAAGAATAGTAAAACGTCGTAATAATGGCAATTTGCTTTGAAAAATTTGGAGCCATTTTAAAAATACTGCCGTTTAAGCGCTACTGTAAATTCGAAATTTGAAGCTCTTTTTCACAGAAAATTTTGGAGTATTCGAAAAACTTCATTTTGAAGTCATTTTAATTAATTTACTTCCCAAATACAATAGTGTTTATAAATTGCTGGAAATGTGCTTATCACCGGCGTGAGAGAGATGTTTTAAAAACATTTACATTTATGTAATTTTTGAAAAAACAAAAAATGCAAAGAAATGAACCTTCCTGTCATATTAAGAAATGCAATTAGCAATATCCGTTAGAAATGTTTTAAAAAACGTGGAGCTGTTTTTGAAAAAATGGCGTTTGAGCGTTTCTGAAAATGCGGAATTTTGAGCTAGTTTTCACAGAAAACGTTTGTGTGTCCGAGCAAATTCATATCACATTTATTTAAAGCACATGTACTTATAAAGAAAATAATGTGAACAAATAGCCGCTAATACAAATATTAATGACATGAGAGACAAGTAATAAATCACATTGTTGTATTTTTTGTAAAAACAAAAGAATAAAGCTTTATAACGTTTATGTCATCTTATAGAGTACATTTGGCACTACCCCTACCAAAAGTTTAAAGAGAAAATTTGGAGCCGTTTTTGAGAAAATTTTCAAAATGTCCGGAGGATTTCATTTAAAGTACCCCAAAATTTTAAAAAATGTTATCAAAATCTCAAAGTTTCGACTCGAGCCAGATGGACAGGGGTTTCTTCGATTTAAAAAAATCCCACGCATGGTTTAGACTCTAGTAGTGTTCACAGACACCACACGGACGGACGGACGTTTTGAAAAAACGAAACTTTTTTGGAATCAGGGGACCCTAAAACGCGTATTTCCGTTGAAATCTCGAAATCTATTTTCCACTACATTACACAAGGTTCCCTATACTACGTATATTACTCCGTATATACGTACGTATACAGGAAAGAAAAAGCTAGTGGTGTTACAGAATGACCCAAACGGGTTGGTTTTCTATTGTTTTTTTCGTCTGGGCTACGTTTTTGATCTTGCCCCATTCTCTTGCCAGCGGCCGTATATCGGCGCCCAAAGTAAATGTTTTATTTTTTAATTTTTACACAATTGTATTGTATAATTGTATTACAATGGTAGTACCAAAATAATATTTCAAGAATATTATAGAAGAGTAAGTCCTCACAATATGTGGAATTTTTCGTTGGAAATTTGGAGCGTTTTTTTAAAGATAAGAGTCGTTTAAGCGTTTCGGTAAATGTGAAATTTGAAGCTCTTTTCACTTTTCCGTATACGTACATATTACGGAGTAATATACATAGTACAGGGAACGTTATCTAATGCTGCAGAAATATGTAACTTGAATTTAGTAGTTGTAGGAAGAAGCCGAAAAAATTACAAACTTTTGCAGTTTTCGAAAATTCAGGGTTAACAGTGTATATCGGACCTACGCCACCTTTTGTAAGTGTATGTATCTCCATTATTTCAAGAAATAAAAAAAGACTTTGGAGCCATTTTTGAGAAAAGATTGAAAATGTTCCTCGGGTTCATGTAAATTATTCCCAAAATTAAAATAATATTTTCAAAATCGCAGAGTGTAGAGTCAAGCCAGATCGACCCACGACGGGTGGGCGGAAGGACGGACGAACAGACGAACAAGCGGACAGACGGACAGACGGACAGACGGACAGACGGACAGACGGACAGACGGACAGACGGACAGACGGACAGACGGACAGACGGACAGACGGACAGACGGACAGACGGACAGACGGACAGACGGACAGACGAACAGACGAACAGACGAACAGACTGAAGGACTGACGGACAGACGGACAGACGGACAGACGGACAGACGAACAGACGAACAGACTGAAGGACTGACGGACAGACGGACAGACGGACAGACGGACAGACGGACAGACGGACAGACGGACAGACGGACAGACGGACAGACGGACAGACGGACAGACGGACAGACGGACAGACGGACAGACGGACAGACGGACAGACGAACAGACGGACAGACTGAAGGACTGACGGACAGACGGACAGACGGACAGACGGACAGACGGACAGACGGACAGACGGATAGACGGACTGACGGACTGATGGGCGGACTGACGGACGGGCGGACAGACGGACGGACAGACGGAGTCCAGTTTGTCGCCCGTGCTTAGTGAGGGCGACAATCATCTCACGCCCGTGTTGCGTAGACTAATTTTTAACTCGTTTCGCACGCTTTTACTCGTTGAGCATGTGATTGCTGATTTGAAATGCAAAAATGCATTGAAACTGTTTTTCCTTCGTTAACTATTAATTTGTTATTACAGAACCAATTTAAAACATCTGAAATCGTACTATTTATTGTTTCTTTTTTGCAAAGAACATTCGTGTCATCGGCAAACAGAACCGTTCTTCCGTTTTCAATACACGAGAGCATATCGTTTACGTCTAACAAAAAGAAAATAGGGCCTACGATCGAACGTTGCGCGGCCCCATATTCAATTGGGATAGAATTGGAAAGATAAGTAAATAATGTCCTTTCGTGCCAGTATGGTATTTCTACTCTTTGAGATCGATGTTTAAGGTACGAGGTTATCCAATCTAGGGCGATACCACGATTTCCATAAGAAGGTAATTTTGATAGTTAGATGTTATGGTCAATAACGTGAAAAGCTTGCGAAAGTTCTAAAAATATTCCAAAGGGTGCTTCAGTTTGGTCCGTTGATGAAGCAACATCTTTAAGAAAATAAAAAAAATGGCTGTTTCCTACTAGCACCGCGAAACTACTAATTGCAGATATTTTATTCCTGAAATTCAGAGCGAACTGAAGGACAAGTCTTACTCTTCTGTTATACTCCCTGCAAATTTTCTCTTTCATTGTGTCGTTCGAGAAAGTCTCACTTTCTTCATTTCCCAGATATCTGAAGTTTTACCTGATTCAAGATCTTGAATTACAGTGTGTATATCAACTTAAATGTTCTCTGGTGTCATTTTGCCTCTCTTTAAGTTACTTTTTGTACACTTGTCAAGACCAGCCTTTTGCAGATGTCATTGCTAAAGTCATTCTCGACACACAGCATTTGGAAGAGAATCGCTTCATTCCTTAGAATGAACGCTTTAAGATCATCTATGTAAAACAAATGTGATACTGGTCTTTCACCATGGAGCTTGTAACTAAAGTCAGCGTGGGACAATTGTCTAACTAATGCAAAACAGCAGAGGGGGTAGCGAATCTCCTTGGAAAATTCCCCTGTTGATCTGAATACTTATTGTTTCTAATACTTCCTTTCCGCTGTGTATTAGTAACCTGGTACTCCACGACTTCATACTAGTCCTGCAAAACTCAATGAGTCGAGGATGAAATCGATAGATCTCAAGGGTCTTCAAAATGCAATCGTGTGGTACACTGTCAAAGGCCTTCTGGTAGTCAATCCAAGCCATGCTTAAGTTACGTTTTCGTTTCTTACATCATTCAGGATTACTTTATTTAGTAGCATGATTTCCCTACAGCCATAGGAACCTTCACGACATCCTTTCTAAGTGGCAACAGGTGGTTCTTCTCTAAGTGTTTGTACATTTTGTTAGCGATGACTGCAGTTAGAACATTGTATAATACTGGCAGACACCTGATTATCTTGTAGTTCTTCGCCAAAGAGCTGTCTCCAGTTTTGGGTAGCAAAGAAGTGAGAGGCGTTCCGGGCGTTCCTGTGCGTCTTCTACACTTTTACTAATAGCCTTTACTAGATGAGAATGGAATGCTGTTAATTTCTTAATCCAATAAATCTCGTTCTTCTTAATCGCGGTAGATTTCCAGATTCCCATGTTATTTCTTAGAAGAGGTCCTCTTCCGAGAATTCGTATGATATCTAGAATGAATATCACTCTTTTCACGTTAGCATTCTCCTTCACAGTGCACGAGATTCGAAAGAAAATAGATGAACCCATTCTATCTCGCGTCGAAGGAGGTTCCGCATAATGTCCTTATCGTGTGATTGATAGCCAGATGAATTTTCGCAGTCCTGGACAGTCAGTGGACGGGTGTTTCACTGGGAAGAGATGATGAACTTCGTTTTCACGGATATCATATAATTCTAAATGTTCGTCATGTGGATAGCTCAATCGAAGAACACACTCCGCATTTCTCTGAATGTCCGCAAGTGGTTCTGCTGTGAATTTTCTACTTCTGAGTATGTATCGTAGTTGACTGGCAAAATTCTTTGAATCTAGGATAGGTCTGGGTTCTGATCTCTCCATATCTTGAAACCTACTTCTGAGCCTACATTTTTCGCCTTTGCATAGTAGAAGCACCACATCACCTCCTTTACTTCATCCCGTGTCCATCTCTGACGATGGCTTCGAGCTACTGCCGACTCTGAGTCCCTAAATAAAAGAGACACTAAAATTGTTTAAATATCTTAAATAACTCATATATTCGCGAATATGGTTTCGTGATTAGAGATTTTATTGTTTTAAATTCTCAATTACCTAATATTTTTAAATATTCATTATAAAAATATTAATAATAATCATATGAACTTTTTATAGCTGATAATTTTATTTTTAAAACGCAAATTACATTTTTGGAGTTAAAATAGAGTTTAAATTAATTAAAAATTAAACAATGCTATTTATGGTCCATGGCTGTCGCTATTATAAGTGTTGGTCTGGCGTTGAGAGTTATTGACGATATACGTTTGCTAATTATGTATAAAATAGAATTGTTTTATTTACCGCGAAGGGGCACAACATGCGGGAACATCTGACGAAAGAAATAATGTATTATTTCCCTCCTGTTCAACTTTCGGTATATTCCCACATCGTAAAGGTGTCTGGCGCAGTGGTGCCGTCGGCAATAATGTGCTATTCTGTTGCCTATTCATTGCCTGCAATTCTTTATTTGCCTTTATACATAAATGCCGGACAAATAAAGTAATTACGGGAAAATAGTAAAAGCGGAACATCCCATTTTCTCAATTTTACGCATTTCGTTTCCTTTCCGTGTTTTTTGTTAGTGAATGTTTTATGAATTTACAATGACACACTAAAACAAAGTTTTTATTGTATCATCAGTTCATGACGAAGTTCACTACTACATTGGACTCTGTTTTTTGAACTCAAAAGTACACGGATCTTCGGTAACTTCCTCGACTTTTCAAAACTGACGGTTGGAAGATCGAAGCCAAGGATTACATGTCCCCGTAAAACAAAAACTTTATATTAATTATAATTTTATATAAACCAACTTTATTTAAAATTGTGAAATTCATTAAATAAGTAAAAGTTTTCATACATTTTTTAGTGTATTTTAAAAATAGGTGATTTTCCACTTTTTGTTAAGTCATTTTCAACGGATTCGGTCATCAGAATCCGAGCCCTGCTAACCTAACCAATTATCATCTTTGCATGTTAATAATATCACTCCCTAATCTTACCTTATTAAGTATTTAGATCTAATGCAAAATTGTTTTAATAACGTTTTCTGATTACGTAAATAGAACCGTAAATTCAGTGCACCCTAGTGTCTTCGGGGAGTGTGTGAGTTTCTTGTGATTGTAATTTTGTCCAGCTTATGTAGGTATGATTTGCGTTTTAGAAGTTGCTTTAGCATTTATTATTTTCGCTGTGTTCCTATCCTTGCACAAGTTTAGTCTATACTCTTCTCTCTGAATATTTTTTTTAAACCGGACTGTAGTATTCTAACATGGCACTGACAGATTGTAGACTATGTATATAGGGGGGAAATATCTAGGAACTCGGCGCCATTTTTCTCTAAACCACATTTACTCGACAGTCGCAACAAATACGGTGATATGCATATGTTAGAATTTAGTGATGAACGTGTTCATTTCCAATAATAATAATAATAATAATAATAATAATAATAATAATAATAATAATAATAATTCCCCGTGTGGTCCCGGGAATTTTAGTAGAATAGCACCACGGGACCTCCCCCTGTCGTAGAAGGCGACTAATCAGAGCAGCTGTCCGCTATCACTCCCCTAAACATCCCGTCATTCCCACAAACTCTGTGAGTCATTGCTTCCACTTACTTGTGGCACACATCTGTTTTCTGTCCTGTACGCCAATCTTGTATCGGCCAACTCTTGTGTTTCCGCCCCGACGCTATTAGGTTGCGAGGGCTAGGGAGTCGTTTCCATTCTACCCTTCTATTCTAACTCTAATCTTCTCTGTCCCCCCTTGTTCCTTCCGTTTCCTTAAGCTGGTGGTAGCTCAAAAACGCTAGGGGAAGGTGACCCTGAAGAAAAAACCCAAGATGGAGGATCTGTCAGGATCGACAGTTACGGTGCAGGGGATCGGAGCCCCAGTACCGGCGGTCGGTGGTGCGCAAGCAGGCCACCGGGCGTCGTCACCCAGCGACTGCAATGCCAGGGGTGCGGATCACTCGGCACCGCTGGCAGATAGTGCTACGAGTGATAGCAAGCTTCGCGGGACTCGTATGGAAGTCTGCGAACCTAGGGTTGAGGGAACCCTTAAAAACCCTCGTCCAGAAAAAAGCCCGGAGTTCAATCCTAAAAGAATGAAAGTTGGAAAATCAACAAACTATGATGACCTGTTCAAGAACACCGCAGCGGTACTAAAGTACCTTACAGTAAAAAGAACTGAAGGAAATTTTGATAAAGTGAGCCCGTTTATAATAGAGAGGAGTATTAGCACCTGCGCTGGATCTGCCGTAAAAGACATAAAACTTCATCTGGACTCTTGGTAGAAACAGTTAATGACAATCGAGGTAAAAGTTACTAGAATAGAAGAAAATAGGCACTATAGATGTTGAGGTAAGTGCTCACGGCACACTGAATACCTGCAAAGGTGTTGTAGTTTGTAGTGACTTACTAAACTGCAGTAAAGAGGAAATAGTTCAAGAACTAGCTTGTCAAGGATTCATTGCCTGTCGTAGGCTAACAATGAGGCGGGATGGGCAGATAATTCCTTCAGCGTCCCATGTCCTGACGTTCAAGCGTTGTACGTTACCAGAGAAGATCAAAGCAGGCATTCATCGTCTAACTGTACGAATGTTCATTCCTCAACCAATGCAGTGTCTCCAATGTTTACGATTTGGACAACCAGCATCTAGATGTGCGAGAATCAAAGTATGTCATTGGGGTAAGCCATTTCATAGTGATGATCCATGCCTAGATCCTATCAAATGCATTAATTGCAGTGGACAACATTCATCGAGGTCAAGAGACTGCCCTATATATATATATATATATATATATATATATATATATATATATATATATATATATATATATATATATATATATAAGCAGGAGGCAGCAATACAACAAGTGAAAGCCAGACAGAAGATCGGCTATCCTGAAGCAAAAGAACTTGTGTGTCCTGAAAATAAAGGAAATATTACATACGTAGAAGCAGTTACCAAAAGCACAAATTTACCTTCTTTAGTAGTGAAAGAACTAATGCCTGCAATAACCCGATGCATAGGAAAGTATTTTAACGAAATTCACAATAACAAAATCAACACAGAAGACAACCACAAACACTCAAAATGAAATGGTAAATGAAAAAGAATCCTCAAGACCCCCACCAAATGAGGCAAAAAGAAATCCAGTAGCTAGGCCTGCAGCCATACCCAGCAAAGAAGTATCGACAACAGGCTATCGAAGTCGATCGCCTCGTACTCCTAAGGACACCAAGTACAACTGAAACAAAAAATGAAATCAATGACCAATGATCAAGACACAACCACTGGCTCTGAGACAAGTTCGATGGTAAGGGCTGAAAATAATGATTACCAATCCATCGATCTATGCAAAACCCCGCGTAAGAAGAGAAAGAAGAAAAGATGGCCAAAAGGAAAACCAAGAAAATAAGCCAGATCTACGCATCCTACTGCAGATGAACCCCATTCCAACCATGGAAAATATAATTCAATGGAATATCAACGGCTGTATCTCACATTACTGTGAGCTGAAATTGCTACTGGCCAATCACACACCAATGTGTGTGTGCTTACAAGAAATCCATTTTAAACCAGAAGACCGTTTCAATTTTAGAAGATATAAAACCTTTCGCAGTGGCGTCGAACCTGACAGACGAGCTAGAGGTGGTGTTGCCACATTGATCAGCAATACACAACCTGCTAGTCGTCTCGATCTCAACACACCGCTGCAAGCAGTAGCTGTAACCCTATACAAGCCATTGAAGATGACGGTATGTTGCATATACTTACCCGATGCCTCATGGCGAAATGAAGATCTACAAGACCTGATGGATCAACTACAGCCTCCATTTCTAATTCTAGGCGATTTCAATGCTCACAGTACCACATGGGGCTGTTCTAGGACAAATGACTCCGGTCGCAGAATCGATGACCTGCTACTTAACAACAAATACGTACTTTTAAACACAGGAGCAAGCACTCATTTTAATGCTAGAAATGGCTCATTCTCAGCCATAGATCTCTCAATATGTAGTCCAAATCTTGCAACTCGGCTGACGTGGAAACCACTGCCAGATCTCCATCAGAGTGATCACTTTCCTCTGTTGATATCAAACATGCCAAAGAACACAGTACACTTACCAAAACGTTGGTGTACCAACCGCGCAGACTGGTCCAGCTTCACCAGACATATACCACCAATAAATGTCAGTGGAAACTCAGAGGAAGACGTTACCGATTTCACCAACACTGTCATATCTTCTGCTGTAAAATACATTCCACAGACCAGTGGCCGCTCATCTAGGATTCCAGTACCATGGTGGAATACGGAGACCAAAGAAGCAATAAGGGACAAAAGAAAAGCCCTCAATAGATATAGACGTGCACCAACCCAAGACGATCTTATTGCTTTCAAGCGTCTGCGTGCGCTCGCTCGCAGAAAAATACTAACAGCAAAACGATCAAGCTGGGAAAAGTACGTAACCACCATAACTCGGACGACCAAAGTCACGGAAATATGGCAGAAAATCCGATCAATAGCTGGGAAAAATGTTTTCAGTCCAATTACATGCATTGAACACGAAGGACAACTAATATGCAACCCTGACGAAATAGCCAATGCATTAGCGGCCCAATACTCCAAAGCCAGTGACACAAACAGCTATCCTAAAGACTTTCTCGAGAGAAAGAAAGAAGAAGAAGAACAAGTACTTGACTTTATAACCAATATAGATAAGCCATATAACGCTCTTTTCACATGGAGAGAATTGCAAGACGCCATAAATGCAGCTGGAGACACCGCAGCAGGATCAGACAATATCCCTTACAGCATACTACGTCGATTACCGAAGAAAATACTGTCCACTTTGCTAAACATATACAATAACATTTGGACACAAAGTAATTACCCCAAAGTCTGGAAAGCAGCGATAATAATTCCAATTTTAAAGGCAGGCAAGGATCCATTAAAACCTGAAAATTATCGCCCGGTATCGCTGACATGCTGTCTAGGAAAAATCTTGGAAAAAATGGTCAACACCCGGCTAACATGGTGTCTCGAAAGAAACAACCTCCTAAACATACACCAGTGCGGATACAGACAACATCATTCTACAAGCGACCAGCTAATATATCTGGAAAACGCAATTCAGAATACCTTCATCAAAAGAAAACATATAGTTACCGTATTCTTTGACCTGGAAAAAGCTTTCGATAAGACCTGGCGACATAATATTCTGAGACAGCTATATAACTGGCAAATAAGAGGAAATCTTCCAAAATTCATATCCAGCTTCCTTAGTACCAGATCTTTCCAAGTTCGCGTTGGGCAGTCCATCTCAGAAAGCTACGTTCTAGAGAACGGTGTACCGCAAGGCTATCCATTAAGTGGCACGCTCTTTGTCATAGCGATTAACGAGATGTTTGACGGCATAGAAGCGTCAATAGGAAAATGCATGTATGTAGATGACATTGCTATATTTTACTCGGCCAAATCACTGAAAATGATCAAATTAAAAATGCAAAATGCCATCAATAAATTAGTACAGAACGCAAAAAAAATTGGTTTCTCATTTACAGCAGCCAAAACGAAATGCGTTCACTTCAGTAGGAAGAGAAAAAATTACAGAGATCCAGAGCTGACGCTGAATGGGGTTCAACTGACATACAATGAAACGGCAAAATTCCTTGGTTTGATTTTTGATAGGCATTTAACATGGAAACAGCATATAGAATATACCTTGCGTAGATGCAAAACAGCTCTGAATGTAATAAGATGCATTTCCCATATAAATTGGGGAGCAGATAGAGACATCTTACTCCGCCTGTACAAATCCATGGTGATGTCCAAAATAGATTATGGATGTGCAGTGTACTCCTCAGCCAGAAAATCAAGTTTAAGGAAACTAGATCCCGTTCACAATGCAGGCCTTCGATATGCATCTGGCGCGTTCCGCACGCGAGTATTTTTTTGACAAACAGCTAAAGCATATATACAATTTCAACCAATGATAAATCATTTTAGAAAAATATTTATAACCGCGAAATTGAAAATTTTAAATATATTTATAACAGCGAAATTTAAAATTGGAGGGAAAAATTGAAAATTATCGAGTGACGTCATATACGAGACAGATTGGTGGTGTACACACCGATGTTGACGTAGTACGAAACAGGCAGAGTTATGGTATGTACAATGATATTTTTCTATGAAGTGATTGGAGAGTGGAAGTGTAAGGATAAATGAAACAATAAGTTTAGAGTAATTATCAGTTTTTATACATTAATCATTTATATACATACATTTATATGCACACATTATATACATACATTTACATACATACATTTATATACATAATCAGTTTTATACATTAATATACATTTATATACATACATTTACATACATACATTTATATACATAATCAGTTTTTATACAATATACATTTACTACAAACTACAAACAAACGGCTGACTACTCAAAAACTACAAACTACTAATTTCAAAATTTATCAAATAATTTCATAAGACATTTCATTCTCCTCATTTAGAGGTGTGTGAGGTGTCTGGGGGGGAATAAAATCTAGAGCATCTACTGAGTCTGGTCTTGGAGTTTTTGGCATTTTTAAACCGACATGCTCATCTTGAATTTTTGAAGAAGAATTTTGGCCAACTTTTTAATTTTTGTATAGTAATATATATGGTAAGATATAATTTGTACCAATACCATCATCAGCAATTTTGTCACAATTATCGTTTAATAATTTATGAAAATCCAAAATTGTAATGTCATTTAAATGTTTTTCCATTTTAATTTTAATTTTCTCTTTTTTTCGTTCACTTTGGAAACATAATTTTGAAATTCTTTGAAATTTTCAAGTGGATTTACAAACACATACGGCGTATTTGAACATATAAAATCTAGAGGAACTACACCAAAAATTGAAAGATAGTAAGACAATAGAACAAATATTATTTTATTAGAAACTTTTAATTCTAACATTTTTTCTACCCATGTTAACATTATAAAAATGGCTTTTTTTTCATATTATTACTAATATTATTATAATTATCGTGTGAAAGAGAAGATTGTTCAAATATTTTTTTTAATTTCGTTTTCAATTGTTTCTAATATATATTTAAAAACATCGTAAAAAAGATTACCTCTACTAAATTTAATGTTATAATTATTTAATTTAATATTTAATATACTCCTTTCCTCTAAAATTAAAAAATGCTCCTTTAATTTAAATATATAGTTGTAATATAACACATTGTCTCGTATACCATATATTAAATTTAATGTCTCTTTTAGATTTCCTTTTTTGGACGAAAATATACTGTTTAAATTTTGGAATATAATTGCTAATAATTTATTAATTTCTTCTACTAAATCTAAAATATATATTTTCAAATCTTGTTCCGTCAGTACCTCAGATTTTTCAATTTTTTTTTTAGATTTCCTGTTTTTTATATCATTAAAGTCTTCATTTAATTTCAAGGAAAAAAATATTAATTTAATAAGATCCAAAATAGCTGTGTTATTCAAACTGTAATTAGAATTACATTTATTAACAATTTTTATGTATAAATTAAATATGTTTTGCCTAGTTGGTACTGGTATGTTTGAGATAGATTTTGAAGAATCCATTACATTTTAAAAAATTTGTTCTTCATTTAAAGAACACCCCTGGCGTTCACAACTACTAATGAGCATGTCTATTTCATTTTTAGTGTTATTTCCCGAATTTCAAATGTTATCATAAATATTCTGGTTAGTAACCCTATTTGCTGCGGTGTTAAAAAATTTCTAATGGAATGAATTTTCTGAATCATGTCTATATATTCTTTGGTACTTCTATATTCAATAAATTTTGAAATTATATTTATTAATATACTTAATAAGTTTTCTTGCTTATAACTTAGATAATATTTTTTAATAATGAATGATATTGCTACAAACGAATATGAAAAAGTAAAGTGCCTCATAATATATTGTGATAATTTGTCGTCAATTTGATTTTTAAATTGATTATAAAGTATTCTAAGTAAGTCCTTTTCATATTGATTGGCAGGTTTATCAATATTCTTAATGTTTTTTCTAATATTTTTTAACAATTCTAAACTTATTGGCCCTTCATGTTTCCATTTTTTTGTAACTACCTGTTTAGTAGTGTTTACTTTTCTTTTACGTATTTTCAAATCCTGACTATTCTCCCGTGGTGAGTCACGTACCTCCTGTAGCTCTGTTTCATTGTCCAGCGTTTCAGGAGCTTCTGCATCACGGACATCCAACGGTGTTTCAGGAGCCTCTAGGGGTGTTTCATCATCAGACTCCCCGTCCGAAGAAGATGAAGAACGGTCGGAGTCGGAAGAATTACTCTCCTCGGAATTTGCTGTTTGTTTAAAAATGGAAGAACTCTCTTCAGAGTTGGTTGTTTGTTTAAAAATTAAACACTCTTCCAGTTGACGAATAGCATCTTGTGTTTCGCGTAAAGATTCAATGTTAGATGTATGAGACTCCATTTTCGCGTTAATAGAAGAGGCGAGATGAAAAATGCAAAGGTGACGTTGGTGGGTCGATGGCCGACGGTGGTGGTTGATGGTTGTATATAGTTGCGAGTTGCCTCGATTCGACTATGTTTCCGAGGTACACATTACGAGCTTTTATAGAAGCCCAAGTCCCTTCCGCCTCCCTCTACCTCCCTCATACGTGTCCTTCATTCCCTCCCCATTCCTACCTTCCCTCCCTACACGTACTCCCACGTTGCACAACCAGCCAATTACGTTACGTGGATAAAGTGAAAGTGAATCCAAGGAGAGGGGGCCCGTTCCATAAAAACGCTTCGCTGCTCGGTTTCTGTGCTGTCTGGATAGAATTGCCCAGAGGATAACGACTTACCTTACAATATAGGCCGTTTTCCATCTAATACTGTATTCATATTAATATTTTATTAATAAGGAACTGATAAATCAACCTCCATTCGTTCCGGTGGGTGCAAATGTTAGAGTATTAAAATTAGATTTTGAGAAATCTATAGAAATGAACGAGAAAAATTATAGAATTAGCTATGAGAGGTGTGACTTACTATGCGGAAACTGGTTTCATTCTTTTTAGGTTATATAATTTTTTTTATTTTATATATTTCTTTTAGTAATTTGTGATTCGGATTCTCCTGTTGTATATGGCGAGGATTCTTACTAATGAGACTTTACCGAGTATTTTATCGGATACTACAGAATTCATATTGGATCCTGTCCATGTAACAACGAGTGTTACAAGAAATTTTCAGACAAACACGAGCAAAAACTATTCGAAGGTTTCTACAAATTTTAATCTTCAAGCTAAGTTGCGCTCATATGCCCACACTAGTGATTCAAGAAAAAAAAGTTTAATTTTCATCCTTTTGCTTTTTATTTTCAAACTTCAGCGCTAACAAATTTCAGTATAATTCTAAATTACAAAAACTTTATTAGGAAATGGAGAGAGAACTGTTTTTTGAACCGGTCTCACTAGTGACTCGGAGTTCATGAGTTTTCTCTTCATCTCTGCGTGCTACCGCCCGGACATATCGCGACATTTTTCACCGTCACTCTTTGACACGGGAGGGAAAAAATGTGTTGTTTTGGAGGGGTGGACATTTTTTTTAAAAACGCCGCAAAAATACATAATTTCTAATGTATTATAATGAGAACTGGGCGCCATCCCGTCGCGCGCAGTAACACGAGCAAACACGCGAGACACAATAGATGCTTTCTGTTGAAACACCACTCGTGGTGTTCCACGCCTCACGTCCTGCAATGTCGGTGATGCGTATTTCTCTTCAGTGGTTATTACCAAAGCTGAAGAAAATAGGAACAATAATTAGTCAATACCTAAGATCTCTTTTCTCCTCCCATGGTATCTGACTAAATCTCTACAAAAGAGACCTTTGTTTTTCTAGATTTGTAAAATTGCAAATAACATAATGGCTTTGAATAAAGAGAAAAACTCATTTTCCAGTTCTCTTCTTTGTAAACAACTGTTTTTGTATATCTTCCTGTCATCATCACTGTCATCCCAACAACAACTCAGGTTTTGTCTTCAAAGAAGAAATTTTAAACATTCCCAATGATTATCAATTTCCTTTATGGGGAAGAAAAAGTTCATAAACTAGTTCCAAATTGATCTAATTTGTTTTTTTTAATTCTCAATAATACAATACATAATACTTTTAAATGACTATAAAATTCATGACTTTGTCAATTTCAGAAATGCATCATTATTTCATGGAAGTTACTAAATCAAAAAAAGTTCTTTGACAGCCTACCAATAAATTATGTCCATTTACATTCTTCCATAATTCAATGGGTTCTGTTATAACTTGAGTCTCCAACTGTGTGCCTCTTCACCAAGTTTACCCGTACCGAAACACACGAACACATCATACCGCTGGCCCTCTTCCAGCGTCACGTTCACCGCGTAAAAACGTTCTTTCCACAGCCTATGTTTCCTTCCACAAAAACCATGAATTGTTTTTTTCCTACATGCGTGGTCACCATGCAGTTTCCCCAGAACAGATCCAGACGAAGGCATAGCATTTCTCATTTTTAAAAAGATCTTTTGCTATGTTTTTGCTTATTGCCAGATATTCATGTTTAAAAAATAATAAATACTCAAATTTAATTTACAGAAACAAAAATATAAATTAAGAATTGTGTAACTGTTTTGTTATTTTACCCCCCACCCCCACCGTGTCCCGTTTCCGAGTGTCGCCTCGCCGCGCCTCTCCACTCCGTCCAGGGGTTTGTTTATGGTATCAGTATCAAAAATTTATTGTTATTTTAAATACATACAAGCAAAAACAGGCGACTATAACAAATTTTAATAATTTTATATGCGGATTAGGCTACTATAACATTTACCAAAGGAATAAATGAAGGTTGGGTCACAATAGAAACAATAAAAACAAATATAGCCATTTTCTCCAAACATTTCCACGTAAAATCGTTTGCAATCGCGCTGTAACATGAAGCAAGATTGCATAACACACCATATGGAAAGTGTGTCATGGTAGCGGCCCAAAGAGCTGCGTCATAGCCGCAACAGTGGTTTGCACAATCTATTTGT
Organism: Gryllus longicercus; assembly: GCA_038098605.1. NCBI lineage: Eukaryota > Metazoa > Arthropoda > Insecta > Orthoptera > Gryllidae > Gryllus > Gryllus longicercus. The sequence goes on from JAZDUA010000341.1 coordinate 1,110,795, forward strand.
ACAATATATTTGCACAATAAGTTTGTACAATAAGTTTGTACAATATATTTGCACAATAAGTTTGTACAATATATTTGCACAATAAGTTTGTACAATAAGTTTGTACAATATATTTGCACAATAAGTTTGTACAATATATTTGCACAATAAGTTTGTACAATATATTTGCACAATAAGTTTGTACAATATATTTGCACAATAAGTTTGTACAATATATTTGCACAATAAGTTTGTACAATATATTTGCACAATAAGTTCGTACAATATATTTGCACAATAAGTTTGTACAATATATTTGCACAATAAGTTTGTACAATAATTATACGCCACCGTAATTATGATTTTTTTTCGAATGTCAAAATGTTTTTCAGATAATGGACTGAGAGTAGTGTATTTATTTTCTATTTCAATTTATTAAAAAATAAAAATTATATAATTTTATTTTAAAAAATTTATTTAAAATTACATTTTTCCATAGTACATAGATACAATTTCTTTATACTTGAAAAAAAAGTTTCAAAAAAATTCTTTATTAAACAGACATTTTTCACAAATATTCATCAAAAACCAACTTTCATTTATTAGTTAGAATGTTTTTCTCTTTCTCCAGTTCTTTTATTTCTTGACGTAGAGTTGTATTTTCCTTCTCCAATTTTTGAAGTTTGAATGTGAGCATTTCTTCCTCTTTAGTAAGCTTTTTTTCCTGTTCAAGCATTTGTTCGAACATTTGTTCCTGTTCTCCTTTAGCGACTTCCTTTTCATCCAACGGTAAATTGTCTGGAGGATCTTTTTGCAGCTTTTCATTGCAACATGCAATGAGGTCATCTAGGAAATCATCTAAAGACATATCGTGAAAGTGTTTATTAGTGGTAAAAAGCGTTGTGTATGTCTGAAGCACGTTAAACACTGTGAATAATTGTTACTGTACACTTATTATATGCTTTTACCATACATACGAAGGGGTGATGGTTTCGCAACTTTTTCTACGATTATATCTTTGGAAATAAGCCTTGCACTTGCCTAGCTAATGACTTCTCACGCTCACTGTAATCACTTTCTTTTTAAACTAGCACTAACCTAGCACTTGCCTAGCTATTGACTTCTCACGCTCACTGATCACTTTCTACAATAACCTTTAACTGTCGACATATGACAATGACTAACGATTTCGAAATCGTTAATCACATGATATCAAAATCAACCAATCACGTGATTTCAAAATCAACCAATCAGATAACAATCTTTAATAATGTACCTATTCGGGTTATAAGAAATTATATATATGCTTTAGCTGTTTGTCAAAAAAATTCTCGCGTTCCGCTCTAGTCCTTCCTCAAGCCTCTACTGTGAAACCAGCACCATGTCGCTACATCACAGACGACAAACAATGCTACTGAACTATAGATCAAAATTGCTGTCTCTACCGAAACATTTAAACCACTCATTGATGACTCGACCTAAGCTAGTAAATATTTACGATCAAAGACCTTCAGCTACTCGTCCAGCCAACATCCGCGCAATCGAGATAGCCAAATGCTACAACATCGTCCTACCACCAGTTTTGAAACACGAACCATATGAAATTCCAGTTTGGATGTTGAAAATGCCAGAAGTAAGACTCGATACTACCAGTGTAAAGAAAACAGAATGCCTTCCCATAGATTTAAAAGTCAGATTTCAGTCAGTTCTCGAAGAATACATGGCAAATCACATCATAATCTACACAGATGGTTCAAAAACAAAACATCAGGTTGAAAGCGCATTTGTAACTGAGAACTTGTCGAGGGCTTGGGCGCTTCCACATGAAGCAAGTGTGTACACTGCCGAATTACATGCAGTATTGCAGTCTTTGCGACACTGTGAAACTCTCGATTCAGGAAGGTTCGTCATCTGCACAGACTCTCTAAGTCTTCTCACTGCAATAGACAGGCGCCAAACTGTAGATTCCACTGCTACAAATGATTCTCATAGCATGCCATAAATTAGAGCAGCGAGGAGCATCAGTTACGTTCATCTGGTGCCCTGGACACGTGGGTATCCTAGGCAATGAAGAAGCCGATTCTGCAGCACGAAATGCCGGGAACATCCAATCAGAAATGGATATAGAAATACGACCTCAAGATGCAAGAAATGCTGTCTCGAAGTGCATCCTCACAGAATGGCAGACCACGTGGAACTGTCTTCACACGAAACTACACCCCATTAAACAGAATATCAGTAAATGGTCACTAAATGTCAGCTACCCTCGACGAGAACAAGTGTGCATAACCCGACTAAGAATAGGCCATGCAAGAATGACTTCTTTATACATGTTAAGAAATGAAGAACAACCGATCTGCAGCTGCGGAAGACTTCTGACAGTGAAACATATTCTGACAGACTGCGTAGATCTATCAAGACTTAGACACAGATGCGGCATGAGTGGCAACATGAAGATAGATCTCGGCACCGACAAGACAGCAACTGACCAGACAATACAGTTCTTGAAAGAGGCCAATCTTTTCTACAAAATTTAATTTAATAAATAGTATATGATCAACTTTAACGTCAATCAGTAAAAAGGCTAAAGGCCTTAGATGCCAAGCCTTCAAACAAACTAACAAAATAATAATAATAATAATAATAATAATAATAATAATAATAATAATAATATCGATATATCAATACCCAATACCCATAACATATCGGGAAAATATCAAGAGAAGATCCAGAAGTATACCGATCTCGCCCATGAAGTCGCAACTCGGTGGAACTTCAGTAAAGTGACAACTGTGCCTATTATAATATCAGCTACAGGAGTGATCCCGAAAATGACACTTCGGGCACTGGAGTGTCTTCACTTGGATCCCAGGAGTGTATATAATATGAAAAGTCTGTAATTTTGAATACATGCCGTATTGTCAGAAGCCATCTGAACCTTCAGTAAAGCAACTACACACCTGGTCAACATTCCTGTGTGTGGTTGACATACCGACCAGTAGATACTGTGAATAATGTAAAATGATAATAATAATAATAATAATAATAATAATAATAATAATAATAATAATAATAATAATAATAATAATAATAATAGAGATTTTATTGTTTTAAATTTTCAATTACCTTTTTTTTAAATATTCATAATAAAAATATTAGTGATAATCATATGAACTTTTTAATTATTATTATTATTATTATTATTATTATTATTATTATTATTATTATTATACCGCGATAGAAATCAAGGATAGTCTATTGTTAAGGTAATAAAATTAAAGGCGAACAATTAGTTGTTGTTTTTTATTTTTGAACGTGATAGTTGGCTTTTGTCGTCGGCAGCGACTCCAAACACGTTAACATGTTTCTTACGCTTCAGGCCGTAAGGAGCCAAATGTATCAGGGGCTGCTGAAGTACGACATTCTGAGTGCTAGTCAACTCGTTCTGATCTACTCACGTCAATCGTATGAAAGAAGGAACTGGGAAACAAGATTTCAAAATAGTTTTTCTGCGACGCACATTGAGATCGATGTTTTCCAATTACAAATTCTCAAAATAAGTATTGACATTTAAAAAGATATTAAAATTATAAGAATATTGTTTGAGGATCACCCGTTTCTTCGCCATTGTTACTCGCGCCCCCAACAGCCAACAGATGACCTCCCCTTTGACGGCATCTCCGGTAGTGGTGTCAGATAACAAATTCCAATGAAATATCACTTATGTGGAACGAGTGGTGGGGACTCAACTCCATTTTCCTTTTTGGACTGAATAAGTAGAAAGGTCATTTAGGAATTGCTTAATTGTAAAAACTAACGAGTTCACTTCCAAGATGTGCTTCAGTTGGGGAACACTCATTATGATCCTACTAGTGTCAGAAGTAGCAATACTGATACTACTGGCTTCAATATTTGTACATTTGGGCACGTATCTAGCATTCGCTGCCTTAATTCTACGCTTAAATGATGAGTAACAGTTCTTGCTGCCTACCACAAAGTAAGTACTTAAAAAAGCTTCAATGATATAAATAATTTTATTCTTTAGTTCAGATCAGTTTAAAAAATTTAATATCTACAGGTGCTTCCGGAATTCCTTTATTTTTTCAAATACCATAAGTCATACTTTACTGTCTCACATTGCTATGATATTCACTTTGACATATTCATACTTAATCACTGACATGACTGTTTCCACTTTTCCATGCTCATTGTTACACATTGACAAGTTTATCTTCTTGTTGGGAAGTCATTCTTGTTTATCTGTAAAATTCATCCATTATTTACACATATTTAAAACTTGAGGTTTATACATTGTAATTTTAAGATTTTTTATTAACATTCAATGTATTAAGTTTTTTTTTTTTGTTAGATGACTGCTTTTTTGCAACAAACATTTTTAAGTTGCTGTGGTTGTCGTGTAGATATATTTTTAATTTGTGTCCTGTTTCTTTGTTATACTAACTCTTATGAAAAACTGTTCCAGTGTTAACATCTCTGTCTGAGCGAGTGCCTACCTGGAAACCAAATATTCAATCTACAGAGGATTAATATCAATCTCCAGAAAATATGGGAGACAGAAAAAACAAATTAATTAATGCTACCAAACTTCTGTGGGAAGATTAATTAATTCTTATGATTGAATGAAGGCCACATTTAAATATAGTATATAATCTGCAAATTATGATGAAAAGTAATAATTCATTACATCTGAAAGGGAAAAATAAAAATAAATTAGTTATTGATGACATGATACTAAAGAATATGTGAATACCTTTTGGTAAATTGTTTTCCTGTACAATTTTATTTTTATTTGAACCTGTTTATGAAGTGTATACTAACATGATTGCAGATTTTTCAAATTTTTGTACCAGCTTTTCCAGAACATAGTGTGGAATTTGAGAAAGTAACATTTGTTATTTTTCATTATGTCAAAACATGTGTTAAGATTTTTAAAATTTCAATGAAGCATTGTGTGGCCATCAGCAACTTCAGTATTATTATTGATAAATATTACATGATTACAACATTGTTGTAATGTTCTCTTTGAATTAGTTTTGAATGCATCAAAAATTAATATTTATGCTATGTTTGTATTGTTAGTAATTTTTAAAAATTAAGGAACATGATATTACCGCATGCAAAATTGAAATGTGAAAATTGTGTATTTTATTTCAAAGTAAATTTTAATTTTTCTTTTAACTTTGTTTTTAACTTTTGAGTGGCATTAGAGGGAAAAAAAATAAAAAATTGATTACCAATGTGAAAAAAGATAAACAGAAAAAGATTCCCAGAGACAAAAATAATTTTCATGTAATCGAGATGTAATTTGATGTGGCTAAGAATAGCATAGCATTTAAGATGTAATGTGTAAGTAACATATTTTCATCTAAATCATAATTTAAATGAAACTCATAATAAACATTTTTTATGAAAAATATAACTGAGTATATTACTGAAAATATATCTAATCATTCAACATTGTTTCACTGTAACATTTATTTTTAATATTAATTTAATTAATACTTAATATAGTGTTTTCTCAGAGAAAACAATACCTTTCATCTCATTGACCATGCGTTATTGCAAAAAAATTGAAGTGAAATATAATATTTGTTTCTAATATTATTTAAAGCATCTGATAATTAATTTATCAAATTAAATATGTATTGCAGTACTTTGTTTTGTGATGAAAATGAGTTCCATAATCATTTCTGAGCATGGGTAATGGAGGAGGCTTATGCCTCGATGATCTCTCGTTTTCCTGACAAGTGACCAAAATGTGACTTGCACTAAATGAAAGATGACAGGGATGATATGGGGGGCCAAGGAATAATAATGAAAGGGTGGGATGGGGGATTTGGGTGGGATGATGATGAAGACTGCATACATGAATATATTCATGAAACAATATTGTTTCTTAGTGGTACAAAAAGATAAGCACACAACGCATGGTGAAATCACCAATCCTTTTCATGAAACTTGACGCAGACTTTGGCTGCGTGTACTTGGGCAATGCTCTGAGTACCTGCATCACTGAGGATACCACTCACATGTTCTTCACAGACTCCCATCAATCTTAAGAAGTGCTGGAAACTCAATATGCTAAACAAAAGAGTGATAGATTGTCAGATCATAAAGCACAATTTCAAAACAAAAGTGCAATTTTATGTTGATTCTGTAATGACTTTCCATGACAGCTTTTTGTTAAATAAAGTTTTGGTGAAAAAGACTATATCAATCTCAAAATTATTTGGAATGTTTGGTATTATGTATTGGTATTTTATTTCAAAGTTAATTTCATTTTTTTAATTGTTGAGTGGTTTTAGTTGGGAGAGAAATATATTGCTTCCTTGCAATATCTCTCTTCAACCTCAGAAGAAAGATTATGTACACTATTGTGAAATTTTCAAAAGTTTAAAATTGTTATTAAAAATATCACTTATGCCATATACTTAAGTGTATTTTTCTTTATTAATTCAAATGTTTAATGGGAAAGTTCTGTTCCATTGTGGAAAAATTTTCTTCCTGTAAATATGCCTTGAAATTAAAATATTCCTTTCGAATTTGCAGAGCTTCAAATTGAGTCATCCAATCATAGAGGTTGCCATAATTATTTTCCATAAAATTGGGACAGAGGTACAAAGTCAAGTTATTATGAGTATTAACTATTTTATTGATAATGTTAATAGTACAACGTCAATACAATGCATGTCAGTGTTCTAATAGTATATTTGAGCACTTAACAATTTACACTTTGATTATGGATATGGAACATTTATGCACTTTGATTTTTGACATTTTGTTTTGAATTTCACATACTTTAACTTTTCTTATGAGAAGCATATTTTTCAGAAGAATGTACTAATTGAAAGGCTTGGGAGTAAAAGATGGTAACCCTCAAAATTATAGTTTTTGTGATGTTAAAACTTTCATACGCTTCCATCTATTGTCCATGCATTGTATCAATCAATATTATTTGTTATCCCCAATGATTTTAATGTTAACATTTTTTATAAAACGTATTTTCAATATCTTTTGCTTGGCAAGTTTAATGACCATTGATTTCTTTCAATACACTTGGTACACGACTTGATAGCCCTGGTGACAGGAAAAAAAAGTTGATTTGGTGACCTACATAATATTAGGGCTTAGCTTTTACACAAATAAAGTCCTGAAGAAGATGGCTTAGCTTTTACAGAAATAAAGTCGAAAAAATTCACAAAATTTCAGTGTTCATACATATAATGCTGTGTTACTCATATATACACTAATGCTGGCAATACAAATAAGTGACAACTTATTTATTGAGAGCTAGCTGTCCTTTAGTGAGTTGTTTATAGTGTTGCAAAATGTGCAAAATTTACATACATTTCACGTGAAACATTTGAGAATAATGAAAATGGTTAGACGTGTGAATTGAGAATTACAAAGATGGGCAGAACCTGTAACGTACTGTTGACTTCAAATAATCATCTAACTTTTTTGCTTCAAAGAAGAAATTTACTTTTGTCCTCTTTGTTCCGAGAGTGCTACAATTTTGCATTCCTGATTTGGGGGAACAGTAGGGCATTTACAAAAGCTTACTCTGTCTCTCCTGGCCCCTTTTGCCCCGGTCCACTATCAGACATAACTTGGTTATCGTGAAAATTCAACTATATTTCAGAGAAATAAAGTAACATCGTACTGTGAGAAAGTGTACTTAACAAAACAAAAACAAAAACAAAAAAAACCTTTTTAAATGGCAGAGGAAAACCTCCAACGTAGAATGATCACGTCGTTTTAAAAGAAAATCGACACGTGTTGCATTTTATCCATAAGCTCATGGTTTCTAGAAAAGCCTGCCGCTTGCCATGGTGCTGCCCACCGTACTAGTAAAAGTCACGTGTTCTGGACATCTCTGTTGAAGATAAATGTTTTCCTGATTGGTCTGTGATTCATTAAAGACAGATCTTCAAGAAGGGTCATGCATAATTTTTCGAAAATATGACTTGTTTTTGTGTAGTTTTGTTCGAAACAAAGGCGATATTTTTTTCTCAAATATCTCAAACTTTTTTGCTTAAAGTTTCTCTTGGCATCTATCATGAACAAAATTAAAGCTAGTCTCATTACCGACGAACTCACTGAATTTAAGAAAATTGCAAAAAACATTTCAAAACTACAAAATTTAAACTATAGATGTTTACCTTCAACAAAATCTGTTATAAAAAATCATCAATTGTGTGTACAATTATAAAAATGTCTGATCTTATATTTACACCGGAATTCATTCTTTGACCCAGTCATTAAAATATTTCAATAATAGAATAATGCCATACTATTCCGATTCGCCCGTCTTCAAAAAAACATTTGATCTAATTGGAATATTTTTGTTATGTTCCGCAGTCACAACTACATTGAAAATTAGCTGTTCCCTGACATAACGTTAAAATAATGATAATACGAATTGTCTCTTAGCGTTGAGTTTCATATTCTTGTCTAAGCATATAGTTTTTTAAAACTTTTTGTAAGCAGAATACACCAAATTGAATTATAGAGCTACATTTTCATTACAGTTTTCATTATTCATTTCATTTTCTTTAATTTTAGACATGCAAATTGTTTCAAATCTCTCTAGCTTCGTTTGGTTAAAAGTTATTCAAGAGATGACTAAAGTGTTAGTAGGATAAAAGTGTTAGGAGAAATGAGCCTAATATTACGTAACCGTTACCGTTAATAGAAGATACTAAGTGCTGTTGTACAACTACTTTTCACATTGTCGTAAACTACACTTTACACTCAGTGTACAGATCACGGAGAACATAGAAAACGTTCATAAGGTTTTATACAAAATGGTAAATTTCCCCAATTGATTTTAATGAACAACAGGTACTTTAAATGCAACAATACTTTATTCTAAGACATTTTCATATTTATCTCAAAAATGTTTTCATTTTTTACATTTTTGCTACCGCTTACGTATAAAATACTAACAAATAACAAATGTAACTCAAACTTCATTTCATATTACAAAACATATAATTCGATCCTAAAAAAAGTAATCAAACAAGCAAAAATTATAACAAATGATAAGTACATTGCAATTGCACGGAATAAAACAAAAGCCATGTGGGACATTATTAAAAGACTACTGCACCAACTAATAATAACAAAAAAAACATAGAGCTCCACTACAAAAACGAAACTGTACATGACCCACAAGAAATAGCTGATATATTCAATGAACACTTTTCACAAATTAGTAATAAGTTAATCTCTCAACACTCTCTAAACAATAAAACACACCAAACAAACACTAATATTACACAAATTGTAAATTCCATATTCTTATATGAAACCACCCCCTCTGAAATTTTTAAAATCATTGGACAAATGGAGAATAAATTCTCAGCAGGCATGGACAACATTCCAGATTTTCTTATTAAACACAGTGCTCCATGTATAGTGCAACCACTCTCTCACATCTGCAATTACTCTCTAAAATCTGGCATATTCCCAGATATATTCAAAACAGCAAAAATTAAACCATTGTTTAAAAAGGGCAATAGTTATGACCCAATGAACTACAGACCTACCTCCCTGTTATCAGGATTTTCAAAAATTCTGGAAAGGCTTTTCAATGATAGACTCAAACAGTTTCTCAATGCAAATAATGTCCTTATAAATGCACAACATGGCTTCAAAAGTAATAGGTCCACAGACACAGCCATCATCTCCTTTTTAAATGACATACTGGTTGCACTAAATCAGAAGGAAATTCCCATTGGCCTTTTCTTAGATTTGTCAAAAGCCTTTGACATCATTGACCATCTCATACTTTTAAGAAAACTAGAAATGCTAGGGATTTGAGGCATTGCAGGCCAATGGATCAAATCATATTTTTCAAACCATAGCCAAATAGTTGCCCTCCAATACACTAAAGAAAACAAAATCTCCTCATACTACTCCTGTCCTCAAATAATAAATTGTGGAGACCTGCAAGGATCCATCCTTGGGCCAATACTATTCCTTATATATGACATGCCTTTGGCTTTAAGGAACAACAAAATAATTTTGTTTGCAGATGACACAAACATCATCATCAAAGCAAAAACACAACAATCATTAGAAAAAGCAACCCACAAAACTTTGCAAGCACTAGTAAAATGGTTTCAAGACAACAAACTCATCATAAACACCAGCAAGACAGTCTCTCTAAATTTCATGAATCCTCGATCTAAAGAAAAACTCTCACAGCATTTGCTCATAAACAATAACCCTGTAACGATATCTCATGAAACTACCTTCCTCGGACTAACAATTCAAGAAAACCTAAAATGGAACACTCACATCTCAAATCTTAACAAGAAGCTCAGCAAATCTTGCTATGCCCTATACACCCTCAGGTCAAGCTCCAACATTGAGACACTTCGAACAATGTATTTTGCAAATGTGCACTCACACCTAAAATATGGAATAATATTCTGGGGAAATGCCCCTGAAAGCACTCGAACATTTATTATCCAAAAAAGAATACTATGAACAATGACCAGCACTCATAAGCTGGAGTCTTGCAAACCCTTGTTTAATAAACTAAGGATTCTTCCTCTACCATGCATGTATATATTTGAAATAGTGGTCTTCACAAAGAAAATTCTCATGGAAAACAAAGACACTTTTACTTTAAATTCTGATGTACATAACTACAACACCCGTCAAAAGGATAACCTACACGTTTCCCACTCTGAAACTACACTTTATCAAAAAAGTACCCTAATAGAGGGCATTACACTTTACAACAAACTAGGCAATGATATCAAAGACATAAACACACTTCATTTATTTAAAAGTAAATTGAAAGCTTTCCTGCTTAACAACATGTTCTACAGTGTAAAGGAATTTTCAAATTACAACATTTCCCTTAAAAAATATAAATAAATAAGAATTTCTTATTCCATTAGACTTTCTGTTTCATGTGAACTGATTCAAGCTGAAGCAAAGAAAAAAGAACTGCATATCACATCCTGTGAAATAGAAGGAGAATAGAAGAAGAAAAAAACTGGTCAAAACTTGCCTTCTCACCATTTCAAGTTATAAATATAGAATGTACTACTATTGTTAAATTTGATGTAGTTGCAAACATAATTGATATGTATTATTAATGTAATTATTATTATTATTATTATTATTATTATTATTATTATTATTATTATTATTATTATTATTATTATTATTAATGTAATTATTAATATAATTATTATAAGTAGTAGCATTAAAATATCATATTGAAATGTTAATTATTAGCAGATAATTTATCTACTGTATAATATCTTAATCTAACTGTAACAAGTATTGTATTTCTAGACCACTGACCCCACTCGATCAGGTTTTGTTCAGTTTCCCTGGTCCTTTTGAGCAAATGCTGAGATGGCCCCTTGTTTGCTCCTGAACAGTAATATAACTTCGCTCTCTCCACCCAAGGCATCATTTTGACTCGTCATACACGATTGTAATTGTATATGTGACTCAATTATTATTATTATTATTATTATTATTATTATTATTATTATTATTATTATTATTATTATTATTATTATTATTATTATTATTATTATTATTATTAATGTAATTATTATTAATATAATTATTATAAGTAGTAGCATTAAAATATCATATTGAAATGTTAATTATTAGCAGATAATTTATCTACTGTATAATATCTTAATCTAACTGTAACAAGTATTGTATTTCTAGGCCAATGACCCCATCTCGATCAGGTTTTGTTCAGTTTCCCTGGTCCTTTGAGCAAATGCTGAGATGGCCCCTTGTTTGCTCCTGAACAGTAATATAACTTCGCTCTCTCCACCCAGGGCATCATTTTGACTCGTCATACACGATTGTAATTGTATATGTGACTCAATTATTATTATTATTATTATTATTATTATTATTATTATTATTATTATTATTATTATTATTATTATTATAAGAAAGAAAGTTATTTGCAATGCTGTGCGAAAAAATGGCAAATTTTTGGCAGAAATACTCTTATTGCCGGTCTCAGGTAGCGAAGAAGTGCACAAATTCAGTTGCTAAATTTAGAAAAGAACAAAAAGTTCTCTAACACGTGGTGTAACTAGAATACATGTTTTGTGGGTCCTTGATATCAAAAAATTATATAACGTCAAAATGTCAGTCCGTCTGTGAACAATGCTGGCGGCTAAAGCGTGCAGCGATTTTCTCCAAAATTATTATTCCACAATTTATCTGGTTGATGTCACGGGTTCTTCCTGACGCCCCTGGGGCATTTTCAAAATTTAAAAAAGGGGTTCAACGTTTTTTTTATTTTCATAATATGAGGGCGTTTAATAGAATGGCGCAGTTGATATGCGCGTTGACTACCCTAATTTTTCGAAAATTGCAAAAGTTCAATTTTTTCGGTGTCTTCCCACAACTAAAAAATAAAGATAGTTTTCCCCTTAATGAAATCTGTTCCTTATAGATATATTTCGAAATAAGGTCATATGCAATTTTTCAAAAAATTGAGTACTTTGTGCCTAAATTTGCGTGAAATATAAGTAATTTTTAATTTTGTTTAAGCATTTTTTTCTGAAAAATAGCACCTTAAATAATTTACAAAAACAAAATCAGCTCTTTCAAAAAGGTTATGTACCACTTTTTGAAAACACGAATAGTTTTTGCATAACTTCTGCTTCAAATTTATTTATTCATTTCTTCTTCATATTTTGAACGCGTATAGAACAAGAAACGCTTAAAAGAATGGCGCAGGTTTCATTATACTTGACCTCTTCGTAGTTTCGAATATTGAAAAAACGTTACATTTGAAACTCACAGAAGTAAAGATAGATATTTTTGCCTTAAACAAAATCTGTTTTAATAAATCACCTCACTAACAAAGATCATGTACACTGTTATGAAAAAACTAGTAGTTTTCTCGTAATGTCTGCTTGAAAATGAAATTAATGGTGTCCCACCAACTATGCGCCAAGAAAAATATTCTCGCAGAACAAAAACGGATTAAATGGATATGAAAACAAATCAGTTATTTTAATTATAATTTACTATTGAATATTCCAATATTAGTTACATTTTTACACTATTCTACAATTTGTATTCTCAATGTACTGATGTGTTTTGTTTGAACCAATCCACAAACCTTAAATGAGACTGGCCCAATTAGGTTTTCTCTCCAAAAAATACTATTTAAATGTAATACGAAAGAAAAATTGAAACAAATTTAGTATGCTAATTTGTATGAACTTATATTTAATGTACGATAATTTTATATTACGCGGCGTTGCCATACAATGCTGCGATGTGGTAATTCAAGAAGTTTTGGATGGGAGAGGGATAAGATAAGAAGGCGTTATTTTCTTAACATTCATTTGCAATATCTGTTAGTTCAATAAAAGTGTACATTTAATCATATTAAAGTCGGGATGCACATTACATAATGATGTATCGTATGCATTCACTCGGCTATATATTGAATGGTCTTTAGTTCTGGATGTTGGATTTATATGTGAAAGTTTCCTTGCTTGCATTTTGCAAATAATACGAATAGTTACAGATAATGCGAGAAAACAATGGTTGTAACACCACTAGTTTGTTTTGACATCATAATTTTGTGATCTTATTTTGCTGAAAGATGTATATCGTTGAAATTACCATTCATAATTACGTCAAAAAATAAAAAAAATACATCAGTTGATGATTTCTGAAGATTTGCATGCAACACAGATATTTATAATTACAACAGTTCAATCGTCCTAGTAATCATATTCATCTGATGTAAAATCAACAGCTCACAATAAGAAATCAATATTTAATGCATGTACTATGTTATATTTCAACACATTGTCAGATGACGTTAAACAATGAAAAGTATACAGATAGATACACAAGTTTATGTGCCATGTGAAATATTTTCTACTGCACACTGTTTCTATATCAAAAAGAAAATATATTATTAATTTTAACATAGCTATTTAATAAATTATTTAAAATTTGTACTGTATAATTTTATAAGGCTAAATATATCAGAACGAGTAATGTCACTCACGCTTCTGGATCAATGAACCAATCGGAATCTGGGGCTCGATCGAGCAGTCCCGTTTCCCAGATTCACGAATCAAATAGTAAGGTTTGATCATAGATTCACTATGCGCAGGTTTTGTTGAGGTCTCTTTTGCTAGTTGAGGAAGGAGGAGATTCGGAAATTTTGTTTGCAATACTACGAAATCAAATTTGTTTTTCGTGTACCGATGCGAGTAAGGTTTCTATACCTCGAGATCAAAAATTTCTATCGTTCAAATGTTTACCTCGCTTTGTTGCTATTTTTATTCGTCATTCAATTAAGTATGGTAAAAGGGTACGAAAGAGATTCTGGAGTTCAGTATAACGTGAGCAGAGTATATTTCTCCCCATGCGTCACACGCAGTTTGTACTGTTTTTCGACGAAAATAGATACATAGACAAAAATGTGCTGAAAATGTTTTCTTTGGACTTTTTGTAAGGAGAGAGAGAGAGAGAGAGAGAGAGAGAGAGAGAGGGGGGGAGAGAGAGAGAGAGAGAGAGAGAGAGAGAGAGAGAGAAGGATAGAAAACACTGAATTCTATGGTGCCATTTAGAATCATACATTTGAATTTTCAAAAATGTAATAATTCTTTTTAACAATTTGTACATTAATATTTACGTTGAATGTTCATTCGTTGTTTGAATATCATTGATTATTTGGGCACACAAATGCTTGAAATAAACACTAGGCAATATTTCGATATCTCAAACGTTTTCAGGTATAAATGTTTTTCTTTTTTACTTTCTCGCCTTACGAATTATTTTCATCTTTCCTATGAAGAGATTCGGGAGGAAGACGTATCAGAAGGTCAGCTATATTTGTATTGCTTTGTAATTTAAAAACCGGGGATTGATTTTCTGTGCTATTTTTTTCTTTAACGACTCCATGTGCGCTGATAAATTGAGTATATATCGGATTTCATTAAAATATCGAAATTAAAGAACATACCAAATTCGAATCCCCCGAATCAAATTATTTGTTAATTTTTTTCACAAGATGGCTGACGACTAAGTACGGTACAAATTTTAATAACATAATATTACTTATCCGTTACAGATAAGACGAGAAAGAAACACGTATATCTGCCGTAGTAGCACCACTAGTCATTCAATTAACTCCCATTGATTTCAGCAAAGCGAGCGGATAGTACTTATTGCATATACATCTTTTTTGCATACAAGTATGATTGAAGACCTCCTCTTGGAAAATATTTACGAAGATGAAAATAGCAATTTTACGAGACAAGCAAATAAAACTAAACAAGGTTGCCTGAACTGTAATGTACTGGCCTTCAGAATCCGATCTAAACAGGGTCGGATATAAGCTCTTTTACATGCTATTGTATTTTACATACTATTTACTTGGTATAATTTTCACTCTTCGTGAAAAAAGAGAATATTGCTTATTAGACAATAGTGCTTAGCCACAGAAACTACTCAATTTGTTTCGTTCAAAATGGCACAGAATGCACAGTATTTCCAAAGCTCGGATTGCCTATCAAAGCGACGTACTATCTTAAGAAATCATCCTTAGTAAATGGGCCTGAAGCCTGAAGGAGACATTACTTTTATTCATCAAGAAATAAATTTATTTATTCATATTAATTCTAATTTAATTCAGCAACAAAATTTTACACAAACTGTAACATCTCTCGTCTCAAAACGTATGCACGTGCTCATTACTACCCTCAAGACACGCAGGGGTTCATACTCGCACACTTCCACATGTAAGAAAAAATTGAGAAAGAAATATATGAATCACATTTATTTCCATCCACTGCATTACATTTTTCATTTCATGAACAAAATGCAAAGTTCTATAGGAATTACATACAGATAGAATCTGAAACAATTAAAACCAGGAAAAGTGAACATCAACGAATATCTAACCAGACTTGTTCTAGTATTCATAAAAATTAAAAATATCAAGATATTACTCAATGCAAAAAGAAAAAAGAAAACATCAATGCAAAAATATTTCATTGTTCGATTTGAAAATGGTGTTCCAAAGCCTTTCGCAACATCTGAAGCTGTTTCTTCTTGATGTGGGTCAGTTTTGTACGAATTAAATCTTTGATTCCATCTTCTCCTTTGTATTGGAATGTTGCCTTCAGCAGCATGTAGTCAACTCCGGACTCGGCCAAGAACTTGCGAAGAGAAGAAAAACGCCTCTTTTCCACCTGAGACTTCCCCACAAACATGAGCTTGAGCGAATACATGCGAAGCTGCACTTTCAAACGCTCGGCCTCGTTCCGAAGTGGCTGCATGTACGTGCCCATGTGGCCAAGCATGCGGATGTAGTAGAGATCTCTATTTTTCTTTACACTGTGCTGCCTTCCTCCAAACAGGCGATCCATGAGCTGAAACAATATATTCCAAAATCAGACCCGGCAAAATAATGCATATAATTTCTTACTTTTGTAAAAACAATTCCTAGAACTCACCTGAAAGGTTACGATTGATCTGGTCCAGGCAGAAATAGGTTTTTCATGAAGACCCAACAGCATTCGAGACAAAGCTGTCATTGAGTAGGAGACGAACGTCTGCTTAAACGCAGTTTTCGCTGCTTCTCGCAGAACAACAAAACCTTTGACGGAGTAGGAAAACTTTTCTGTCAATCTGTATTTTTCTAAAGCCCTCAGAAGAAGAGGTATTGCAGCTCGTCGCCTGTCAAATGTGAACAAAATTATTCCATCTGTTCCTTTTTCTGCTCCACGCAACCATCTAACAAAGTGACGAAGAGTGTTTTTCAACGATTTCGTTGCGACGGCCTGAAAAAGGTAATTATGGTAAAACACATTGCACAATTTGTTCTTATCACTTTATCAGTGCTACTTTCATTCAATGTATACGAACCTCTTGAGTGCTTGTGTCTATAAGTTTGCGATCATTATTGTTATCTACGACTTCCAGTCCAAATTTCTTTGCCACTGTAGGGTTAAGATCACATTGGGGCATAACATACTGAGTAAAATACGCTCCAGGACTGAAAACGGACAGCAAAATAATTTCACTTTCCCATTTCCATCCCGTTGTGTCAATATCCAGAGCAAGGAGCTGCATCCTTCCCTAAAAAAACAGAACATAATTCGTAACTATTACATTATGCTTAGTAGCCATGTGGCTATTGCAAAACGGGATTAGTATTTGCACATAATTCTTAAACTTCCAACTGTAGTCTGGTGGTGGAATGGAGAATATATCGACGAATATGTATTATATATTTCCTTAAAGCTATTCAAAGTATTGATTTTCTCAGTAGCTTAAGATATTAGACTGACTTGGCATATATCAATGGATGCGGGATAGGTTTTTCATGAAGGCTCAGAAGCATTCGAGTTAAAGTAGTGATTGAGTTTGAAACGATTGGTTCGACTTCCCCCTTGGATAGTCAATTCTTAAAATTCAAAAAATAATTTATTAATAAACAATAAAGAAAACAATTTAGTTATATCCAGAAACAGAAATGTCAGAAAGATATGAACTTTCGATGCCATCTCACATCTCAACGTAACTTAAAAACATATATTTACCTTAACTCGGGATGTTGAGATAAGAGAAGTGGACACCATCGGTTTCAGCAGTGAAGACATCGCGAAGTAGTGAGTGAAGGATTGGCTGTGAAGCAATGGCCTCTCGACTGCGCAAAGTTCTTCGACGTCGTCCAATCCAGGCAGAGGGTGGGCGCGCCCCGCGCAGTCGCCGTCGCCGTCGCCGTCGCCGTCGCCGTCGCCGTCGCCGTCGCCGCTGGAGACCGTCTGCGCGCCCAGCAGCCGTGCGCTCGCCTTTGGTCCGAGTCCAAGCGATGTAGTGCAGCCCGCGCTCGCCCACGGCGACACTGTCGCGCGCAGCCCCATCCCCGTTGAAGGCGGTCGGCGGAGCCCATCCTGCCCGGCGCTGGCGCTGCCAGCTCGCTACTTGAATTCGCGACGGATTCCGTCTTATGGTTCAGCGAAAATGCAACAGATAGCTCTAGAGATCTTTCAACAATATTATCATACGCATTTGCCAAATAATGGATTTGCTTATAGAAGTCAACTTAGAGTTTGCTCAAAAGTTGCCACCATATCCTTTTCGAAGATTGTTTTTTAGAAAATATTTGAAATATTATGTATACTTGTACTGAATACAGTAATTCACTGGAACTATTATAGGCGGTGAGACCACATATTTGCGAAAAAACAGTCGGGGACCTCCTATTAAGTAAACATCCATGAAAATAACGAATTCGAAGTTTTTTCAAGAGTACTCCTTAGATTCTCGTTTTTAGCTATTTCATTGTTATTCAAGATTACATATCGCAACCACACACAGGTTTCGTCTTCGCAGACTGATAGTTGGTTCGAAAACAACCACACAATGAGGAAATCGCAGAGTTTTTGGAAGTGGATATGGGAACTATTGCCGCGAAATTGTTCCTGTGCATGGACATCTTAAAAAGTGTCCGCGAATCACATATCGTGGCAGAGCTAGGATTGCGTTTAAAAGAACTGTTTGTGTGTGCAGCAAGCCCAGTATAAAATTATTTTTCTATTAGAACATTTTACTTCAATAGTTTCGTTCAATCCAGGATCGTAGTCTTCCCACTAATTCAAACCAGTAGTTTGATAAGTGTAAACTTTTAAACAATAACATTTCTTGGCTGACTAGTAAAGTCCTTATTTAAGTATCTGCGTTTAGCGATTATTCACAATTTGATATCTCCGCAGTGAACGTGACACCACCACCTCATATGTCAAGGTTGGTTATTAATACATTATTTTCCGGAGGCATATTTCACTCCATTATTTTCCCTTTGCTGTTCTTCACTTTCTGTCTCTTGCTATTTGTTTTGTAGGTTAATTTATACTCTAGTGGGACGGCAGATCTTGTCATATGATATTAGTTTTCCTGTTTGTCTCATTGTATGTATCTTTGCGCAGATGTCATACAGCAATACCGGATATGGAATCCAGGACAGTTTCAAAAACATAAAACTCTCTCCGGGCAAGGAAACTTTTGTCACGTCTGGTAATAAGAAACTTGTATCAAACACCAACTACAAATTAAATAAATCTTAGCAACGCAAGAGGCGATGTATTTGCTTTGATCCTCGTGAGCTACGAAGAACGTATTCGCGTATGTTTCGATTACATTGAGACAGAATTCAACTTG